>LR738712.1:689260372-689443100 GCA_902687465.1 Secale cereale
ACGAACTCATCGGAGCCCTCGTACTACGGATCTGACCAGGGGTAATCCAATGCCTTGGGCGTCCTTTGTGCCGGATCTGGTGTGAGGGTCTTTTGGCTGCACGGATTCGAGCAGCGTTAGTTTTGGGCTCAGATGGTCATTGACAGATGGTGCTTGATAGTGGTGATCCAGATTCGGTCGGTCGGATGGGGTGGCTGCACTGCAGCGACCTCCTACGGCTCCACGACAGCGGTGGTCACCAACAGATCTTTGGGGGTGTCATCTCTCAAGAGGCAATGGTTGAATTCAGTGGTGGGAAGCAAATTTTGGATGAAGGCTTGACGCAGAGGGTTGGTTGTGCATGAAAGTGTGTTATATCGACTAGAGGGGGTGAATAGGCAATGTTTACAAATTCATCACTGAGAAAAATCTAAGTGATGAATTTCCTAAGCAATGAACTACTAGGAGCGGAATAAATACTCAGGTGCATGCACAACAAAGTAGTAGCATAGTAATCATGATGAATTGAAGTATACACAAAGCAAAAGTAGCGTGTAAACAGGATAAGCAGGCAGAAGACAAAATGATTGAAGAAATATGATTGAGGAAATTGAGAAAGTCTTCAGTCAAAGTCTTTAAACAATATAGATCAAGTTCATCAACACATGAATGAGGAAATGAAAGGGTTGAGAAAACAGAACCAGTAGCTTGGTGAAGACAATGATTTGGTAGACCAGTTCCAACTGCTGTGACAGTTGTATGTCTGGTTAGGGCGGCTAGGTATTCAAACCTGAGGACACACATTCCCGAACACACAGTCCTCACCGCATTCCCCTTGAGCCAAGGTCACCAAGACCTCACCCAATCACTCGTTGTAAGTCTTCAAGGTGACTTCCAAACCTTCACAGACTTCGGTCACCCGGCGATCCACAATTCCTCTTGGATGCTCTAGACCATTGACGCCTAACCGTCTAGAAAATGCACAGTCTTCAAAGGTAACAAGCATTGGTTCCACACATGAACAATCTCTTCAGTGATGCTCAACCACTTTGGGTTTTAGGTGTTGGGGTTTTGGATTTTTCCCCACTTGATGATTTTCGCTCAAAGTCCTCGGAGGATGGGTTGCTCTAAATGACAAGTGTCCGTTTCTCTCGGAGCAGCCAACCAACTAGTGGTTGAGGGGGCGGCTATTTATAGCCTAGGGAGCAGCCCGCCATGATAAGACATAAATGTCCTTCAATGATATGACTGTTTGGTAGATAGGATATTTTGGGACAGCTGGCGCGTACCACAACAACGGTCGGAAATGTGAACACTCAAATTCCTTAGGGCTACCATGTTCCTCACTTGTAGGCAATCTGCACTGGCGAATTTCTAACTCCTTAGTCATGACAAATTTCTCAGAGACCAAAAGATCTTCGTCTCTGTCACTGAAGAAATTGACTGAACTGTATGAGATTTCCAAAGGTTTCACTCGAAAGGATTTGGCAGTGTAGTCTTTGAGATGAGCATTACTTGGAAATTGTTTCCTTAGTTTTACATCGACCCCCTTTAACAGTATGGTGTTTCCTATGACTCAAGAAAAAGAAAATGAAACTACGAAAACAAAAGTCTTCACGCTTCATAATCCTCGCTTTAATATCCAAGTCTTCAAGGTCACACCAATTTCTAGACAGGAATGAGTCAGTGCCAGGTGTCCGCGGTCGTGTTTACAAAGTCTTCAAGAAACCAAAGTCTTCAACTGAAGACATACATTTTTAGGGGTCGACTTTCTTCGTAAATATCAAACTCCTTAGAGACTTATATAACCTGTGTACACTCACAAACACATTAGTCCATTAACCTAGAAGTCTTCAATACACCAAAATCACTAAGGGGCACTAGATGCACTTACAGTGCAGCGGTGTCGGTGGCATTGCGTGCAACTGCTGGGATTGCAGAAAAATGGTGGCGACAACACTTGAATGATTTCCATGGTGGTGCTACTCCAGCACCTGATCACGAGCTTTGAGGTGAAAGCCTAGGTCTGACCCGAGCTGCTTCTACCTGGCAATAGTATTGTTATTTTTACGTCGTTATCTTTACCTTGTTAAAGAGATTGCTCGGATAGGTTCAGGTTGATTCTTCACGGTGAAAATCTAGATTCTAGCCTTGGTGATTGAATCTAGTGACGATGGCATGACATGGTGTGGATATGGTCATTGTCGTAATTTGCCGGTCGTGTATCTGGTCGCTTTGGGGCCTTTTCCCCTTTTTTTGCCACACATAGCTTTGGTCGTATATGACTTTGCTAGGTGCGGCGTGTTTTGTGTTTCGGTGTTGGTTCTGTGCATCTTAGCTACGCAGAGATGTGTGTGCTCATTGTCTCATGTTTCCGCTTGATGCTTTATTTTGAGCCAATAGAATCCACCATTTATCAAAAAAAAAATCTTACATCTCGAAGGGATGAGCTTGAATGTTCATTCATCGTACCTACTATAAACAAGAATCTCATTTGTTTGATGGCACGTTGACATGGCCATCAGGAGGCTCGAGGAGATGATTCTGGTTTGTTGAAGCAGCCTATATGAGTTTGATGCCTTCATCACGACGACAGACTTGCACGACGTGAGCTCCAACGAGGCAGTGGGGCTAGTGTGCATGGGAATGCGAGGACGCCGGAGGTTCGGCGCCTACTCGTCGCTCGAGACAAGAAGTTGCACGCTGGGCTTCGCTCCAGTGGGGTTCTCCTACGATGCCTCCTCCGGCATGGTCATCCTGAAGCTGGAGTCCATAATCAAGTAATGGGTTCACAAGACTACTATTGAGATGTACTCCCTTCGTTACTAAATATAAGTCTTTTTAAAGATTTCACTACAAACTACATACGGATGTATATAGACATACTTTAAAGTGTAGATTCACTGGTTTTGCTCCGTATATAGTCTCTAGTGGAATCTCTAAAAAGACTTATATTTAGGAACGTAGGGAGTAGCATTAACAACTGTGCAATCTACCCCCTCCGTTTGTTAAATATAAGTCTTTGTAGAGATTTTACTATAAACCACGTACTGATGTATATAGAATTATAGATGCATTTAGAGTGTAGATTCACTCATTTTGCTCCGTATATAGTCCATTATGGAATCACTACAAAGACATATATTTACGAACGGAGGGAGTATCTATCAATGCACATTCATCATGGCATTATAGGTACATCACAAAATCAGTATTTGTTTGAGTACATCCACTGTTACGAGTGTCACTGGCACGTTGGCAGTACAGGAGTTTGGTCAGGAACTCAGGATGTGGTGTTTGATACTCCTAAGCTTCATCTGATTTTTTATTCAGTTGAAGGGAGGGAAGAGTATAGAGGCAGCCACATTAAGCATTTGAGAGTTAATGAATTTGTCACCGCTAGTTGCCTGAACTCAACTGAATGACTGACCTCCAGTAGACATTTAGCAGTTAGGATTTATAAGGGAAGGCTGAAAGACCCCTGGGCTCTACATGAACTGGTGCACTCAACCTACTATTATTGCAAATTAAGTTTCGAAGTCCGAACATCTCATGAGAGAGCACAAAAAGGGTACACTGCTAGAAGCAACCATAAGCCGGGTACAATGCTATAAACAACCAACACATCAAGCTTCACTAATCTTATTACTAGACCATCATGCAGATCGGCTCAATATAATTCACGTGATGTCATCTTCCCCCGGCTTTATCCAGAGTCTATAGAAGTAGATCGACCTTGAGTAGATTCAGCAGTTAGGATGGCACTTGACATTTTAATGTAGACCACTCCTAAATCTTCCTAGATGCCTCCAACACCTAGTTGTGACCCAGTTCCAACTCCAATTAATTTTGAGAAATCTTACATTTGGGAAGAACTCACCTATATGATAGTCTTACCACCGAGATACAAAACTCAGCCAAATAGATCTAGAGTTAGGATCACCACAAACAAGACATCAATGCATATAAAACCTAAAAAAAGAGTGGAGAAGCTATCAAACCAGACCCTAAACTATGAGACATATTGAAATGCTTAACCAACCCAGACCACAATAGCATCATATATCATATCAAGTTAACTATGAGATAGACTAAATCTCGAACTATCGAGATGTTTAGATGTCATATGTTGGGGGTAGTGGTGGGAGAGGGAGGGTGCTCTGACTGTTGTTTGCTCGTGCATGAGTGTGCATGTGTGTGTGTTGCAAATGAAGATGGACACATGTGCCTTTTAAAAGCCGGGGCCAATGGGAACTCAATCCCCATGGCAGCATTGGTTGGTTGATATTTAATTTTTCTTGGCCCATCTAGGGTTTTCATGATGTACTTACTCCATTGTGTGAATCTTCAGCCGAAGGTCATAGCTGGCGTGTCGCCCTCGTGGACATCGTTTTTATTTTCAAGGTAGTATATTTGTGTGTATAGTACTTGTCTGCGGCCCTGCCAAGATAGAGGGCGCCATTGCCTTGGCTCGGAGGCTTACCCACTTTGTCCTTTTTCATTCTGTGTGTGAAAGGAGAATCAAAGTCTATAGGAAGGCTCAAGCGGCACCAATGGATTCCCATGTCTAGAGGTGGTTTTCTTCTATACAGAGACTGGGATGGAGCTCATGTTTGTACGCAGAATTAAATTGGCAAGCACGCCAAGAAGAAATCAGAGCATCCTCCCAATACCATGTTCTCCCGCCCATCATTTTTTTCTTCTGAAATGGCAGAATTCCTGTATTCAGCAGAAAAGAGTTGTTCGGTTAATTACGGATAACCAAGAGAAAACTAGATTGCCCAGTTATTTATGAAAACCGGGCGAAACCATCACAACCACTAAGCGACGCACACAGATACCCCACGCACACCACTCCAAACAGCGCCTTGCCGAGACAACACACGTGCGTCATCGCCATCCCTAGAGGTGTCATCAGTCATACTCCTCCCATCGTATTTTTATAAGAGGGAAACACATCATATGGCATGTTCATTCTATTTTGGTGTTTCACATAATGAAGATCACAAGTGACCTAGCAGTGGACTAAGCAGCCATGAACAAGACTACTCTGATTGACAAGATGCAAGAATGTCATAATTAATTTTACTTCTGGTCGAAAAAAAAATGCATCCTTTTGGGGTTCCCGCCCAGGTGTTAGCCAGTGAACGTTTTTTCTTGGATCATGTAGATGTTGTTTGAATTTGGTATAATAAAACCATGGAGAGCTATTTTTCCGTTTGTGAGAATCATGATGTTTTGCAGGAATGAAGTTTGTATATGGCATACTTGATGTTTCCTAGTTTCTTTCTCCTCCTTGTCAATCTTGCATTGCGCTGGATCGTTTAGAGCATCCTAGAGCAGAGCTTTCTCCTCCTTGTCTGGCAGTTTTTCCTCTCCCCTGTCAGTTGTGTTTGCTAGATGTATGTGAATATGTGATAGTGTTGATGGATTGTGGAAGAAGGATAGGTGGACGGTGAACGCCATAGGAAAGATTGTTGGGATCAGTGGGGGAGTTGGTATTATTGGACGTGCTTGGCCCAATAGGGTGTGGATAACTCAGGTTTGGCTGTTTTGGTTTCTTCGGCCGCACGGGAAGGCACATGTGTGGGGCAGCTGCAAGTGAAGTTTTTTTATAACAGGCACAGACATAGACGTTGATACTACGTACTCCCTCCGTTTCTTTTTAGTCTGCATATAAAATTTGATCAAAGTCAAAATTTATCGACTTTGACTAAATTTGTAGGAAACAATATCAACATTCACAATATGAAATTAGTATTTTTAGATGCATCATAAAATTAATTTTCATATCATATAGTTTTAGTATTATAGACGTTGATATTTGTTTCCACAAAGTTAGTCAAGTTTGACATGACCAAAATTTATATGCATACTAAAAAGAAACGAAGGAAGTACTGACCCTCGTCTATATAAATACACACACAAATACATCTCGAGAGACCGAGCCGACGCATCATTTTGAGATTCACGAAGTTGTCACAACGTCTTCGTCGATGACCTTAAATAAATCCAAGAAAATGCGACCACCAACACCAAATCTAGGATTTGAATCCCGCTGGATTGGTTCCATCACAATCCACAAGGAACCTAACCATCAGAGCTCAGTTTGCGTTGTGTAGTGAAGTCCGTTATACGCACACTATATTTGTAGTTTTGACTTTGATAGTTTTCGTCACATGCCCCTTTTAACCTCATAGTCATGACATATCACACTTTTTTACATAATTTATTATTTTCTCCTAAACTGGAAAACTAGACATGTCTTGTTGAGAGCATACTATATCAAATTCTCTGAAATGTCATCGATTTCTGTTATATTATTTAAAATGTATCGATGTCATTCAGACATGGGTTTTGCCTTGTTTGGCAATGGACCATATGCATGATGGTCTCACACTACTTTGCTCTTGTCTTCTCTTGACTCCGGCCACCGTTCTCTTTTCCCAATGCTCCCTAGCACGATTGTGTTTTCTAATATTAGTTGGGCCTAAAACTTTTAGTAATAGAGGATAATTGTCATATTATCAAAACAGTCGAGGAAATCTCAAATAATGCTGCTAAATATTTAAATTTGTGTTATTTACACAAATTGAATAATTCCATGAACGGCATGCAAAGGTAAGTATAATCATTACATTGCAACGCTATTTATATTTTTAATTTTTAGACAAAGATCTAGTGACTATTCTGACTCTCCACTTTCATCTTACACATTGTTGTGAAAGAACTACTTCGTGAGAGAGTAGCGCTTCATGATCCATGCAAAATTGCTCATAAATCTTCCTAGATGCCTCCAACACCTAGCCCCTCCTCAATTCTGATTCCAATCAATTTTCAGCAATCCTACATTTAAGGTGAACTCGCCAATAGCTCACAAATCATAATGACCAGAAACAAGACACCGGATGCTAAACAAATCTAGAAAATTCACCCAAGAGGTGATCAAATCAGGTCCTAATTAAACTATGGGGCCGCTTGAAGCTTAGACGATACACGCCACAGTAGCGTAATATCAGATCAAATTGGCCGTTGATTGATCTGAATATTTCACTATCTAGACCTTCAAATTGTCATATGGTGGTGGTGTGAGAGGGAGGTAATTCAGTTGTTGTGTTCGTTCATGATTGCACATATGTATGTTGATAGTGAAGAAGAGCACATACACCTTTTAAAGGTGGGAGATAATGGGTACTAGAATCCCCACAGAGGTAATGATGGTTGGATTTTTTTGGCACAATCTAGAGTTTTCATGTCGTTCTTTCTTTATTGTGTGCATCTTCGGCCAGAGGGCCAGTATTGGCAAATGGGACCCTAATGGACTTCACTTTTTGTTTCTATGTTTTATATTTGTCAAATAGTTGATGGTCTATTGAAAACTAGAAATGGTACATATGTTCTTCTCCATGTGTTTTGGTCCCTCCAGACTTAAAAGTGGTTTGATGGATGCTATGACGATAGTTTCACACACATTGCAGCCATTTCAACAAAATAAATAAATAATTTAGGAATTTTAATAACATCATAAAACATTTTTTTTTATAAATAGGGTATATTGGAAACTGATTCTATACTTCTCTCACAATGCTCCTTAGAACGTGTCTATTTTCTGATTATTTCGTGGGGCCAAAAACATCTAGTATTTTTATAATGTATTGTTTTCAACCATATCCATGGAGTAGCAAACTGTCAGGTTGTTAACAAAGAAACTAAAAGAACACTTACCAAGCTCCTTAATTTGTACAAAAATATGTAGTTGAAGCACAACTTGGGTTATCTTACTTATGGAAGGGGTGATCTGGCAGAATATTGGGGGCCTTGACTAGTTTTCTACGGCTGGACTCCTGATGCCTCCTACCCCTCTAATCGTTATGTGACTACGCCTGCAGGCTGGTGCACACATCATTCTCTGATGACGTATTTTCTTCGTTTGTCTCGAAGAATTTTAGAGATGGGCACATTCTAATCTTTCATGTTTTACTGATGAGGTGTTTAGTCCGGAGTACATGGAGTAAAAATTCCATCGAGCAATAGAAAACAACAAATGTAAGCTCTACCTTGGAGTGCTTAGGCAAGTCCATCATAAAATTCAAGTTCAACTAAAAGCAGTAGATACATTGCTGAGTGCATATACCAGCCAACATGGTATGCGGTGATTTTTGAGTTCTTGGAAGGGAGGACACAACCATCCAGTCTAGATGGTTTGACCTGTTTGTACCATAATCCATGACATGATTTATATTTGATGGACCCTGTGTTTCTGCGTGAAATTCAAATACGATGGAATCGGTGCTGCACTCGTCAAACCAACTAACCATACATTAATTTAATCTACTCTGACTGATTTATATATGTTTCACATATTTGTGGAAGTGTTGTGTCATTGTGCACAAGATTAGTGCTAATGGCAGTTCTTTAATTATGCGGGAAATGGTATGCGAGTGTCGATCTTTCAGGTAGGTCTCTTAATATCGCTGACAGCTCTATAACTTCCAGCGTCGACTTGGATCTCAATGCTTTGGGAAAGCTCACTTTTCTGTCCTAGTTTATCACTCATAACACCTCCGTTGCCGTTGACTCGACATTCTTTGGGTACTTCTTGTTCCTCTTATCTCCAAGCCTACAGGGGTGCATGGAGTTTTGGCGTGAATTTTGAATACGACAACGCCAGTGGTGCACTTCGACACGTCGAGGATGCACTTACCTAAATTATTGCAAAAGTGACAAAAATAAGCAAAAAAAGGTTACCAATAGAACAACTACAGTAAACATTAACATCAACTATCAATGATGGCAACTCAAGGTAACAAGATATGTGCTTGAAAAATGACAACTCCAGGAAGGAAACAATGCGCGAGCACCACCATTGGCGGACCAACTAGAGTGTAGATCATAGGTTTTCACCCTGAAGAAAATTCTAAATAAACTATGTGCAATGCCTTCCACAAGGGAACTATGCCTGAACAATTTCATTGCCAAGTTCAACCAATCAAGGAGAGACCCGGATTTTTCATCCCTGGAACTCTAGACCCTACACTCAGAGTACCAGCAAACGTCGCCTTGTGCTGCCACCACTAGCCAACCCATCGTTGCACAACCACACATACACATTCCTACCGTGTACAGAAGGCAATTGGAACCATGCCCGTGAAACACATCCTCTCGTCATCACCAATTCACCATTGACCCCATGCCGTTGAGTGTGCAAACCTCCCACACAGAGACGGTTTAGGTTAGTCACATGGCCAAACCCACACATTGAACAAAAATAGAATTGCCAGATCTAACATCACAAATGACTTCTGTGGGCCATGCCGAGCACTCAAATATGTGCGCGAACCAAGGCTGGGATAACTAATCAACAGAGCACACCACCAGGAAACTCCAATTCAGAGGCCACAATCCATCGACATTGCGCATCGTAGAGATAGTTAGCATCATGGGGCCATGCGCTAAGAGCAAAATAGTCAATGTGCACACAACTACTCCCTCCATCCAGGTGAATAAGTCATCTTAGATTGTGCAATGTGACCAATGCGAAGGGGAAAACGAGAGAACTTAATGTTTATTTTGCTAATTAATAGCATTGCATGCAATGAAGTGACCACTGCATGTCGTGTTTGGTAGTCTCAAGTCATTGAAAGCATACACACCCCACAACTCTTATTGGTTGATTCCTTTATTTATGTTAATAAACAAGAAACGGGGTGGGGGTTAATGCACCGCGCCTAAGTGTTTTGGGATCATTTGGTTTCCCTAAGGTGACTTATACACCTAGACGGAGGGAGTACACAAGTTTGCAAATCGCCTTCTTTCCAGGACCAGGAACATATGTCGCCGCTGTTGTCGGAAGCTGGAACCTACAAGATACACCATCGATTCAAATAAGAAAAAGGAGGACTGTAGAAAATCATTGTCGTCATCGACACCACAACCAGCCGACGCGTTGCCCCTGCAGCCGCTGTGACATGGGAACACCAAAAAGTCGCGTGGTTATGTTGTCCCGCTGTTCGACCTCCACCAGAAGGCTTCGGCCTCGAGGACTCCTACAATGCATGGAGTTGAGCCCATCACCACTGCCCGCCGAGAAGGCTTTACTTGTGGACTCCCTCCGATGGTGGGGAGTGGAGAAGATATAATGATGGTTAGGGATTCGCCCACCCACCCCCCCGGAATCAGTAGGACATCTGTTTTCAAGTCAGGAGGCATGAATATACAAATCTATGTTGGCATCCATGGTCATCGTCTCCTTCTTAAAGACAGCGTCGCGGTCGCCCTTTATCCTTAATGTTGCTCCGGGTGAAAACCCCAATCCTTTGGATCGGGCGGTGACGGCACACTGGTACGGCGTTGTGCCCTTCTAGGAGGCACTACTTTGGAGTCCATTGTCCGCTGTGGTTTGACTTTATCTCTTCAGAGTGAAAAATCTACGGTTGAGAGCTCCATCGATCTTGATCTCGCCGTGAACGGTAGATAACGAATGATTATATTAATTACACGGCTCATCAAAGATAATTACAAACTACATCTCACATTATAAATAATAATACGGGATCTTGGGAAAGAAAATTCTAACAAACAATATAGGTGTATGGGTACTGAAGTACTTGGCATCAGTTTCACTATGAAATATGAAGTCGGGCTACTTAGGGTTGTATTCACGGACAATCGCGGATTCACCAAGTGACAAAATAAATACTCCACCTACCTTTAGCTGAGTGGACAATAATTTCTAGCTACATATACCACTCCATTTTTTGCAGTCTCCGTTGTTCGACTTATTTGTGTTCCTTACTTCCACATCTTCTATGTGACATGCTAGCACATCAAACAATTAGAAGTCTATAAGATGTATCGAAAATATGAGGGAATTAGACAGTAGCAACCATCGTTTAGCTAATCTCCCGGCCTGTAAAATAATCTTGATCTCTGTGCAATCCATCTTGGTGGGGGTGGCCCTTGTGTAGCACTTTAGCTCTAATCAGGCCAAGGCAGGTCGTGGGAAGTCGTGGCCGGACTGAGATGATGATGCAGGACTGGGCAAATTTGATTATTTTGACCTGTTGTGGCAACCAATTCATAGAATGAACTGCCCGTGAAACAATTTCACAGCCGTAAGAGGCGTTGCACGCCTGTCCACCGTGGCAGTGTCCTGGCCCGCATCCGGCCGTGCAACGCCTCCCACTCAGGCGCCACACATTGTAATGTGCAGCGCCTCCGAGCCAGGCGCTGCACTACCACTTATAAGAGTTTCAACACGATGTAGGTTTCCAACATATAAGAGTTTCCAACATAATGTAGGTTTCCATCTAAAATAACATCTAACTCATCTAAAATAACATCCTAACTCATCTAAAATAACATCTAATACCATCTAACATAATGTAGGTTTCCAACATAGAAGAGTTTTTTCAATACATACTAACTAAACTAAGCCTACTTGAATACTAACTACACTAACATCATCCTCCCCCTCTCCTAAATTCACCTAACTCATCTAAAATAACATCTAATACCATCTAACATAATGTAGGTTTCCAACATAGAAGAGTTTTTTCAATACATACTAACTAAACTAACCCTACTTGAATACTAACTACACTAACATCATCCTCCCCCTCTCCTAAATTCATCTAACTCATCTAAAATAACATCTAATACCATCTAACATAATGTAGTTTCCAACGTAGAAGAGTTTTTTTTCAATACATACTAACTACACTAAGGTTACATATATCTTATAAATCATCTACAAATCACAAATCCCACATATGCAATATTCTAATCTAATCTAAAAAGAATTACACAAATCTTTCAAAAAAGAGAAAATGTATGGATAGAAAGAAGGGGATCGGAGGAGTGTACCTTGTAGGATCGAAGGGGGAAGAAATCCACGGACAAAAGCTTCAGATCTGAGGGTTTTTGGGATTGAGATTGAGAGAAGGGGAGGAGAGGATGCAGCAGCCGCCTGTAACTTCAAGGGTGGGGATTGGGCCTGCGTGCGGCGAAAGGATAAGTGGTAGTGCAGCGCCTGGCTCGGGGGCGCTGCACATTACAATGTGTGGCGCCTGAGTGGGAGGCGTTGCACGGCCGGGTGCGGGCCAGGGTGAAGGAGAATAGATTGTCTCGCTTGAAGATTTCATTGATAGCCAGCGCTATATTATATAGTACAAGATGTAGTCGGTTGTATTAACCGTATCAGACTACAAAGCCAGATATTACCAAGTATACACATTTAAACATGGAAACCTATGACGTGCTTGAGCTGGACTCCGTGTCGCCTCCGAGATAGATCCATGTATAACACATACATGCTTGTATTCCGCTAACACCCCCCCGCAGTTGGAACAGGAGCAGGGCGGATGTTCAAACTGGAGCAAAACTCACGAAAGACAGTAGTTGGCAAACCTTTGGTGAAAATGTCTGCATACTGCGATGATGTCGGAACATGAAGGACACGGACATCTCCAAGAGCAACTCGTTCCCGTACGAAATGAAGGTCGATCTCGACGTGCTTTGTTCGTTGGTGCTGAACGGGATTGGTCGAGAGATAAACTGCACTAATATTATCACAGAAGACAACTGTTGCTTGCTGAAGGGGGCGATGAAGCTCTGCAAGAAGTTGACGAAGCCAACAGGACTCAGCTACGGCATTAGCGACCGCACGATATTCTGCTTCGGCACTGGAACGAGACACCGTCTGCTGCCGCTTGGATGACCATGAAACAAGATTATCGCCGAGGAAAACACCATAGCCTGATGTAGACTTCCGAGTATCTGGACAACCTGCCCAGTCAGCATCTGTGTACGCTGTGAGCGAAACAACGCTGGTGCGGTGAAGTTGTAATCCATGGTCGAGAGTGCCCTTGAGGTAGCGGAGAATGCGCTTTAGGAGATTAGCATGTGGCTCACGTGGATCATGCATGTGTAGACATGCCTGTTGAACTGCATATGTGATGTCCGGACGAGTAAATGATAGGTATTGAAGAGCACCGGCGATACTGCGATAGTCGGTCGCGTTGTCAACTGGAGGGCCGGTGGAGGCGAGCTTAGAGCTGGTGTCAACCGGTGTCGTGCAGGACTTGCAATTTATCATGCCAGCACGCGTGAGGATGTCCTCGGTGTACTGCCGTTGCGAGAGAAAGAAACCATCAGTAGTGCGAAGAACTGTGACACCAAGGAAATGGTGCAGCTCGCCGAGATCCTTGAGAGAGAACTCGCGATGAAGTGAGTCGATGAGGCGGCGAAGCAATGGTGTGGACGAAGCTGTGAGCACAATGTCGTCGACATACAAAAGGAGGTATGCCATGTCATTTGTGCCATGGCGGTAGATGAACAATGAGGGATCCGCCTTAGAAATATTAAATCCGATGGACACAAGGAAGGTGGCGATGCGGCTAAACCAAGCACGGGGTGCCTGTTTGAGACCATAGAGCGACCGTTTGAGACGGCAGACATGCTCGGGGCGAGTAGTATCGACGAATCCCGACGGTTGTTGACAGTAAACGGTCTCGGATAAAGTACCATTTAGGAATGCATTGTTGATGTCAAGTTGGTTAACTGGCCAACCATTGGCAAGCGCGAGGGTGAGGACGACGCGAACGGTGGCCGGTTTAACAACTGGGCTGAAAGTCTCCCCAAAGTCGACACCAGGGCGCTGAGAAAAACCACGGAGCACCCACCGAGCCTTGTAGCGATCAAGTGAGCCATCGGGCTTGAATTTGTGACGAAAAAGCCACTTACCAGTAACAAGGTTACTACCAGGTGGTCGGGGAACAAGGTCCCATGTGTTATTGGCATGTAGAGCATCAAATTCTTTCTGCATGGCAAGCCTCCAATGCTCGTCATTAAGAGCAGCTCGATATGTCCGTGGGATCGGAGAAAGAGTAGACACGTGAAGGTTCATGCGCTTTTGGGGCTGGCGATATCCTTGTTTGCCACGAGTGGACATGGAATGGTCATTTACCACCGGAGGAATAGGGACTGCTGTAGGTGGTAGTACTAGAGGGGGGGCGGGAGGCTGAGTAGGTTCATTCTCGACTGGCATCACGGGAGCATTGGGGGTTGTAGCGGCTTGGATGATCGCCGACGGGGTGTGAAAAAGAATGTCGTCAAGAAAGGAAAGATCATCAGCAGAGACGTTAGTGATTGTGGCAAAAGGAAAAGAGGACTCATCGAACACGACATGACGAGAGATGATTATACGATTTGTGGTGAGGTCAAGACAGCGATAGCCTTTATGATTAGAAGGATAGCCGAGAAAGACACAAGCTGTAGAGCGTGGGGCAAGTTTGTTGGCAGCGGTAGCAGAAAGATTGGGGTAGCAAAGGCAGCCAAAGACTCGAAGATCTGCAAATTGGGGAGGCGTTTTGTGAAGATATTCATGTGGAGTTTGGTTCTGAAGAGTTTTGGTCGGATGAAGATTGAGCAGATGGGTAGATGTATGGAGAGCTTCCACCCAATAGACAGGAGGCATACTAGCTTGAAAGAGAAGGGAACGCACCATGTTGTTGATGGTACGGATGGCACGTTCAGCCTTGCCATTTTGCTGAGATGTGTGTGGACAAGACATACGGAGGTGCACACCCTTGCTAAGGAAGTAAAGGCGAGAAGCATTATTGTCGAACTCACCACCATTGTCGCATTGGAGAGATTTAACAATGGCACCAAACTGAGTGGAAGCATATGCAAAGAAATTGGTGAGCGTGGAGTAGGTGTCAGACTTGTGGCGAAGTGGAAAGGTCCAGAAGTAGTGGGTGAAGTCGTCAAGTACAACTAGGTAGTATTTATAACCAGAGAAACTAGGGAGAGGAGATGTCCAAATATCACAATGTAAAAGCTCAAAAGGTGTAGTAGCTCGGGAAGTAGAAATATCAAAAGGCAAGCGTACATGTTTACCTAGTTGACAAGCATGACATATAGATTCACTAGAGGAATTTTGATTACATGGAATAGAAAAAGCACTTGCTAAGTGCGACAAAGCTTGCTTGCTAAGATGTCCTAAGCGTCGATGCCACAAAGTCGATGGTGATGTCGTAGCGGAGAGTGCATGGGCGGCGGTGGATGTCGACGGGAAGGGGTAGAGGTCACCATGACTATTGCACCTGAGAATCACGTTCCTGGTGCGAAGATCCTTCACAGATAGGCCAAACGGGTCAAACTCAACAGAACATTGATTATCAATGGTGAAGTGACGAACGGAAATAAGATTTTTTATAATATGGGGAGTGACAAGAACATTGTTAAGGTTAAAGGAATGAGATGGTGTAGATAATGTGGTGGAACCAGTGTAAGTAATGGGGAGAGGAGAACCATTACCAACAATGACATGACTAGGTGCAGCGGAAGAAACAAAAGAACGAGATAGATTACCCTGATCCGAGGTCATATGCGCGGAGGCCCCTGAGTCCATGTACCACTGAGATGGCGACGGAGGTGAGAGCGTCATCGTGTTGAAAGCTCCCATGAGTTGGTTCTGGTCGAAGGAGTACGGATGTGTCGATGGAGCACCACCATACGTGGTCGGTTGCCATGCGGCGCTTGACCCTTGAGCGCCATACCAAGGCGGCATGCACTGTAGAGGTGTTGTTGTCGGGGCGGCAGCATGAAAGGCGTGTGGAGCGGCAGTGGGCGGAGGACCAAGGATGCCGTGACCAACCGGACGCCCTTGGCCAGGCCACATCTGGATAGAGCCAGCCCAAGGGTTTTGGATGGAGGGCCATGGGGAGGTCGCCTGCTTGCCACTGCTGGAATTTTGGCCGGTACGCTGCTGCTGAGAAGAGGTGTGCAGAAACCTGCACTTGTCACCGAATCGGCAGTTGCCGCGTGCAAAGTTCCGACAGGCCTCCGGGCGCCGATTTGAGGAAGGCACATGGGGTTTTCCGCCAGAGCGGTCCATGGATGTAGAGAAGCCCTTGGTGCTGGAGAAGTTAGCAGCGACAAAGGCCATGTGTGGCGAGTCGGAGTCAGTACCGGAGCTGAGTTCCTCGAGTATGAGAGCCGAGCGTGTCTCATTGAATGAGGGGAGCGGCTTCTGCATGGAGATGAGAGTCCGCATATGTCGGAACCGCTTGTTTAATCCACGAAGGGTGTTGAGGACGAGGCCCTTGTCCGGGATGGTCGTGCCGACGGCAGTCAACTCAGCGGCGAGGGCTTTCTGCTTTTTGCAATAGTCGGTCATGGACAGTACACCCTGCTGGAGGCTGTAGAACTCCTGCTCGAGGTAGATGGCGCGAGTATCAGCGTTGTCGTGGTAGAGACCCTCGATGGCCGTCCAGACGGCGTAGGCTGTAGCAGTGGCACTAGTGTCCATGACCATGCCGGCGATGTCGACGGAGATGGCGCCATAGAGCCAGGAACGGACGAGAGCATCGAGGCGCTTCCACTGGTTGTCAGGGTTGGACGTGGCTGCTTCCGCGATGTGATCTTCGAGAGCATACTTGCATAGGGCAACCTCGAAGAGCCCACGCCAGTGCATGTAATTTCCGGTGTTGAGATTAAGCATGATAGGGACGAGGGCCTTGACGCTCGGGACGGCGACGGCTTGTGCCCAGAGAGCAGCCTTGGCTTCGGCTTCAGCCTTGGCTGCTGCAGCAGCTTCCGTGGGTTGCGTCATTGCAGAACGAACAGGCAAGCTGGAGATTTACGTCTAGAGGATCGAACAAAAAACTGATACCATGAAGGAGAATAGATTGTCTCGCTTGAAGATTTCATTGATAGCCAGCGCTATATTATATAGTACAAGATGTAGTCGGTTGTATTAACCGTATCAGACTACAAAGCCAGATATTACCAAGTATACACATTTAAACATGGAAACCTATGACGTGCTTGAGCTGGACTCCGTGTCGCCTCCGAGATAGATCCATGTATAACACATACATGCTTGTATTCCGCTAACACAGGGGACTGCCACGGTGAACAGGTATGCAACGCCTCTAAGGCAGGCGCTGCACAGAAGGGTGCAGCGCCGTCGTGGCAGGCGCTACACAAAAGGGTTACGGCTGTGAAATAGTTTCACGAACAGTTCATTCTGTGAATTGGTTGCCACAACATGTCAAAATAGTCAAATTTGCCGCAGGACTGGAGTGTACAACAGTCTGAAGCGGCCCTAGGGCAAGGTAGGCTTCGGGCAGCGAAGAGGCTGACATGGCTCGCCGTCATCATTGGTGCGCTTGTATGACCTGGGATGCGTGTGTACACGACTATGGGTGCTTCCTACCGCATCCGTCCGCAAACCTGTCTCGAGTCTCGACCAGTGTCTGGACATTAATACATGAGCCAGTCATCCAATGCTATTTCTCAAATGTCCGGTTTTTATTAACTTAAAAAATAGTATTCCAACTCATTTACAATACTAATGCGTGATTTAGTACCTATATATTTCATCAAACCCTTATTTTTCCAAGCACTTAAAGGAAGAAAGTGGCACATTTCGGCAGAAGCTACTAATCTAAGTGTTCAAGTGTTGACGGGGAAAGACTTCAATCAAATACTGATGTGTTCAAGTGTTGGCGGAAGGAAGCCTTCCACCAATACTAATGCATGAATTAGTAGCTTCTTTCACCAAGCATTTGAAGGAAAAAATGAATCGAATTGGCTTCCACCAAAAGGTTTCAAAGCCTTTCACGGTTTCGCCAAAACGCAAAACGGTCTTCCGCTATGTGGAAGGAGAGGAGATGTTTTGGTTTGTTATGTAGATGTCTGGACTCTCGCAAAACCTTTCTTTATTTGATTGGTTCCGATTTGCGGGATTTTGAACGTTCGGATCGCGTCGGTGACAGATACAGACCCGTGTTGAATGACAAAACACGGCTAAACCGCATGATTTGAATAAACAAAGATGGTTTAAGGGGGTGGCGACGACGGTTCGACCGCTTGAGGAAACCTTTTTCGGTAAGATGGTTTAAGGGTCCGTGTTAAAGTGTTGGAGATGCCCTAAGCAAACAATCCGTCCGGCGAATCGACCTGGCTTCGGGAGCTAGCTTGCTCTCGCTCGTATATACGTGCGTTCTCCATTAACATCAATGAAGGTATTTAATACCTGTAGACTGTAGTTGCGCATCTGGCCGGATAGTTTCTTTTTTAAAAGAGGCGCTTTATTACTTAATAGATTTAAACATTATACTCGGCTATTTTACTTAATAGATTTAAATATTATACTCGGCTTTTGCATAACTAAGATGCACGCATCCAAACAAAGTTCTTTTATACAACAAAAAATAAAAAGGCGGAAGACAAAGAAACATGTAGGGTCCGTATAACGCCTAAAGTGAAGGTGGGCAAATCCTAAGATCATGCTGTCACCCATGTTGGATAAAAGTATCCCTCGCCGTATCCTCCAATCGTGTGCAAACCTCCGTAAATAGGTTTCGATTCTCCACGCGTTGTAGAGATGACCATAAACGAAGAGTCCCGGTACATCTGTAGATAATTTGCATTAAAGAAGTACTTTTATCTTAAAAACCTTATCATTTCTACATAGTCAAAGCGACCAAAAAACAACAAGCGCTCACACTCTAAGAAGACTTCTAAACCTGTGATCAATCCCATGTATCCAGTTGCCTAATATATTAACAACACTACAAGGAGGATACAAGCCAGAAGCTATCTGGATGACTGACCATATAGACCAAGCCAATTTGCATTGGAAAAATAAATATTTTATTGTCTCATCATGATGACAAAAAACCACATTGCGGACTTCCATGCCAATTCCTCTTGATAAGGTTATCTTTAGTAAGAATGACTCCGCGACGAAGATACCATGCAAATATTTTATTCTTAAGAGGTATCTTCATCTTCTAGATTTTTTTGTTATTATCAACTGACACATCGGACTGGATTAACACTCTATACATAGACTCCACTGAGAATTGTCCATTCCCATGAAGATTCTATCAAAATACATCAGACCCATGTGACAATTACACCGTGGATAACCGTTGGAGCAGGATGTACCATGATTGGAGTCTGCGTCCAATTAAGTCTCTTCTAAACGTCACATTTGGCGGAAATGATTCTATAACCGTGGAAATAATATCACCCTTGTGACGCACAATGTTGTATAGAGCCGGATATTGTTCTGGAGTGTGTCATTTCCTAGCCAATTGTCCTCTCAGAATCTAATTTCGAGCCGTCCTTAATCGAGAAGGATCCATAAGGGAAGAAATATTTCTTCGTAGCCATTAGACCCGCCCAAAAATTAGAATCCCCAGGCTTCCAGTATACTTGGGATACAGCCTTGGAACCCACATATTTCTGATGGAAATATGCCCTAGAGGCAATAATAAAATGGTTATTATTATATTTCCTTAATCATGATAAAGATTTATTATTTATGCTAGAATTGTATTGACCGGAAACCTAAATACATGTGTGAATACATAAACGAATACCGTGTCTCTAGTAAGCCTCTACTAGACTAGCTCGTTGATCAAAGATGGTTAAGGTTTCCTAACCATAGACATGAGTTGTCATTCGATAAAGGGATCACATCATTATGGGAATGATGTGATGGACAAGACCCATCCGTTAGCTTAGCATTTGATCGTACAGTTTATTGATATTGCTTCCATCTATATCAAATACATGTTCCTATGACTATGTGATCCTGCAACTCCCGGATACCGAAGGAGTGCCTTGTGTGCTATCAAACCTTACAACGTAACCGGGTGGTTATAAAGATGCTCTATAGGTATCTCCGAAGGTGTCTTCTTGGGTTGGCGTGAATGAGATTAGGATTTGTCACTCTGAGTATCGGAGATGTATCTCTGGTCCCTCTCGGTAATACTCAACATAACCCTTGCAAGCAAATGGCTAATATGTTAGTCACATGATGATGTATTATGGAACGAGTAAAGAGACTTGCCGGTAATGAGATTGAACTAGGTATGGAGATACCAACAATCGAATCTCGAGCAAGTAACATACTGATGGGCCTCGAACCCCTCGTTGGTTACCCCAAGTGGAAGGTGTAAGATGCAGTAAGTAGAAGTGTTTTCCCTTAGCAAAGATGCCAAGGATCAAATCCCCAGAGACTCCTAGGTTCAACAAGTAGGTGTCAATTGCTACGGCGCCAGATTAGTAGCAATCAACGTGGACCTGCACACAGATACAAATAACTTTGCTCCCAACGAGTACAGAGAGGTTGTCAATCTCTCCGGCCTTGTAGTTCACAAAGGGTTAAAAGCAATGATAGTAGTGATAGATAGTTTTTGTAATAGTAAGTAAATAGCGAAAAGTAAATAGTGGATGTGATCAATGATGGTAATATGGACCGGAGTCTCATGATGTTCACTAGTGATGTCTCTCTCCCAAAAGACGATAAAACAGCTATGTGAGGTAAACAAATTACAGTTGGGCAATTGACAGGACCACGAATGCAAACCAATGCTGACTACATTGCAAGAAAGGTTGAGGTTCAAAGCATGGGCGGTACGCCAAAGTAAGTAGACCGAAATCCATCAATATCTACTACTAATCATACACCTTGAGATATCTATCCAGAACATCTCGCTGGTATTAAGTTGCGAGTCCCACCCATAGTGTAAACTCAATGCAACAGACAACTGCATTAAAAGAACTTTGCGTACAGTAAACAATCCTTGCACCCGCGGGCACAAGCACCGTTGTTTTCCCCCTTGTGGCAACAGCACATCCCCTAGACTCATGTTTCTGTCACTCAAGCTAGTCATCGAGGGGCATGAACCCACAATCGAGCATAACGTTCCCTCTTGGCGTCACTACCTATTACTCGGCCAAAGCAATAAATAACAACGGAGAACATGCAAGAATTACTTATGAACAAAAATATAAAAGGGGTGAATCAAATATATTACTCAAGATCAATCTGAACATAATCTCATAATCCATCGGATCCCAGCAAACTCAACCTAGCAACAGCATAAGGATTACATAGGTGCCTCGATCATGTAGGGCAGCTCACGAGGACTAATTAGTGAAGCACATGAACGGGAGGAGAACATCACATAGCTACTGGTCATGGACTCATGGTCCAAGGGAGACTACTCACTGTTGGGGAACGTTGCATGGAAAACAAAATTTTTTCTCTACGTTCACCAAGATCAATCTAGTAGATGCAACTACGAGGGGAGAGTAGGATCCACATACCCTTGTAGATCGCTAAGCGGAAGCGTTATGAACGCGGATGATGGAGTCGTACTCGCCGCGATTCAGATCGCCGAAGATCCTAGCACCGAAGCAACGGTGCCTCCGCGTTCTTCACACGTACGGCTCGGGGACGTCTCCTCCTTCTTGATCCAGCAAGGGGTGGAGGAGAGGTTGATGGAGAACCGGCAGCACGACGGCGTGGTGGTGATGGTGGAGAAGAACTCCAGCAGGGCTTCGCCTAAGCTCCGCGGGAGAAGAAGATGTTACGGGAGAGGGAGGGCAGCACCGAGGCACGAACTTGTGTTTGCTGCCCTCCCTCTACCTCTCTATATATAGGGGGAAGGAGGAGAGGGGGGCGCCCTAGGGTTTCCCCTAGGGGGCCGGCGGCCAGGGCAAGGGGAGGGGCGGCGGCCAAGGCAGGCCCTAGGGTTTCCCCCCCTAGGTGCCTTGCCCCCCACTCCAAAGGGGTGCGGCTGCCCTAGGGGGTCCCACCCCCTTAGCCGCATGAGGAGAGGGCCCAGGGGGGGGCGCACAGCCCCTTGAGGGCTGTGGTGTTCCCCCTTGTGGCCCAATAGGCCCAGAACTACTTCCGGAACCCCCGAAACCCCTTTCGGTCGTCCGCCGATTTCCCGATGCTCCCCGGAACACTTCCGGACTCCGAAACCTTTCATCCTATATATCAATCTTCGTCCCCGGACCATTCCGGAGACCCTCGTCATGTCCGGGATCTCATCCGGGACTCCGAACAACCTTCGGTAACCATGCACTCTTCTCACTAACAACCCTAGCGTCACCGAACCTTAAGTGTGTAGACCCTGCGGGTTCGGAAACCATGTAGACATGACCGAGACACTCCCAGGTCAATAACCAATAGCGGGATCTGGATACCCATATTGGTTCCCACATGTTTCTCGATGATCTCATCGGATGAACCACGATGTCAAGGATTCAGGCAATCCCGTATACAGTACCCTTTGTCTCGTCGGTATGTTACTTGCCCGAGATTCGATCGTCGGTATCTCTATACCTAGTTCAATCTCGTTACCGGCAAGTCTCTTTACTCGTTACCGTAATACATAATCCCGTGACCAACTACTTAGTCACTTTGAGCTCATTGAGATGACGTATTACCGAGTGGGCCCGGAGATACCTCTCCGTCACACGGAGCGACAAATCCCAGTCTCGATCCATGTCAACTCAACAGACACCCTCGGAGATACCTGTAGTGTACCTTTATAGTCACCCAGTTACGTTGTGACGTTTGGCACACACAAAGCACTCCTACGGTGTCAGTGAGTTACATGATCTCATGGTCATAGGAACTTATACTTGACATGCAGAAAACTATAGCGATAACTGACACGATCAAAAGCTATGTTTAACGTTTGGGTCTCGTCCATCACATCATTCTCCTAATGATGTGATCCCGTTATCAAATGACAACTCATGTCTATGACCTGGAAACCGCGGTCATCTTTGATCAACGAGCTAGTCCTGTAGAGGCTCACTAGGGACACAAAGTCTGTCTATTTATCCACACATGTATTTGAGTTTCCAATCAATACAATTATAGCATGGATAATAAACGATTATCATGAACAAGGAAATATAATAATAACTCTTTTATTATTGCCTCTAGGGCATATTTCCAACAGTCTCCCACTTGCACTAGAGTCAATAATCTAGCATTACAAGGTAATGAATCTAACACCCATAGAGTCTTGGTGTTGATCGTGCTTAGCCCGTGGAAGAGGCTTAGTCAACGGATCTACAACATTCAAATCCGTGTGTACTTTGCAAATGTTTATGTCCTCCTCCTTGACCGAATCGCGGATGGAATTGAAGCGTCGCTTTATGTGTCTGGTCCTCTTGTGAAACCTTGGTTCCTTGGCTAGAGCAATGGCACCAGTGTTGTCACAGAACAGAGTCATTGGGTTCAGTGCACTAGGCACAACTCCAAGATCTGTCATGAACTCCTTCATCCAGACACCTTCCTTCGCCGCCTCCGAGGCAGCTATATACTCCGCTTCACATGTAGAATCAGCTACCACGCTCTGCTTGGAACTGCACCAGCTTACCGCTCCCCCGTTGAGAATATATACGTATCCGGTTTGAGACTTAGAGTCATCCGGATCAGTGTCAAAGCTTGCATCGACGTAACCCTTTACGATGAGCTCTTGATCACCTCCATAAACGAGAAACATATCCTTAGTCCTTTTCAGGTACTTTAGGATATTCTTGACCGCTGTCCAGTGATCCATACCAGGATTACTTTGAAACCTTCCGGCCATACTTATGGCAAGGCTGTCATCTGGTCTCGTGCACAGCATTGCATACATGATAGAGCCTATGGCTGAAGCATAGGGGACGACACTCATCTTTTCTCTATCTTCCGCAGTCACTGGGCACTGAGTCTTACTCAACTTTGTACCTTGCAATACCGGCAAGAACCCCTTCTTGGATTGATCCATTTTGAACTTCTTCAAAACTTTATCAAGGTATGTGCTTTGTGAAAGTCCTATCAAGCGTCTTGATCTATCTCTATAGATCTTGATGCCCAATATGAAAGCAGCTTCACCGAGATCCTTCATCGAAAAACTCTTGTTCAAATACCCCTTCACGCTATCCAAAAATTCTATATTGTTTCCAATCAGCAATATGTCATCCACATATAATATTAGAAATGCCATAGAGCTCCCACTCACTTTCTTGTAAATACAAGCTTCATTGTAAACTTGTATAAACCCAAACGCTTTGATCACCTCATCAAAGCGAAGATTCCAACTCCGAGATGCTTGCACCAGCCCATAAATGGAACGCTGAAGCCTGCATACTTTGTCAGCATTCTCTGGATCGACAAAACCTTCTGGTTGCATCATATACAACTCTTCCTTAAGAAAACCGTTAAGGAACGCTGTTTTGACATCCATCTGCCAAATTTCATAATCAAAATATGCAGCTATTGCTAACATGATTCGGACGGATTTAAGCATCGCTACGGGTGAGAAAGTCTCATCGTAGTCAATCCCTTGAACTTGTGAAAAACCCTTTGCCACAAGTCGAGCTTTATACACGGTGACATTACCGTCAGCGTCCGTCTTCCTCTTAAAAATCCATTTATTCTGAATGGCCTTCCGCCCTTCAGGTAATACTTCCAAAGTCCATACTTTGTTTTCATACATGGATCCCATCTCGGATTTCATGGCCTCTAACCATTTGTCGGAATCCGGGCCCACCATCGCTTCTCCATAGCTCGTAGGTTCACCGTTGTCTAACAACATGACCTCCAAGACAGGGTTACCATACCACTCAGGTGCAGTGCGTACCCTTGTCGACCTACGAGGTTCGGTAGTAACTTGATCAGAAGCTTCTTGATCATCATCATTGGCTTCCTCTTCAACCTCTGCAGGCTCCACAAAAACATCTTTATGTGCTGCGCTACTTTCTGGTTGAAGCAGAGGTTCAATAACCTCATCAAGTTCTACCTTCCTCCCACTCAATTCTTTCGAGAGAAACTCTTTCTCGAGAAAGGACCCGTTCTTAGCGACAAACACTTTGCCCTCGGATCTGAGATAGAAGGTGTACCCAACAGTTTCTTTTGGGTATCCTATGAAGACACATTTGTCCGCTTTGGGTTCGAGCTTTTCTGGCTGAAGCCTTTTGACATAAGCATCGCAGCCCCAAACCTTGAGAAAAGACAACTTCGGTTTCTTACTAAACCATAGTTCATACGGTGTTGTCTCAACGGACTTAGATGGAGCCCTATTTAAAGTGAATGCAGCTGTCTCTAACGCATATCCCCAAAACGATAGTGGCAAATCGGCAAGAGACATCATAGAACGCACCATATCTAATAGGGTTCGATTACGACGTTCGGACACACCATTACGCTGTGGTGTTCCAGGTGGCGTCAACTGTGAAACAATTCCACATTTTCTTAAGTGATCACCAAACTCATAACTCAGATATTCTCCCCTTCGATCAGATCGTAGGAACTTGATCTTCTTGTTACGATGATTTTCTACTTCACTCTGAAATTGCTTGAACTTTTCAAAAGTTTCAGACTTATGCTTCATCAAGTAAATATACCCATATCTACTTAAGTCGTCAGTGAAGGTGAGAAAATAACGATATCCACCGCGCGCCGTTACACTCATCGGACCGCACACATCGGTATGTATGATTTCCAATAAGTCACTTGCCCGTTCCATTGTCCCTGAAAACGGGGTCCTTGTCATCTTGCCCATGAGGCACGGCTCGCACGTGTCAAGTGATTCAAAATCAAGAGACTCCAAAAGTCCATCAGCATGGAGCTTCCTCATGCGTTTCACGCCGATATGACCGAGACGGCAGTGCCACAAGAAAGTGGTATTATCATTATCTACTCTACATCTTTTGGCATCAATGTTATGAACATGTGTATCATCACTATCGAGATTCAATAAGAATAAAACCCTAACTTCGGGTGCATGACCATAAAAGATATTACTCATATAAATAGAACAACCATTATTCTCTGACTTAAATGAGTAACCGTCTCGCAATAAACAAGATCCAGATATAATGTTCATGCTTAACGCAGGCACTAAATAACAATTATTCAGGTTCATAACTAATCCCGATGGTAATCGAAGAGCGAGCGTGCCGACGGCGATCACATCAACCTTGGAACCATTTCCCACGCGCATCGTCACTTCGTCCTTCGCCAGCCTCCGTTTATTCCGCAGTTCCTGTTTAGAGTTGCAAATGTGAGCAACCGAACCGGTATCAAATACCCAGGCACTACAACGAGAGTTGGTAAGGTACACATCAATAACATGTATATCACATATACCTTTGTTGTTGTTGGCCCCCTTCTTGTCCGCCAGATACTTGGGGCAGTTCCGCTTCCAGTGGCCGTTCCCCTTGCAATAGAAACACTCAGTCTCTGGTTTGGGCCCAGCCTTGGGTTTCTTCACTGGATTAGCAACTGCTTTGCCACCCTTCTTAGAGTTACCCTTCTTGCCCTTGCCATTCTTCTTGAAACTAGTGGTTTTATTGACCATCTACACTTGATACTCCTTCTGGATGTCTGCCTCAGCGACTTTCAGCATCGAAAACAGCTCGGCGATGGTCTTGTTCATCCCTTGCATGTTATACTGATGCACGAAGCTCTTGTAGCTTGGAGGGAGTGACTGGAGAATTCTGTCAATGATAGCCTCATCCGGGAACACAAGTCCCAGATCAGCTATGCGGGTATAGTACCCAGACATCTTCAGTAAGTGCTCACTGACAGACGAATTCTCCTCCATCTTGCAAGCGAAGAATTTATCGGTGGTCTCATACCTCTCGATCTTAGCATTCTTCTCAAAGATGAACTTCAACTCCTGGTACATCTCATATGCACCATGACGTTCAAAACGCCTTTGAAGTCCTCCTTCCAAGCCGTACAACATGGCACACTGCACTATCGAATAGTCATCCGAACGTGTCTGCCAGACGTTCAAAACGTCTGCAGGCGCTGTAGGAGCGGGGGGGGTCACCTAGCGGTGCATTCAGGACATAAACCTTTTGGGCAGCTGTGAGGATGATCCTCAGATTGCGGAGCCAGTCCACAAAGTTGCTCCCGTCATCTTTCAGTTTAGCTTTCTCTAGGAACGCATTAAAATTCAGGGGAGCTACTGCGCGAGCCATCTACAACCAAAAATTTGCAAAGACATTTTAGACTATTGTTCATGATAAGTGAGTTATTACCTAATCAAATTATTTATAACTCCCACTCAAATTGACATCCCTCCGGTCATTCGAGCGTGACATGATCCAAATTCACCAACCCAAGTCCGATCATCACGTGAGATGAGGTGGTGTCAATGGTGAACATCAACATGTTGATCATATCTACTATATGACTCATGCTCGACCTTTCGGTCCTCCGTGTTCCGAGGCCATGTCTGCACATGCTAGGCTCGTCAAGTCTAACCCGAGTGTTCTGCATGTGCAAAACTGGCTTGCACCCGTTGTATGCGAACGTAGAGTCTATCACACCCGATCATCACGTGGTGCTTCGAAACGACGAACCTTCGCAACGGCGCACACTCGGGGGGAACACAATTTTATCTTGAAATTTTAGTGAAGGATCATCTTATAATGCTACCGTCGTCCTAAGCAAAATAAGATGCATAAAAGGATTAACATCACATGCAAATCATAAGTGACATGATATGGCCATCAACTCGTGCTTTTGATCTCCATCTCCAAAGCACCGGCATGATCTCCATCGTCACCGGCGCCACACCATGATCTCCATCATCATGATCTCCATCATCGTGTCGCCATCGGGGTTGTCGGTGCCCACCATGCTCTTACTACTATTGCTACCGTTTAGCGATAAAGTAAAGCATTACAAAAGCGCTTAATGATTGACACGCAGGTCATACAAAAATTAAAGACAACCCTATGGCTCCTGCCGGTTGCCGTATGCATCGACATGCAAGTCGATATTAACTATTACAACATGATCATCTCATACATCAAAATATATCTCATCATGTCATTGGCCATATCATATCACATACATACCCTGCAAAAACAAGTTAGACGTCCTCTAATTTGTTGTTGCATGTTTTACGTGGCTGCTATGGGTATCTAGCAAGAACGCTTCTTACCTACGCAAAACCACAACGGTGATATTCAAGTTGCTATTTAACCTTCTACAAGGACCGCCTTGTTCTATTCCGATTCAACTAAGATAGGAGAGACAGACACCCGCCAGCCATCTTATGCAACAAAAGTCACATGTCTGTCGATGGAACCGGTCTCATGTACGTGGACATGTAAAGTTGGTCCGGGCCGCTTCATCCTATAATACCGCTGAATCAAGAAAGACTAAGGAGGGCAGCAATTTAAACATCAACGCCACAAACCCTTTTGTGTTCTACTCGAGAAAGCATCTACGCAAGATCCTAGCTCTGATACCACTGTTGGGGAACGTTGCATGGAAAACAAAATTTTTTCTCTACGTTCACCAAGATCAATCTAGTAGATGCAACTATGAGGGGAGAGTAGGATCCACATACCCTTGTAGATCGCTAAGCGGAAGCGTTATGAACGCGGATGATGGAGTCGTACTCGCCGCGATTCAGATCGCCGAAGATCCTAGCACCGAAGCAACGGTGCCTCCGCGTTCTTCACACGTACGGCTCGGGGACGTCTCCTCCTTCTTGATCCAGCAAGGGGTGGAGGAGAGGTTGATGGAGAACCGGCAGCACGACGGCGTGGTGGTGATGGTGGAGAAGAACTCCAGTAGGGCTTCGCCTAAGCTCCGCGGGAGAAGAAGATGTTACGGGAGAGGGAGGGCAGCACCGAGGCACGAACTTGTGTTTGCTGCCCTCCCTCTACCTCTCTATATATAGGGGGAAGGAGGAGAGGGGGGCGCCCTAGGGTTTCCCCTAGGGGGCCGGCGGCCAGGGCAAGGGGAGGGGCGGCGGCCAAGGCAGGCCCTAGGGTTTCCCCCCCCAGGTGCCTTGCCCCCCACTCCAAAGGGGTGCGGCTGCCCTAGGGGGTCCCACCCCCTTAGCCGCATGAGGAGAGGGCCCAGGGGGGGCGCACAGCCCCTTGAGGGCTGTGGTGTTCCCCCTTGTGGCCCAATAGGCCCAGAACTACTTCCGGAACCCCCGAAACCCCTTTCGGTCGTCCGCCGATTTCCCGATACTCCCCGGAACACTTCCGGACTCCGAAACCTTTCATCCTATATATCAATCTTCGTCCCCGGACCATTCCGAAGACCCTCGTCATGTCCGGGATCTCATCCGGGACTCCGAACAACCTTCGGTAACCATGCACTCTTCTCACTAACAACCCTAGCGTCACCGAACCTTAAGTGTGTAGACCCTGCAGGTTCGGAAACCATGTAGACATGACCGAGACACTCCCAGGTCAATAACCAATAGCGGGATCTAGATACCCATATTGGTTCCCACATGTTTCTCGATGATCTCATCGGATGAACCACGATGTCAAGGATTCAGGCAATCCCGTATACAGTTCCCTTTGTCTCGTCGGTATGTTACTTGCCCGAGATTCGATCGTCGGTATCTCTATACCTAGTTCAATCTCGTTACCGGCAAGTCTCTTTACTCGTTACCGTAATACATAATCCCGTGACCAACTACTTAGTCACTTTGAGCTCATTGAGATGACGTATTACCGAGTGGGCCCGGAGTTACCTCTCCGTCACACGGAGCGACAAATCCCAGTCTCGATCCATGTCAACTCAACAGACACCCTCGGAGATACCTGTAGAGTACCTTTATAGTCACCCAGTTACATTGTGACGTTTGGCACACACAAAGCACTCCTACGGTGTCAGTGAGTTACATGATCTCATGGTCATAGGAACTTATACTTGACATGCAGAAAACTATAGCGATAACTGACACGATCAAAAGCTATGTTTAACGTTTGGGTCTCGTCCATCACATCATTCTCCTAATGATGTGATCCCGTTATCAAATGACAACTCATGTCTATGACCTGGAAACCGCGGTCATCTTTGATCAACGAGCTAGTCCTGTAGAGGCTCACTAGGGACACAAAGTCTGTCTATTTATCCACACATGTATTTGAGTTTCCAATCAATACAATTATAGCATGGATAATAAACGATTATCATGAACAAGGAAATATAATAATAACTCTTTTATTATTGCCTCTAGGGCATATTTCCAACAGTCTCCCACTTGCACTAGAGTCAATAATCTAGCATTACAAGGTAATGAATCTAACACCCATAGAGTCTTGGTGTTGATCGTGCTTAGCCCGTGGAAGAGGCTTAGTCAACGGATCTACAACATTCAAATCCGTGTGTACTTTGCAAATGTTTATGTCCTCCTCCTTGACCGAATCGCGGATGGAATTGAAGCGTCGCTTTATGTGTCTGGTCCTCTTGTGAAACCTTGGTTCCTTGGCTAGAGCAATGGCACCAGTGTTGTCACAGAACAGAGTCATTGGGTTCAGTGCACTAGGCACAACTCCAAGATCTGTCATGAACTCCTTCATCCAGACACCTTCCTTCGCCGCCTCCGAGGCAGCTATATACTCCGCTTCACATGTAGAATCAGCTACCACGCTCTGCTTGGAACTGCACCAGCTTACCGCTCCCCCGTTGAGAATATATACGTATCCGGTTTGAGACTTAGAGTCATCCGGATCAGTGTCAAAGCTTGCATCGACGTAACCCTTTACGATGAGCTCTTGATCACCTCCATAAACGAGAAACATATCCTTAGTCCTTTTCAGGTACTTTAGGATATTCTTGACCGCTGTCCAGTGATCCATACCAGGATTACTTTGAAACCTTCCGGCCATACTTATGGCAAGGCTGTCATCTGGTCTCGTGCACAGCATTGCATACATGATAGAGCCTATGGCTGAAGCATAGGGGACGACACTCATCTTTTCTCTATCTTCCGCAGTCACTGGGCACTGAGTCTTACTCAACTTTGTACCTTGCAATACCGGCAAGAACCCCTTCTTGGATTGATCCATTTTGAACTTCTTCAAAACTTTATCAAGGTATGTGCTTTGTGAAAGTCCTATCAAGCGTCTTGATCTATCTCTATAGATCTTGATGCCCAATATGAAAGCAGCTTCACCGAGATCCTTCATCGAAAAACTCTTGTTCAAATACCCCTTCACGCTATCCAAAAATTCTATATTGTTTCCAATCAGCAATATGTCATCCACATATAATATTAGAAATGCCATAGAGCTCCCACTCACTTTCTTGTAAATACAAGCTTCATTGTAAACTTGTATAAACCCAAACGCTTTGATCACCTCATCAAAGCGAAGATTCCAACTCCGAGATGCTTGCACCAGCCCATAAATGGAACGCTGAAGCCTGCATACTTTGTCAGCATTCTCTGGATCGACAAAACCTTCTGGTTGCATCATATACAACTCTTCCTTAAGAAAACCGTTAAGGAACGCTGTTTTGACATCCATCTGCCAAATTTCATAATCAAAATATGCAGCTATTGCTAACATGATTCGGACGGATTTAAGCATCGCTACGGGTGAGAAAGTCTCATCGTAGTCAATCCCTTGAACTTGTGAAAAACCCTTTGCCACAAGTCGAGCTTTATACACGGTGACATTACCGTCAGCGTCCGTCTTCCTCTTAAAAATCCATTTATTCTGAATGGCCTTCCGCCCTTCAGGTAATACTTCCAAAGTCCATACTTTGTTTTCATACATGGATCCCATCTCGGATTTCATGGCCTCTAACCATTTGTCGGAATCCGGGCCCACCATCGCTTCTCCATAGCTCGTAGGTTCACCGTTGTCTAACAACATGACCTCCAAGACAGGGTTACCATACCACTCAGGTGCAGTGCGTACCCTTGTCGACCTACGAGGTTCGGTAGTAACTTGATCAGAAGCTTCTTGATCATCATCATTGGCTTCCTCTTCAACCTCTGCAGGCTCCACAAAAACATCTTTATGTGCTGCGCTACTTTCTGGTTGAAGCAGAGGTTCAATAACCTCATCAAGTTCTACCTTCCTCCCACTCAATTCTTTCGAGAGAAACTCTTTCTCGAGAAAGGACCCGTTCTTAGCGACAAACACTTTGCCCTCGGATCTGAGATAGAAGGTGTACCCAACAGTTTCTTTTGGGTATCCTATGAAGACACATTTGTCCGCTTTGGGTTCGAGCTTTTCTGGCTGAAGCCTTTTGACATAAGCATCGCAGCCCCAAACCTTGAGAAAAGACAACTTCGGTTTCTTACTAAACCATAGTTCATACGGTGTTGTCTCAACGGACTTAGATGGAGCCCTATTTAAAGTGAATGCAGCTGTCTCTAACGCATATCCCCAAAACGATAGTGGCAAATCGGCAAGAGACATCATAGAACGCACCATATCTAATAGGGTTCGATTACGACGTTCGGACACACCATTACGCTGTGGTGTTCCAGGTGGCGTTAACTGTGAAACAATTCCACATTTTCTTAAGTGATCACCAAACTCATAACTCAGATATTCTCCCCCTCGATCAGATCGTAGGAACTTGATCTTCTTGTTACGATGATTTTCAACTTCACTCTGAAATTGCTTGAACTTTTCAAAAGTTTCAGACTTATGCTTCATCAAGTAAATATACCCATATCTACTTAAGTCGTCAGTGAAGGTGAGAAAATAACGATATCCACCGCGCGCCGTTACACTCATCGGACCGCACACATCAGTATGTATGATTTCCAATAAGTCACTTGCCCGTTCCATTGTCCCTGAAAACGGGGTCCTTGTCATCTTGCCCATGAGGCACGGCTCGCACGTGTCAAGTGATTCAAAATCAAGAGACTCCAAAAGTCCATCAGCATGGAGCTTCCTCATGCGTTTCACGCCGATATGACCGAGACGGCAGTGCCACAAGAAAGTGGTATTATCATTATCTACATCTTTTGGCATCAATGTTATGAACATGTGTATCATCACTATCGAGATTCAATAAGAATAAACCCCTAACTTCGGGTGCATGACCATAAAAGATATTACTCATATAAATAGAACAACCATTATTCTCTGACTTAAATGAGTAACCGTCTCGCAATAAACAAGATCCAGATATAATGTTCATGCTTAACGCAGGCACTAAATAACAATTATTCAGGTTCATAACTAATCCCGATGGTAATCGAAGAGCGAGCGTGCCGACGGCGATCACATCAACCTTGGAACCATTTCCCACGCGCATCGTCACTTCGTCCTTCGCCAGCCTCCGTTTATTCCGCAGTTCCTGTTTAGAGTTGCAAATGTGAGCAACCGAACCGGTATCAAATACCCAGGCACTACAACGAGAGTTGGTAAGGTACACATCAATAACATGTATATCACATATACCTTTGTTGTTGTTGGCCCCCTTCTTGTCCGCCAGATACTTGGGGCAGTTCCGCTTCCAGTGGCCGTTCCCCTTGCAGTAGAAACACTCAGTCTCTGGCTTGGGCCCAGCTTTGGGTTTCTTCACTGGATTAGCAACTGCTTTGCCACCCTTCTTAGAGTTACCCTTCTTGCCCTTGCCATTCTTCTTGAAACTGGTGGTTTTATTGACCATCAACACTTGATACTCCTTCTGGATGTCTGCCTCAGCGACTTTCAGCATTGAAAACAGCTCGGCGATGGTCTTGTTCATCCCTTGCATGTTATACTGCTGCACGAAGCTCTTGTAGCTTGGAGGGAGTGACTGGAGAATTCTGTCAATGATAGCCTCATCCGGGAACACAAGTCCCAGATCAGCTATGCGGGTATAGTACCCAGACATCTTCAGTAAGTGCTCACTGACAGACGAATTCTCCTCCATCTTGCAAGCGAAGAATTTATCGGTGGTCTCATACCTCTCGATCTTAGCATTCTTCTCAAAGATGAACTTCAACTCCTGGTACATCTCATATGCACCATGACGTTCAAAACGCCTTTGAAGTCCTCCTTCCAAGCCGTACAACATGGCACACTGCACTATCGAATAGTCATCCGAACGTGTCTGCCAGACGTTCAAAACGTCTGCAGGCGCTGTAGGAGCGGGGGGGTCACCTAGCGGTGCATTCAGGACATAAACCTTTTGGGCAGCTGTGAGGATGATCCTCAGATTGCGGAGCCAGTCCACAAAGTTGCTCCCGTCATCTTTCAGTTTAGCTTTCTCTAGGAACGCATTAAAATTCAGGGGAGCTACTGCGCGAGCCATCTACAACCAAAAATTTGCAAAGACATTTTAGACTATTGTTCATGATAAGTGAGTTATTACCTAATCAAATTATTTATAACTCCCACTCAAATTGACATCCCTCCGGTCATTCGAGCGTGACATGATCCAAATTCACCAACCCAAGTCCGATCATCACGTGAGATGAGGTGGTGTCAATGGTGAACATCAACATGTTGATCATATCTACTATATGACTCATGCTCGACCTTTCGGTCCTCCGTGTTCCGAGGCCATGTCTGCACATGCTAGGCTCGTCAAGTCTAACCCGAGTGTTCTGCATGTGCAAAACTGGCTTGCACCCGTTGTATGCGAACGTAGAGTCTATCACACCCGATCATCACGTGGTGCTTCGAAACGACGAACCTTCGCAACGGCGCACACTCGGGGGGAACACAATTTTATCTTGAAATTTTAGTGAAGGATCATCTTATAATGCTACCGTCGTCCTAAGCAAAATAAGATGCATAAAAGGATTAACATCACATGCAAATCATAAGTGACATGATATGGCCATCAACTCGTGCTTTTGATCTCCATCTCCAAAGCACCGGCATGATCTCCATCGTCACCGGCGCCACACCATGATCTCCATCATCATGATCTCCATCATCGTGTTGCCATCGGGGTTGTCGGCGCCCCACCATGCTATTACTACTATTGCTACCGTTTAGCGATAAAGTAAAGCATTACAAAAGCGCTTAATGATTGACACGCAGGTCATACAAAAAATAAAGACAACCCTATGGCTCCTGCCGGTTGCCGTATGCATCGTCATGCAAGTCGATGTTAACTATTACAACATGATCATCTCATACATCAAAATATATTTCATCATGTCATTGGCCATATCATATCACATACATACCCTGCAAAAACAAGTTAGACGTCCTCTAATTTGTTGTTGCATGTTTTACGTGGCTGCTATGGGTATCTAGCAAGAACGCTTCTTACCTACGCAAAACCACAACGGTGATATTCAAGTTGCTATTTAACCTTCTACAAGGACCGCCTTGTTCTATTCCGATTCAACTAAGATAGGAGAGACAGACACCCGCCAGCCATCTTATGCAACAAAAGTCACATGTCTGTCGATGGAACCGGTCTCATGTACGTGGACATGTAAAGTTGGTCCGGGCCGCTTCATCCTATAATACCGCTGAATCAAGAAAGACTAAGGAGGGCAGCAATTTAAACATCAACGCCACAAACCCTTTTGTGTTCTACTCGAGAAAGCATCTACGCAAGATCCTAGCTCTGATACCACTGTTGGGGAACGTTGCATGGAAAACAACATTTTTTCTCTACGTTCACCAAGATCAATCTAGTAGATGCAACTACGAGGGGAGAGTAGGATCCACATACCCTTGTAGATCGCTAAGCGGAAGCGTTATGAACGCGGATGATGGAGTCGTACTCGCCGCGATTCAGATCGCCGAAGATCCTAGCACCGAAGCAACGGTGCCTCCGCGTTCTTCACACGTACGGCTCGGGGACGTCTCCTCCTTCTTGATCCAGCAAGGGGTGGAGGAGAGGTTGATGGAGAACCGGCAGCACGACGGCGTGGTGGTGATGGTGGAGAAGAACTCCAGCAGGGCTTCGCCTAAGCTCCGCGGGAGAAGAAGATGTTACGGGAGAGGGAGGGCAGCACCGAGGCACGAACTTGTGTTTGCTGCCCTCCCTCTACCTCTCTATATATAGGGGGAAGGAGGAGAGGGGGGCGCCCTAGGGTTTCCCCTAGGGGGCCGGCGGCCAGGGCAAGGGGAGGGGCGGCGGCCAAGGCAGGCCCTAGGGTTTCCCCCCCTAGGTGCCTTGCCCCCCACTCCAAAGGGGTGCGGCTGCCCTAGGGGGTCCCACCCCCTTAGCCGCATGAGGAGAGGGCCCAGGGGGGGGCGCACAGCCCCTTGAGGGCTGTGGTGTTCCCCCTTGTGGCCCAATAGGCCCAGAACTACTTCCGGAACCCCCGAAACCCCTTTCGGTCGTCCGCCGATTTCCCGATGCTCCCCGGAACACTTCCGGACTCCGAAACCTTTCATCCTATATATCAATCTTCGTCCCCGGACCATTCCGGAGACCCTCGTCATGTCCGGGATCTCATCCGGGACTCCGAACAACCTTCGGTAACCATGCACTCTTCTCACTAACAACCCTAGCGTCACCGAACCTTAAGTGTGTAGACCCTGCGGGTTCGGAAACCATGTAGACATGACCGAGACACTCCCAGGTCAATAACCAATAGCGGGATCTGGATACCCATATTGGTTCCCACATGTTTCTCGATGATCTCATCGGATGAACCACGATGTCAAGGATTCAGGCAATCCCGTATACAGTACCCTTTGTCTCGTCGGTATGTTACTTGCCCGAGATTCGATCGTCGGTATCTCTATACCTAGTTCAATCTCGTTACCGGCAAGTCTCTTTACTCGTTACCGTAATACATAATCCCGTGACCAACTACTTAGTCACTTTGAGCTCATTGAGATGACGTATTACCGAGTGGGCCCGGAGATACCTCTCCGTCACACGGAGCGACAAATCCCAGTCTCGATCCATGTCAACTCAACAGACACCCTCGGAGATACCTGTAGTGTACCTTTATAGTCACCCAGTTACGTTGTGACGTTTGGCACACACAAAGCACTCCTACGGTGTCAGTGAGTTACATGATCTCATGGTCATAGGAACTTATACTTGACATGCAGAAAACTATAGCGATAACTGACACGATCAAAAGCTATGTTTAACGTTTGGGTCTCGTCCATCACATCATTCTCCTAATGATGTGATCCCGTTATCAAATGACAACTCATGTCTATGACCTGGAAACCGCGGTCATCTTTGATCAACGAGCTAGTCCTGTAGAGGCTCACTAGGGACACAAAGTCTGTCTATTTATCCACACATGTATTTGAGTTTCCAATCAATACAATTATAGCATGGATAATAAACGATTATCATGAACAAGGAAATATAATAATAACTCTTTTATTATTGCCTCTAGGGCATATTTCCAACAGTCTCCCACTTGCACTAGAGTCAATAATCTGGCATTACAAGGTAATGAATCTAACACCCATAGAGTCTTGGTGTTGATCGTGCTTAGCCCGTGGAAGAGGCTTAGTCAACGGATCTGCAACATTCAAATCCATGTGTACTTTGCAAATGTTTATGTCCTCCTCCTTGACCGAATCGCGGATGGAATTGAAGCGTCGCTTTATGTGTCTGGTCCTCTTGTGAAACCTTGGTTCCTTGGCTAGAGCAATGGCACCAGTGTTGTCACAGAACAGAGTCATTGGGTTCAGTGCACTAGGCACAACTCCAAGATCTGTCATGAACTCCTTCATCCAGACACCTTCCTTTGCCGCCTCCGAGGCAGCTATATACTCCGCTTCACATGTAGAATCAGCTACCACGCTCTGCTTGGAACTGCACCAGCTTACCGCTCCCCCGTTGAGAATATATACGTATCCGGTTTGAGACTTAGAGTCATCCGGATCAGTGTCAAAGCTTGCATCGACGTAACCCTTTACGACGAGCTCTTGATCACCTCCATAAACGAGAAACATATCCTTAGTCCTTTTCAGGTACTTTAGGATATTCTTGACCGCTGTCCAGTGATCCATACCAGGATTACTTTGAAACCTTCCGGCCATACTTATGGCAAGGCTGACATCTGGTCTCGTGCACAGCATTGCATACATTGCTAACATGATTCGGACGGATTTAAGCATCGCTACGGGTGAGAAAGTCTCATCGTAGTCAATCCCTTGAACTTGTGAAAAACCCTTTGCCACAAGTCGAGCTTTATACACGGTGACATTACCGTCAGCGTCCGTCTTCCTCTTAAAAATCCATTTATTCTGAATGGCCTTCGGCCCTTCAGGTAATACTTCCAAAGTCCATACTTTGTTTTCATACATGGATCCCATCTCGGATTTCATGGCCTCTAACCATTTGTCGGAATCCGGGCCCACCATCGCTTCTCCATAGCTCGTAGGTTCACCGTTGTCTAACAACATGACCTCCAAGACAGGGTTACCGTACCACTCAGGTGCAGTGCGTACCCTTGTCGACCTACGAGGTTCGGTAGTAACTTGATCAGAAGCTTCTTGATCATCATCATTTGCTTCCTCTTCAACCTCTGCAGGCTCCACAAAAACATCTTTTTGTGCTGTGCTACTCTCTGGTTGAAGCAGAGGTTCTATAACCTCATCAAGTTCTACCTTCCTCCCACTCAATTCTTTCGAGAGAAACTCTTTCTCGAGAAAGGACCCGTTCTTAGCGACAAACACTTTGCCCTCGGATCTGAGATAGAAGGTGTACCCAACTGTTTCTTTTGGGTATCCTATGAAGACACATTTGTCCGCTTTGGGTTCGAGCTTTTCTGGCTGAAGCCTTTTGACATAAGCATCGCAACCCCAAATCTTGAGAAAAGACAACTTCGGTTTCTTACCAAACCATAGTTCATACGGTGTTGTCTCAACGGACTTAGATGGAGCCCTATTTAAAGTGAATGCAGCTGTCTCTAACGCATATCCCCAAAACGATAGTGGCAAATCGGCAAGAGACATCATAGAACGTACCATATCTAATAGGGTTCGATTACGACGTTCGGACACACCATTACGCTGTGGTGTTCCGGGTGGCGTCAACTGTGAAACAATTCCACATTTTCTTAAGTGATCACCAAACTCATAACTCAGATATTCTCCCCCTCGATCAGATCGTAGGAACTTGATCTTCTTGTTACGATGATTTTCTACTTCACTCTGAAATTGCTTGAACTTTTCAAAAGTTTCAGACTTATGCTTCATCAAGTAAATATACCCATATCTACTTAAGTCGTCAGTGAAGGTGAGAAAATAACGATATCCACCGCGCGCCGTTACACTCATCGGACCGCACACATCGGTATGTATGATTTCCAATAAGTCACTTGCCCGTTCCATTGTCCCTGAAAACGGGGTCCTTGTCATCTTGCCCATGAGGCACGGCTCGCACGTGTCAAGTGATTCAAAATCAAGAGACTCCAAAAGTCCATCAGCATGGAGCTTCCTCATGCGTTTCACGTCGATATGACCGAGACGGCAGTGCCACAAGAAAGTGGTATTATCATTATCTACTCTACATCTTTTGGCATCAATGTTATGAACATGTGTATCATCACTATCGAGATTCAATAAGAATAAACCCCTAACTTCGGGTGCATGACCATAAAAGATATTACTCATATAAATAGAACAACCATTATTCTCTGACTTAAATGAGTAACCGTCTCGCAATAAACAAGATCCAGATATAATGTTCATGCTTAACGCAGGCACTAAATAACAATTATTCAGGTTCATAACTAATCCCGATGGTAATCGAAGAGCGAGCGTGCCGACGGCGATCACATCAACCTTGGAACCATTTCCCACGCGCATCGTCACTTCGTCCTTCGCCAGCCTCCGTTTATTCCGCAGTTCCTGTTTAGAGTTGCAAATGTGAGCAACCGAACCGGTATCAAATACCCAGGCCAATTTGCATTGGAAAAATAAATATTTTATTGTCTCATCATGATGACAAAAAACCACATTGCGGACTTCCATGCCAATTCCTCTTGATAAGGTTATCTTTAGTAAGAATGACTCCGCGACGAAGATACCATGCAAATATTTTATTCTTAAGAGGTATCTTCATCTTCTAGATTTTTTTGTTATTATCAACTGACACATCGGACTGGATTAACACTCTATACATAGACTCCACTGAGAATTGTCCATTCCCATGAAGATTCTATCAAAATACATCAGACCCATGTGACAATTGCACCGTGGATAACCGTTGGAGCAGGATGTACCATGATTGGAGTCTGCGTCCAATTAAGTCTCTTCTAAACGTCACATTTGGCGGAAATGATTCTATAACCGTGGAAATAATATCACCCTTGTGACGCACAATGTTGTATAGAGCCGGATATTGTTCTGGAGTGTGGCATTTCCTAGCCAATTGTCCTCTCAGAATCTAATTTCGAGCCGTCCTTAATCGAGAAGGATCCATAAGGGAAGAAATATTTCTTCGTAGCCATTAGACCCGCCCAAAAATTAGAATCCCCAGGCTTCTAGTATACTTGGGATACAGCCTTGGAACCCACATATTTCTGATGGAAATATGCCCTAGAGGCAATAATAAAATGGTTATTATTATATTTCCTTAAACATGATAAAGATTTATTATTTATGCTAGAATTGTATTGACCGGAAACCTAAATACATGTGTGAATACATAAACGAATACCGTGTCTCTAGTAAGCCTCTACTAGACTAGCTCGTTGATCAAAGATGGTTAAGGTTTCCTAACCATAGACATGAGTTGTCATTCGATAAAGGGATCACATCATTATGGGAATGATGTGATGGACAAGACCCATCCGTTAGCTTAGCATTTGATCGTACAGTTTATTGATATTGCTTCCATCTATATCAAATACATGTTCCTATGACTATGTGATCCTGCAACTCCCGGATACCGAAGGAGTGCCTTGTGTGCTATCAAACCTTACAACGTAACCGGGTGGTTATAAAGATGCTCTATAGGTATCTCCGAAGGTGTCTTCTTGGGTTGGCGTGAATGAGATTAGGATTTGTCACTCTGAATATCGGAGATGTATCTCTGGTCCCTCTCGGTAATACTCAACATAACCCTTGCAAGCAAATGGCTAATATGTTAGTCACATGATGATGTATTATGGAACGAGTAAAGAGACTTGCCGGTAATGAGATTGAACTAGGTATGGAGATACCAACAATCGAATCTCGAGCAAGTAACATACTGATGGGCCTCGAACCCCTCGTTGGTTACCCCAAGTGGAAGGTGTAAGATGCAGTAAGTAGAAGTGTTTTCCCTTAGCAAAGATGCCAAGGATCAAATCCCCAGAGACTCCTAGGTTCAACAAGTAGGTGTCAATTGCTACGGCGCCAGATTAGTAGCAATCAACGTGGACCTGCACACAGATACAAATAACTTTGCTCCCAACGAGTACAGAGAGGTTGTCAATCTCTCCGGCCTTGTAGTTCACAAAGGGTTAAAAGCAATGATAGTAGTGATAGATAGTTTTTGTAATAGTAAGTAAATAGCGAAAAGTAAATAGTGGATGTGATCAATGATGGTAATATGGACCGGAGTCTCATGATGTTCACTAGTGATGTCTCTCTCCCAAAAGACGATAAAACAGCTATGTGAGGTAAACAAATTACAGCTGGGCAATTGACAGGACCACGAATGCAAACCAATGCCGACTACATTGCAAGAAAGGTTGAGGTTCAAAGCATGGGCGGTACGCCAAAGTAAGTAGACCGAAATCCATCAATATCTACTACTAATCATACACCTTGAGATATCTATCCAGAACATCTCGCTGGTATTAAGTTGCGAGTCCCACCCATAGTGTAAACTCAATGCAATAGACAACTGCATTAAAAGAACTTTGCGTACAGTAAACAATCCTTGCACCCGCGGGCACAAGCACCGTTGTTTTCCCCCTTGTGGCAACAGCACATCCCCTAGACTCATGTTTCTGTCACTCAAGCTAGTCATCGAGGGGCATGAACCCACAATCGAGCATAACGTTCCCTCTTGGAGTCACTACCTATTACTCGGCCAAAGCAATAAATAACAACGGAGAACATGCAAGAATTACTTATGAACAAAAATATAAAAGAGGTGAATCAAATATATTACTCAAGATCAATCTGAACATAATCTCATAATCCATCGGATCCCAGCAAACTCAACCTAGCAACAGCATAAGGATTACATAGGTGCCTCGATCATGTAGGGCAGCTCACGAGGACTAATTAGTGAAGCACATGAACGGGAGGAGAACATCACATAGCTACTGGTCATGGACTCATGGTCCAAGGGAGACTACTCACGAGTCATCTGGGAGGCGTCCATGGTGGTGGAGAAGCTCCCGGTGGTGATCCTCCCCTCCGGCAGGGTGCCGGGAAGAGTTCTCCTGGTGCTCCCGATCTTGGAAGCGGTGGCGGCGGCGGAACAGAGATGGGATCACGAAAAGAGTTCCTTTTCTGAGGGTTACGGAGGACCCTTTAAATATATGCCAAAGTAGGGCATCGGGGGACCCTCGGGGGGCCCAGGCGCCCCCCGGTGCGGCCCAGGGGGGGGGGGGGCGCCGCCAGGGCGCCTGGAGCCCTGGTGGCCCCCCCAGGCTGCCCTTCGGACGCAGTGTTGTTTCCGGAACGCTGATTTTTTATATAATTTTTCTGGATTTTTCTGGGCAGTTCTCGAAACGTGAAAACCTGAAATACAAAAACAGCCGAAAACAGAAACTGGCACTGGGGTGCACTGGATTAGTAAGTTAGTCCAAATATGATCAAAAGTGTATGGAAGTGTATGAATATCATAGCAATATCACCCAAAAGTGGCATGGAGCAAGCATAAATTATAGATACGTTTTGGACGTATCAACATCCCCAAGCTTAATTCCTGCTCGTCCTCGAGTAGGTAAATGATAACAAGAATAATTTCTGTGGTGACATGCTATTAACCATATAGGACTTTTTCATAGTCATATGACAAAAGCTTACTGAGACAATGATTCTATAGTAATTAAGTTGTCTCAAGAGAAAATCACAAATGACTGAAAGTTTTACAACATGAAACTGAAACATCAAAAAGATTTGCAATGAACATGATGTGCAAATATGATAAAGTGATATCTAGCTTGCCCCCTTTAGTGATGCAAAACATAAATGCAGGGGCACCTTCAAGGTTTAAGTGATGACTAGATACAATGATTTCAGAATAAACGATATCACAATCATGCAAAAGACAATGCTACTTTGGGACAATGCACATTACACTCAGAATGACAATCATGCTCTCAGTAGTTGGTGCTTCAACATAAAAGTAAAAGAATGGTTAAGTGCTAGAGCTTTTTATTTTGAGAACATGGAAGCAATTGTGTCAACGGTAGTAGTACTTCATATGTGTCATGCATAAAACATCCTATAAGTTGCAAGCCTCATGCATCGAATACCAATAGTGCTCGCTCCTTGTCCTAATTAGCTCGGATTCCCATGGGTTATCATTGCATTGCATATGTTTCAACCAAGTGTCACAAAGGGGTACCTCTATGCCACCTGTACAAAGGTCCAAGGAGATAGATCGCATTTGATTTCTTGTTTTTGATAAATCTCAACTTGAGGACATCCATACCGGGACAACATAGAAAATAGATGATGGACTCCTCTTTAATGCATAAGCATATTCTCATGAGAGATTGAGGATTAAGGTCCAAGCTAAAACTTCCACCATGATACATGGCTTTGGTTGGCGGCCCAATGTTCTTCTCTAACAATATGCATATTAATTCAACCCACAGCAAATCACCCTTACTTCAGACAAGACGAACATGCATAGCAACTCACATGATATTCAACAAAAGTGTGACAGTTGATGGCGTCCCCAGAAACATGGTTACCGCTCAGCAAGCAACTTATAAGAAATAAGATACATAAGCAACATATTCTTTACCACAATAGTTTTTAGGCTACTTTCCCATGAGCTATGTATTGCATGGTTAGTTTGCTTAGTACAGGTGGAGGTTAGCAAAAGACTGGGAGCGACCAACTAAGAGAGCAATGACGGTCATAATCATGCAGAGCGACAAAGCAATATTGAATCAGGCATGGAAGTTATATCGCTACTCAGAAATAAAAGATCATCAAGGCTTGACAGACTTTCTTTCCAGTCTTGAATATGCGTGAGCATACGCCAAGTCAATCAAAATAAATTCTCGAAGGAAGATATTCCTAAACCATACCACATCATAGGCAAACAAACCAAGTTGGTACTCCAATAACACATTGGGAACCCCCCAGCTATTTGAGATTAACCATAAGAAAACCTGAACTACTAAGCACCATCATGCAAGTAACATCTTTATCATAGACACATTAACCAATCCAACGGAAGCAAACTCTCTTAATAAGGTGAGCATGGTAATTAAAGAGAGTTCAAGCAACCAACTAAATAAAAGCTCTTGAAAAGATAAGCATGAATACTAAGAGCTGAGCACGATAGTAGCTATTAAAAGACAAAGAACACACACAACATAGATAGACATGAAAATTCTATGTTATGTTCTAGGTAGAAGTGGAGCGTGTTTCTCTCCCACATAAAGGAATGCTGGGTTCCGAATCGTTATGAAAAACTAAAAAGAAAACTAAAAGCAAGACACTCCAAGCATAGCACATAACACATGAAGTGATTAAAATATAGCGAAACGAAAGACGAACTGATAATGTTGATGGAGAAGGGGATGCACGGGGGCATCCCCAAGCTTAGACGCTTGAGTCTCCTTGAATATTTCTTGGGGGTGCACGGGGGCATCCTCAAGCTTGAGCGCTTGACACTCCTGAATCTTTTTATCATCTTCCCTCGCACACTTGAAAACTCCCTTCATACATAACTCATCATAATCTGATTAGCGAGGTTAGTACCCTTAATAAAATAATTATACCTTGCTGGAAATAAGGATATTCTTGAAGTTCTACTGTTTCTCAAGATTGACAAAAGGTTTTTGCAAAGAAAAAGCAAGTTCTTAATTTGCAAAGTGAAGGTAAGGCAAAACAGGACAGAATCTGTGAAAAACAGAACACCAGGCAGTAATTGATCTGTTCGGGATACTTCTGCAACTCAAATCAAAAAACTCAGAACAGAAGCACGAAAGACAATTATATAGAGAACGCTGTCGAAACAATTCAGACCAAAAAGATGATCTGGTGATTTTATACGAATTTTTCTATCCAAGGACAGAATCTGTTTCCTGGACAGCACCTCACAACTTTTGAACTTTCTAGCAATCGGAGGCTATACTTGGGACAAATATGAAAAGTAAAGATACCATGATGATGCTACAGCAGTAAACAACATCAAGACACAACAAAAGCAAAAAAATTATTCATGTGGGCTGCCTCCCAAAAGCGCTTTCTTTTATGCCTTTAAGCTAGGCATAATGCATAGAGGAATCAATAACCATCATAATAATCGGAATTATAAATTGCTTCAAATGGTTCCTCAACAAGTTCATTCTTGTTCCTTCTAGGAAATGGGTACACACCTTTTGCCTTCCCGCATAAGCGGATTTGTCCCTTACCTATATCAATGAAGCCTTTAACTGCTCAGAGGAAGTCCCTTCCAAGCACTATATTTCCTTGGTTTGGCTCCATGATGAAGAAATCAATCATTGCAATCCCTTCAAGGAATTTGACTGACACGTCTTTTATTTTTCCCTGGATTTCAGAAATATCTCCATTAGTGTGTTCATGATAAGATGGTAATCTATCCATGTTAAATTTTAAAGAATCATGAACCATTTTTGGCATAGTAGAAACCATAGATCCAATATCACAATAAGCAAGGAAGTCTTGATTAGAGATGCTAATCCTAACAAAAGGTTCCCAATCATTGTATATTTCCAAAATATCTCCCTTATTGGGTTTAGGTTTCTCTACCTTCATTAAGTCTAGAGCATCCATTCTCTTTTCAATAGTAGCAAGTCTATCTATGACAGTATCAAAATTATGATCATAAACAAAGTAACTAGATAGACCATGTATAATTTCAAGAGCTCTAGCTTCATCACACTCTAAGAAAGCTCCCTCAGCTATAATGTCAAGGGAGTGTTTACACCATTTAAAAAGACCATGGTAAAAATTTCTAAGCACAATTTTTATAGGTATCCAAGGCATAATTCTTCTATGTGCATCAGAAATTCTGTCCCATGCCTTCTTCATATTTTCTCCATCTCTTTGATGGAAATCTAGAACTTCTGATTCCCTCAAAGCACCAAATCCTAACATGTTTGGCTGAACAGAAAGGACTACTAATAAAAAGGCAAATAATTTTTTGTGATTTTTGATAAAAAGGAACTAAAGCAAAAATGAAAGGTAAACTAACAAGACTAAAAAGCAAAGGTAAAAGATAGCATGCAACTCCCCTATCCTGAAGAGTGGAGTCCCCAGCAACGGCGCCAGAAAATACTCCTTGATGGGCCTCGAACCCCTCGTTGGTTACCCCAAGTGGAAGGTGTAAGATGCAGTAAGTAGAAGTGTTTTCCCTTAACAAAGATGCCAAGGATCGAATCCCCAGAGACTCCTAGGTTCAACAAGTAGGTGTCAATTGCTACGGCGCCAGATTAGTAGCAACCAACGTGGACCTGCACACAGATACAAATAACTTTGCTCCCAACGAGTACAGAGAGGTTGTCAATCTCTCCGGCCTTGTAGTTCACAAAGGGTTAAAAGCAATGATAGTAGTGATAGATAGTTTTTGTAATAGTAAGTAAATAGCGAAAAGTAAATAGTGGATGTGATCAATGATGGTAATATGGACCGGAGTCTCATGATGTTCACTAGTGATGTCTCTCTCCCAAAAGACGATAAAACAGCTATGTGAGGTAAACAAATTACAGCTGGGCAATTGACAGGACCACGAACGCAAACCAATGCTGACTACATTGCAAGAAAGGTTGAGGTTCAAAGCATGGGCGGTACGCCAAAGTAAGTAGACCGAAATCTATCAATATCTACTACTAATCATCCACCTTGAGATATCTATCCAGAACATCTCGCTGGTATTAAGTTGCGAGTCCCACCCATAGTGTAAACTCAATGCAACAGACAACTGCATTAAAAGAACTTTGCGTACAGTAAACAATCCTTGCATCCGCGGGCACAAGCACCGTTGTTTCCCCCCTTGTGGCAACAACACATCCCCTAGACTCATGTTTCTGTCACTCAAGCTAGTCATCGAGGGGCATGAACCCACAATCGAGCATAACGTTCCCTCTTGGAGTCACTACCTATTACTCGGCCAAAGCAATAAATAACAATGGAGAACATGCAAGAATTACTTATGAACAAAAATATAAAAGAGGTGAATCAAATATATTACTCAAGATCAATCTGAACATAATCTCATAATCCATCGGATCCCAGCAAACTCAACATAGCAACAGCATAAGGATTACATAGGTGCCTCGATCATGTAGGGCAGCTCACGAGGACTAATTAGTGAAGCACAAGAACGGGAGGAGAACATCACATAGCTACTGGTCATGGACTCATGGTCCAAGGGAGACTACTCACGAGTCATCCGGGAGGCGTCCATGGTGGTGGAGAAGCTTCCGGTGGTGATCCTCCCCTCCGGCAGGGTGCCGGGAAGAGTTCTCCTGGTGCTCCCGATCTTGGAAGCGGTGGCGGCGGCGGAGCAGAGATGGGATCGCGAAAAGAGTTCCTTTTCTGAGGGTTACGGAGGACCCTTTAAATATATGCCAAAGTAGGGCATCGGGGGAGCCTCGGGGGGCCCAGGCGCCCCCCCGGCGCGGCCCAGGGGGGGGGGCACCGCCAGGGCGCCTGGAGCCCTGGTGGCCCCCCCAGGCTGCCCTTCGGACGCAGTGTTGTTTCCGGAACGCTGATTTTTTATATAATTTTTCTGGATTTTTCTGGGCAGTTCTCGAAACGTGAAAACCTGAAATACAAAAACAGCCGAAAACAGAAACTGGCACTGGGGTGCACTGGATTAGTAAGTTAGTCCAAATATGATCAAAATTGTATGGAAGTGTATGAATATCATAGCAATATCACCCAAAAGTGGCATGGAGCAAGCAGAAATTATAGATACGTTTTGGACGTATCACATACCGAGGGACAAAGGGAATTGTGTATGTTGTCATAACGGTTCGACCGCTAAAGATATACGTAGAATATGTAGGAGCCAATATGGGAATGCAGGTTCCGCTATTGGTTATTGACCAGAGATGTGTCTCGGTCATGTCTACATAGTTCTCGAACCCGTAGGGTCCGCACGCTTAATGTTCGTTGATGATATATTATTAAATGAGTTATGTATGTTGGTGACCAAATGTTGTTCGGAGTTCCGGATGAGATCACAGACATGACAAGGAGCTCCGGAATGGTCCGGAGGTAAAGATTTATAAATGAATAATAGTGTTTGATCTTCGGAAATGTTCCGGAATTCACCAGAAGGGGTTTCAGATGCTTCCCGAAGTGTTTGGGTACGAGAACACTTTATTTGGGGGGAAAGCCCACGAGGCTTTTGGAAAGTGCAAAAGGGAGTTTTGCGGAGACCAGAGGCTAGACGCCAGGAACCCTGGCGTCTAGCCTTGGAGTCCGAGTAGGACTCTTGCCTTTCGGGCAAAACCAACTTTGAGGAGGCTTTTGCTCCAAGTTTTGACCCCAGGGATCAACATATAAATAGAGGGACAGGGCTAGCACCCAAGGCACATCAAGATACACCAAGCCATTTGTCGGCAACCCCGTCCCTCTACTTTATCCTCTGTCTAGTTTCTGTAGTGCTTGGCAAAGCCATGCGGATATTGTTCTTCACCACCAACCGTCACCACACCATCGTGCTGCCGGAACTCATCTACTACTTCGCCCGTCTTGCTGGATCAAGAAGGCAAGGACGTCATCGAGCTGAACGTGTGCTGAATGTGGAGGTGCCGTACGTTCGGTACTTGATTGGGACAGATCGTGAAGGTGTACGACTACATCAACCGCATTGATAATCGCTTCCGCTTAGCGATCTGCAAGGGTATGAAGATCCCCCGGCCCCCCTCTCGTAGCTATGCATCTCCTAGATAGATCTTGCGTGAGCGTAGAATTTTTTTTAAATTGCTTGCTATGTTTCCCAAAAATTTCCTCCTCGAGAGCGTTTGCCATACACCATCTTCCGTCGGTAATTTAAACAACCATTTGCCGAGGAGAGCCCTATTCTTAACCTCAAGGTCATGAATTCCCAACCCGCCTTGTTCTTTGGGACGACAAACCGCACTCCATTTAGCCAGTCGATATTTCTTTCGCTCGCTATCTCCTTGCTAAAAGAATCTTGATCGGAAATAATCCAATCTATGTAAAAATCCTTTCGACAACTGGAAGAAGAAAATCATATATAGTACCATGTTACTTAGTACTGAGTTTAAGAGGACCAATCTTCCACCCCAGAGACAACAGTTTACCTTTCCAACTGCTAAGTTCTTTTTGTAGTCTCTCCTCGACGTGTTTCCATTCAACATTTGCGAGTCTCCGATAATGTATCGATATCCCTAAATATGTGATCAGAAACTGGCCCAACCCACATTTGTACAGTTCAGTGTACATGCGGGCGTCGTCTTAAGCCTCGCCAAAACAAACAATTCACTTTTATGAAAGTTGATCTTCAGACCTGAGAGTTGCTCAAATGCTGATAAAATTAATTTCAGATTTCTTGCTTTCTCGAGGTTATGATACGTGAAGAGAATCATATCGTTGGCATATTGAAGTATAGAGAGACCGTCGTCAACTAGATGATTTACTACCCCATCAATTTGGCCATCAACCTTGGCACGCTCAATCATGACCGCTAGCATATCCGCCATTATATTGAATAGCATGGGCAATAATGAGTCATCTTCTCACAATCCCTTCTTCGTTTGGAAATAGTGCCCAACGTCATCATTGACCTTAATGGCAACACTACCTCCAGAAACGAAGCTATGGATCATAGCGCGCCACTATGTAGAAAATCCTTTTATTCTGAGAGTCTGGTGAAGAAATGGCCATTTGACTTTGTCATAAGCTTTTTCAAAGTCTATTTTGAGTACCACCCCATTCAAATTTTCCGATGTAATTCATGGACTGTTTCACGAAGGATAATAACTCCATGTAGGATGTTTCTTCCTTGCATAAAAGCAGTCTGTGAAGGACGAACCACGTGTTCAGCAACCGAAATTAGCTTAATAGTAGCAACCTTCGTGAGTATTTTAAAACTAACATTAAGGAGGAAAATACATCTATAGTGATGTATCCTTTCAGCCTCATTAACCTTAGGTAATAAAATAATCTCGCCGAAATTTAAACGAAACAATTCTAGATGGCCAACATGTAGGTTGCTACACAAAAGTAGGAGATCCTGCTTGATGACTTCCCAGAAGTTCTGATAGAACTAAGAGGGAAAACCATCCGAACTCGGGGCTTTGTTGCGCTCCATTTGGAAAACCGCCTTTCTAACTTCCTCCTCGAAGTATGGGGCTGTTAGAAGGCCATTTTCCTCATCAGAGACCCGGGGGCTGTCATCTATTCGGCACTCATACATTGAGAAGTTTCCTTCCTCTAGGGATCCGAACAAATTTTTATAATAATTAGTGATATAAGATTTAAGTTGCTTTTGCTCCTCAATTGTGCCCTCATCCTGTTGTAGGGAATGAATAATTTTCTTCCGGTGTCTTCCATTGGCAACTCCATGGAAATATCTAGTATTCGAATCACCTTTCAGGCTAAACTGAGAGTTACTATGTTGGTACCATTTGACTTCCTCCTCGCGCAGCATGTTAGATATATGTGGTTTCAAATGAATCTTGATCTCGATTTCATGCTCAGATAGAGGTCTAACCTCTGCCAAAGCTTCTAATTCATCAATGATAGATGAAAGGCGGAGCTCCTCCTTTTTGGGGATACACACCTTATGCCTAGCCCAACCACCAAGGAATTTGCGTAATGCACACATTTTGTTATTCCATTTGTGAATTGGGGTATGCCCAACCACTGGTTTCTCCCACACCTCCTTGACCAAGTCATGGAAACCATCCCGAAGCAACCACCCAAGTTTGAAATTGAACTTGCGTCTATCTTGCGGTCATGGCAAACCAGTAGCGAGGAGAATGGGTGCGTAGTATGATATAGCCTCAATACGAGGTTGAGCACAAACATACACCATAGGAAATTTAGATTCCCGGTCGGTATCCATTAAAACATGATCTAGTTTCTCACATGTCAGTTTTGGAAGACTGTTCGCCCAAGTGAATTCTCTTCCAATCATGGAAACCTCTCGCAGATCTAGACTGTCGATGACAGCGTTGAAAAGGAAAGGCCAATGATTATCAAACCTACCACAACTTTTCTCATTTGGAAATCTAAGCAAATTGAAATCCCCGCCTATAAGATTGGGGTAGGGATTATCTTTCGCCAGATTAACCAATTCACGGAGAAAATCAGCCTTGAACTCGTCCTGGGCTGCCCCATACACGGCGACGAGGATCCAAAACATCCATAGTACATGTATTTACGACAAGTAAAATGCCCCCAGAACAACCTCTAGGCAGTCGTGAATCCCACATGAAGTCTATCCCGCTAGAAAGACGGTTAAGTAAACTTACCGAGAAATCATGTCTCCCCGTTTCAGAGATAGACAAAAAATCTAAATTGTATTCCCTATTACATTCCGCAATGAATAAATGTTTAGCCAAGTCAAGAAGACCTCTCCTATTAAAAAGATTCTATTCATGAGGAAATAATAGGAGATTTAGAACATTTCACCCCCTTATGGGACTTATTATCTTTTTTTGAACGTGTGGTCTTTGATTTACGTCCAGATGATTTAAGCTCAATCAATGAGCTAATCCCGGGTTCATTTAGGCCCATGTCCGAAACCGCTCCTACTAAATGAGAGAGTAACTAACCATCTGCTGTGGCATGCAGCTCCTCGTCATTAGAACGGGAGGCATAAGACTTGCTAGAAACTCGTGGAGTAACTTTTAACGTTTCAAAGAATCAATCGAAATAGAAATATTGTTGTCATTCATTCCTAGATCAGCAGCCACATTAGTCAACTTAGAAACGATGGTTGTATTGGAAAATGCTAAAAAAGGATTTGGGTGATGACGTAATACCTTGGTAGTCAGGGTTCGTTGCTTTATGCCGCATAGCCTTGGCCAAGGAGCCATCATCCGTGTCCATAGTACCATCATTGGCAACCGTATGCCGACAACTTTGACGTGTAGGTGTCAGCCCCAACGGTGGTCGTGGCACCGGCTCTACTGCGGGAGGAGGGGATGATGGTGGAGTAGCAACCCCCTCCCCGACAGTGTCTATCGGTGGCCCGAGCGACGAGGCTAGCGGCGTAGCGGCACGTGCCTGCACAGCCAAAGATGGGCCAAATGGTCCTGGCCCATGAGCAGCTAATGCGGCTGGCATGTCGATACCCACCCAGGCGGTAGCACATGGGTGCAGCCCCGTAGCCAGCTCCTCCTGCGCCGGATGGCAGATCGCCACCAAATGAGCCATCGGTGCGGTAGCCCATGGTTGCACACCCAAGGATGGCTCCTCTAGAGCCGAGGGCCGGGTGGCCTCCACCTAAGCCTCCTCCTGCGGTCGCTCTGGAGACACGAGCGATCGCTCCACTGGGCCACCGGTGGCCTGTACTGATGCGCAAGCGGCCTGGGAAGTAGACGATCTTGTAGGCGATGGTTGCGGCGACACGATCAAAGTCCATGGAGTGGTATGCAACGAGGAGTCCTGCTGATGCATCCACGGAGATACTTCGAGACAACCATGTAACATGGAATTAGCTCGAACTTTCGCGGCGAGCTCAATGCCCCTCGATGTCTGCGGCGAGGAGTTAAAATGGGTCACTACCAAAATCATAGAACTGCCTCCCGGAGCACCACGAGAGACCACATTTGCATGAGTGTCATTTTTAGGAGCAACACTAGATGTAGGTTGGTTGGATGGGTTTCCGGAGGTATCCGGGGTGTCCATGTCATCGTCCTTCTCCTTCGCACCGCCATCATTGTCAGTATTATCACCCTTGCGTCTCTAAATGAATGGTACAAAGTTTAGATCCAGAACATAACCTGCTGGTTGATATGTCCATTTTGCATCATGCTTTTATGTTGATATTTATTGCACTATGGGCTGTTATTACACATTATGTCACAATACTTATGCCTTTTCTCTCTTATTTTACGAGGTTTACAAGAAGAGGGAGAATGCCGGTAGCTGGAATTCTGGGCTGGAAAAGGAGCAAACATTGGAGACCTATTCTGCACAACTCAAAAAGCTATGAAACTCCACGAAACACCGTTTTAGAAAATATAAAAAATATTTGGCGAAAGAGATCTGCCAGGGGGCCACCACCTGTCCACGAGGGTGGGGGGGCGCGCCCCCTGCCTCGTGGGCCACCCGATGACCCCCCGATGCCCATCTTCTCCTATATGAGGTGTTTGGACCAGGAAAAAATCATAAGGAGGCTTTCGGGACCAGACGCCGCCGTATCGATGCGGAACCTTGGCGGAACCAATCTAGGGCTCTGACGGAGCTGTTCTGTCGAGGATACTTCCCTCCGGGAGGGGGAAATCGTCTCCATCATCATCACCAACAACTCTCCCATCTTGGGGAGGGTTATCTTCATCAACATCTTCACCATCATCATCTCCTCTCAAACCCTAGTTCATCTCTTGTATCCAATCTTTGTATCCAAACCTCAGATTGGTACCTGTGGGTTGCTAGTAGTGTTGATTGCTCCTTGTAGTTGATGCTAGTTGGTTTACTTGGTGGAAGATCATATGTTCAGACCCATTATGCATATTAACACCCCTCGGATCATGAACAATATTATTTCTTGTAAGTAGTTACTTTTGTTCCTGGGGACATGGGAGAAGTCTTGCTATAAGTAGTCATGTGAATTTGGTATTCGTTTGATATTTTGATGAGATGTATGTTGTCTTTCCTCTAGTGGTGTCATGTGAACGTCGACTACATGACACTTCACCATTGTTTGGGCCTAGAGGAAGGCATTGGAAATTAATAAGTAGATGATGGGTTGCTAGAGTGACAGAAGCTTAAACCCTAGTTTATGCGTTGCTTCGTAAGGCGCTGATTTGGATCCACTTGTTTCATGCTATGGTTAGGTTTACCTTAATACTTATTTTGTAGTTGCGGATGCTTGCAATAGAGGTTAATCATAAGTGGGAGGCTTGTCCAAGTAAGGATAGAACCCAAGCACCGGTCACCCACATACCAAATTATCAAAGTACCGAACGCGAATCATATGAACGTGATGAAAACTAGCTTGACGATAATTCCCATGTGTCATCGGGAGCATTTTCCTTTATATAGGAGTTTGTCTAGGCTTGTACTTTGCTACAAAAAGGATTGGGCCATCTTGCTGCACCTTATTTACTTTTACTATTTGTCACTTGCTACCAACTACCTTATCACAAAATTATCTGTTATCGATAATTTCAGTGCTTGCAGAAAATACCTTACTGAAAACTGCCTATCATTTCCTTCTGCTCCTCGTTGGGTTCGACACTCTTACTTATCGAAAGGAGTACGATAGATCCCCTACACTTGTGGATCATCAAGACTCTTTTCTGGGGCCATTGCCGGGGAGTGAAGCGCCTTTGGTAAGGAAAAATTTATATAGTGTGCTGAAATTTACTGTCACTTGTTACTATGGCTCATCATCGTTTGAGGGGCTTGTTCGGGGTATCTTCACCCCGACCAGAAGAGCAAAGAGTTGCTCCTCAACCTACTGAAAATGTTTGCTTTGAAATTCCTTCGGGTATGATAGAGAAACTGCTAGATAATCCCTTTACAGGAGACGGAACACTGCATCCCGATTTACACCTAATCTACGTGGATGAAGTTTGTGGATTATTTAAGCTTGCAGGTATGCCCGAGGATGTTATGAAGAAAAAGGTCTTCCCTTTATCTTTGAAGGGGGATGCATTGACATGGTTTAGGCTATGCCATGATATTGGATCATGGAACTATAATCGACTGAAGTTGGAATTTCATCAGAAGTTCTACCCTATGCATCAGGTTCATCGTGATTGTAATTATATATATAATTTTTGGCCTCGGGAAGGTGAAAGCATCGCTCAAGCTTGGGGGAGGCTTTAGTCAATGTTATATGCGTGCCCCAATCATGAGCCCTCAAGATAAATGATCATTCAAAATTTCTATGCTCGGCTTTCTCTCAATAATCGCACCATGCTCGATAATTCTTGTGCTGGTTCTTTTATGATGAAGACTATTGAATTCAAATGGGATTTATTGGAAAGAATTAAACACAACTCTGAAGATTGGGATCTCGAGGAAGGTAAGGAGTCAGGTATGACCCCTAAGTTTGATTGTGTTAAAGCTTTTATGGATACCAATGTTTTCCGTGAATTTAGCACTAAATATGGACTTGACTCTAAGATAGTAGCTTCTTTTTGTGAATCTTTTTCTACTTATGTTGATCTTCCAAGCAGAAGTGGTTTATATACCATCCTCCCATTGAAGTAAAATAAGTTGAACCTGTTAAAGTTTAAGAAAAGACTATCACTTATAATGTCGACCCTATTGTTCCTACTGCTTATATTGAGAAACCACCTTTCCCTATTAGAATAAAGGATCATGCTAAAGCTTCAACTGAGGTTCGTAAGAGTAATAATAGAACACCTACATCCTCTGAGTAAATTAAAGTTGAACCTAGTGTTGCTATGGTTAAAGATCTATTGGTTGAAAATTTAGATGGACATGTTATTTACCTCCAAGAGGAAGCTGCTATAATAGCCAAACACGATGCTAGGAATAAACATAGACCTGTTGTAAGCTTGCCTGTTATTTTTGTTAAAATAGGAGATCATTGCTATCATGGTTTATGTGACGTAGGTGCTAGTGCAAGTATAATCCCTCATTCCTTATATAAATAAATTATGCATGATATTGCACCTGTTGAGTTAGAAGGGATTGATGTTACTATTAAGCTTGCTAATAGAGACACTATTTCACTAGTTGGGATTGTTAGAGATGTTGAAGTCTTGTGTGGAAAGGTTAAATACCCTGCTGATTTTCTTATTCTTAGTTCCCCAAAGGATGATTTTTGTCCCATCATATTTGGTAGACCCTTCTTGAATACTGTTAATGCAAAGATAGACTGCGTAAATGATATTGTTACTGTTGGTTTAGGGGATATGTCTCATGATTTTAACTTTGCTAAATTTCATAGACAACCCCATGATGAAGAATTACCTAGTAAGGATGAAATTATTGGTCTTGCTTATATTGTTGTGCCTCCTAACGATCCTTTAGAACAATATCTGCTAGACCATGAAAATGATATGTATATGAACGAGAGAAGGGAAATAGATGAAATATTCTTTAAGCAGGGACCCGTATTGAAAAACAACTTGCCTGTTGAAATACTAGGGGATCCTCCTCCACCCAAGGGTGATCCCATGTTTGAAATCAAACCATTACCTGATAATCTTAAGTATGTTTATCTTGATGAAAAGAAGATATATCCTGTTATTATTAGTGCTAACCTTTCAGAGCAGGAAGAAGAAAAATTATTGAAAACTCTGAAGAAGCATCGTGCTGCTATTGGATATACTCTGGATGATCTTAAGGGCATTAGTCCCACTTTATGCCAACACAAGATAAAATTGGAAGAGGACGCTAAAGCGGTTATTGATCATCAACGACGGTTAAATCCTAAGATGAAAGAAGTGGTAAGGAAGGAAATACTAAAACTTCTGGAGGCAGGTATTATCTATCCAGTTGCTGATAGCAAGTGGGTAAGTCATGTCCATTGTGTCCCTAAGAAGGGAGGTATGACTGTTGTTCCTAATGATAAAGATGAATTGATCCCGCAAAGAATTGTTACAGGTTATAGTATGGTAATTGATCTCCGCAAATTAAATAAAGCTACTAAGAAAGATCATTACCCTTTGCCTTTTATTGATCAAATGCTAGAAAGGTTATCCAAACATACTCATTTTTGCTTTCTAGATGGTTATTCTGGTTTCTCTCAAATACCTGTGTCAACAGGGGATCAAGAAAAGACCACTTTTACTTGTCCTTTCTTTACCTTTGCTTATAGACGTATGTCTTTTAGTTTATGTAATGCACCTGCTACCTTTCAAAGATGCATGATGTCTATATTCTCTAATTTTTGTGAAAAGATTGTTGAGGTTTTCATGGATGATTTTTCCGTTTACGGAACTTCTTTTGATGATTGCTTGAGCAACCTTGATCGAGTTTTGCAGAGATGTGAAGACACTAATCTTGTCTTGAATTGGGAGAAGCGCCACTTTATGGTTAATGAAGCCATTGTCTTGGGACATAAAATTTCTGAAAGAGGTATTGAAGTTGACTAGGCTAAGGTTGATGCTATTGAAAAGATGCCGTGCCCCAAGGACATCAAAGGTATACGAAGTTTCCTTGGTCATGCCGGGTTTTATAGGAGGTTCATTAAGGACTACTAAAAAATATCTAGGCCTCTGACTAATCTCTTACAAAAAGATGTTCCTTTTGTTTTCGATGATGATTGTTTAGAAGCATTTGAAATACTTAAGAAAGCATTGATTTCTGCACCTATTGTCCAGCCTCCTGACTGGAATTTACCCTTTGAGATTATGTGCGATGCTAGTGATTATGCTGTAGGTGCTGTTCTAGGACAAAGAGTTGATAAGAAATTGAATGTTATCCAATATGCTAGTAAAACTCTAGACAGCTCAGAGAAATTATGCTACTACTGAGAAGGAATTTTTAGCAGTTGTATTTGCTTGTGATAATTTTAGACCTTATATTGTTGATTCTAAAGTAACTATTCACACTGACCATGCTGCTATCAAATACCTTACGGAAAAGAAAGATGCTAAACCTAGACTTATTAGATGGGTTCTCTTGCTACAAGAATTTGATTTGAATATTATTGATAGAAAGGGAGTTGAGAACCCCGTAGCAGATAACTTGTCTAGGCTAGAGAATATTCTTGATGACCCACAACCTATTGATGATAGCTTTCCTCATGAACAATTAGCTGTCATAAATACTTCTCGTACTGCTCCATGGTATGCTGATTATGCTAATTACATTGTTGGTAAGTTTATACCACCTAGTTTCACATACCAGCAAAAGAAAAAGTTCTTCTATGATTTGAGAAATTACTTCTGGGATGACCCACACCTTTATAAAGAAGGACTAGATGGTATTATTAGACGTTGTGTACCTGAGCATGAACAGGAACAGATCCTACACAAGTGCCACTTCGAAGCTTATGGAGGACACCATGCTGGAGATAGAACTGCACATAAGGTATTGCAATTTGGTTTCTATTGGCCTACTCTCTTCAAGGATGCTCGTAAGTTTGTCTTATCTTGTGATGAATGTCAAAGAATTGGTAATATCAGTAGACGTCAAGAAATGTTTATTGAACCGTTTGATGTTTGGGGCTTTGATTATATGGGACCATTTCCTTCCTCTAATGGGTATACACATATTTTAGTTGCTGTTGATTACGTTAATAAGTGGGTAGAAGCTATTCCAACTAGTAGTGCTGATCACAACACCTCTATTAAGATGCTTAAAGAAGTTATTTTTTCGAGGTTTGGAGTCCCTAGATACTTAATGACTGATGGTGGTTCACACTTTATTCATGGTGTCTTCCGTAAAATGCTTGCTAAGTATGATGTTAACCATAGAATTGCATCCCCTTATCACCCACAGATTAGTGGTCAAGTAGAATTAAGTAATAGAGAGCTGAAATTAATTTTGCAAAAGATAGTTAATAGGTCTAGAAAGATTTGGTCCAAGAAACTTGATGATGCATTATGGGCCTATAGAACTGCGTACGAAAATCCTATGGGTATGTCTCCATATAAAATGGTTTATGAAAAAGCATGTCACTTACCTCTTGAGCTAGATCATAAGGCATATTATGCTATTACAGAGCTCAATTATGATTTCAAACTTGCCGGCAAGAAGAGGTTATTTGACATTAGCTATCTTGATGAATGGAGAACCCAGGCTTAAGAGAATGCCAAGCTGTTTAAAGAAAAGGTTAAAAGATGGCACGACAAAAGGATACAAAAGCGTGAGTTTAACGTAGGTGATTATGTCTTGCTATACAACTCTCGTTTAAGATTTTTTGCAGGAAAACTTCTCTCTAAATGGTAAGGTCCTTACGTTATCGAGGGGGTCTATCATTCCGGTGCCATAAAAATCAACAACTTCGAAGGCACAAATCCAAAGGTGCTGAACGGTCAAAGAATCAAACGCTATATCTCAGGTAACCCTATAAATGTTAAAACCAATGTTATTGAAACCGTAACCCTGGAGGAATACATAAGGGACGCTTTCCAGAACGATTCAGACATCGAAAAGGAAGAGGTATGTGATACGGTAAGTAAACCGACTCCAAAACAGTTCTAATGGCAATATTTCACCATTTTGGAATATTAGAAAAAATAGAAAAATAAGAGGCAGTCCGGAAGAGACACGAGCCGTCCACGAGGGTGGAGGGCGCGCCCCCTTCCCCTGGGCGCGCCCCTGCCTCATGGGCACCTCGTGTGCCTCCCGGACTTCGTTTTCTGGTACGTTACTTATTTTGGTCGGTAAAAAAGCATTATATATTCTCCCGAAGGTTTTGACCATCGTATCACGCAAAAATCCTCTGTTTTCGTTTCGAGCTGTTGTTTCTAACAGATCTAGATCATCATGGTGTCTTCCAGCACCCCCAAGGACAAGTTCTTCGAGAATTTCATCAACCCCTACCTCGCGGAGGTGCTGCATCACCCTCAAACCATGGAGTTGCATGAAGGGGTGCTGCACATCCGCGATGTTGAGGGGCCAAGGAGGACCGGAAGCATGGAGATGAGACTCGAAGAAATGGAGTAGCAAGTTTTCATGTGCCAAGGTATGGTGGAAAGAGGACTCAACGCCAACCACATGATGATCATGGAGCTCGCCAACAACCACAAGCTGGACGCAAGGATCTTCGGGGAAGCCATCTCCAATTTCCAAGAGAAAATCGAACACCTCCAAGCCCAGATCTATGATCTGCAAAACCAAAACTGTGAGTATGAATATAGATTCAAGAAAATGAGTTTGGTTGCAGATTTGAGTATCCCGGAGACTCGATCATTCTTCTACGATGGTGAGCCCATGCCTTGGAAGATGGACGACAAGCCTACATCATCAGCAACTCCATCATCACCACCTCCGAAGAAGGGGACATAATCATATGGGTATGGGCACTCCCCTTAGCAACTGCCAAGCTTGGGGGAGGTGCCCCGGTATCGTATCACCATCACACTCTTATCTTTACCATTTTTCTTAGTTCGATCCTTTTGGCAATATCTTGATCTAGTAGAATAAAGTTAGCATGATCTAGTTGTGAGCTTTTGATTTATCATCTTTACCTTTGTAATCGAGTCCGTGAGCTATATAATAAAGATTAGTGTTGAGTCAAGGGCTTGATTTCCTCACTTTGATCATGAGAGAATAAAAGAAAATATAAAAAGTATCAAAGAGATCATATTGATCTTATGGGAAGTAATGACTTCACATATAAAGGGAATGATGAATAAAAATTGTGGAGAGTTGACAAACATAGTTTTGGTCATCGTTGCAATTAATAGGAAGTAATAAAGAAAGAGAGGTTTCACATAAAATATACTATCTTGGACATCTTTTATGATTGCGAGCAGTCATTAAAATATGACATGCTAAAGAGTTGATGTTGGACAAGGAAGACAACATAATGGGTTATGTTTTCTTATATTCGAAATACAATATATTTTCATGGATCATCCAATATGTTGAGCTTCCCTTTCCCCCTCATGCTAGCAAAACCTCCTTGCACCAAGTCGAGATACTACTTCTGCTTCCATACATCCTTAAACCAGTTTTGCCCTGAGAGTCCACCATACCTACCTATGGATTGAGTAAGATCCTTCAAGTAAGTTGTCATTGTTGCAAACTCTCTAAAATATGTATGATTTATTAGTGTAGAGGAAATAAGCTTTATATGATCTTGTGATCTGGAAGTAATAAAAGCGACAGACTGCATAATAAAGGTCCTTATCACAAGTGGCAATATAAAGTGACGTTCTTTTGCGCTAAGATTTTGTGCATCCAACCAAAAAGGCACATGACAACCTCTGCTTCCCTCTGCGAAGGGCCTATCTATTATTCTTGCCTTATAAGAGTCAAGGTGGAAATCACCGTTCCTTTTTACATTTTATCCTTTGGCAAGCACATTGTGTTGGAAAGATCCTAACATATATACCCAATTGGATGTAAGTTATCATGGTCTATTACTATTGACATTACCCTTGAGGTAAAAGGTTGGGAGGCAATACCATAAGCCCCTATCTTCCTCTGTGTCTTATTAAAACTCCATACCCATAAGTATTGCGTGAGTCTGAGCAATTGTGAAAGACTATATGATAGTTGAGTATGTGGGCTTGCTGAAAAGCTCTTACATTGACTCTTTCTGATGTTTTGTTAAATTGCAATTGCTTCAATGACCGAGATCATAGTTTGTTGGTTTTCAATGAAGTTTCTGATTCCTACTTGGCATTGTGAATGAATTGTTACTTTAGCATAAGAATCATATGACAATATATGTGTGTTGCTGTTATAATAATGATCATGATGCCCTCATGTCCGTATTTTATTTTTATCGACACCTCTATCTCTAAACATGTGGACATATTTTTCGATATCGGCTTTCGCTTGAGGACAAGCGAGGTCTAAGCTTGGGGGAGTTGATACGTCCATTTTGCATCATGCTTTTATGTTGATATTTATTGCACTATGGGCTGTTATTACACGTTATGTCACAATACTTATGCCTTTTCTCTCTTATTTTACGAGGTTTACAAGAAGAGGGAGAATGCCGGTAGCTGGATTTCTGGGCTGGAAAAGGAGCAAACATTGGAGACCTATTCTGCACAACTCAAAAAGCTCCGAAACTCGACGAAACACCGTTTCAGAAAATATAGAAAAATCTGGCGAAAGAGATCTGCCAGGGGGGCACCACCTGTCCACGAGGGTGTGGGGCGCGCCCCCTCCCATTGGGCGCGCCCCCTGCCTCGTGGTCCACCTGGTGACCCCCCGATGCCCATATTCTCCTATATGAGGTGTTTTGACCTGGAAAAAATCATAAGGAGGCTTTTGGGACCAGACGCCGCAGTCTCGAGGCGGAACCAATCTTGGGCTCCGGTGGAGCTGTTCTGCCGGGGATACTTCCCTCCGGGAGGGCGAAATTGTCACCATCGTCATCACCAACAACTCTCCCATCTTGGGGAGTGTTATCTTCATCAACATCTTCACTAGTACCATCTCCTCTCAAACCCTAGTTCATCTCTTGTATCCAATCTTTGTATCCAAACTTCAGATTGGTACCTGTGGGTTGCTAGTAGTGTTGATTAATCATTCTAGTTCATGCTAGTTGGTTTACTTGGTGGAAGATTATATGTTCATATCCATTATGCATATTAACACCCCTCTGATCATGAACAATATTATGTCTTGTGAATAGTTACTTTTGTTACTGAGGACATGGCAGAAGTCTTGCTATAAGTAGTCGTGTGAATTTGGTGTTCGTTCGATATTTTGATGAGATGTGTGTTGTATTTCCTATAGTTGTGTCATGTGAACCTCGACTACATGACACTTCACCATTGTTTGGGCCTAGAGGAAGGCAATGGGAAGTAATAAGTAGACGATGGGTTGCTAGAGTGACAGAAGCTGAAACCCTAGTTTATGTGTTGCTTCGTAAGGGGCTGATTTGGATCCACTTGTTTCATGCTATGGTTAGGTTACCTTAATACTTCTTTTTAGTTGCGGATGCTTGCAATAGAGGTTAATCATAAGTGGGAGGCTTGTCCAAGTAAGGACATGATACGTCTCTAACGTATCTTTAATTTTTGATTGTTCCATGCTATTATTTATGATGTTTTGGATGTTTAATGGGCTTTGTCATACACTTTTATATTATTTTTGGGACTAACCTACTAACCCAGAGGCCCAGTCCAAATTGCTGTTTTTTGCCTGTTTCAGGGTTTTACAGAAAAGGGATATCAAACGGAGTCCAAACGGAATGAAACCTTCGGGAGAGATAGTTTTGGAGAAAATCATGCACTGGGGTTATCATAAGAACAGAGTAAGACCGTGGTTCTCAAGTCTCCAGTGCGTGAGGTTATCTCTCTACATATTGAGGATAAAAAGATGGGGTTTATATCATATTGCTTGAGGTTATCTCTCTACATCTTGTAATCTTGCTTAAGGCGTTACTCTGTTCTTATGAACTCAATACACTACATGCATGCTGGATAGCGGTCAATGTGTGGAGTAATAGTAGTAGATGCAGAATCGTTTCGGTCTACTTGTCTCAGACGTGATGCCTATATATAATGATCATGCCTAGATAGTCTCATAATTATTCGCTTTTCTATCAATTGCTCGGCAGTAATTTGTTTACCTGCCGTAGAATATCGCTATCATGAGAGAAGACACTAGAGAACACTATGGCCCTCGAGTCTATTCTCAACTTATTAATCTACACCTACTTTACTTTTTCTGCTTTTACTTTCTGTTCTTATAAACCAAAAATACCAAAAATATAAACTATCATCTCTATCGAATCTAACTTTCGTAAGTGACAGTAAAGGGATTGACAACCCCTTATCGCGTTGGTTGCGAAGTTCTTATTTGTTTGTGCAGGTGCGGGGGCCTCGCACGTGGTCTCCTACTGGATTGATACCATGGTTTTCAAAAACTGAGGGAAATACTTACGCTACTGTGCTGCATCTCCCTTTCCTCTTCGAGGGAATACAACGCAAGCTCAAGAAGTAGCAAGAATAATTTCTGGCACCGTTGCCAGGGAGGCTTACGCAAAAGTCATATACCAAGTACCTATCACAAACCCTTATCCTTCGCATTACACTTTTGCCTCTCGTTTTCCTCTCCCCCACTTCACCCTTGTCGTTTTATTTGCCATTCTTCTGCCGTGTGTTTATCGTTCGCTTGCCTCTTGTTTGCTTGTGTGTGTTGGATTGCTTTCTTGTCACTATGGCTCAGAACAATACCAAATTGGGTGACTTCTCCAATAACAACAATAATGATTTTATTAGCACTCCGATTGCTTCTATTACCGATGCTGAATCTTGTGAGATCAATGCTTCTTTGTTGAATCTTGTCATGAAAGATCAATTCTCCGGCATTCCTAGTGAAGATGCCGCTACCCATCTAAACAACTTTGTTGATTTGTGTGATATGCAAAAGAAAAGGGATACGGATAACGATATTGTTAAATTGAAGTTATTTCCGTTTTCACTTAGAGATCGTGCTAAAACTTGGTTTTCCTCTTTGCCTAGGAATAGTATTGATTCGTGGAATAAGTGCAAAGATGCTTTTATCTCTAAGTATTTCCCTCCTGCTAATATCATCTCTCTTAGAAACGATATTATGAATTTTAAGCAACTAGATCATGAGCATGTTGCACAAGCTTGGGAGAGAATGAAATTAATGATACGTAATTGCCCTACACATGGTTTGAACTTATGGATGATTATTCAGAACTTTTATGCTGGCTTGAATTTTGCTTCTAGAAATATTTTAGATTCGGCCGCAGGAGGCACTTTCATGGAAACTACCTTAGGAGAAGCTACCAAACTCCTAGATAGTATTATGGTTAATTATTCTCAATGGTACACCAAAAGATCTACTAGTAAAAAAGTGCATGCTATTGAAGAGATTAGTGTTTTGAGTGGAAATATGGATGAACTTATGAAATTATTTGCTGCTAAGAGTGCTTCTTCTGATCCTAATGATATGCCTTTGTCCACTTTGATGGAAAATAACAATGAATCTTTGGATGTGAATTTTGTTGGTGGGAATAATTTTGGTAACAATGCTTATAGAGGGAACTTTAATTCTAGGCCTTTTCCTAGTAATTTCTCTAATAATTATGGTAATTCCTACAACAACTCTTATGGAAAGATGCCTTCTGAATTTGAAACTAGTGTTAAGGAGTTTATGATCTCGCAAAAGAATTTCAAGGTTATGCTTGAAGAGAAATTGCTTAAGATTGATGAATTGGCTAGAAGTGTGGATAAAATTACTCTTGATGTTGATTATTTGAAACATAGATCTATCCCACCTAAGCATGATATCAATGAGTCTCTCAAAGCCATGATAATTTCCATTGATGAATGCAAAGAGAGAACCGCTAGGATGCGTATTAAAAGGGAGAATTATATAAAAGCGTGTTCTTCTAGTTATCATGAAAATAAAGATGAAAATCTGAAAGTTATTGATGTGTATCCTATTAGATCCTTGTTTTCTAGTATAATTCTTGATGAAGATAGGATTGGAGATGATTCTACTTTAACGTGTCCCAATGATTCGGGTTTTTTAGATCTTGATGCTAAAATTGTTAAAAGTGGGACTGAAGAGATTGAAACTTTGCATAGTGATGAACCCACTACTTTGGATTTTCAAGGGATTCACTTATGATAATTTCTCTTTGATTGATTGTATTTCCTTGTTGCAATCCGTACTAAACTCTCTGCATGCTTATAGTCAAAATAAAGCTTTCACCAAACACATAGTTGATGCTTTGATGCAATCTTACAAAGAAAAACTTGAGTTAGAAGTTTCTATCCCTAGAAAGCTTTATGATGAGTGGGAACCTACTATCAAAATAAAAATTAAAGATCATTAATGCTATGATTTGTGTGATTTGGTGCAAGTGTCTCCACTATCCCAAAAAATTTGTGTGATTTGCTGGGTTTCCATGAGCTTGATGATTGTTCTTTAAATTTGCACCTTGCGGATTCCACTATTAAGAAACCTATGGGAAGGATTAATGATGTTATTATTGTTGCCAATAGGAATTATGTGCTCGTAGATTTCATTGTTCTTGATATAGATTGCAATCATTCATGTCCTATTATTCTTGGTAGACCTTTCCTTAGAACGATTGGTGCAATTATTGATATGAAGGAAGGGTTTATATCATATTGCTTGAGGTTATATCTCTACATCATGTCATCTTGCTTAAGGCGTTACTCTGTTCTTATGAACTCAATACACTAGATGAATGCTAGATAGCGGTCAATGTGTGGAGTAATAGTAGTAGATGCAGAATCGTTTCGGTCTACTTTTCTCGGACGTGATTCCTATATATAATGATCATGCCTATATAGCCTCATAATTATTCGCTTTTCTATCAATTGCTCGACAGTAATTTGTTTACCCGCCATAGAATATCGCTATCATGAGAGAAGCCACTAGAGAACACTATGGCCCCCGAGTCTATTCTCAACTTATTAATGTACACCTACTTTACTTTTTCCGCTTTTACTTTCTGTTCTTATAAACCAAAATACCAAAAATATAAACTATCATCTCTATCAGATCTAACTTTCGTATGTGACCGTAAAGGGATTGACAATCCCTTATCGCGTTGGTTGCAAAGTTCTTATTTGTTTGTGCATGTGCGAGGGACTCGCGCGTGGTCTCGTACTGGATTGATACCTTGGTTCTCAAAAACTAAGGGAAATACTTACGCTACTATGCTGCATCTCCCTTTCCTCTTCGAGGGAATACAACGCAAGCTCAAGAAGAAGCAGGACATCACCCAAGCACCGGTCCACCCACATACCAAATTATCAAAGTACCGAACGCAAATCATATGAACGTGATGAAAACTAGCTTGACGATAATTCCCATGTTTCCTCGGGAGCGTTTTCCTTCATATATGAGTTTGTCCAGGCTTGTCCTTTGCTACAAAAAGGATTGGGCCATCTTGCTGAACCTTATTTACTTTTACTATTTGTCACTTGCTACCAATTACCTTATCACAAAACTATCTGTTACCGATGAAGGAAATATGCCCTAGAGGCAATAATAAAGATGTTATTTGTATTTCCTTATATCATGATAAATGTCTTTTATTCATGCTAGAATTGTATTAACCGGAAACTTAGTACATGTGTGAATACATAGACAAAACAGAGTGTCCCTAGTATGCCTCTACTAGACTAGCTCATTGATCAAAGATGGTTATGTTTCCTAACCATAGACATGAGTTGTCATTTGATCAACGGGATCACATCATTAGGAGAATGATGTGATGGACAAGACCCATCCGTTAGCATAGCACAATGATCGTTTAGTTTTCTGCTATTGCTTTCTTCATGACTTATACATGTTCCTATGACTATGAGATTATGCAACTCCCGAATACCGTAGGAACACCTTGTGTGCTATCAAACGTCACAACGTAACTGGGTGATCATAAAGATGCTCTACAGGTGTCTCCGAAAGTATTCGTGGTGTTGGCATAGATCAAGATTAGGATTTGTCACTCCGAGTGTCGGAGAGGTATCTCTGGGCCCTCTCGGTAACACACATCACAATAAGCCTTGCAAGCAAAAGACTAATGAGTTAGTCACGAGATGATGTGTTAGGGAACGAGTAAAGAGACTTGCCGGTAACGAGATTGAACTAGGTATAGAGATACCGACGATCGAATCTCAGGCAAGTAACATACCGTTTGACAAAAGGAACAACGTATGTTGTTATGCGGTTCTGACCGATAAAAGATCTTCGTAGAATATGTAGGAGCCAATATGAACATCCAGGTTCCGCTATTGGTTATTGACCGGAGATGAGTCTCAGTCATGTCTACATAGTTCTCGAACCCGTAGGGTCCGCACGCTTAACGTTTGATGACGATCGGTATTATGAGTTTATGAGTATTGATGTACCGAAGGTAGTTCGGAGTCCCGGATGAGATCACGGACATGACAGGAGTCTCGGAATGTCTGAGACATAAAGATTGATATATTGGACGGCTATATTCGGACACCGGAAGTATACCGGAAAAGTTTCGGATTTATCGGGAATGCCGGAGGGGGTTACCGGAACCCCCTACGAGAGGGGATGGTCCATAGTGGGCCAAAAGGGAAAGAGAGAGGCAGCCCATAGGGCTGGCCGGCGCCCCCACCTAGGGTTCCTAGTTGGACTAGGATTGGGGGGGCGCCACCTCTCCTATTCCTTTCCCCCTTCTTCCTTTTGGTGAATCCTACTAGGAATAGGATTGCAATCCTATTCCTCGTAGGACTCCTTCCCTAGCCACACCAGGAAGGGCCGGCCAGCCTCCCTCCCCTGCTCCTTTATATACGGGGGCAGGGGGGCACCCAAAAACACACAAGTTGAATTGTTTTAGCCGTGTGCGGTGCCCCCCTCCACAGAATCACACCTCGGTCATACCGTCGCGGAGCTTAGGCGAAGCCCTGCGCCGGTAAACACATCATATCCGTCACCACGCCGTCGTGCTGACGAAACTCTCCCGTGAAGCTCAACTGGATCAAGAGCTCGTGGGACGTCATCAAGCTGAACGTGTGCTGAACGCGGAGGTGCCGTACGTTCGGTGCTTGATCGGTTGGATCGCGAAGAAGTTCGACAACATCAACCGCGTCACTTGACGCTTCCGCTCCCGGTCTACGAGGGTACGTAGACACACTCTTCCCTCTCGTTGCTATGCATCTGGTAGATAGATCTTGCGTGATCGTAGGAAAATTTAAAAAATACTACGTTCCCCAACAGTGGTATCAGAGGCAGGTCTATGCGTAGATGATATGCACGAGTAGAACACAATGAGTTGTGGGCGATACTAGTCATACTGCTTACCAGCATGTCATAATTTGCTTCGGCGGTATTGTGAGATGAAGCGGCCCGGACCGACATTACGCGTACGCTTACACGAGACTGGTTTCACCGTTACGAGCACTTGTTGCTTAAAGGTGACTGGCGGGTGTCTGTCTCTCTCACTTTAGCTGAATCAAGTGTGGCTACGCCCGGTCCTTGTGAAGGTTAAAACATCACATACTTGACGAAACATCGTTGTGGTTTTGTATGCGTAGGTAAGAACGGTTCTTGCTAAAGCCCGTAGCAGCCACGTAAAACTTGCAACAAACAAAGTAGAGGACGTCTAACTTGTTTTTGCAGGGTATGTTGTGATGTGATATGGTCAAGACATGATGAGTTATACGTTTTTGTATGAGATGATCATGTTTTGTAAAGTTATCGGCAACTGGCAGGAGCCATATGGTTGTCGCTTTATTGTATGAAATGCAATCGCCATGTAATTGCTTTACTTTATCACTAAGCGGTAGCGATAGTTGAGGAAGCAATAGTTGGCGAGACGACTATGATGCTACGATGGAGATCAAGGTGTCGCGCCGGTGACGAAGGTGATCATGACGGTGCTTTAGAGATGGACATCAAAAGCACAAGATGATGATGGCCATATCATGTCACATATTTTGATTGCATGTGATGTTTATCTTATTATGCTTCTTATTTTGCTTAGAACGACGGTAGCATTATAAGATGATCCCTCACTAAAATTCCAAGGTATAAGTGTTCTCCCTGAGTATGCACCGTTGCGAAAGTTCGTCGTGCCGAGACACCATGTGATGATCGGGTGTGATAAGCTCTACGTTCAAATACAACGGGTGTAAGCCAGTTTTGCACACGCAGAATACTCGGGTTAAACTTGACGAGCCTAGCATATACAGACATGGCCTCGGAACACTGGAGACCGAAAGGTCGAGCGTGAATCATATAGTAGATATGATCAACATAAGATGTTCACCATTGAAACTACTCCATCTCACGTGATGATCGGACATGGTTTAGTTGATTTGGATCACGTGATCATTTAGATGACCAGAGGGATGTCTATCTAAGTGGGAGTTCTTTAATTTAATATGATTAAATCGAACTTTAATTTATCATGAACTTAGTCCTGATAGTTTTTGCATATCTATGTTGTTGTAGATCAATGGCCCGTGCTACCGTTCCTTTGAATTTTAATGCATTCCTAGAGAAAGCTAAGTTGAAAGATGATGGTAGCAATTACACGGACTGGGTCCGTAACCTGAGGATTATCCACATTGCTGCACAGAAGAATTATGTCCTTGAAGCACCGCTAGGTGACAAGCCCCCTCCCGCTAATGTAGACGCTTTGAACGTCTGGCAGTCGCGGTCTGATGACTACACGATAGTTCAGTGTGCCATGCTTTACGGCTTAGAACCGGGACTTCAACGACGTTTTGAACGTCATGGACCATATGAGATGTTCCAGGAGTTGAAGTTAATATTTCAAGCAAATGCCCGAATTGAGAAATATGAGATTTCCAATAAGTTCTACAGGTGCAAGATGGAGGAGAATAGTTCTATCAGTGAACACTTGCTCAGAATGTCTGGGTACTACAATCATATGACTCAACTTGGTTGCGAAGTTGACGAGGATAGTGTTATTGATAGAGTTCTTCAATCACTGCCACCAAGCTATAAAGGCTTCGTGATGAACTATAACATGCAAGGGATGCAAAAGACAATTCCCGAGCTCTTCGCTATGCTCAAAGCTACGGAGGTAGAAATCAAGAAGGAGCATCAAGTGTTGATGGTTAGCAAGACCACTAGTTTCAAGAAAAAGGGCAAGGGAAAGAAAGGGAACTTCAAAAAGAATAGCAAGTCAGTTGCTACTTCCACGAAGAAACCCAAATCTGGAGCCAAGCCTGAAACTGAGTGCTTCTACTGCAAGGGGACTGGACACTGGAAGCGGAACTACCCCAAGTATTTGGCGGATAAGAAGGATGGCAAGATGAACAAAGGTATATGTGATATACATGTTATTGATGTGTACCTTACTAATGCTCGTAGTAGTACCTGGGTATTTGATACCGGTTCGGTTGCTAATATTTGTAACTCGAAACAGGGACTACGGATTAAACGAAGATTAGCTAAGGACGAGGTGACGATGCGCGTGGGAAATGGTTCCAAAGTCGATGTGATCGCCGTCGGCACGCTACCTCTACATCTACCTTCGGGATTAGTATTAGACCTAAATAATTGTTATTTGGTGCCAGCGTTAAGCATGAACATTATATCTGGATCTTGTTTATTGCGAGACGGTTATTCATTCAAATCAGAGAATAATGGTTGTTCTATTTTTATGAATAATATCTTTTATGGTCATGCACCCTTAAAGAGTGGTCTATTCTTATTGGATCTCGATTGTAGTGATACACATATTCATAATATTGAAACCAAAAGATGCAAGGTTAATAATGATAGTGCAACTTATTTGTGGCACTGCCGTTTAGGTCATATTGGTGTAAAACGCATGAAGAAACTCCATAATGATGGACTTTTGGAATCACTTGATTATGAATCACTTGGTGCTTGCGAACCATGCCTCATGGGCAAGATGACTAAAACTCCGTTCTCCGGAACTATGGAGCGAGCAACAGATTTGTTGGAAATCATACATACTGATGTATGTGGACCAATGAGTGTTGATGCTCGCGGCGGGGATCGTTATTTTCTGACCTTCACTGATGATTTGAGCAGATATGGGTATATCTACTTAATGAAGCACAAGTCTGAAACATTTGAAAAGTTCAAAGAATTTCAGAGTGAAGTAGAGAATCATCGTAACAAGAAAATAAAGTTTCTACGATCTGATCGTGGAGGAGAATATTTGAGTTACGAGTTTGGTCTTCATTTGAAACAATGTGGAATAGTTTCACAACTCACGCCACCTGGAACACCACAGCGTAATGGTGTGTCCGAACGTCGTAACCGTACTTTATTAGATATGGTGCGATCTATGATGTCTCTTACCGATTTACCACTATTGTTTTGGGGTTATGCTTTAGAGACAGCTGCATTCACGTTAAATAGGGCACCATCTAAATCCGTTGATACGACACCTTATGAACTATGGTTTGGCAAGAAACCAAAGTTGTCGTTTCTTAAAGTTTGGGGCTGCGATGCTTATGTGAAAACACTTCAACCTGATAAGCTCGAACCCAAGTCGGAAAAATGTGTCTTCATAGGATACCCAAAAGAGACTGTTGGGTACACCTTCTATCACAGATCCGAAGGCAAAATATTCGTTGCTAAGAACGGATCCTTTCTAGAAAAAGAGTTTCTCTCGAAAGAAGTGAGTGGGAGGAAAGTAGAACTTGATGAGGTAATTGTACCTTCTCCTGGATTGGAGAGTAGTACATCACGAAAAATTGTTCCAGTGATTCCTACACCAATTAGTGAGAAAGTTAATGATAATGATCATGAAACTTCAGATCAAGTTTCTGCTGAACGTCGTAGATCAACCAGAGTACGTTCCGCACCAGAGTGGTACGGCAACCCAGTTCTGGAAATCATGTTACTAGACCATGATGAACCTACGAACTATGAGGAAGCGATGATGAGCCCAGATTCCGCAAAATGGCTTGAAGCCATGAAATCTGAGATGGGATCCATGTATGAGAACAAAGTATGGACTTTGGTTGACTTGCCCGATGATCGGCAAGCCATCGAAAATAAATGGATCTTCAAGAGGAAGACCGACGCAGACGGTAATATTACTGTTTACAAAGCTCGACTTGTTGCGAAAGGTTTTCGACAAGTTCAAGGAGTTGACTACGATGAGACTTTCTCACCTGTAGCGATGCTTAAGTCTGTCCGAATCATGTTAGCAATTGCCGCATTTTATGATTATGAAATCTGGCAAATGGATGTCCAAACTGCATTCCTAAATGGATATCTCAAAGAAGAGTTGTATATGATGCAACCAGAAGGTTTTGTCGATCCAAAAGGTGCTAACAAAGTATGCAAGCTCCAGCGATCCATCTATGGACTGGTGCAAGCATCTCGGAGTTGGAATATACGCTTTGATGAGGTGATCAAAGCATATGGTTTTATACAGACTTTTGGAGAAGCCTGTATTTACAAGAAAGTGAGTGGGAGCTCTGTAGCATTTCTAATATTATATGTAGATGACATATTGTTGATTGGAAATGATATAGAATTTCTGGATAGCATAAAAGGATACTTGAATAAAAGTTTTTCTATGAAAGACCTCGGTGAAGCTGCTTATATATTAGGTATCAAGATCTATAGAGATAGATCAAGACGCTTAATTGGACTTTCACAAAGCACATACCTTGATAAGATTTTGAAGAAGTTCAAAATGGATCAGTCAAAGAAAGGGTTCTTGCCTGTTTTACAAGGTATGAAGTTGAGTAAGACTCAATGCCCGACCACTTCAGAAGATAGAGAGAAAATGAAAGTCATTCCCTATGCCTCAGCCATAGGATCTATCATGTATGCAATGCTGTGTACCAGACCTGATGTGTGCCTTGCTATAAGTCTAGCAGGGAGGTACCAAAGTAATCCAGGAGTGGATCACTGGACAGCGGTCAAAAACATCCTAAAGTATCTGAAAAGAACAAAGGATATGTTTCTCGTAAATGGAGGTGACAAAGAGCTCGTCGTAAACGGTTACGTCGATTCTAGCTTTGACACTGATCCGGATGACTCAAAGTCACAAACCGGATATGTATTTTTATTGAACGGTGGAGCTGTCAGTTGGTGCAGTTCCAAGCAGAGCGTCGTGGCGGGATCTACATGTGAAGCGGAATACATAGCTGCTTCGGAAGCAGCAAATGAAGGAGTCTGGATGAAGGAGTTCATATCCGATCTAGGAGTAATACCTAGTGCATCGGGTCCAATGAAAATCTTTTGTGACAACACTGGAGCCATAGCCTTGGCGAAGGAATCCAGGTTTCACAAGAGAACAAAGCACATCAAAAGACGCTTCAATTCCATCTGCGATCTAGTCAAGGAGGGAGACATAGAGATTTGCAAAATACATACGGATCTGAATATTGCAGACCCGTTGACTAAGCCTCTTCCACGGGCAAAACATGATCAGCACCAGGACTCCATGGGTGTGAGGATCATCACTTTGTAATCTAGATTATTGACTCTAGTTCAAGTGGGAGACTGAAGGAAATATGCCCTAGAGGCAATAATAAAGATGTTATTTGTATTTCCTTATATCATGATAAATGTCTTTTATTCATGCTAGAATTGTATTAACCGGAAACTTAGTACATGTGTGAATACATAGACAAAACAGAGTGTCCCTAGTATGCCTCTACTAGACTAGCTCATTGATCAAAGATGGTTATGTTTCCTAACCATAGACATGAGTTGTCATTTGATCAACGGGATCACATCATTAGGAGAATGATGTGATGGACAAGACCCATCCGCTAGCATAGCACAATGATCGTTTAGTTTTCTGCTATTGCTTTCTTCATGACTTATACATGTTCCTATGACTATGAGATTATGCAACTCCCGAATACCGTAGGAACACCTTGTGTGCTATCAAACGTCACAACGTAACTGGGTGATCATAAAGATGCTCTACAGGTGTCTCCGAAAGTATTCGTGGTGTTGGCATAGATCAAGATTAGGATTTGTCACTCCGAGTGTCGGAGAGGTATCTCTGGGCCCTCTCGGTAACACACATCACAATAAGCCTTGCAAGCAAAAGACTAATGAGTTAGTCACGAGATGATGTGTTACGGAATGAGTAAAGAGACTTGCCGGTAACGAGATTGAACTAGGTATAGAGATACCGACGATCGAATCTCAGGCAAGTAACATACCGTTTGACAAAAGGAACAACGTATGTTGTTATGCGGTTCTGACCGATAAAAGATCTTCGTAGAATATGTAGGAGCCAATATGAACATCCAGGTTCCGCTATTGGTTATTGACCGGAGATGAGTCTCGGTCATGTCTACATAGTCCTCGAACCCGTAGGGTCCGCACGCTTAACGTTTGATGACGATCGGTATTATGAGTTTATGAGTATTGATGTACCGAAGGTAGTTCGGAGTCCCGGATGAGATCACGGACATGACGAGGAGTCTCGGAATGTCCGAGACATAAAGATTGATATATTGGACGGCTATATTCGGACACCGGAAGTATACCGGAAAAGTTTCGGATTTATCGGGAATGCCGGAGGGGGTTACCGGAACCCCCTACGAGAGGGGGTGGTCCATAGTGGGCCAAAAGGGAAAGATAGAGGCAGCCCATAGGGCTGGCCGGCGCCCCCACCTAGGGTTCCTAGTTGGACTAGGATTGGGGGGGCGCCACCTCTCCTATTCCTTTCCCCCTTCTTCCTTTTGGTGAATCCTACTAGGAATAGGATTGCAATCCTATTCCTAGTAGGACTCCTTCCCTAGCCGCACCAGGAAGGGCCGGCCGGCCTCCCTCCCCTGCTCCTTTATATACGGGGGCAGGGGGGCACCCAAAAACACACAAGTTGAATTGTTTTAGCCGTGTGCGGTGCCCCCCTCCACAGAATCACACCTCGGTCATACCGTCGCGGAGCTTAGGCGAAGCCCTGCGCCGGTAAACACATCATATCCGTCACCACGCCGTCGTGCTGACGAAACTCTCCCGTGAAGCTCAACTGGATCAAGAGCTCGTGGGACGTCATCAAGCTGAACGTGTGCTGAACGCGGCGGTGCCGTACGTTCGGTGCTTGATCGGTTGGATCGCGAAGAAGTTCGACAACATCAACCGCGTCACTTGACGCTTCCGCTCCCGGTCTACGAGGGTACATAGACACACTCTTCCCTCTCGTTGCTATGCATCTGGTAGATAGATCTTGCGTGATCGTAGGAAAATTTAAAAATACTACGTTCCCCAACAACCGATAATTTCAGTGCATGCGGAAAATACCTTACTGAAAACTGCCTATCATTTCCTTCTGCTCCTCGTTGGGTTCGACACTCTTACTTATCGAAAGGACTACGATAGATCCCCTACACTTGTGGGTCATCACTGGTTCTCTCCTGAACCTAAATGCATAGCCCTTGAGCTTAACCACCACATCCGTTACAACGAACGGCCCGACATCATCCTTGTCCTTTGCCAAAATATGAGTGTTCGTCATAGCCACAAGAATACGGACCACCCCACGTTGTCGCAAACTAATAGGTTGACATCCACGGTCTTGCCCAACAACGTACCAACAACCCATAGACCCCCAAAATGGCACACGGTATGTGGAACCCCGTCAACATGGACCCAAATATGCTGGAGCTCGATCGTGATCTAATCATTACCTGATGGCACATTCATGTGAATACCACCAACTCTGTCCAAATCCTCAAAAGAGGGAAAACTAACAAGGTAGGCATCCTCCCCATGCTGAATAGCCTCCCACTTCCACTGGGTCTAGACTGGGCATCTCCTGGCAATCTGACTCTCAACAATAGTAGCAGGAATCATCATACCACTAACTCGAAGACAGGTAGCAGGAGTCTGAGTTAGGGCCAAGGACTTCACCACACTAAATTAGCTAGCCGTTGTAATCAGGTCAACGTACGTACTCGTACGTTTGTTCAGCGACATGAAGAACTCGCCGAGGAGCAACATCCGACACCTGATCGGCTGGACGCTCAGCCACTAGTGCAGAATCAGGCTTCATTCCCAATTTGTAAGGGCCTTTAGTCCTGGTTCAGCAACTGGGACTAAAGGGTGGGGGCTAAAGGCCTCCCCCCTTTAGTCCCGATTCATCATGGTCTGGGACAAAAGGCCCACACGTGGCTGGTTGCGCGTGCTCGGGACTAGGGACCTTTAGTCCCGGTTGGTGACACCAACCGGGACTAAAAGGTTTTGGGGTTTAGTAATTAGGGGTTTAGGTTTTATTGCTTATTTCTCCTTTTAATTTTGTGTTTTCCATTTAATTCTTTTTGATTTCAAACATATTATATGCTACATATATTCCTACATATTCAACTTGGTCACTTGGATACATCCACTTTAATCTAATATGTGTTTCTTCCACCCTAATGATATACAACTCATATCATCATTATAATGATATATATAACAACTTGTCACCATCATAGTCATATATACAACTCATTTTGATTGTAGTGATATAACAATCTCATCATTATGATCATCATAAGTTAACCATTACTAGGTAAGGTGCTAGTGATATAACAATCTCACCATTATGATCATCATAAGTTAACCAACTGCACAAGGTAAGGTAGAAGGACCAACTACTCTCTCTCGGGTAGCATAGCATAAAACAGAAAAACCTCCTTCTACGTTATGCAGCATAGAGATCCAACTGTCTCCATTTTGTGGCCTTCGCTCAGCCACATTTTTTCTCCAAGCCTTGATTTTGAGGCCTCCATCTGTTTCAGAGGTCGAATATGCATATTTGACACCCTCCGACCATGGTCGTATGCAAACAACTGTCATCTCGCATTCGAGAAACATAAATTGAGGCACAACCATATCCGGGAGCTTATGTTGGAGAACATACTAGTAACATATATAGTTAGCAATGAAGTTTACTTCAGAAGAATGTATGAAAAAGATGGACTAACTAGTGACACAATAGTAAAAATCTTACCATGATACTTGCACAAATGTTAGCATCGCACAACTCGTGAACTAGTGGCACGTATTTACCATAAGTTTTCCCAACTCCAAAGATAATCTTAAATTTCAGAACGTCATTAACAAAGGAGATAAGATAATTCTTCTCCTCCCAAGTTAGCTCTGCACCATGACTGTAGTAGGTGTCGTCTATTATCTTTTGTATTTCTTGGGAAGAGAGAAAATAAGCTATCAATTATAAAAAAACAAGTTCGGTAGGTATGAATAACAAGTATTTTTAGATAAGAAATATATATCATTTAACAAACTCACATGGAGGCAGAATTGGAATCATGTTAGGATCTAGCCAAATGTTTTCATCTTCTGGATTGCCAAGATCGAATGTTATTTTCATATCCTCATCGAATCCACAAGCCTTGCATAATCCTTCCCAACTTGAACATCCAAAATGAGTGTGACCTACTTCATTTATGATCTTAATATCAAAATCGAAACCATGTTTCATTTTAATGTGAGCTATCTTCATGTCCACCTTGGACATCCCATCGAAAGATAGCTTCTCAAAGACATATGGTCATGCATAGCAGGGTATTGACTAGTCAATTTTTGTGTGGAAATTACACGTTAATGCAAAAAAACTTAAGCCATGCTTAATTCAGAAGAAACACGTGCCACTGAAGTTACATACCATAAAAACTTCGAAGCCCTCCTTAAGCGTGAGGGAGAAGTATCTACCATTATCTAGGTGCGGTATGTCGCACATACCCCCGTCGTCGGTGCGATCATCGCACTCGGGGATCTTATCGTCGTCAGACATTTCCTATATATGTTCATAATTCAAAGATTAAAAATTACGGCATGATGAAAGTGCAACTATCCTCGGGTGGTTTTGGTAATTACTAACAACATATAGCTCAATGAACTAATGCTATCTCAAGACAATATTTCAGGAAAGTTCAATGATTGGCATGGCATGGATTAGGATTGTGGACCCCTCAAAATGATAAAGACAAAAGGATTGGCTCAAGCTCAAAGCTAAGGACTCTACATTTTCTATTTCAGTGATCCAAGATCACATTGAGTCCATAGGAAAGCCAATACTATTAAAAGGGGATGAGGTGTTGCTTAATGGCTTGCTTGCTCATGATGCTTAGTGATATGCTCCAAAACCCTCAACCACTTTCTCACATCCACATATGTCCCAAACCAAAAGTCAAACTCGGCCGCAGCGAAAATATCTAGCCGTCGCTACCGAGTTCATTTGGCATAGCCACTGCCAGAAAACCTAATCATTTCGGTCTCACCGAAAGGGATCTCGGTCTCACCGAAATGGGATTACAAACTCTCTATTGCCTGTTGCAATATTTTTGGTCTAACCGAGATGTGCAATTGGTCCCACCGAGTCTATAATGCAAACTCTCTGTTGCCTCTTCATAACATTTCAGTCTCATCGAAATGAGCGAATCGGTCCCACCGAGTTTGCCTAACCAACTCTCTGTGTGCTTATTACCAAAATTGGTCTCACCGAGTTTGTGTAATCGGTCCCACCGAGATAACGTTATGCCCTAACCGTATTGTAATCGGTCCCAATGAGTTGATCATATTGGTCCCACCGAAATACCTAACAGTCACACTATGAACTAAATCGGTCTGACCGAGTTCTTTGAATCGGTCCCACCGAGTTTGGTAAATTGTGTGTAACGTTTAGATTTTGTGTGGAGGCTATATATACCGCTCCACCCACTCTTCACTCATGGAGAGAGCCATCAGAACATATCTACACTCCCATCATTCATGTTCTGAGAGAGAACCACCTACTCAAGTGTTGAGATCAAGATATTCCACTTCTACCATATGAATCTTGTTCTCTAGCCTTCCCCAAGTTGCTTTCCACTCAAATCCTTCTTCCACCATATCCAAATCCGTGAGGAGCTGTTTGAGTGTTGGGGAGACTACACTTGAAGCATTTGAGCAAGGAGTTCATCATCAACACACCGTTTATTAAATTTTGGAGAGTGGTGTCTCCTAGATTGGTTAGGTGTCACTTGGGAGCCTCCGACAGGATTGTGGAGTTGAACCAAGGAGTTTGTAAGGGCAAGGAGATCGCCTACTTCATGAAGATCTACCGCTAGTGAGGCAAGTCCTTCGTGGGCGATAGCCATGGTGGGATAGACAAGGTTGCTTCTTCGTGGACCCTTCGTGGGTGGAGCCCTCCGTGGACTCGCGCAGCCGTTACCCTTCGTGGGTTGAAGTCTCCATCAACTTGGAAGCACGATAGCACCACCTATCGGAACCAAGATAAAAAACCATCGTTGTCTTCACTTGCGTTTGCTCCCTCTAAACTCCTCCCTTTATGTAATGCCCAGTATGCGGCTATGTCCCCCACATGTCGAGGCACGACTTAAGGACATAAACGCATACTAGAATGATCTCAAGTATGGTATCTTTGCACAACTCATGTAAAATCAGGGATGAAAGTGTAAAATGATAGTTGGCTTACACTCACCACATCACACAATGAAATACAATAACATACATCATCCAAATAACATCAGAGTCCGACTACGGACAAAATCCAAACGAAAAGATACCATAAATAACACAAGACCGGATCCTCCTAGTAAGAACCACTACTGATCGTCGGGATAAGACACATAGTAACGTCCACGCTCTTCATCGAACTCCCAGTAAAGCTCTGAACCATCTCCTGCATAGTTCTCAACGATACCTGCATCTGGTGTGTGTTGAATCTGTGAGCCACATGGGACTCAACAATCCCGTTCCCGGGTATCAAAACTACCAAAGCCTTAGGTCTGGAAAGGCTATAAACATGGGTTGCAGCAAGTACTAAGCACTAGCTTACGAGTTTAGAGCGAGAAGAGAACAAGTGCCAATGATCGTCAAGTTGATCAAGAGGTGATCCTAGCTACTCATGATAAAACATAACCCCATCGTGTTCACTTCCCGAAGCCCTTCGGAAAGAGACCATCACGGTTACTCACGCAGGTAGTGTATTCATGAATAAGGTGTCAAGCTATCTACAACCGGATATTAACAAATTCCCATCTGCCACATAACTGCGGGCACGGCTTTCGAAAGATCAAACCCTACAGGGGTGTCCCAACTTAGCCCATCACAAGCTCATGATCTGCGGAGTCGCAACTCCAAAGTGGGAAGACCCGAGTATTCTCGGAATCCCGTGCTCAACATATTTCGACAAAGGTAAAACTAATCTAGCAAGACCTCCCGGCATGCCGACACCCTGATAGTAGCCGCGCGTATCACGTCTCAGGCCACGACCGGATGGGCGATTCTATAGGTATATACCAAACCTCAGGTTCCCCCGTGGTGGCCCTGCAGAACCCCCAGTTTGGACCAACACTCATGAGGAGCACTGGCCCAGGTTGTTAATTAAGAACTCGGGTTTGCAACGCCCTACGCAAGTTTTAGTTATTAGGCAAATGTAAAACCAATGTTGGGCCTTGCTGGAAAAGCTTTAACACAGAGCGAATTATCAAGGGGGGCCCATAAACCCCAACCGTGTTAGGAACGCAAAATCAAGGAACATAACACCGTTTTATCGGTTCCTAGGGTGGCATGAGTGGAACAAAACACCAAGCAAGATGCTTAGCCATCCACCCATTACCATTATATAGGTGAATTAGTTTAACAGATTATATATTGTGATATCCCAACAAAACTTCATCACGGGGCAAGAATCTTCAAATCTTCACCTGCAACTAACAATGCTATAAGAGGGGCTGAGCGATGCGTACTTAGCCAAACAACGGTTTGCTAGGAAGGTGGTTAGAGTGTTTCATGGCAACAATAGGAGGGCAGACAAATAGGAATAGGCATCGAGGCACTATCTAAAGAGCGAGACATCTAGCATAGGCAAAGATAGAAGTGATATCTGGGAATGGTCATCTTTCGTGTTGATTCCACGGAGGGACCATAACCTTGCTCCTCAAACTCAGCCTCGGTAGGAACCTCGAACTCCGAGTCATCACCGGGCTCTAACCAACATAACAATGCAAACACCGGAACACAATCAAACATCATGCAATGCTCAGACACATGATGCATGAATATGATGCATATAGACATGGTAGGGCATGATGCATCTCCTAGGGACACGAAGAATGCACAAGCATCATAGCAAACAAGATCACAACACATGTCTAAAAACAAGCAAAGAACAAAACTAACATGTTTACAAGGTTATGTAGTTTATTACAACAAGCACCAAACAAGTTTAAAAGAGTTGATTAACATGGCAAGGGTGCAACTAGGACTACAGCAACATGCTAGCATTTTTTAATGGGCCGGAAAGAACAAACAACAATTTCCGGAAACTCCCATATTCATTTAAATGCATTTGGGACAGAACTGAGAAACTCATATTTTAAAGTGGTTAAACATGCAAAACAACAACACCACGTTATTCTACACATTTTCTACCCCAAATGCATATAAAGTTTGTTAAATTTGGAGTTGTAAATATTTAGTTATGATTTTTACAAGTTTAAGCACATTTTAAACACAAAATAAGTCAAATAGCACTTTTAAATGTTTTAAACATGGCAACAAACAGCATATAAATATTCTACATGAAAAACTAAGCAGTTTTCATATATAACTCATTTTCATCAGATGCATATATAAACAAATATTAAATATGCAAAGTAAATTCAGAAAAATAAAAAGAAAAGCAAAACAGAAAAAGAAAAACAGGGATAACTGACACGGGCTGGCCTATCCCTAGTCACTGACTCGTGGGTCCAGAGGAGCTGAGGTGGCGCCAGCGGGTGTGGGAGTGGGTAGGAGGTGCTGGGTGGATGACAGGAGGGGTCCACTGTCATAGAGGCAAGAGGCAAGCAAAGGGGTTTCTGAAAAAATATACATGCGCCTAAGGTGATTCGAACGCGGGTCTGCCGGGTCGGAGCCTAAGGCCCGCACCACCGCGCTACTGCTGATGCTGTTGATAGAATGGGGCACGGTTTTTCTTTGAACTAGCTCCATGGCGGACGGGGATTCCTTCTCCTCTGCAAAGGAGAAGTCACCGGCCTGCACTGGCGGGCAACGGCGAAACGGCGGCGTACGCAGGTGGCGGCGGCTGTGTGTGAGGGCTGCTGCGAGGCTCGGCCGCGAGGGGGGAAGCAGAGGCGCGCGAGCTCGGGCGTTGCTCGGCTCGGGGCCATGGCATGGCGCGGCAAGGCATGTGGGTGTGCGCGCGAGTGTTGCAAAACTGGCATCGCGCAAGGCGAGGCGGTGAAGGGGCTATGATCGAGCGTGATCATGGCTCGGCTCTGGCGTGTGGCCGCGGCGATGCGTGCGAGTGCATGACATGTGTGGGCGGCTGCGGCATGCGGATGTGTGTGCACATACACGTGAGGCCAGGCGCGAGCTCGCGTTCTCTGCCATGGTCGTCCCGGGCGGACGTGGCCTTGGGCGCGATGGAATCCGGCTACCCGACGAATCGAACCAGAGAGAGAGATGGGGAGGAGCGACTGATCACCGAGGGCTCGACGAACACGAAGCAGAGGTCGGGGAGGCGGCGACGGATGCGCTGGTCGGTGATGGCCCTCGGTCCCGTGAAGAAGAAGCGGAGGCATCGAGGAGGGAACTCCGGTCCTTGAGGAAGAGAGCGTAGACGAGGAAGACAGAGCCGATGGTCGTGGGACTCCCCACTGGAGTAGACGGAGGCGAAGGGAAGGACCCTCACGCCGGAGATGAGCTCGGGCTCTTCTCTGTCATGGCGACGGCTATGGTGTGGAGAAGCCTCACCTGGCGGCGGAAAGGGAAGGAAAGGGGCAGAACGGGAGGAGGAGGAAGGCTAGGGCATGGTTGTGTGTTATATAGGGACACAAGGAAGCTCCCCGACCGTCAAATCACTCGGGAGGTCGACGTGGCGTGGGTGGATGTGCTGCCGTACAGGAGGTAGAAGATGAACAGGAGGGATCGGTGCAGATGGGCTCTTGGGCTGAAAGAGGTATGTGAGGCCTTAGGCGTTGTGGGCTTGGACTTGCCAAGTTGCGCTGTGGGAGGCTGGAGTTGGGCCTGGTGCAGGAGGGATGAGGCCCAAGCCACTGCTGGTGCTGCCCTTTTTCTTTTCTATTTTTCCTTCAGACAGAAATAAAAGAAACAGTACATGCACAAATAAATAGAGTTAGGAGATAAATAAAATATCCCCATGCTCCTGGATTTATGCACAATTTTATAAAATTGGTTTGGACATTTTTAGAGGTAGAAAAATAAAATAAGTTTGAATATGGTTCAAATTTCTGTCATTTTTGAACCCAACCAAATCACTTTAAAATGGGGCATGGCTTTGCATGGTGACTCATGTCAAAGCAACAAAGAAATGGGGAGGAGTTGAACATTAATGGAATAGGCTAGGTCACTTGCAAAAATAATTAAAGAATGGAAGAAAAGGAGGAAGGAGAAGAGGTGAAGAAGAAGGAGGGGGGTTTAGGGTTTTTGGCAAGGGCATGGCTTGACACCAACAACACACAACATCATCAAGGTGGCCTCACATCACAAACAAGGACAAGTAAAAGAAGCTAAGATGAATATGATGTCATGATGATGATGAAGCAATGCATGTATGCATAAGAAAATAGAATGACAATGCAAAATAAAATAAAGCTTAAATGACAAGAACCCCCAAGGAAAGGACAAGGATCAAAATGAGAATTGCTTTGTTGCCATAATTGGAAAGTATCACATATGGGGTGTTACAAACTCTCCTCCACTACAAAAAAGATCTCGTCCCGAGATCTAGGACGGAAAGAAGGAGGGATACTCGGAACAAAGATGATCTTCTCGTTCCCATGTAGCTTCTCGGTCGGTATGGTGTGACCACTTCACTTTCAAGAATTTGATGGACTTGTTGTGGGTCTTGCGCTCAGTTTCCTCAAGGATAGCAACGGAGTTCTCATGATAAGACAAGTCTTGTTGAAGATCAATCTCTTCAAACAGAATGGTGCGTTTAGGCGTCTTGAAGCACTTGCGGAGTTGAGACACGTGAAACACATCTTGCACATTTGCAAAGTTGGAGGGAAGCTCGAGTTGGTAGGCTAGATTGCCTCTCTTGCCAAGAATCTTGTAAGGGCCCACGTATCTTGGAGCAAGCTTGCCCTTGGTACCGAACCTCCGAGTGCCCTTCATCGGAGAAACACGGAGATAGACATGGTCTCCAATGTCGAAAGCCAAGTCACAATGCTTGCCGTCATAGTAGCTCTTTTGACGCGATTGCGCGGCTTTGAGATTCTCACGTATGAATTTACACATTTCTTCGGCTTCTGAGATCAAATCATTTCTAAGAAGTTGACGTTCACCAGTCTCAGACCAGTTGAGAGGGGTATGACACTTTCTGCCATAGAGGATTTCAAAAGGAGCTTTGTCGGCACTTGCTTGGAAGCTGTTGTTGTAGGAGAATTCGGCAAACGGAAGGCAATCTTACCATTTCATAATGAAGGAGATGACACAAGCTCTAAGCATATCTTTGAGGATCTGGTTCACTCTTTTGACTTGACCACTAGTCTGAGGGTGAAACGCAGTGCTGAAGCGAATCGTTGTGCCCATGGCTGACTGAAAAGAATCCCAGAACTTGGAAGTGAACAAGCTTCCACGGACTGAGGAGATCACTTGAGGAATGCCATGCAAAGAAACAATTCTGGAGGTGTATAGCTCTTCCAGCTGAGCTGCGTTGATGGATTCTTTGATGGGAAGAAAATGAGCTACTTTAGTTAGCTTGTCAATCACCACAAAGATAGCATCTTTTCCCTTCTTGGACTTGGGAAACCCAGTGACGAAATCCATCTCAATGTGATCGAATTTCCACTCCGGAATAGGTAGAGGTTGAAGGAGTCCGGCTGGACGTTGATGCTCTGCCTTCACTCTTCTGCAGACATCACATTCATTCACGAATTGGGCAATCTCCCTTTTCATGCGATTCCACCAATATGATTGCTTGAGGTCTTGGTACATCTTGGAACTTCCTGGATGTATCGAGAGGAGGGAGTCATGTGCTTCGTTCATTATGAGCTTCCTGAGATCACCCTTGGGAACCACAATCATGTCCTCAAAGAACAAGGTGTCTTTCTCATCAACGCGATATCACTTGTACTTGGGAGTACCCTTAGCAATACCATGTTTCACTTTCTGCACCATAGCATCACTGAGTTGGGCCTCACGGATTTGATCTTCCAAGGTAGGAGCAACTTGAAGGTTTGCAAGAAAGCCTTGCGGAACAACTTGGAGGTTGAGCTTCCTGAAGGATTCACAAAGTTCAGGCTGGAATGGTTTGAGAAGGAGACTATTGAAATACGCCTTTCTGCTCAAGGCATCTGCAATGACATTGGCCTTGCCAGGAGTATACTCAATGCTTGGATCGTACTCTTGAATCATCTCAACTCAAGGAGTCTGGCGAAGGTTAAGGTTTGGCTGTGTGAAGATGTACTTCAAGCTCTTGTGATCGGTGAAGATGTCCACTTTTCTGCCCAACAGAAGGTGTCTCCACGTGATCAAGGCATGTACAACTGTTGCTAGCTCAAGATCATGTGTGGGGTAATTCTTCTCATTTGGATTCAGCTGACGTGAAGTGTATGCTGAAGGAAATATTCCCTAGAGGCAATAATAAAGATGTTATTTGTATTTCCTTATATCATGATAAATGTCTTTTATTCATGCTAGAATGCTATTAACCGGAAACTTAGTACATGTGTGAATACATAGACAAAATAGTATGTCCCTAGTATGCCTCTACTAGACTAGCTCATTGATCAAAGATGGTTATGTTTCCTAGCCATAGACATGAGTTGTCATTTGATCAACGGGATCACATCATTAGGAGAATGATGTGATGGACAAGACCCATCCATTAGTTTAGCACTATGATCGTTTAGTTTTACTCCTATTGCTTTCTTCATGACTTATACATGTTCCTATGACTATGAGATTATGCAACTCCTGAATACCGGAGGAACACCTTGTGTGCTATCAAACGTCACAACATAACTGGGTGATCATAAAGATGCTCTACAGGTGTCTCCGAAAGTGTTCGTGGTGTTGGCATAGATCAAGAATAGGATTTGTCACTCCGAGTATCGGAGAGGTATCTCTGGGCCCTCTCGGTAATACACATCATAATAAGCCTTGCAAGCAAATGACTAATGAGTTAGACATGGGATGATGTATTACGGAACGAGTAAAAAGACTTGCCGGTAACGAGATTGAACTAGGTATTTAGATACCAACGATCGAATCTCGGGCAAGTAACATACCAGTGACAAAGGGAACAAAGTATGTTGTTATGCGGTTTGACCGATAAAGATCTTCATAGAATATGTAGGAGCCAATATGAGCATCCAGGTTCCGCTATTGGTTATCAACCGGAGATGAGTCTCGGTCATGTCTACATAGTTCTCGAACCCGTAGGGTCCACACACTTAAAGTTTGATGACGATCGATATTATGAGTTTATCAGTTTTGATGTACCGAAGGTAGTTCAGAGTCCCGGATAAGATCACGGACATTATGAAGAGTCTCGGAATGTCCGAGACGTAAAGATTGATATATTGGACGACTATATTCGGACACCGGAAGCGTTCCATAAACTTTCGGAATTAACCGGAGTGCCGGGGGGGTTACCGGAACCCCCCGGGGAAGCTATGGGCCTTAATGGGCCATAGGAGAAAGAGAGAAGGAAGGCCAGGGCTGGGCCGTGCACCCCCCACCCCTTGGTCCGAACTAGACAAGGAAGGAGGGGGGCCGGCGCCCCTTTCCTTCTCCCTCTCCCTCTCCTTCCTTCCCCCCTTCTCCCTCTTGGTGATTCCAACTAGGAATAGGATTGCAATCCTATTCCTAGTAGGATTGCTCCTCTTAGGCGCGCCATAGGGGCTGGCTGGCCTCCCCCCTTGCTCCTTTATATACGGGGGCAGGGGGCACCTCTAGAAATACAAGTTGATCTCTCCAGCCGTGTGTGGTGCCCCCCTCCACAGAAACACACCTCGGTCATACTGTTGTAGTGCTTAGGGGAAGCCCTGCGCCGATAACTTCATCATATCTGTCACCACGCCGTCGTGCCGACGAAACTCTCCCGTGAAGCTCAACTGGATCAATAGCTCGTGGGACGTCATCAAGATGAACGTGTGCTGAACGCGGAGGTGCCGTACGTTTGGTGCTTGATCGGTTGAATCACGAAGAAGTTAGACTACATCAACCGCGTCACTTGACGTTTCCGCTTCCGGTCTACGAGGGTACGTAGACACACTCTCCCCTCTCATTGCTATGCATCTGGTAGATAGATCTTGCGTGATCGTAGGAAAATTTTAAAATACTACGTTCCCCAACAGTGGCATCGTGAGCCAGGTCTATGCGTAGATGATATGCATGAGTAGAACACAATGAGTTGTGGACGATACTAGTCATACTGCTTACCAGCATGTCATACTTTATTTTGGTGGTATTGTGAGAGGAAGCGGCCCGGACCGACATTACGCGTACGCTTACGCGAGACTGGTTTCACCGTTATGAGCACTCGTTGCTTAAAGGTGACTGGCGGGTGTCTGTCTCTCTCACTTTAGCTGAATCAAGTGTGGCTACACCCGGTCCTTGTGAAGGTTAAAACAACACATACTTGATGAAAAATCGTTGTGGTTTTTGTATGCGCAGGTAAGAACGGTTCTTGCTAAGTCCGTAGCAGCCACGTAAAACGTGCAACAACAAAGTAGAGGATGTCTAACTTGTTTTTGCAGGGCATGTTGTGATGTGATATGGTCAAGACATGATGAGTTATACGTTGTTGTATGAGATGATCATGTTTTGTAAAGTTATCGGCAACTGGCAGGAGCCATATGGTTGTCGCTTTATTGTATGAAATACAGTCGCCATGTAATTGCTTTACTTTATCACTAAGCGGTAGCGATAGTCGTAGAAGCAATAGTTGGCGAGACGACAACGATGCTATGATGGAGATCAAGGTGTCGCATCGGTGACGAAGGTGATCATGACGGTGCTTTGAAGATGGAGATCAAAAGCACAAGATGATGACGGCCATATCATGCCACATATTTTGATTGCATGTGATGTTTATCTTATTATGCTTCTTATTTGCTTAGTACGGCGGTAGCATTATAAGATGATCCCTTACAAAATTTCAAGGTATAAGTGTTCTCCCTGAGTATGCACCGTTGCGAAAGTTCGTCGTGCCGAGACACCACGTGATGATCGTGATAAGCTCTACATTCAAATACAACAGGTGTAAGCCAGTTTTGCACACGTAGAATACTCGGGTTAAACTTGACGAGCTTAGCATATGCAGATATGGCCTCGGAACACTAGAGACCGAAATGTCGAGCGTGAATCATACAGTAGATTTGATCAACATAAGATGTTCACCATTGAAACTACTCCATCTCACGTGATGATCGGACATGGTTTAGTTGATTTGGATCACGTGATCATTTAGATGACCGGAGGGATGTCTATCTAAGTGGGAGTTCTTTAAGTAATATGATTAATTTAACTTTAATTTATCATGAACTTAGTCGTGATAGTTTTTGCATATCTATGTTGTTGTAGATCAATGGCCCGTGCTACCGTTCCTTTGAATTTTAAAGCATTCCTAGAGAAAGCTAAGTTGAAAGATGATGGTAGCAATTACACGAACTGGGTCCGTAACTTGAGGATTATCATCATTGCTGAACAGAAGAATTATGTCCTTGAAGCACTGCTAGGTGACAAGCCCCCTCCCGCTAATGTGGACGCTTTGAACGTCTGGCAGACGCGGTCTGATGACTACACGATAGTTCAGTGTGCCATGCTTTACGGCTTAGAACCGGGACTTCAACGACTGTCAGGGATATTACTAGCAGGTGTAAACCGGCTAGGGTAAACTGGATTATGATGATATAGTTGTATAATTATAAGCTCAGTAGAGGTTACAGCCCATGAAGGCTTAGGGCCCGTGTGTAAAGTTTACGGTTTGTAAACCGTCCTATCATGTAAACTTGAGATACAAGGAAGAAAGAGCAGAGACCGAGGCGGACACAAATATGAGCCGGCCTCGGGACTCTGTAAACCGGACCGGGCGTCGCCTCTATATAAAGGGACGACCTGACGACGGTTCAAGGACAAGAAACAACCCGTCGAGACGCAGGCAAGCAATCAGCTCCCAGTTCATCGACGCCCAAGCAATACCAAACCAAACTAGACGTAGGCTTTTCCCTTCATCGAAGGGGCCGAACTAGTATAAACCCTCTGTGTCCTTTGTGTGCTTTTAACCCCTTCAAGCTAACCCGTGCGATGGTTCCTCAACTAAGTCCGTTAAACCGGACATCTGCCGTGCTAATTCCACGACAGTTGGCGCCCACCATGGGGCCTCTGCACGATGGTTTCAAGTTCTTGAAGGGCAGCTTTGAAGGACTCAAGGGCTACGCGGTCGGCCGGATGACCAAGAGTCGCCGCGGCCGGATCTACATCGACGACGCTGGCTGGGGCCCGGAGGCCGATTCAATCGAATACGGGTACCGGGTTCCCTTCGGCGGAATCCACGTCTTCATCGGCAAGATTGGTGAACCGGGACCTGAGCCGGACATCTTCCCCAACATCATCGAGCCGGCTCAGCATGCGAGATCGGCCCGGATTCAGCCTGCCATGAAGCGCGTCTTCGTCGGAGCAATTCACGGAGTCCAAGTCGAGGACGGATCGGATTCGGGTGGCGAGACAGTTGTCTATTCCGACGATGAATCATCATCCGGAGAGACTGAATCCTTGTATCTGTTGCGGGACGACCGATCTGAGGGTGTGTCCGACGGAGACAGTATTCCGGACCCCTTTGATCTGCCAAATCGGGTGGCTGTCTTTATGGCCGGATCACAACCTACGCCGCAGTCCACGGTGAACGGGGCGATCACAGCAAAAGCTGGTGTAGGGGGGAGCGGCCAGGCCCTCTCGCCCTCTGACGCTCTATCCGCCTTAGTAGAGGAGTTTACAACCCGGGCAGTAGCAGTGGTGGCTCCAGCAGATAAGGCGCAACACGATGCAGAACTGCTTCAGCTGACGGGCCGGATCGAGCAAGCAAGAGAGGATCTGAAGGCAGAGAAAGCTATGATAGCAACAAGGCAGGCAGAGTTGGATTCTCAGGCTTTGCAGCTGAGGATGGAACATGCCTCTACACAGGGAGTAAGGAATCAAAGGTACCAGTCTCGTCTACCGCCGGCCTATGAGGCAATGAATCTCTTCAGGACGCCAGGAGCGGGAGCCACCAATGATCTGGAGGTAAACCGGACTGCTGCCCCAGTGAGGGGCGAACCGGTTCAATAGCCCATTGCGGAGCAAGATCGCCGGATTATGCCCACACCTCATATCCCCACTCCTTCGGGCCATTATTCAAGCCCTTTGGATAACATTGTTGCTGCCGCTTCACGCCTGACCGCTTTACCCATTAAGGGGACGTCCCCCGTGGCAATGGAGGCATGCAGGGTCAAGGATCTGCTTAACACGGCATTGACATAGCAACAAGCGTATTCCTATAGCAGGGAGAGGCTTCATTCAACACCCCGCCACAGCCGGAGTTATACTAGGCATTGGGATGAATCGGAGGTGTCCAGTAGTGAACGGAGGCGACACCGTCACAGACAGGATAATCCAGCGGGCGCAGAGGTGCAAGCTCAGGAGGCGGCAAACCGGGTTAGATCTGCGGCCCGCGAGGAGATCCGCCAAGCGACGCCGGTTCACAGAACCATGGCAGAGACAGGAGTCACGACGAGTTCCTTTTGGGTGCAGTGTCTTGTCCCCGCTTTACAAAGCGTAAAGTTACCCAAAGATTTCAAGGGTCCGCGTAAAGTGCCTAACTACACAGCAGATTTGGCTCCAGAAGGTTGGATTGAGAGCTATGAGATGGCTATGGAGATGCTGGACGTGGATGAAGCGGCTTGCGCAAAGTACTTTACCATGATGCTTGAGGGTACAGCCCGGACCTGGTTAAAGGGTTTACCACCTAACTCCATCGGATCGTGGGGTGAGTTACACCGCCAATTTATCAAAAATTTCAAGGATACGTGCAAGCAGCCAATGTCAGTGGTGGATCTAGCAGCCTGTATACAAGGAGATCAGGAGCCTACAAGTGCATGGGTGCGGCGAGTATCAGAAATCTTGCACTCTTCGAACGGTATCAGCCCCAGTACGGCGATAGTAACACTGGAAAACAATTGCCGGTTTGAGTCTCTGAAGTTAAAGCTGGGACGGCTCAAACGGGATTGTAATGACATGGGAACTCTCATGAGCGCTCTGGTGAAGTACGGGGACTCCGACAACACTAAGTATCCAGAAGCGGATGGAGATAAATCTGGAAAGGCAAATAAGTCCGGTAAACCGGCGCAGGCTAATCCGGTCGGAACAAGCTTCTTAGGCAAACGAAAGGCATAGGGTGGCTCTGATTCCGTGGCCAATACCCAAGTTCAAGGGAGCTTTCAGCGCAACAAGGGTAAACCGCCCCCACAAACCGGCGGGGGGGTCGTTAATTGGGAGCAAGAGTTGAATGAGCCTTGCCCGAAACACGAAACAAAGGAACATCCAGCTAAACATACCTGGGGAGAATGCCGGGCCATGATGGAGGCCATGAACTGGGTCAGATCTAACAACAGGCCACCAGGCGGCGGATCAGGCCCCGGGTTTTATGGTCCGGGTCATCAGGGGAACGGCTCTGGATCAGGATATCGTGGCAACAACAATGGTTACAATAACCAAGGCAACCATCAGTATGGTCAGGGCGGTTACAATAACCAAGGCAACCATCAGTATGGTCAGGGCGGTTACAATAGCCAAAACAACCAACAGCAAGGCCAGGGTAATAACAACAATCAGGGCAATCAGCAGCGTCAACAGCAGCCGCAATCCGGATATCAAAGTAATCCAAAGGAGCTGAGCAGCGGACAGTATCATGTGTTCACTACGAGTTTGTGCAAACAGGACCAAAAAGTTTTAAAGCGGGCGGTCCACGCGGTTGAACCGGCAACACCACAATTCCTGCACTGGTCGGAGCAATCTATTGTGTGGAGCAGGGAGGATCACCCGCCGCGAGTTGATAATCCGGGCCAATTAGCCTTAGTGGTAGCACCACAGGTGGGTGGCTACAAATTCACCAAGGTTCTCATGGACGGCGGCAGCAGCATCAATATCTTGTATTATGAGACTTTCCGTCGCATGGGGCTGACGGATAAGAAGCTAAGACAGTCAAACACGGTGTTTCATGGAGTAGTGCGAGGTAAATCAGCTTACCCAGTTGGGAAAGTTGACCTAGAAGTTACCTTTGGAGATGAACAGGATTCCAGGTCGGAGATGATATCCTTTGAAGTTGTCAAGATCCGGAGCCCATATCATGCTCTATTTGGAAGACCGGTTTACGCCAAGTTTATGGCTAGGCCGTGCTATGTTTATCTACAGCTCAAGATGCCGGGTCACAAAGGAACCATCACGGTTCATGGGAGTCGCAAGATTGCATTGGAGTGCGAAGAAGGAGACGCTGCTTATGCGGAGGCAGTATGTGCTACGGAGGAGTTGAAATTTTACAAAGACAATGTTGATCCGGCAGATATGTCCCCGTTAAAGAAGCCAACTACAGAGCATGATCCGGCATTAAAGTTCAAGTCTGCGGAGGAAACCAAGCAAGTTGACTTTTTGCCAGGCGATTCATCCAAGCAGTTCACTATCAGCGCTAACCTTGATCCTAAATAGGAAAGCGCGCTCATCAAGTTCATCCGTGAGAATCGGGATATCTTTGCATGGAAACCTTCTGACATGCCAGGTATACCGAGGGAACTCGCTGAGCACAGTCTTAACATTGATCCGAAGTTTAAACCAGTCAAACAATATCTGCGCCGCTTCAATGAAGAAAGGCGCAAGGCTATAGGAGAAGAAGTGGCCAGACTTTTGGCCGCAGGGTTCACATGTCGATAATTAGCCATTGCTATTATACGTCACCGCCAATGCACGGGCAGTCAGTGTAGCAATCGTGGTCGAGCGCAAGGAAGCAGGAAAGGAGTATCCGGTTCAACGTCCGGTTTATTATGTCAGTGAGGTTCTCATTGAATCATGGACCATATGAGATGTTTCAGGAGTTGAAGTTAATATTTCAAGCACATGCCCGGATTGAGAAATATGAGATTTCCAATAAGTTCTACAGCTGCAAGATGGAGGAGAATAGTTCTATCAGTGAACACTTGCTCAGAATGTCTGAGTACTACAATCATATGACTCAACTTGGTTGCAAAGTTGACGAGGATAGTGTTATTGATAGAGTTCTTCAATCACTACCACCAAGCTATAAAGGCTTCGTGATGAAATATAATATGCAAGGGATGCAAAAGACAATTCCCGAGCTCTTCGCTATGCTCAAGGCTGCGGAGGTAGAAATCAAAAAGGAGCATCAAGTGTTGATGGTTAACAAGACCACTAGTTTCAAGAAAAAGGGAAAGGGAAAGAAAGGGAACTTCAGAAAGAATAGCAAGACAGTTGCTACTCCCGCAAAGAAACCCAAGTCTGGAGCCAAGCCTGAAACTGAGTGCTTCTACTGCAAAGGGACTGGACACAGGAAGCGAAAATGCCCCAAGTATTTGGCGGATAAGAAGGATGGCAAGGTGAACAAAGGTATATGTGATATACATGTTATTGATGTGTACCTTACTAATGCTCGTAGTAGTACCTGGGTATTTGATACCGGTTCGGTTGCTAATATTTGTAACTCGAAACAGGGACTACGGATTAAACGAAGATTGGCTAAGGACGAGGTGACGATGTGCGTGGGAAATGGTTCCAAAGTCGATGTGATCGCCGTCGGCACCCTACCTCTACATCTACCTTCGCGATTAGTTTTAGACCTAAATAATTGTTATTTGGTGCCAGCGTTGAGCATGAACATTATATCTGGATCTTGTTTGTTGCGAGACGGTTATTCATTTAAATCAAAGAATAAGGGTTGTTCTATTTTTATGAATAATATCTTTTATGATCATGCACCCTTGAAGAGTGGTCTATTCTTGTTGGATCTCGATTGTAGTGATACACATATTCATAATGTTGAAGCCAAAAGATGCAAGGTTAATAATGATAGTGTAACTTATTTGTGGCACTGCCATCTAGGTCATATTGGTGTAAAGCGCATGAAGAAACTCCATAGTGATGGACTTTTGGAATCACTTGATTATGAATCACTTGGTGCTTCCGAACCATGCATTATGGGAAAGATGACTAAATATCCGTTCTTCGGAACTATGGAGCGTGCAACAGATTTGTTGGAAATCATACATACTGATGTATGTGGACCAATGAGTGTTGAAGCTTGCGGTGGGTATGGTTATTTTCTGACCTTCACTGATGATTTGAGCAGATATGGGTATATATACATAATGAAGCACAAGTCTAAAACATTTGAAAAGTTCAAGGAATTTTAGAGTGAAGTAGAGAATCATCGTAACAAGAAAATAAAGTTTCCACGATCTGATCATGGAGGTGAATATTTAAGTTACGAGTTTGGTCTTCATTTTAAACAATGTGGAATAGTTTCACAACTCACGCCACCCGGAACACCACAGCGTAATGATGTGTCCGAACGTCGTAACCGTACTTTATTGGATATGGTGCGGTCTATGGTGTCTCTTACCGATTTACCACTATCGTTTTGGGGTTATGCTTTAGAGACATCTGCATTCACGTTAAATAGGGCACCATCTAAATCCGTTGAGACGACGCCTTATGAACTGTGGTTTGGCAAGAAACCAAAGTTGTCGTTTCTTAAAGTTTGGGGCTGCGATGCTTATGTTTAAAAGCTTCAACCTGATAAGCTCGAACCCAAATCGGAGAAATGTGTCTTAATAGGATACCCAAAAGAGACTGTTGGGTACACCTTCTATCACAGATCCGAAGGCAAGATATTCATTGCTAAGAATGGACCTTTCTAGAGAAAGAGTTTCTCTCGAAAGAAGTGAGTGGGAGGAAAGTGGAAATTGATGAGGTAATTATACCTTCCCCGAATTGGAAAGTAGTACATCACAGAAACTAGTTCCAGTGATTCCTACACCAATTAGTGAGGAAGCTAATGATGATGATCATGAAACTTCAGATCAAATTTCTGCTGAACTTCGTTGATCAACCAGAGTACGTTCCGCACCTGAGTGATACGGTAACCCAGTTCTAGAAGTCATGTTACTAGCCTACGAACTATGAGGAAGTGATGATGAGCCCAGATTCCGCAAAATGGCTTGAGGCCATGAAATCTGAGATGGGATCCATGTATGAGAACAAAGTGTGGACTCTGGTTGACTTACCCGATGATTGGCAAGCCATCAAAAATAAATGGATCTTCAAGAGGAAGACTGACGCAGACGGTAACGTTACTATTTACAAAGCTCGACTTGTTGCGAAAGGTTTTCGACAAGTTCAAGGAGTTGACTACGATGAGACTTTATCACCCGTAGTGATGCTTAAGTCTGTCCGAATCATGTTAGCAATTGCCGCATTTTATGATTATGAAATGTGGCAAATGGATGTCAAAACTGCATTCCTGAATGGATATCTCAAAGAAGAGTTGTATATGATGCAACCAGAAGGTTTTGTCGATCCAAAAGATGCTAACAAAGTGTGCAAGCTCCAACGATCTATCTATGGACTGGTGCAAGCATCTCGGAGTTGGAATATACGCTTTGATGAGGTAATGAAAGCATATGGTTTATACAGACTTTTGGAGAAGCTTGTATTTACAAGAAAGTGAGTGGGAGCTCTGTAGCATTTCTGATATTATATGTGGATGACATTGGAAATGATATAGAATTTCTGGATAGCATAAAAGGATACTTGAATAAGAATTTTTCAATGAAAGACCTCGGTGAAGCTCCTTACATATTAGGCATCAAGATCTATAGAGATAGATCAAGATGCTTAATTGGACTTTCACAAAGCACATACCTTGATAAAGTTTTGAAGAAGTTCAAAATGGATCGTCAAAGAAAGGGTTCTTGCCTGTGTTATAAGGTGTGAAGTTGAGTAAGACTCAATGCCGAACCACTGCAGAAGATAGAGAGAAAATGAAAGTCATTCCCTATGCCTCATCCATAGGATCTATCATGTATGCAATGCTGTGTACCAGACCTGATGTGTGCCTTGCTATAAGCCTAGCAGGGAGGTACCAAACTAATCCAGGAGTGGATCACTGGACAGCGGTCAAGAACATCCTGAAATACCTGAAAAGGACAAAGGACATGTTTCTCGTGTATGGAGGTGACAAAGAGCTCATCATATCTGGTTACGTCGATTCTAGCTTTGACACCGATCTGGATGACTCTAAGTCACAAACCGGATATGTATTTTTATTAAACGGTGGAGCTGTCAGTTGGTGCAGTTCCAAGCAGAGCATCGTGGCGGGATCTACGTGTGAAGCGGAATACATAGCTGCTTCGGAAGCAGCAAATGAAGGAGTCTGGATGAAGGAGTTCATATCCGATCTAGGTGTTATACCAAGTACATCGGGTCCAATGAAAATCTTTCGTGACAACACTGGAGCAATAGCCTTGGCGCAGGAATCCAGGTTTCACAGGAGAACAAAGCACATCAAAAGACGCTTCAATTCCATCCGCGATCTAGTCAAGGAGGGATACATAGAGATTTGCAAGATACATACGGATCTGAATGTTGCAAACCCATTGACTAAGCCTCTTCCACGGGCAAAACATGATCAGCACCAAGACTCCATGGGTGTTACGGTCATTACTTTGTAATCTAGATTATTGACTCTAGTTCAAGTGGGAGACTGAAGGAAATATGCCCTAGAGGCAATAATAAAAATGTTATTTGTATTTCCTTATATCATGATAAATGTCTTTTATTCATGCTAGAATTGTATTAATCGGAAACTTAGTACATGTGTGAATACATAGACAAAATAGTATGTCCCTAGTCTGCCTCTACTAGACTAGCTCATTGATCAAAGATGGTTATGTTTCCTAGCCATAGACATGAGTTGTCATTTGATAAACGGGATCACATCATTAGGAGAATGATGTGATGGACAAGACCAGTCCGTTAGTTTAGCACTATGATCGTTTAGTTTTACTGCTATTGCTTTCTTCATGACTTATACATGTTCCTATGTGTCACAGCCCTAGACCAGCCCTCGCCTGCCTTGCTTGGTCTTCATGTGCATCATGTTTAAATTTCATAGAAACCTGAAATGGGGATGACTAAACCCTAGCCCCAGATGAAACCAACTAGGTTCAAATTAAAATATTTTTCCAATGAACCCAAAATGCCTTTGAAAATGTTCATGATTTTTGATAAAGGTGAAAACCTCTGCCAAAAATGGTGCAACTATTTCTAGGCCATCCTGGATTTTTGGATTAATGTATATTGTATTTGAATTGGAGCAAATAAAATCTACAAATAATTTTATAGCTCCAAATGTTTTGAAAATTATTATGGGTCTCTGGAATAACTCAGTTAACATCCACAATAATTTTAAGCATCTATAAAAATGGTTTAGTGCCTAAACTAAATCAAAACAAAGAAAGAAATAGAAAACAGAAATTAGAAAGATAGAGAGAAGCTTACCCGAGGCCCACTCACCTGGTGGCCCAGGACGGCCCAGCCCAACTGGCCGATGCCGTTCGTCGCCGGCATAGCCACTGTCCAAATCACCCCCTCCCTACGTGCCCATCGGATCCGCCTGATGCTCACGGCTCTCCACCCCGAGCCACGCATCGCGGGAGGCCCTGCACCGTCTCCATTTGGTCGTCTTCAACCTCGGGAACCGCCAGATGTCGCCGGTCGATTCACGCCGTCGAGGACGCCCCCGAGCACGCTGGCCTTCCCTACGGAATCCCTGTGAGCTCCCGTCCTTTCCCCCCTCTCCGTTTGCCTTCTTGTGCACCACAGCGACCACACCGAGCTCAGCCGCACCCGCCGCCGCCACCGCACGTCGCCGTCGTGGCCACAGCCACGTTGGTTTGTTTCCGAGCACGCCATCGTCTTCAATGCACCCCCAGAAGCCTGTTGCACCCCCTAGCTCCTGCCCTAGTGCACCGCTGCGCCGTTTCCATCGTCGCCCGAACTCTGGCGACCGCTAAGATCGTCGCCGACGATAACTCCGGCCACCCCAGCCTCCGAAATCGCCACCGTTGGATGCGCCACTCCGCCCTCTTCCCGTAGCTGCTCCCTGCGCGCCAAAAAAGCCTCTGTAGTCGAAACCCGACGCGCTCCTCCGCGTCTAGCCTCGCCGGCGTCGAGCCGCCGGTGGATTTGACCACGTTTGACCCCGGCTGGACCCCCCCTGTGTCCATGACATGTGGGGCCTGCTGTTGACTAGTTTTAGTTTAGGTTTTAATTAAGTACTAATCTCTGTGCTTAGCTCTATGAGTCACTGACACATGGGGCCAGTCCTGTTAAATTAGTTTAGTTTAAAACTAAACTTAATTAGGCCCTGAGAGACTGACATGTGGGCCCTGGGCCACTGACAGTTTAGTTAGTGTTAACTTAAAACTAACTAACCCTGTTAGTTAGTTGTATCACTGACGTGTGGACCCCACACGTCAGGTTTGATTGGACCAGCCACTGTTGACTTGTTGATGTCAGCATGACCTAGTGCTGACGCAATAAGTGTTTTCTGGAATTTTAAATAAATCAGAAATGATTTATTTATTTCAGAAAATAGCCAAAACTTCTAAAAATCACAGAAATTAATCTATAACTCAGATGAAAATAATTTATATATGAAAAATGATCAGAAAAATTCAAGGAATCTGTTTATGGCATTTTCATGCATGTTTGAAGAAGTTAAACCTGCTGATGAGGTCAAATCAATTAAATGACATTTAAATAATCACATATGGAGTTTGAATTTGAATCTTGGATTCAAACCAACTTCATTTAACCTGTTGCTAGTTGCATTAGCTCAAATCACAACATAATGCCATGTCATGATCATGCATCATATTGTGCATTGCATTGATTGTGTTTCTTTCTCTGTTGCCGGTGTTGTTCCCCTTGAGTAGACGTGTTCCGACGATGTGATCGATGACACCGATGAAGACCCAATGTTATCTTCAGAAGTGCCAGGCAAGCAAAACCCCATTGAGCATTCCGATACAACCCCACTCTCTCGCTCTTGCTCCCTTTTACTGCATTAGGACAACAACGCTTCAACTGTTACCTACTGCGGTAGTTGAACCCCTTTCCACTGCATGACCTGTCGTTGCCACATTAAATAGTTGAAACCCACTAGTATGAGTAGGAGTTGTTTGAGACATGTTGTGCCTACTCATTCATGCTTTCTGGTTATGCCTGCTATTGCTTAGAGTTATGTTAGGTCTGATTCATCGGGGATGAATTGGAAGGGTGATGAACATGTCCTACTGTGTGAGAGCTAAGTGTGTGAACATGATTTGGTAAAGGTAGCGATGAGAGGCCATGTAGGAGTACATGGTGGGTTGTCTCATTGAAGCCGTCCTCAGCAACTGAGTTCTGTGTTGGTTGATCCATGAACAGCTACTACCACACGTTGGGCCCTGAAATATGACCCCGCTCGACTTATTGACTGCCCTTGTTCGCTGTCCAGGAGTTGCAACTAGTTTCTGGTGTTTGTAGTTTACTGGAGGTCGTGCGCAGCGCTGACCCTCGGGGTGGGCTGTGACACGGCAGGTACGTGGCACGGTGTACCGGTCGCCCGTTTGGTGACGCGAGAACCCTGTACACATCGTTTGGGGCCGTGAGCGACACCCCGGCTGGATCTCCCCACGGATGGAACCCAAATAGGCGATAAACCTGGACGAGAGACTTGAGTGGTTGGTTAGGTCGTGGTCTACACCCACGTCGGCTTTCGCTTGAAGTCTGCCGAGCACATGTCGTGTGCAGGCGCTAAGTGGTGGAAACATGTGTGAAGAAGTACACCCCTGCAGGGTTATATATGATCTATTCGAATAGCCGTGTCCGCGGTAATGGACTTCTGGGTTGCCTATAACAGTTCATAGACAAGTGAAAGTGGATACTCTAAAATGCGCAAGATAAGCGTGAGTGCTATGGATGGCCTTCTCGTAGGGAGACGGAAGCGGATCCATAGTGGTGTATTGATTGGTGAATATGTGGACTGGTGTGCGCCACCTCAAAAGAGTTACTTGCAGTCGTAGTTCAGAATAGCCACCGAGTCCAAGCTGGCTTGCTGCAGTCAAACTCCACCACCCCTTTGTTGATACTGATGCATAAGTAGTTAGTTCTGATGTAAGTCTTGCTGAGTACCTTTATACTCACGTTTGCTTAATTTATGTTTTTGCAGAGAGACTTCAGTCTCGCTAGTATTTCCGCGTGGACTTCAACGTTTAGCTTGTTACCTCAGCTACGATCTTGTACCCTTTGGAGGGTCTTGTAGATAGTCAGGCTTCTCAGCCTTTTTCATTTGTAGTTGTCTGTACTCAGACATGTTATGCTTTCGTTGTCTGTATGCTCTGTATGTTGGGTCATGTGACCTCTATTTGTAATAAATGTTATGATGGCTCTTCCGGGCCTTTATCTATATGAGTTGTTGAATTATGTTGTGATGCCATGTTGTACAGCACATACCTGCATGTTATGCGTACGTGTAATGTGTATTGCTATGTGTGGGATCCGACACCTAGTTGTTTACCCTTGGTAGCCTATATTACAGGGAAATGTCTCCTAGTGCTTCCACTGAGCCATGGTAGCTTGCTACTGCTCCGGAACACTTAGGCTGGCCGGCATGTGTCCTTCTTCGTTCCTGTGTCTGTCCCTTAGGGGAAATGTCACGCGTTGTTCCTTTAAGTCCTTGTAGCTTGCTACGACTTGGGTTCATACGTTGATGACCGACACGTTCGTTGCTGGGTCATGTATGCCTGTCTCTGTAATTTGGCGCCACTTTTGGTTTATAACTAGTCATGTCGGCCCGGGTTCTCTGTCATATGGATGCTAGCGACACTATCATATACGTGTGCCAAAATGCGCAAACGGTCCCGAGCCAGGTAAGGTGGCACCCGTGGGGATACCGTGCGTGAGGACGCAAAGTGATATGATGTGTTACATGCTAGACCTGTGTGACTTAGGATCGGGGTCCCGACAGCGTTGGTATCAGAGCCTGACTGCCTGTAGGATTGGTAAGCTAAACTGGTCGAAGTCGTGTCTAGAAATTCTTTAGTTATGTAAGGGAATTGATTGTGGAAGGGAACATAAGGCTCTTTTTACTCCTTTACCCAATGACCTTCTGATCTGTGTCACCTTCTTCTTTCTACGGGGATTAAGAACTAGGCTTATTCTTCTGTCTATCAGGATCACGTTAATGGTGTATTCAACCCTCAGTTCAATTTCTACTAGTTCCGTTTGTTCAACTGTTGGTCTCAGAACCTTGACATTATGATGTTGAATGGTTAAGCTATCTTTGTGGATGAATCTCAAAAGTATTTTCGAGCATTTACAACCGTTATGCTGTCCGAGTCATCCCAGGTCTCTAAACAATCTGATGCATTTGCAAATCATTCCTACCTGCTCTTAATGTCCTTTTAGGCCAGATTAACCACACTAGTCGGTGTGTTGAGGCACTCTGTTACCTCGACATATATGTTGGACTTATTATTATGACCCTAGGTGTCTTAGAAGATCACCAGTAATCTAGCAATGCTTTATATTCCCAGTGTGATGATTCTGGCCATTATTCTCGAAAGCATCCCGTGATGCCATTTAGTTAGTAGGCATTCTAACTCTGGGTTCTTGAACCCAAGATTCATTCCACCTACTTCATGTTGGTAGTGTTTGCTCGTTCCTTTAGGATATTAGTAACTTTGTGATAGTCTTCGAGGTCCATGGTATATCATTCTTCCAATACCATGAACCATCCTTGGCAGAAGTTCTTCTGAACCAAAGATCACAACCAGAGTGCTCTTGAGTAGTACCCCAATCATATTGTGACTCTGCCAGTCCTACCTCTCCGCACGGATTATCCGGAAGAAATTTGTTGAACTTGGTTCGACATACTAATCTATGAATCCACAATTCAGAAAATCATATGTTCCTTTGAGTTGTTCCTTTTAGTTGTATTATGACCATCATCAATCAGTTGATAGTCAGGAGTAGTTGTGCATTCGTGTTCATCGATGCCTTTTACTCTTGTGGTCCTTCAAGCCATTCTATTCTGGAATGACTAGGAGAAACAAACACCAGTACCTTATCCATATCCAGGATTGGGTCAAAGAAGTTGTACTTTGTAGATGAAGAATGCTAATACAGCTTCTAATATGTTCTATCTTGGAGCATTACCATCTTTATGTCAAGAATGTCATGGGAATTCCACCTCCTATGAACTCTTGATACAGTGATACTTTTCACCATCATCGTTCATTCATCGGTCTCCGTGTGGTTGTAACCGGAAAACTGACAAGTGAATCATGATGTGTGAAATCAATACTCCAAGCAACTCTGTTGCTTGGTAGTTAATGAACGATATTCTCATTCTTAGCATGCTGGTTACTGAATCATCATTCTAAGGTTGATCGTGCTACCTAGTCCTTATTTCTGGTGCACTTTCTGATCAATGAGTTAGGATTGTGTCAATCTCTCGCTCTTTTGATCATATCGTCTTGCCATGAAAAGCAAGATTGTTCTCGTTCTTAGGAACATATCGATGGTTCATGATTTTGGAATATCTTGTCGGAAGTATTACCAGGTTTTTCCCTGACCGCTATGTTGAGTTCGTGATCAAGTTGGTTTTCTTATAAACCACCCCTTCTCCAAGAAACTGTGTTGGATACCCTGGACTAGTTGGTTAAGCTAAACAACAACTTGGAGAGTTAGAAGATAAAAGCTTGCCTGACTTAGTTCCTTCTAAAGGATATCTTTTGTGTGTGTGTGTGTGTGTTGAAGAAAGATGATATCTTGATCGATTGATCCTTGTGATCGATTATTGGATCTATTGTCTTGTCCAAAACTTTGATTTGAGTGTGGGCTATCCTCAAATCAAATCAGAACCAATGGTATTCGTAATGTTGTCTTACTCGTGGTTGATCCCTCGAGCATACACCGTTACATCTATTGGTCTGACCAATGCTATCACCTTGTTCACATAGTTATGGAATTCCATTTTTATGGAAGCCTCGATGAATTGTTGTCGAGTCCACCGGCGACATGTTTATCCTTTCCATGACTCATGTTGAACATTAAAGCCAACATTGGAAACTTTTGTAAGCATCATCTTTGTGTTAGCTCATAAAGTAGATGTCTTGATGTAAGAAGTGGCTTCCCCCAAATCCACGAGTACTTGATGTAAGTTGCCGCCGTGAATTTGGGAAAGCTTGTTTTACTTCCTCTGGAGTCATCCCAAGTCAATCATGCATACGTGCGAAGTATTCTACGGTATGATAGACTGATCATCTTCATTCCGTATGTATCCCTAGCACACCAAGCCACTGATAGATTTGTTCAAGGAGAAGTTCCTTCTTAAGAATCATGATTTATGTTAGGACTTCGCTATCCTTGTTGATAGTTCCCCACCTGAACTCGATAGTGTTTCATTGTAAGACTACTACGTGATCATGCTTGTCTTGGACAACGTTTTCACATGTATGTAACAAAACTAGCTCATGTTTTGGAGCTTGCTATCGTAGTGCACTCCCCGAGAATCTCGCAACGCCATCTCGTCAATTTGTGTTGCAAACTTTCGTTTCCAGACATGACGTCTGGAATATCCTGACACCAACCAGAACTGAATCTCAGGCAGATATGATGGTTGGAGCATTTTCCAAGAACTATAATATTGGTCTCTCGATAACCGGTAAAGTGTATGTCGTGGCCAACACACCCAGCCGGAAGACCTATTGTTGTAGTATCTTGATTGAAGAAGTTGGCCACCCCCACATAAGGATTTCGTAGGAATTACTCCCTAGTTGTTCCTTATGGATTTTTGTGCTCCTGAAGTCTGACCTTTTACTTGACGTTCTAGTTACCAAACCATTTAAATAAATAGGTTGTGCTAGCACATCAAGGAGAACATTAGAAGCGGAGTGCTAAATGTCTCTCGGTCGATCATCCAGATTTTGCCCTTTGACTCCGCTAGGGTGAAATCTGAGAAAGTGTTATCTTCCTTTGCATCTGCACCATCCATCATTATTCAGCATGGTAGTATATGGTGTTGCCAGGATCCTTGACATGGATATTGGTAAAACCTTGATGAATATGGGAATACTCAAGTTCTTGAGAGCACGCACAAGCGCTAGGTGTTATCACTAGCACTAACCGGGATTGCTCCCAGTGTTCTTGGTTATGCTATAATCTCTCAAAGAGTAGATTCAATCTCTACTGTTGGGATTCACCCTAGTTACCAGAATCATTCCCAGCATTTGCATTTTGTTCCCAGCTTGCACCGCCAATGTGCCAATTTTCCATGGGTTGCCTTTCTCAGCCACAGTTGTTCGGGATTATCTTTAAAAGTGGTCCTAACATGGGTCCCATCCATTTCCGATGATAAACAAAATCATCCCTTGTGTTGTCTTCAACAAGGTAGTCCACATCATCTATTCTGGCCCGAGAATGTCATTCCTTCGGACTCTGTCAAACGATCGGTTGTGTTTGCCTTAGGCGGGTATAGGGAATCTCTATGATCTCTATATCAAAAGTAATTCTTTTTGCCACTTATGGGGATAATTCTACGAGTCACTTTTCCTAAAGTGCCCCGTCTGGTGACCTCGATCACCCTCTTCTTAGGTGTGGAATTATTGCCACTAGGTGAACCTTCATAATTTGTTTCACTCCATCCCTTGGGATGTGTGTCCCGTGTCTCAGCTCAAGAGATGTTTCAACGTCTCAGTGCATGAGTTGATTTTGAGTTGCTCGATCTTTCAGAAGATCAAATTTTGTAGAGTTCCTTTCGTCCTCACCGTGTTGGACAAAGATCTCGAAAGCAAGGATGTCAAGATCAACATGATGCAAGCAATCAACATTCTTATGAAGGACAGTTGGATCATGAAGATTGTGTTAGTTAGTGTCCCCTCTGATTTCTTACCCTACGCTTGAATCTCGGGACGAGATTCTTGTTTAGGGGGGTGAGTTGTCATAGCCCTAGACCAGCCCTTGCCTGCCTTGCTTGGTCTTCATGTGCATCATGTTTAAATTTCATAGAAACCTGAAATGGGGATGACTAAACCCTAGCCCCGAATGAAACCAACTACGTTCAAATTAAAATATTTTTTCCAATGAACCCAAAATGCCTTTGAAAATGTTCATGATTTTTGATAAAGGTGAAAACCTCTGCCTAAAATGGTGCAACTATTTCTAGGCCATTCTGGATTTTGGGATTAATGTATATTGTATTTGAATTGGAGCAAATAAAATCTACAAATAATTTTATAGCTCCAAATGTTTTGAAAATTATTATGGGTCTCTGGAATAACTCACTTAACATCCACAATAATTTTCAGCATCTATAAAAATGGTTTAGTGCCTAAACTAAATCAAAACAAAGAAAGAAATAGAAAACAGAAATTAGAAAGAGAGAGAGAGAGAAGCTTACCCGAGGCCCACTCACCTGGTGGCCCAGCACGGCCTAGCCCAACTGGCCGATGCCAGTCATCTCCCAGCTCTCGCCAGGAGGACAAGGGGCGCGTGGCCGCCGTGCACCGGCACACGCCGTGGCCACCTCCTACCTCTCTGCCTGTCTCCTCGTCGCCCTAAGATCGCCACGCAGCCCCGACCTCTCTTCCACTCTCTTCGGTGCTTCTCCTCTCCTCTGCTCTCTCTCCCTCTCACGTCCGAGCGGAGCTCGTCGACGCCGTTCGTCGCCGGCATAGCCACCGTCCAAATCACCCCCTCCCTACGTGCCCATCGGATCCGCCTGATGCTCACGGATCTCCACCCCGAGCCACGCATCGCGGGAGGCCCTGCACCGTCTCCATTTGGTCGTCTTCAACCTCGGGAACCGCCGGATGTCGCCGGTCGATTCGCGCCGTCGAGGACGCCCCCGAGCATGCTGGCCTTCCCTACGGAATCTCTGTGAGCTCCCGTCCTTTCCCCCCTCTCCGTTTGCCTTCTTGTGCACCATAGCGACCACACCGAGCTTAGCCGCACCCGCCGCCGCCACCGCACGTCGCCGTCGTGGCCACAGCCACGTTGGTTTGTTTCCGAGCACGCCATTGTCTTCAGTGCACCCCCATAAGCTTGTTGCACCCCCTAGCTCCTCCCCTAGTGCACCGCTGCGCCGTTTCCATCGTCGCCCGAACTCCGGCGACCGCCAAGATCGTCGCCGGCGATAACTCCGGCCACCCCAGCCTCCGTCATCGCCACCGTTGGATGCGCCACTCCGCCCTCTTCCCGTAGCTGCTCCCTGCGCGCCAAAGGAGCCTCTGTAGGCGAAACCCGACGCGCTCCGCCGCGTCTAGCCTCGCCGGCGTCGAGCCGCCGGTGGATTTGACCACGTTTGACCCCGGCTGGACCCCCCCTGTGTCCATGACATGTGGGGCCGGCCGTTGACTAGTTTAAGTTTAGGTTTTGATTAAGTACTAATCTCTGTGCTTAGCTCTATGAGTCACTGACACGTGGGGCCAGCCCTATTAAATTAGTTTAGTTTAAAACTAAACTTAATTAGGCCCTGAGAGACTGACATGTGGGCCCTGGGCCACTGACAGTTTAGTTAGTGTTAACTTAAAACTAACTAACCCTGTTAGTTAGTTTTATCACTGACGTGTGGACCCCACACGTCAGGTTTGACTGGACCAGCCATTGTTGACTTGCTGATGTCAGAATGACCTAGTGCTGACGCAATAAGTGTTTTCTGGAATTTTAAATAAATCAAAAATGATTTATTTATTTCAAAAAATAGCCAAAACTTCTAAAAATCACAGAAATTAATCTATAACTCGGATGAAAATAATTTATATATGAAAAATGATCAGAAAAATTCAAGCAATCTGTTTATGTTATTTTCATGCATGTTTGAAGAAGTTAAACCTGCTGATCAGGTCAAATCAATTAAATGACATTTAAATAATCACATATGGAGTTTGAATTTGAATCTTGGATTCAAACCAACTTCATTTAACCTGTTGCTAGTTGCATTAGCTCAAATCACAACATAATGACATGTCATGATCATGCATCATATTGTGCATTGCATTGATTGTGTTTCTTTCTCTGTTGCCGGTGTTGTTCCCCTTCAGTAGACGTGTTCCGACGATGTGATCGATGACACCGATGAAGACCCAATGTTATCTTCAGAAGTGCCAGGCAAGCAAAACCCCATTGAGCATTCCGATACAACCCCACTCTCTCGCTCTTGCTCCCTTTTACTGCATTAGGACAACAACGCTTCAACTGTTACCTGCTGCGGTAGTTGAACCCCTTTCCACTGCATGACCTGTCATTGCCACAGTAAATAGTTGAAACCCACTAGTATGAGTAGGAGTTGTTTGAGCCATGTTGTGCCTACTCATTCATGCTTTCTGGTTATGCCTGCTATTGCTTAGAGTTATGTCAGGTCTGATTCATCGGGGATGAATTGGAAGGGTGATGAACATGTCCTACTGTGTGAGAGCTAAGTGTGTGAACCCGATTTGGTAAAGGTAGCGATGAGAGGCCATGTAGGAGTACATGGTGGGTTGTCTCATTGAAGCCGTCCTCAGGAACTGAGTTCTGTGTTGGTTGATCCATGAACAGCTACTACCACACGTTGGGCCCTGAAATATGACCCCGCTCGACTTATTGACTGCCCTTGTTCTCTGTCCAGGAGTTGCAACTAGTTTCTGGTGTTTGTAGTTTACTGGAGGTCGTGTGTAGCGCTGACCCTCGTGGTAGGCTGTGACACGGCAGGTACGTGGCACGGTGTACCGGTCGCCCGTTTGGTGACGCGGGAACCCTGTACACATCGTTTGGGGCCGTGAGCGACACCCCGGCCGGATCTCCCCACGGATGGAACCCAAATAGGCGATAAACCTAGACGAGAGACTTGAGTGGTTGGTTAGGTCGTGGTCTACACCCACGTCGGCTTTCGCTTGAAGTCTGCCGAGCACATGTCGTGTGCAGACGCTAAGTGGTGGAAACATGTGTGAAGAAGTACACCCCTGCAGGGTTATATATGATCTGTTCGAATAGCCGTGTCCGCGGTAATGGACTTCTTGGTTGCCTATAACAGTTCATAGACAAGTGAAAGTGGATACTCTAAAATGCGCAAGATAAGCGTGAGTCCTATGGATGGCCTTCTCGTAGGGAGACGGAAGCGGATCCATAGTGGTGTATTGATTGGTGAATATGTGGACTGGTGTGCGCCACCTCAAAAGAGTTACTTGCAGTCGTAGTTCAGAATAGCCACCGAGTCAAAGCTGGCTTGCTGTAGTCAAACTCCACCACCCCTTTGTTGATACTGATGCATAAGTAGTTAGTTCTGATGTAAGTCTTGCTGAGTACCTTTATACTCACGTTTGCTTAATTTATGTTTTTGCAGAGAGACTTCAGTCTCTCTAGTGTTTCCGCGTGGACTTCGACGTTTAGCTTGTTACCTCTGCTACGATCTTGTACCCTTTGGAGGGTCTTGTAGATAGTCAGGCTTCTCAGCCTTTTTCATTTGTAGTTGTCTGTACTCAGACATGTTATGCTTCTGTTGTCTGTATGCTCTGTATGTTGGGTCATGTGACCTCTGTTTGTAATAAATGCTATGATGGCTCTTCCGGGCCTTTATCTATATGAGTTGTTGAGTTATGTTGTGATGCCATGTTGTACAGCACATACCTGCATGTTATGCGTACGTGTAATGTGTATTGCTATGTGTGGGATCCGACACCTAGTTGTTTACCCTTGGTAGCCTATATTACAGGGAAATGTCTCCTAGTGCTTCCACTGAGCCATGGTAGCTTGCTACTGCTCCGGAACACTTAGGCTGGCCGGCATGTGTCCTTCTTCGTTCCCGTGTCTGTCCCTTAGGGGAAATGTCACACGTTGTTCCTTTAAGTCCTTGTCGCTTGCTACGACTTGGGTTCATACGTTGATGACCGACACGTTCGTTGCTGGGTCATGTATGTAATTTAGCGCCACTTTTGGTTTATAACTAGTCATGTCGGCCCGGGTTCTCTGTCATATGGATGCTAGCGACACTATCATATACGTGTGCCAAAATGCGCAGACGGTCCCGGGCCAGGTAAGGTGGCACCCGTGGGGATACCGTGCGTGAGGCCGCAAAGTGATATGATGTGTTACAGGCTAGACCTGTGTGACTTAGGATCGGGGTCCCGACACTATGACTATGAGATTATGCAACTCCCGAATACCGAAGGAACACCTTGTGTGCTATCAAACATCACAACGTAACTGGGTGATCATAAAGATGCTCTACAGGTGTCTTTGAAAGTGTTCGTGGTGTTGGCATAGATCAAGAATAGGATTTGTCACTCGAGTATCGGAGAGGTATCTTTGGGCCCTCACGGTAATACACATCATCATAAGCCTTGCAAGCAAATGACTAATGAGTTAGTCACGGGATGATGTATTATGGAACGAGTAAAGAGACTTGCCGGTAACGAGATTGAACTAGGTATTAAGATACCGACGATCGAATCTCGGGCAAGTAACATACCGTTGACAAAGGGAACAAAGTATGTTGTTATGCGGTTTGATAGATAAAGATCTTCGTAGAATATGTAGGAGCCAATTTGAGCATCCAGGTCCCGCTATTGGTTATTGATCGGAGATGAGTCGCGGTCATGTCTACATAGTTCTCGAACCCGTAGGGTCCGCACGCTTAAAGGTTGATGACTACGGTATTATGAGTTTATGAGTTTTAATGTACAGAAGGTTGTTCGGAGTCCCGGATAAGATCACGGACGTGACGAGGAGTCTCGGAATGTCCGAGACGTAAAGATTGATATATTGGATGACTATATTCGGACACCGGAAGCGTTCCGTAAAGTTTCGGAATTAACCGGAGTGCCGGGGGGTTACCGGAACCCCCCCGGGAAGCTATGGGCCTTAATGGGCCATAGGAGAAAGAGAGAAGGAAGGCCAAGGCTGGGCCGCTCGCCCCCACCCCTTGGTCCGAATTGGACAAGGAAGGAGGATGGGGCCGGCGCCCCTTTCCTTCTCCCTCTCCCTCTCCTTCCTTCCCCCCTTCTCCCTGTTGGTGATTCCTACTAGGAATAGGATTGCAATCATATTCCTAGTAGGATTGCTCCTCCTAAGCGCGCCATAGGGGCTGGCCGGCCTCCCCCCTTGCTCCTTTATATACGGGAGCAGGGGCACCTCTAGACACATAAGTTGATCTCTCCAGCCGTGTGTGGTGCCCCCCTCCACAGAAACACACCTCGGTCATAACGTTGCAGTGCTTAGGCGAAGCCCTGCACCGGTAACTTCATCATATCCTTCACCACGCCATCATGCTGACGAAACTCTCCCGTGAAGCTCAACTAGATCAAGAGCTCGTGGGACGTCATCAAGCTGAACGTGTGCTGAACGCGGAGGTGTCGTACGCTTGGTGCTTGATCGGTTGAATCGCGAAGAAGTTCGAATACATCAACCGCGTCACTTAACGCTTCCGCTTCCGGTCTACGAGGGTACGTAGGCACACTCTCCCCTCTCGTGGATATGAATCTGGTAGATAGATCTTGCGTGATCGTAGGAAAATTTTAGAATACTACATTCCCCAACATATGCCACAATCTTCTTGTCTTGCATGAGAGCACCACCAAGACCTTGCAATGAAGCATCACAAAAGACTTCATAAGGCTTGGACTCATCTGGAGGAGTAAGAACCGGAGCAGAAATGAGCTTCTCTTCGAGTGTTTTGAATGCCACATCACAATCAGGAGTCCATGAGTACTTGACATTCTTCTGCAATAGGTTGGAAAGAGGCTTGGCAACCTTGGAGAAGTTCTCAACGAACCTTCTGCAATAGCTAGCGAGACCAAGGAAGCTTCGAAGTTGCTTGACATTCTGTGGAGGTTCTCAGTTGACAATAGCTTCAACCTTCTCGAGGTTCACAGAAATGCCCTCGACAGAGATAATATGGCCAAGATATAGGACTTTATCTAGCCAGAATTCACATTTGGAGAACTTCGAATAGAACTTGTGTTCACGGAGCCTGCTAAGGAGCAAACGGAGGTGGTTGGCATGGTCTTCTTCATTCTTGGAGAATACCAAGATATCATCTAGATAGACGAGAACAAATTCATTGGTGTAGGGGTTGAATATGAAGTGCATCATTCGAGAGAAACTGGGTGGAGCATTTGCAAGGACGAAAGACATGACTGTGTATTCATAAGAGCCAAAACTCGTTTTGAATGCGGTCTTAGGAATATCCTCTTCACGGATACGAATCTGATGGTAACCCATCCGGAGATCGAGCTTCGAGAACACCTTTGCTCCTTTGAGCTGCTCGAACAATTCATTGATATTGGGGAGCGGTTACTTATTCTTTATTGTCTTCTTGTTCAATGGTCGGTAATCAATGCAAAGGCGTTCCATGCCATCCTTCTTCTTGACAAATAGAACGCCACAACCCCAAGGATAAGTACTAGGCCTGATTAGACCCACACGTTCTTGCTCATCGAGTTGTTTCTTCAGCTCCTTCAACTCATCAGGAGAAAGCTTGTACGGACGCTGACATGCTGGCTCGGTACCGGGCTCGAGTTGAATGACGAATTCAACTTGACAATGGGGAGGCATGCCTGGAAGCTCTTCAGGGAATACATCCTCATATTCACGAACCACCGGAATCTGAGAAATGGCATTAATCTCGCCCTTGTCATTGAGAGAGAATAGCCTGATTGTGTTATCTCAAGAGGCGAAGATAATCACGTCTTCGTCAGATGAGTAAGCTTGACTTCCTTATTTGCACAATCAATGTTTGCATCATGCTTGGAGAGCCAATCCATCCCAAGAATAAGATCAATGTTGGAGTTGCCAAGAATAACCGGAGAAACTAGAAAACTGTAATCACCCATATGAATAGATATATCCGGAGCAAACACACTAGAATGCATTATCTTTCCTGGAGAAACAATTGACAACTCCCTTGGCAAATTTTTGGTGGAAAAATTGTGCTTCGTTGCAAATGGGTGAGAAATGAAAGAGCATGATACACCCGAATCAAACAAGACTTTAGCAGGTATAGAGTTAACTGGAAGATTACCAAGTATCACATCTGAAGAATTCTCTACTTGAGCTGCATTCATCAGATTCACTCTTGCATGCTTGGGATTGTGCTTGACAATAGCAGTGCTGACAGGTGGAGGAGGCAGAAGGCGCCTTGGGTTGGGACATTTGTTGGCATAGTGACCCTTCTGAGAACACTTGTTGCAAGTAACTTCTGAAAGAGGCCGGTGATAAGTACCACTTGATCTTGAAGCTTGAAACTGAGGCTTGGACTGATTGCTTGGGTTGGGTGGGTGGGAGAATCCACGACCACCTGAGTGCTTGTTGTTGTTTGGAGGACGGAGCACTGGAGGAGGCGGTAGCCAGAACTTCTGCTGCTTGGCAACCACTTGAGAGGAAGAGGAGGAGTGAACAACATCTCTAATACTCTTTTTGGAAGCTTCACACTTGAGCTGAGCTGCCTCTTGCTTGAGAGCCATATAGTAGAATTGGTCAAATTCATTCGGCTCGAACAAGGTGAGAGCAAGTTGGAGTTCATCTTTCAGACCACCTCGAAACTGATAAATCTTGCTCTTGGCATCGGGGATGTCTTTCTTCACATAACGGGAAAGATTCTGGAACTTGACATTGTATTGATAGACGGACATGGTGCCTTGCTTCAGGTTGCGGAATTGCTCACGCATGCCTTCAACGACACTGGTTGGTATGTGGTGAGAGCGGAAATCTTTGCAGAAATCAGTCCACGAGATCTCACGATCACCTCTGGAATCATTGTACTGTTGCCACCAATCAGCAGCTTGATCTTTGAGTTGGAAAGTGGCAAACTTGACATAATCCTCAGGCCTCACGTTACTGCATTCAAAGTGCTTATTGATGTCTGTGATCCAATCTTCAGCATCTAGCAGGTCCACACAGTAACTGAAAGACTTCGGTTGGTTTACCAGGAATTTGTTCAGTGTCGCAAAGAGAGGTTGATTGAACAGATTGCCTTGTCCTCGGTTCCCATGATTGCCTTGATTTGCTTGGTTGGCTTGAAAGTTCTGCATCATTTGCATGAGCATCTGAGTGTTTTGGTTGGTCGCTTGCATAATTGCTCTCCATGCCTCAGACGGAGGAGGAGGGGAAGGAGGACGTTCAGGAGGAGGCTCTTCTTGCCCTCTTGGTTAGGGTTGGGAAAACCTTCTTAGGAGCCATCCTGAATAAGATGACAACCATTAGCCATTGATGCAAATTAGATAAGCTGAATCAATGGCTAGATATTTGCAACATAAGTCTTCACAATGAACATTCGAACAAAATGAACGAATGAATTCCACAGTTTAATGGTACAACAATCTTCTCGAGAAGCCACTTGGGAGAACAAAAGGTAAATAAAAAAACAAGGTGCAGATGGAACAAATACATGATAGAAGCTTCGTCCCACATGTTCGTGCTGAATGTCGCATGGAACGTGTTACAAAGGGTGTTGAAATCCCCGGATCAACATAGCCAAGGACCCTTTAGGATGCAACTCCCAATTGGAACAACTCCCATGAAACCTCTTCACTCGATGTTGAACCCCAAACCACAAACCGTGTACTCGTTGGAAGAATGCCTACGAGCTACTTGAAGAACCCACCAATTAATTCCCAAAGGTTTCCGGTCATGCAATCTGGTGTTGGGGATACAGGGGAAGCACCGCTCACTCAACTCTAAACCTACATCCAGCTGTATCCATCCATCAACACATAACCAGTCATCCTCAGAAATTGTTTACCTCGGACCTTCGAAACGCATCTGCTATACTAGCTGTGGCAATACTCCCGAACTATCCCACCAGTACTGGGTGACATCGGGGTTATCTCACCACTAACCGCATAGAAGAGTCTCCGATGTCGGCCATCTTAAGTATTCTAGAACCGATGCGATACATTTGTGACGACAACACCTCGGAGCTCAACTCCCCGGGACACTGTCACAACCCCTAAATGACAGGAGGCATCAAGAACAATGTTCTCGTCACAAAGATGTCGGAACAATCCAAACAATACTCGTGTGATCCTAAAAAAAAATTAGTGAATTTTTGAGAGTAGAGGAGATAGAACAACGTCAGGAGTCCTCACCAGAGTGATGAAGGGGTGAGGAGTAAAAAGAAATCATACTCTCTGATATATATATAGGACTCAAAACATTTTTTGTGTGTGCCTAGACTCAACCGTCAACGATTCGATCAATCAGGGGGCTCCTAGGTCGGAGAAGGCTCTGATACCAACTTGTAATGCCCAGTATGCGGCTATGTCCCCCACATGTCGAGGCAAGACTTAAGGACATAAACGCATACTAGAATGATCTCAGGTATGGTATCTTTGCACAACTCATGTAAAATCAGGGATGAAAGTGTAAAATGATAGTTGGCTTACACTCGCCACGTCACACAATGAAATACAATAACATACATCATCCAAATAACATCAGAGTCCGACTACAGACAAAATCCAAATGAAAAGATACCATAAATAACACAAGCCCGGATCCTCCTAGTAAGAACCACTACAGATCGTCGGAATAAGACACATAGTAACGTCCACGCTCATCATCAAACTCCCAGTAAAGCTCTGAACCATCTCCTGCATAGTTCTCAACGGTACCTGCATCTGGTGCGTGTTCAATCTGTGAGCCACATGGGACTCAGCAATCCCGTTCCCGGGTATCAAAACTACCAAAGCCTTAGGTGTGGAAAAGCTATAAACATGGGTTGCAGCAAGCACTATGCACTAGCTTACGTGTTTAGAGCGAGAAGAGAACAAGTGCCAATGATCATCAAGTTGATCAAGAGGTGATCCTAGCTACTCACGATCAAACATAACCCCACCGTGTTCACTTCCCGAAGACCTTCGGAAAGAGACCATCACAGTTACTCACGCAGGTAATGTATTCATGAATAAGGTGTCTAGTTATCTACAACCGAATATTAACAAATTTCCATCTGCCAAATAACCGCGGGCACGGCTTTCGAAAGATCAAACCCTGCAGGGGTGTCCCAACTTAGCCCATCACAAGCTCACGATCTGCGGAGTCACAACTCCAAAGTGGGAAGACCCGAGTTTTCTCGGAATCTCGCGCTCAAGATATTTTGACAAAGGTAAAACTAATCCAGCAAGACCTCCCGGCGTGCCGACACCCTGATAGTAGCCGCGCGTATCTCGTCTCAGGCCACGAACGGATGGGCGATTCTACAGGAATATACCAAACCTTGGGTTCCCCCGTGGTGGCCCCGCAGAACCCCCAGTTTGGACCAACACTCATGAGGAGCACTGGCCCGGGTTGTTAATTAAGAACTTGGGTTTGCAATGCCCTATGCAAGTTTTAGTTATTAGGCAAATGTAAAACCAATGTTGGGCCTTGCTGGAAAAGCTTTAACACAGAGCGAATTATCAAGGGGGACCCATAAACCCCAACCGTGTTAGGAACGCAAAATCAAGGAACATAACACTTGTTTATCGGTTCCTAGGGTGGCATGAGTGGAACAACACACCAAGCAAGAGGCTTAGCCTTCCACCCATTACCAATATATAGGTGAATTAGTTTAACAGATTATATATTGTGATATCCCAACAAAACTTCATCACGGGGCAAGAATCTTCAAATCTTCACCTGTAACTAACAACGCTATAAGAGGGGCTGAGCGATGTGTACTTAGCCAAACAATGGTTTGCTAGGAAGGTGGTTAGAGTGTTTCATGGCAACAATAGGAGGGCTGACAAACAGGAATAGGCATCGAGGCAATATCTAAAGAGCAAGACATCTTGCATTGGGAAAGATAGAAGTGATATCTGGGAATGGTCATCTTGCCTGTTGATTCCACGGAGGGATCGTAACCTTGCTCCTCAAACTCAGCCTCGGTAGGAACCTCGAACTCCGAATCGTCATCGGGCTCTAACCAACATAACAATGCGAACACCGGAACACAATCAAACATCATGCAATGCTTAGACACATGATGCATGAATATGATGTATATGGACATGGTAGGGCATGATGCATCTCCTAGGGACACAAAGAATGCATAAGCATCATAGCAAACAAGATCACAACACATGTCTGATAACAAGCAAAGAACAAAACTAACATGTTCACAAGGTTATGTAGTTTATTACAACAAGCACCCAACAAGTTTAAAAGAGTTGATTAACATGGCAAGGGTGCAACTAGGACTACAACAACATGCTAGCATTTTCAAATGGGCCGGAAAGAACAAACAACAATTTTCGGAAACTCCCATATACATTTAAATGCATTTCGGACAGAACTGAGAAACTCATATTTTAAAGTTGTTAAACATGCAAAACAACAGCACCACATTATTCTACACATTTTTCCACCCCAAATGCATATAAAGTTTGTTAAATTTGGAGTTGTAGATATTTAGTTATGATTTTTACAAGTTTAAGCACATTTTAAACACAAAATAATTCAAACATCACTTTTAAATGTTTTAAACATGGCAACAAACAGCATATAAATATTCTACATGAAAAACTAAGCATTTTTCATATATAACTCATTTTGATCAGATGCATATATAAACAGATATTAAATATGCAAAGTAAATTCAGAAAAAGCAAAAGAAAAACAAAACAAAAAAAGGAAAATAGGGATAACTGACACGGGCTGGCCTATCCCTAGTCACTGACCCATGGATCCAGAGGAGCTGAGCTGGCGCCAGCGGGTGTGGGAGTGGGTAGGAGGTGCTGAGTGGATGATAGGAGGGGTCCACTGTCATAGTGGCAAGAGGCAAGCAAAGGGGTTTCTGAAAAAATATACATGCGCCTAAGGGGATTCGAACCCGGGTCTGCCAGGTCGGAGCCTGAGGCCCACACCACTGCGCTGCTACTGTTGTTGTTGATAGAATGGGGCATGGTTTTCCTTTAAACTAGCTCCATGGCGGACGGGGATTCCTTCTCCTCTGCAACGGAGAAGTCACCGGCCTACACCGGCGGGCAACGGCTAAACGGCAGCGTATGCAGGCGGCGGCAGGTGTGTGTGAGGGTTGCTGCGAGGCTCAGCCGTGAGGGGGGAAGCAGAGGCGCTCGAGCTCGAGCGTTGCTCGGATCGGGACCATGGCATGGCGCGGCAAGGCATGCGGGTGTGCGCACGAGTGTTGCAAAACTGGCGTCGCGCAAGGCGAGGCAGTGAAGGGGATGTGCTTGAGCGCGAGCGTGGGTTGGCTCGGGCGTGCGGCCGTGGTGATGCGTGCGAGCGCATGACATGTGTGGGCTGCTGCGGCATGCGGGTGTGTGTGCACGTGCACGATAGGCCAGGCACGAGCTCGCACTCTCTGCCATGGTCGTCGGGGGCGGACATGGCCTTGGGCGCGATGGAATCCGGCTACCCGACGAATCGAACCGGAGAGAGAGATGGGGAGGAGCGGCTGCTCACCGAGGGCTCGATGAACACAAAGAAGAGGTCGGGGAGGCGGCGACGGAAGCGCTGATCGGCGATGGCCCTCGGTCCCATGAAGAAGAAGCAGAGGTGTCGAGGAGGGAGCTCCGGTAATTGAGGAAGCGAGCGTAGACGAGGAAGACGGAGCCGATGGCCGTGGGACTCCCCGCTGGAGTAGACGGAGGCGAAGGGAAGGACCCTCACGCCAGAGATGAGCTCGGGCTCCTCTCTGTCATGGCGACAACTATGGCGTGGAAAGCCTCACCTGGCGACTGAAAGGGAAGGAAAGGGGCAGAACGGGAGGAGGAGGGCTAGGGCATGGCTGCGTGTTATATAGGGACATAAGGAAGCTCTCCGACCATCAAATCACTCGGGAGGTCGACGTGGCGTGGGTGGATGTGCTGCCGTATAGGAGGTAGAAGATGAACAGGAGGGATCGGTGCAGATGGGCTCTTGGGCTGAAAGAGGTACGTGAGGCCTTAGGCGCTGTGGGCTTGGACTTGCCAAGTGGTGCTGTGGGAGGCTGGAGCTGGGCCTGGTGCAGGAGGGATGAGGCCCAAGCCACTGCTACTGCTGCCCTTTTTCTTTTCTATTTTTCCTTCAGACAGAAATAAGAGAAAAAGTACAGGCTCAAAGAAATAGAGTTAGGAGATAAATAAAATATCCCCATGCTCCTCGATTTATGCACAATTTTATAAAATTGGTTTGGACATTTTCAGAGGTAGAAAAATAAAATAAGTTTGAATATGGTTCAAACTTCTGTCATTTTTGAACCCAACCAAATCACTTTAAAATGGGGCATGGCTTTGCATGGTGACTCATGTCAAAGCAACAAAGAAATGGGGAGGAGTTGAACATTAGTGGAATAGGCTAGGTCACTTGCAAAAATATTTAAAGAAAGTAAGAAAAGGAGGAAGGAGAAGAGGTGAAGAACAAAGAGGGGGGTTTAGAGTTTTTGGCAAGGGCATGGCTTGACACCAACAACACACAACATCATCAAGGTGGTCTCACATCACAAACAACGACAAGTAAAACAAGCTAAGATGAATATGATGCCATGATGATGATGAAGCAATGCATGGATGCATAAGAAAATAGAATGACAATGCAAAACAAAATAAAGCTTAAATGACAAGAACCCCCAAGGAAAGGATAAGGATCAAAATGAGAATTGCTTTATTGCCATAATTGGAAAGTATCGGTTTGGGCTATTGTGTGTATTAGTTTGCAAGGTGAATTCTTCGATGGGAAGGAACCGAATCGTGAAACTACCGTGGAAGAGTTGAAGATGCTGCAATACAATGCTCAAGCTTGCCATATATTCTTCACCGGATTGTGCCCCGAAGAATTCAACAAAATCAGCCGTCTTGAGAATGCTAAGGAAATTTGGGATACTTTGATTGATGTACACGAAGGTACCGACTCCATCAAGGAATCCAACTTGGATTAGACAAGAACCCCCAACTTGGATTCCTTGATGGAGTCGGTACCTTCGTGTATATCAATCAAAGTATCCCAAATTTCCTTAGCATTCTCAAGACGGCTGATTTTGTTGAATTCTTCGGGGCACAATCCGGTGAAGAATATATGGCAAGCTTGAGCATTGTATTGCAGCATCTTCAACTCTTCCACGGTAGCTTCACGATTCGGTTCCTTCCCATCGAAGAATTCACCTTGCAAACCAATACACACAATAGCCCAAACGGCGCCGGCCGCCCGCAAGCTCCAATCTCTGGCCTCACACGCGCGGGCTCTCTGGATGCTTCCCCGCTCCTCCTCTTCCCTCTCCCAGGCGTAGACCTCATCCACGAACGTCCCCGACTCGAACACAAGTGCCTGCACGGCCTCTGGCCTCGCCCGTAACCCCGCCGGCGCACGAGTCCACGGTGGACTGGGGCCCGGCTATATAAGCATGCCCCGGGCCTCTCCAACAGCACCCATCTCCTCCCCATACCCCCAGAAGCACACCAGCACCACCCACTTGCCCTCGGAGAGCCTCTGTGCACGGGATCGGCCGGAGCTCCACCGCGTCGGGCGACCGGTGATCTCACGGTACAGCCTCCCTCCGCCCCAACTCTTGCTCGATCTGGAGCCACCGGACCTCACTGACCCGTTCCCCTCCTTCTCCCACTCCTATTGCAGCCCGGAGCGAGCCAGCCAGGATCCTCCCGACGCTCCGCCGCCGTTCCACCTCGCCGCCGACGAACCAGGACCCTCCGACGACCCGCACCACTACCACTAGAACGACGACACACTGCTGAGCCCATTCCTACCCTCAGTTTGCCCCGCCGTGCACCGTATCGCCGCCAGTGAGCTCGCCGTCTCTCTGGCCGCAAGGTTGAAGATGACAGGCGGGCCCCACCTGTCATCCTCACCTCTCTCTCTCTCCCCTCTCTGACGCTGACCGCCGGGCCCCGCCCGTTAGTTTTAAAAACCTGGCGCGCGCGCGCTGGTGCCCGTGCGGTGGGCTATTCGCCCTGGGCCGTGCACTGTGGCCGTTCTGGCCCAGTGGCACAGAGCCTTTTTCGTTTTTCTTTTCTGTGGTTATTTCAAATAATTTCACACAAATAAATATTTGTCCAAATGAATTAATTCTAGTTCCTAAAAACTTGTAAAAATCCAACCTATTTAATAGTGTCACTTTCACACATGTCGATAGACCTTTTCTGTTTTGTTCAAATTTAAATTCAAATTTGAACATTAAAACTTCTGTTCAAAAATCCTTAGATCCCATTCTGCCACTCCAAAACTCAAACTAAGAATTTTTGCCATCTTAGTTTTCCCTCTAGTATTTAACAAAAATAAGTTGACATTTTTCTGAGCACTTTGATTTTTTTGTTTTTATTGTGGTCTTATTTTCCCGTTGTTATTTTGCGACGATTAGATACCGTATTTGACGAGGTTGCTGAAGAAGAAGGTGGGGAAGGATTTGAAGACTTTGAAGACCAAGCCAATCCAGGCAAGCAGCCCTTTGACCATGATACCCTTGTGATCTTCGGAACCCGTTTATTTCCGAATGCATGATGATAAGAGTGTCGGTGGTGACCTAGTTAAGAACCACCACATGATGCATGTTTCACTCATGATCTTGCTATGTGCTAGATGAAATGCAAATGATTAGTAGTGATGCTTAGTGATGCATGTGTGCCATGTAACCTTCGTGGTTGCATTCTTTTCATAAACCCCATCGGGTGCCCCTAATGCCCGAGGGTGATATTGAGTTGGGTCATCACTTGAGGAAGAAGTGATGTGCCGGTAAAGATCTTGTGCATGGGTGAAATGATGGATTAGATTTATGTGTGACTACAGTCCCAACCAAATATGCGCAACCACTCTACCCCTTATGGGACGGGCGTTATTGATTACTTAGGCCGATACTAGCATGGTGCCCGCATTACTAGTGACGGGGAGACTTGAGGTCTTTCCCGGGACGGGGTCGTGCTTGGATAGACGACCATGACTGTTTTCACGGGGCACCGGACACACCGTTGGTCCCTTCGTGTACGCATGACATTGAAAATAGGGCAAGTCCCATGATCTATTGTTTGTACTCGAGGGCTGTGCACCAACGAGTGGACTCTATGTTAGTGTCGTCTAAGGAAAGATAATGACCGGGTGCTTCCCCCGAGTACTTGAGGTACTGCGGGATCGTGGGTGACACGAAAGCTTCCCGGATCTTGTGGGTAAAGTGCGCAACCTCTGCAGAGTGTAAAACTATTCGAATAGTCGTGTCCACGGTCATGGACAGTTGGGTGGTGCTACTTAAACTATGTCCAGAATTTTACTACATCGGTGTAAGTATGTGTGTGTGATGAGTCAAGGTGGTGACTCGACTCGTGAGTGGAATTCTATTCAGGTTGATATCGGTAACCTGCTCTCGAGGTTACGTGAACTTATTGATGCATACACTTGGTGGTAGAATATTTATTCTAGCCCATTGCTAGATTGCTCATTGTTCTTCAATTGCATTGTTACTTGAATCAAATCATGGGTTGCTTGCGAGTACATTCAAAGTACTCATTGGCTTGCCACTGGTTATTTGATTGGCCAGGCATGGAGGAAAAGGAATATGAAGAAGAGTTCTATGGAGACGAACATGCGAACTAGGACGCTATCCCAATCAGAATGCCTGTAGGGTTAAGGAAGATGGCATGGGTTCTACTTATCATCGAAGACTTCCGCTATTCGAGTTATTTGCTATTCACCCCTTGAGGCTTTATCTATGTAAGACTTGGCCATTAGGGCCTTAATTTGTGTAAGACGGTATGTATGGATGTAGACTCTTGTTATTCAGCTTCTGTGTGTTCAGTGAGCATTGATCTCTGGGATCACTGTACACGTGCATTCGGTGATCTCGACTTCTAAGTCGGGGTCCCCACAGAGCTGGTATCAGAGCCATCCTGACTGTAGGAAGCCTTAGTTAGCATGGGCGTTAGTTAGATGAGACCCCTTTCCAAAGACCTTCTGAACCTCTCTTCTTTTCAAAACCTTACCAACCTGAGATATCATCAGCTTATTAACCTCTCCTATTCCACCTTTGTAGATGGCCGCTGTACCTGAAGAGCACCTGACCACTGGGTTTCCCTTGCTTCTCGAGGATAGCCTCTGGGAGTGCCAGTTCCACCGAGCACCCATCCTCACCTACCTTGAGCATTGGGTTAGCGACACTGAGGTGGAGTACCATGTGGAAGTGATCGTGAAGGCAAAGGATCCTCCCACAAGTTGGTTCTTCGAGGGACCCCAGATGGCAACACTACCTCTCGCTGTCGAGGCTGCTGCACTCAAGGCACTAACCCGTCTCCGCGAGCTTCTTCCGGAGATGGCAGCCAAGATGACAACCCGCTTCTTGCCGTACTGGAAGGAAGGCGAAGATGAAAGCAGCGCACTAGCCCCTCCACTGAAGGAAGGACTCCCGCTTCGATTCCAGACCTACTTCAGTCTATGTGCCGACAGCTTGGCACAAGACTTGGCCTCGGAATCGATGAAGCTCCAAGAAGAAATTCACAAGACCAAGGCCCTTCTTCGTCGAGCACAACAGAAGACAGATAGGATCAAGAAGGAAGGTGCGCCTCCAGGACAATCCGCTATCGCGTACCGAGGCGGAAGGCCCTCAGGAGATGTATCTTCCAAGGATGAAGAACCACCTCGGTGATGCCGTATGACGGCAAGGGAATATCGCAAGCTTTTCTCGGCACCACCGACGAAGCATCATCGTATCCAACTCCTCCACTCCCCCACACCCTCAAGTGACAAGGGGGCCCAGACAGATGAAGACAAGGAGGAAGACCCAGAAGAGCCAAAATACGCGAGCGAGCATTCCGCCGCTTAGGCATTATTCGCAACTCGGATATGCCAGTTCGTGACCTCTACGGTAGGATAGGTCGTGTAACCCCTATGTGCAGTCGAGTCCTTGTATGGTTCATATGAAACCATCTAGTGTTTGCTTTTGTTGTGTTTGGATGCATGTCGTATTCTCCCTTCGGGAATATGTAAACGACTGCATCACCCATTTGGATTTTAATGAATGTGTTTGGCCCTTTCGGCCCTTGCATGATTTGATTAGTGCCACACCCACCCCCTTACTAGGCACCCATCTATGTTGCTTTCCCTCTTCCAAGTCATGAGACCTTTTTACCGCTCCAACAGGATGCCTGTTGTAACTTGTACTGGTACCTCTACCCAGCAGCCTGAAGCCAGAGCATCCGCTCAATCAGAGGGAGGCCACGACCAAACCAACGACCAAGCTCCACCACCACCTCCTCCGAGCATGGACATGGCTCAGCTTCTCCAAGCTTTCCGAGAGGAACGCCAAGCCAACACCGCAGCCCTTCAGTTCATTGCTCAAGCTGTCACCAACAACCGCCAGCCGGCGGGAATGGCAATGGACGTTCCACGTTGGCAGAGTTCAAGAAGCATGCACCGCCAACTTTCATCGAGACTGTTGAACCCCTGGATGCAGACGACTGGGTCCGCACCATTGAGGACTTGCTGGAACTAGTCGGATGCACCGAAAACCGCGAGAAGGTGGCTTATGCAGCCCACTGCCTCGGGGGGACTGCTAGAGCTTGGTGGGATGGATTCAAGGTCATGCATGCTGGACAAGACATCACTTGGTACAACTTCAAGGCAGAATTCCGCAAGGCCCACATTCCTTCCGGGATCATGGCTATCAAAAAGCGTGAGTTTCGAGCCCTGAAGCAAGGAAGCGGCACTGTCAAGGAGTACATGCAGAAGTTCAGTGTTCTATCAAGGTATGCGCCTGAAGACGTCAGCACTGATGCTGCAAAAAGGGAGCGCTTCATGGAAGGCCTCAATCAGACTCTGCAGTACTCGCTTGTCGTGTGCGACTGCCCAACCATCCCTGACCTGGTGAACAAAGCACTCATGCTTGAAGACAAGCGGCGTGCTCTGGAAGACACTCGCAAGCGCAAGATGGTCAGCAAGGGAAGTTCCAGCAACCAGAAACCTTGCCCATGGCAGTCAGCCCCGGTCAGGCCAACCTATCAGCAACCAAGACCTCCTGCACCTCGCACCAACTATCAGCCTCAGCAGTATGCCAACCCAAGGCCAGCCTTCAACCCCAATAACAGTGGTGGCAACAAGATCAATAATCCAAACCAAGTCACTTGCTTTGGATGTGGTCAGTCAGGACACATCTCAAGGGTGTGCCCTAACAAGAAGCCTGATGCCCCGCGCCCCAATGCGCAGAACCCAGGACAAGGCTGCGGGATGCCACCAAGGAACCCAGCTCCTCGCAACCTGCCTAACCATGGGAAGGGGCGTGTGAATCACGTCACTGCTGAAGAAGCCCAGGAAGACCTAGACGTCGTGCTGGGTACGTTCCTTGTCAACTCAGCACCTGCAACTGTCTTGTTTGATTCTGGAGCCACGCATTCATTTGTCACTCAAAGATTTGAATTAAAAAGTGGCATGACCCCTACACCCCTAAATAACACCATGGTGGTACAAACCCCCGGAGCAGAGATGAGAGCCAAGATAGGCTGTAAAGGAGTCAGTATTACCATTAACGGTGTAGACTTCCTAGCAGACCTTATCATCCTGAGATCACAAGGCTTGGATGTGATCCTAGGGATGGATTGGCTCAGTAAGCACCAAGGCTTATTAGACTGTGCCAATTGGACTGTCACTATGACCAATGACCAAGGAGTCGAAGTTAAGTTTTCTTCCAACTCCTCTTCCGCTCAAGCCATTCAAGTCAATTGTCTATCTGAAGTCGGGCTAGAGCAAGTACCGGTGGTATGCGAGTATCCCGATGTCTTTCCGGATGAGCTACCGGGAATGCCCCCTGACCGTGACATTGAGTTCATCATCGAGCTCGTGCCCGAAGCAGGACCCATCTATAAGAAGCCTTATAGAATGGGGACAGAAGAATTAGCCGAGTTGAAGAAGCAACTGGAAGAGCAGCTGAGGAAGGGATTTATCCGCCCAAGTGCCTCCCCTTGGGGATCACCCGTTCTATTTGTGGCAAAGAGGGACGGTACCATCCGCTTATGCATTGACTATCGCTCCCTCAATGAAGTTACAATCAAGAACAAATATCCACTTCCCAAGATTGAAGATCTGTTTGATCAGCTCAGCGGAGCCAAGGTGTTCTCCAAGATCGACCTCAGATCTGGGTACTACCAACTGAAGATCAGACCCCAAGATATTCCGAAGACGGCATCCGTAACCCGATATGGCCTGTACGAGTGCACGGTCATGTCCTTTGGGTTAACCAATGCCCCAGCTTACTTCATGTATCTCATGAATAAAGTCTTCATGGAATATCTGGACAAGTTTGTTGTTGTCTTCATCGATGACATTCTTGTCTTCTCGAAGACGGAGGAAGAGCACGAGAAACATTTGAGGATGGTCCTAGACAAGCTTCGGGAGCACCAACTATACGCCAAATTCAGCAAGTGTGAGTTCTGGCTGCATAAAGTTGGATTCTTAGGTCATGTCTTGACCGAAGAAGGATTATCAGTTGATCCCACGAAGATCGAAGCTGTGACCCAATGGCAATCTCCGACGACCGTCAAGGAAGTCAGAAGCTTCCTCAGACTTGCGGGCTATTACCGCAAATTCGTGGAAGGATTCTCTAGCATTGCCCGGCCAATGACTCAGCTCCTCAAGAAGGACAAGAAGTTCGAGTGGACGCCAAAATGCGAAGAGAGCTTCCAAGAGCTCAAGAAGAGATTGGCCACCGCCCCAGTTCTGGCAACACCTGATATTCACAAGGAGTACGTGATATATTGTGATGCCTCTCGTACCGGATTGGGAAGCGTTCTGATGCAAGAAGGCCGAGTCATAGCCTACCTCTCCAGGCAGCTACGACCTCATGAGGAGAACTACGCTACTCACGATCTTGAGTTAGCGGCAGTGGTTCATGCCTTGAAGACATGGAGGCATTACCTCCTAGGGAAACGGTGTGAAATATACACAGACCACAAAAGTCTGAAGTACATTTTCACCCAGAAGGAATTGAACATGAGGCAGCGAAGATGGTTGGAACTCATCAAAGACTATGACCTCAGTGTTCAATATCACCCCGGGAAGGCTAACGTGGTGGCCGATGCCTTAATCACGAAGGCTTGCTCCTTGAATGCCATAATTCAAAAGAGGCAGCCAGCCCTGTTTAAGGAGTTCGAACAATTCGGTTTGGAATTGGTCACCCCTGGATTTCTGGATCATTTAGAAGTCAAACCAACCCTGATGGACGAAGTCAAGAAGGCGCAAGGTGGGCACACAAGCATTGAAGGCATCAAGAAGAAGATGAAGCTAGGCAAGGCCCCAGGATTCTCCGAGGACGAGCACGGGATTGTTTGGTACAAAGGCCGCATCTGCGTACCAAACAAGATGGAGCTGAAGAACCTGATCCTGCAAGAAGCCCACAACACTCCGTATTCCATCCACCCTGGAGGAACCAAGATGTATCAAGACTTGAAGGAAAGATTCTGGTGGCACGGGATGAAAAGAGAGATTGCAACCTATGTTGCAAAGTGTGATGTGTGCCAAAGGGTCAAGGTTGAATATCAGCGACCCGCTGGATTGCTCCAACCGCTCAAGGTTCCCGAGTGGAAGTGGGACAAGGTCGGAATGGACTTCATCACTGGATTACCAAGGTCAAATAGAGGACATGACTCTATCTGGGTCATAGTCGATCATTTGACCAAGGTGGCCCATTTCATTCCTGTCAAGACCACTTATGATGGCAACCGGCTGGCAGCTCTCTACATCGACAGAATCGTAAGCCTTCACGGCATTCCCAAGGAGATTGTGTCAGATCGAGGAACCCAGTTCACCTCAAGGTTCTGGAAGAAGTTCCAAGAAGCCTTGGGAACCAAATTGTCTTTCAGCACGGTTTTCCACCCACAGACCGGAGGTCAGACAGAACGAGTAAATCAAATTCTCGAAGACATGCTCCGAGCCTGTGTCTTGGCGTATGGAGCCAAGTGGGAAGATTGCCTCCCTTTTGCCGAGTTCTCCTATAACAATAGTTATCAGTTGAGCCTTCAGATGGCACCATTTGAGGTGTTGTACGGACGCAGATGTCGCACACCCCTCAACTGGTCAGAGACTGGAGAAGGGCTAGTCTTTGGACCGGATATTCTCCGCGAAGCAGCAGAGCAAGTCCAACTAGTCAGAGAACGTTTGAAGGCAGCCAAGTCAAGGCAGAAGAGCTATGCTGACACTCACCGTCGGGACATGAGTTTCCATGTCGGGGACCATGTATACCTGCGGGTAACTCCTCTAAAGGGAACCAAGCGTTTCCACGTCAAGGGGAAGCTCGCACCGAGGTTCATTGGACCCTTTGAGATCACTGCACGACGAGGAGAAGTGGCTTACCAGTTGGAACTACCACCTGAGCTATCCGATGTGCACAACGTATTCCACGTGTCACAACTCCGGAAATGTCTCCAAGTTCCGAACAAGCCTGACCTCTACAAGGATGTTGATCACCAAGCCATTGATCTCCAGCCTGATTTGACCTACCGTGAGAAGCCCATTCGCATTCTGGATGAGGCAGAACGACGGACGCGAAGCCGCACCATCAAGTACTTCAAGGTCCAGTGGAGCTGTAACGACCCGACCTCGGACGGTCAAGTCTCTGTGTATCTGTGCTATCCCTGGATCGGTATGCTAGCACACACAGTACATCAATGTATATATCAAAGTGCAATCACATGTATAAGTAATGAAAAAACTGATATATATATACCTTAAGAATCTTAGCGGAAACAGGCAAACGGGTGTGGAGTCCCATCAACGCCATCGGCAAGTTGAGTGCGGACTGTAACCCTATCATATCACTTACTCGTCGGATAATACCTGCAACATAATATGTTGCAGCCGTGTAGGTCAGTACGTTGAATGTACTGGCAAGTCACACCACAAGAGATGAATAAATGTCCTATTTGTACATGCAATATGGTTGGTGGATGGTTCTAAATTTAATTTGCATAAAGCTGATTTTTTCCTATCATCAAAAGAATATCATATTGTCACTACATAATTCATCATAATATGATTGAGATGGTTGCTCCATTCAATCTATACCCAAATTCATTAAAACCCATTAAATTAATTAAGAGTGATGAGATCGCTCAATTCCCACTTTCCAGATGCTCAAATTGTCCATAACCGGGGACACGGCTAATCGATTAGTTTTACACTCTGCAGAGGTTTGCACACTTTTCCCCACAAGACTCGATCACCTCCTTTGTAGTCCTCGCACTGCCTGGTGTTTGAGAATCAGAAGATCGAGACATAGTCTTTCTGAAGTGTTCCCTCTTAACACTGGGTAGACCGGTACACCTACATATATAACTACATCTGCTAGTCTACCGCGGTAAGAGGTCACATAACGTACTCAACTAAGCCAGAGCCCATACTAGCTTGTGGCTGTGCAGGTAAGCTTCTAGTCATGAAAAATTGATGAATCCCTTTGAGCCTGGGTGGCAGTCCATAGGATGATCACACGGGTACTCCGGGATCCCCTAGGCAAGTCCACTGGTTTCTCCAGGGTGCCCCTTACCAATCCACCCAGATGTGTGTTAATGTTGCCACCTTAAGGTTACCCTTAATTATTATATCACTCGCAACTTTCATGATCTCACATACCAATCCCTGTCTGCAATGGCATAGCAAAATCCCTACAACGTTGGCGACAAAGAAGTAAAGGCTCAGACCTACCTCATTGCACTACTGGGTTTATAATATAGCCAACTAACATATTCATGCAAACCCTACATCAAAGGACTAAATGCATACATAAAACATAGGTATAAAAGGGCATGATCAAGATGTAACTTGCCTTGTACTGTTGATGAAGATGAAATATTCTATCGAGTTGTCTCTCCTTCTTGTTACGATATATCTAACGATATAAGAAAGTACTTTAACACACAACAACATCCAAATAAAGATCCAAATAAAATATTCAAATTACAATACAAAAAAAACATTCCTACATAAGTTGTTAGGACTTGGTTACGGATTGAGATAAGAACAAGAATGAAAACATGATATAGGTTTTGTTCTAGGGTTGGGTCAAAGGGAAGATCACGGGTTGAAGAGTTGTGAGGCAAGGTTCTATGACAAAGTCTATAATGAAAATGGTAGATGGAGTTTGTGGCATAAAGATTTATGTAAAAAATTATGTAACATCTCGTGAAGTCTAAATTTGTATAATGATAGCATATGGCCAGAGAGGTTCCTAATGATCTTCTCAAGAAAGCTGCATCAAGAATCAAAGTAAACTGATGAGGAAATTGAATTACGATAAAAGAAAAACTATATGAAGTGTTAAGGTTGAAACAGTGGCTAGACATAGATGAACAATTAGGAAAAGAAATTCTAACAGCAAGATATGAACCAAAAGATCAATTTTTGCTGAAGGAAGCATTTTCAAAAGAATTACAGATTAATAGATATAGCAAAAATACTCAAATACAGATTTTAAATTTGTGTCCAATTTAATTTACCAAAAGTGAAATATTTTAGTCTCATGATAAACTTCGTGTTTCAACGAATCCGTGGATATAAAATTTGTCGAATTCGGACTTACGGTCTAGGAGATATGAATTTCCGAAGTTTGAGTATTTTTCTGAAAAACAATTACGGGATTTACACAATGCTCACCGGAGTTTCGCCGGAGTTTCGTTGGAGATGGAGAAGAAAAGGTCCCGACGTCCACGAATGGCTGAACGGCGGAGAGGAGGCCGAGACAAACTTGAGAGATGCAGAGGTGAGATCGTCCTCGTCCTCGGGCGCGGTGGAGAAGCCGCCGGAGTTGCGAAAAACGGGTAAATCCCGGCGAGCAATTTCTCTCGGAGTAGAGCGATATAAAGAGGGGTTTTCAGGGAGAGGGATGAGGACTTTGTGGCGCACCTAGGGGTCCTATTTATAGTGGCCGAGGAAGTCGGTACGGGGAGATCAAAGGAGCTCACCGTGGCCATTAATAGCTAATTGTGCAGGAACGTTTCACAGATCCGTTCGTCCAATAAAAGCAACGAAGTGGAGTTTTAATTCCCTGAATGAGTTCTCCTGGCATTCCTCTATAACTTCCGTGTTTATTGTAAGTGAAAAGGATGAATGAATCAAGGGGTAGAGGAAGAGGAAGATGTACACATACATGTGCTCGTGTTCCTGGTTGTGTGCAAGGTCACGTACAGAGGAGGAAGAAGGGGTTCGTGGACTTGGGCTAAGGAAAAATAAATGGGCCTTAGTGGGGAAACAGGCCCAAGGAGAAAACGGAAAGAGAGAAAGAAAAAAAAATAGAAGTGGGCATGGTCCAATAGACTTAGGACATAGTTACAAAATAATATATATATTTTTTTGTGCAAAAGTTTTTAAAACAGCAAATAAAATAAATATTCACATACACGTAATTATAATTTGGTGCCTACAAAATATTATTTGTGTGCACAAGCTAGAATACATTTTTTTGGACATAAGGACAATTGTAAATTAACAAAAAGACAATTGTACCGTATTAAATATTTCCAAATATATTTTTGGAGAAGTCACATTATCTCCTCTCATTAAATTTTATTTGATTAATTTGGACATATTTAAACGACAGTAAAAACTCCAAATAATATCATATTTCAATTGGAACTCCAAAAGCCAAACAAACTCCATATTAAATATTCATCCACCACATTTGAGAAAGTCATCTTATTCTCACTCCAAAATTGTGATTGTGGTTTCCAATATTTCAAAAAAAAATGTCAAACAAAAATTAAAGCCCTTTGATTTTCTTGAATAAACTTCCCCAACCATAGTTTTCATTATAGGCCAAAATGTTACCCAACTTTTATAACATGATTAGAAAAAGTTTTAAACAAGAACTCAAAATGTTTTAATTCTCGTGAAAATAAAATAATTTCACACAATCCATCACACAACAATCAAACAAACAATCCTATTTATTTATTTAATATAACATTCCAAAATATAGAATTTTGGGATGTTACAGGAGCAACCACACGGAAGCAGTGGCTTACCAGTTGGAACTACCACCTGAGCTATCCGATGTGCACAACGTATTCCACGTGTCACAACTCCGGAAATGTCTCCAAGTTCCGAACAAGCCTGACCTCTACAAGGATGTTGATCACCAAGCCATTGATCTTCAGCCTGATTTGACCTACCGTGAGAAGCCCATTCGCATTCTGGATGAGGCAGAACGACGAACGCGAAGCCGCACCATCAAGTACTTCAAGGTCCAATGGAGCAACCACACGGAAGCAGAAGCAACCTGGGAACGTGAAGACTATCTTAGATCCGAGTATCCCGATTTCTTTTAAGACCTAGTTTAGGAATCTCGGGGACGAGATTCTTGTAAGGGGGGTAGGTCTGTCACACCCTACATTTTGTAACATGTCATTTGCATCAATGAAGCATGAAAATTTGGACCAGCAATTTTTTTTTGCATTATTTGGCTTTTATTTGGAATTGAGCTTTTCTTCATGTGTTTTTCGTGTGCTCATTAAAATCAACTACTACCTCTTATAGAATTCATCTCCATACCCAAAACTTCTGCCCAATGATCATACCAAGTGTTTATAGCAGTATAGTATTTTCTTATAAAATTAATTTGGCCAAAATGTATTTTCAAAATTTAGTATTCCAAAAACCCCTGAATTGAGGTTTGCACTTCAAGTGCTTGATTTAGGGTGAGAAAATTATTTCAAAAAGTATATTTGAGACCTAGTAGTCATAGGACATATATTGTCCATATATAAGAGTTTCAACACTTGGTCATGTTCAAAATAATGGGCTAATCCCTCTAAAACCCTTTCTGGATATTTCAAGCTTTTGAAATATTTACAAAGGAAATATTCTCTAAAAATTCCAGGGAAATTCTATCATGTCATATATGACATATTTGATGATCTTGCCAAGCCCCATGCCTTGGGAAGCAAGAAGACATCCTCAAAACCATTCTGTCCATATCTGAAGTTTGAGCAACTTTATATTGCCAAACTTACCCAAATGCTCTCAAACTTGGTGCACATGCTAGAATTGCCTAATAAGGCATCTAGACCGAATGGCACAAGATTTGGAGCAGGGCAACTTGATCAGAATGCCCCAAAACCATTTCTGTTCAAATTCAAATTGGAACAACTTTACATTACCAACTTTTTACCTGGAGCTTCAAACTTTATGGGCATGATCATAACCCCAAATGATGAAACTACACCAAGTGGTGCATCAAGGGGAGATGATTAGCTTGACTCAAACATGGTGAAACCATTTCTGTTGATTTCTAGGGTTCACCAAAGTTACATTGGCTATTTTCTTCAAATGAGCCCAAATTTGGTGAAACACCCTATTTCCATATGACATTCAATCCTGTTAAGTGTCATGGCTAGTGAAGATCATTTGCTTGCCCAAAACTTGATCAAACACCTTCTGCCATTTTACCAAAACCATCATCTTGACCTCTTTTACTATTTACTTTTGCTTCAACTTTCTACCACAGCTTCACCCAGTTACATTCTACCTCCAGTAACTTCCCCTGGACCAGAGCTCCATGATTGAGGGGTGAAAACCCTAAGTTACCTTGCTGGACAGCCCAATTCTACCCATCTACCAGCTTCCCTCCTCCCTCACTGATCACCCAGAGCATCCAAGGCCACAGCTGGTTTATTTACTTCGTGCTGGACCCCCCAGACACGGCGGACACGACCAGTGAGCCAACGACATGCCATGGCATGCAATTAGCGTGCTCCAGAGCGCGCTACAGTGCGCACCCGCACTGTAGCCTCGCCCAATCCTTCGCCCCGACCACCTCGTGCTCCCTCCTCGCGCCAATCGATGCACCTCGGCGTCCGCAACTCCCCCCGGCGCTGTCCCCCTCCTCCTTCTCCCTCCAGTGCCCGCCCTCGCACGTGCGTCGGCCGCCCGCAAGCTCCAACTTCTGGCCTCACACGCGCGGGCTCTCTGGATGCTTCTCCGCTCCTCCTCTTCCCTCTCCCAGATGTAGACCTCATCCATGAACGTCCCCGACTCGAACACAAGTGTCTGCACGGCCTCTGGCCTCGCCCGTAACCTCGCCGGCGCACGAGTCCATGGTGGACCGGGGCCCGGCTATATAAGCATGCCCCGGGCCTCTCCAACAGCACCCATCTCCTCCCCATACCCCCAGAAGCACACCACCACCACCCACTTGCCCACGGAGAGCCTCTGTGCACGGGATCGACCGGAGCTCCGCCGCGTCGGGCGACTCGTGATCTCACGGTACAGCCTCCCTCCGCCCCAACTCTTGCTCGATCTGGAGCCACCGGACCTCACTGACCCGTTCCCCTCCTTCTCCCACTCCTATTGCAGCCCGGAGCGAGCCAGCCAGGATCCTCCCGAAGCTCCGCCGCCGTTCCACCTCGCCGCCGACGAACCAGGACCCTCCGGCGACCCGCACCACAACCACTAGAACGGCGACACACTGCTGAGCCCACTCCTACCCTCAGTTTGCCCGGCCGTGCACCGTATCGCCGCCGGTGAGCTCGCCGTCTCTCTGGCCGCAAGGTTGAAGATGACAGGTGGGCCCCGCCTGTCATCCTCACCTCTCTCTCTCTCTCCCCTCTCTGACGCTGACCGCCGGGCCCCGCCCATCAGGTTTAAAAACCTGGCGCGCATGCGCTGGTGCCCGTGTGGTGGGCTATTCGCCCTGGGCCGTGCACTGTGGCCGTTCTGGCCCAGTGGCACAAAGCCTTTTTCGTTTTTCTTTTCTGTGGTTATTTCAAATAATTTCACAGAAATAAATATTTGTCCAAATGAATTAATTCCAGTTCCTAAAAACTTGTAAAAATCCAACCTATTTTATAGTGTCACTTTCACACATGTCCATAGACCTTTTCTGTTTTGTTCAAATTTAAATTCAAATTTGAACATTAAAACTTCTGTTCAAAAATCCTTAGATCCCATTCTGCCACTCCAAAACTCAAACTAAGAATTTTTGCCATCTTAGTTTTCCCTCTAGTATTTAACAAAAATAAGTTGACATTTTTCTGAGCACTTTGATTTTTCTGTTTTTATTGTGGTCTTATTTCCCCGTTGTTATTTTGCGACGATTAGATACCGTATTTGACGAGGTTGCTGAAGAAGAAGGTGGGGAAGGATTTGAAGACTTTGAAGACCAAGCAAATCCAGGCAAGTAGCCCTTTGACCATGATACCCTTGTGATCTTCGGAACCCGTTTATTTCCGAATGCATGATGATAAGAGTGTCGGTGGTGACCTAGTTAAGAACCACCACATGATGCATGTTTCACTCATGATCTTGCTATGTGCTAGATGAAATGCAAATGATTAGTAGTGATTCTTAGTGATGCATGTGTGCCATGTAACCTTCGTGGTTGCATTCTTTTCATAAACCCCATCGGGTGCCCCTAATGCCCGAGGGTGATATTGAGTTGGGTCATCACTTGAGGAAGAAGTGATGTGCCGGTAAAGATCTTGTGCATGGGTGAAATGATGGATTAGATTTATGTGTGACTACCGTCCCAACCAAATATGTGCAACCACTCTACCCCTTATGGGACGGGGTGTTATTGATTACTTAGGTCGATACTAGCATGGTGCCCGCATTACTAGTGACGGGGAGACTTGAGGTCTTTCCAGGGACGGGGTCGTGCTTGGATAGACGACCATGACTGTTTTCACAGGGCACCGGACACACCGTTGGTCCCTTCGTGTACGCATGACATTGAAAATAGGGCAAGTCCCATGATCTATTGTTTGTACTCGAGGGCTGTGCACCAACGAGTGGACTCTATGTTAGTTTCGTCTAAGGAAAGATAATGACCGGGTGCTTCCCCCGAGTACTTGAGGTACTGCGGGATCGTGGGTGACACGAAAGCTTCCCGGATCTTGTGGGTAAAGTGCGCAACCTCTGCGGAGTGTAAAACTATTCGAATAGCCGTGTCCACGGTCATGGACAGTTGGGTGGTGCTACTTAAACTATGTCCAGAATTTTACTACATCGGTGTAAGTATGTGTGTGTGATGAGTCAAGGTGGTGACTCGACTCGTGAGTTGAATTCTATTCATGTTGATATCGGTAACGTGCTCTCGAGGTTACGTGAACTTATTGATGCATACACTTGGTGGTAGAATATTTATTCTAGCCCATTGCTAGATTGCTCATTGTTGTTCAATGCATTGTTACTTGAACCAAATCATGGGTTGCTTGCGAGTACATTCAAAGTACTCATTGGCTTGCCACTGGTTATTTAATTGGCCAGGCATGGAGGAACAGGAATATGAAGAAGAGTTCTATGGAGACCAACATGCAAACTAGGACGCCATCCCAATCAGAATGCCTGTAGGGTTAAGGAAGATGGCATGGGTTCTACTTATCATCGAAGACTTCCGCTATTCGAGTTATTTGCTATTCAGCCCTTGAGGCTTTATCTATGTAAGACTTGGCCATAAGGGCCTTAATTTGTGTAAGACGGTATGTATGGATGTAGACTCTTGTTATTCAGCTTCTGTGTGTTCAGTGAGCATTGATCTCTGGGATCACTGTACACGTGCATTCGGTGATCTCGACTTCTAAGTCGGGGTCCCCATAGAGGATCGACATAAAGCTGAGAAACGATGCAGGTCTCAGGTTGTGGACAAAGTCTGATCTGTATGCCATAATGAGAAGGACTGCTGTGGACTACAGGTTTCACACAAAGTAACAATAAGACTTCTATGAAACAGTCCTGCTTGATAAGAAGCCCATTGTTTGTGATACGAGAAGAGTGGACTGGGACTTCATTGATGATAATGCAGATTATTTCCCAACTGTGCATGAGAGCTTCAAAGCATGAGGAGTGGACAAGTTTGTGGCTCCAAAGTTGACTAAGTGGAATGATGAACTCATCATGCAATTCTATTCCACAGCCCACTTCTATCCTGATGGAAGGATTGTATGGATGTGTGAAGGTACAAGGTACCAGTCGACTGTTGCTGAGTGGGCCAAGCTAATCAATGCCCCTGAAGAGCATGAGGATGATCTAGATGTCTATGCCAAGAAGAAGCAAGACCACAACTCCATGGCAAATATGTACAAGGTGATTCCTGATGATTATCTAGAAACTCACGAGTTTGGATATGTACATCATTTGCAGGCTGGTCTAGCCACCATCAACACAATCTTGAGGCATACACTGCTGCCTAAGTCAGGAGATGCAAAGATGATCAGAGGACATTCCATCAACATGCTGCATATATTTGATGTGCCACAGAAATTCAAAGTTATGAGCCTGATTGTAGAAACAATCAAGAGGACTGTTGCAGATCAGAAGAGATCATGTGGGTATGCTCCACACATTCAGATGCTTATCAACTCTATAATGGGCACAGGCACATACCTGTTGGACAAGGAATATCTACCATTGGTGCCTGACTTTGAGGACAACACAGTTGTCATGGATGAGAATGAATCGTCTTCAGTGCATGCTCATGAAAGGAGAGGGAAGGCCAAAGGAGAGAAAGCCACCAAGATGCCAAGTGCAGAAGAAGCATCTCAAATGACTCTCAAATCCAAGCAAGATCAAATGGCATATATGATTCAAGCTACCATGAGGATTGAGAAGGGCTTGGCCACCCTGACTCAGAATCAGGAAAGCTTGGAGGGGATCATGGAGACTAAGTTCTATGATCTTGATCTGAAGGTGACAGAGATCCAGTCTGCAGTTGAGAAGCTTCAGGAGGAAGCAGAGGAGAGAGGAGGACAGCCTACCACAGATGCATTTCAGCGAGTGCCTCGAGGTCAAAGATCTGCTGCAGTACCAGTTCCAGACACCAGAGCTACTACATCTGCACCAGCAGCTACAGCTTCAGTGCCACCTCCAGCAGCCACTCCACCAGCCCCAGCTACTTTGTCTGAAGCTTTCGTCCTTGGAGTTCTCTCTACACCGCCTCTCGAAGACCAAGCCTGAGAGACGCATAGCACTATGCATTTTCGAACTTTTTGGTAACTTGTTGCCAAAGGGGGAGAAATATGTATAGATCATAGGCTTCGAGAGAGAGTGTTTTGCCTCTTTGGTCTCTCTTGCTTTTGGTTGAACTTCCTTTGTATGTTTGCTTGATACTCTATGTTATGTGTGTGAGATACTTGTGTGATCATGTGTTTGATCATATGCTACCTTAATGTTTGCTTGATGATATTATCTCTATATTCCACATGATCATTCACTTTTCTTGGTGATGAGTGCATGTTTTAGTGTATATCATTTTGAGCGCTCCACCAAGATGTATGTGACATGGAAGAGTAACCCATGATCCTAATCGATTGTGCATTTGCATTCAAACGCAAATTCTAAATAATGCACAAATTTAGGGGGAGCTCTTGCTTATCACATACTTCTCAAAGCGACGATGTATTTAAATCTTATTATCATTCATCGAAGCTTTGATCTATATGTTGTCATCAATTACCAAAAAGGGGGAGATTGAAAGTGCAACTATCCCCGGGTGGTTTTGGTAATTACTAACAACATATAGCTCATTGAACTAATGCTATCTCAAGACAATATTTCTGGAAAGTTCAATGATTGGCATGGCATGGATTAGATTGTGGACCCCTCAAAATGATAAAAAAGAAAGGATTGGCTCAAGCTCAAAGCTAAGGACTCTACATTTTTTATTTCAGTGATCCAAGATCACATTGTGTCCATAGGAAAGCCAATACTATTAAAAGGGGATGAGGTGTTGCTTAATGGCTTGCTTGCTCATGATGCTTAGTGATATGCTCCAAAACCCTCAACCACTTTCTCACATCCACATATGTCCCAAACCAAAAGTCAAACTCAGCCCCACCGAAAATATCTATCCGGCGCCACCGAGTTCATTTGACATAGCCACTGCCAGAAAACCTACTCATTTTGGTCTCACCGAAAGGGATCTCGGTCTCACCGAAATGGGATTGCAAACTCTCTGTTGCCTGTTGCAATATTTTTGGTCTAACTGAGATGTGCAATCGGTCCCACTGAGTCTGTAATGCAAACTCTCAGTTGCCTCTTCGTAACACTTCAGTGAGAAACTCTCTGTGAATGAATCGATCCCACCAAGTTTGCCTGAGCAACTCTCTGTGTGCTTATTACCAAAATCGGTCACACCGAGTTTGTGTAATCGGTCCCACCGAGATTACGTTATGCCCTATCCCTAATGAAATCGGTCCCACCGAGTTGATCAGATCAGTCCCACCGAAATACCTAACGGTCACATTATGAACTAAATCGGTATGACCGAGTTCTTTGAATCGGTCCCACCGAGTTTCATAAATTGTGTGTAACGGTTAGATTGTGTGGAGGCTATATATACCCCTCCACCCACTCTTCACTCGTGGAGAGAGCCATCAGAACATACCTACACTGCCATCATTCATGTTCTGAGGGAGAACCACCTACTCAAGTGTTGAGATAAAGATATTCCACTTCTACCATATGAATCTTTTTCCCTAGCCTTCCCCAAGTTGCTTTCCACTCAAATCCTCGTTCCACCATATCCAAATATGTGAGGAGCTGTTTGAGTGTTGGGGAGACTATCACTTGAAGCATTTGAGCAAGGAGTTCATCATCAACACACCGTTTATTACCTTTTGGAGAGTGGTGTCTCCTAGATTGGTTAGGTGTCACTTGGGAGCCTCCGACAAGATTGTGGGGTTGAACCAAGGAGTTTGTAAGGGCAAGGAGATCGCCTACTTCGTGAAGATCTACCACTAGTGAGGCAAGTCCTCCGTGGACGATGGCCACGGTGGGATAGACAAGGTTGTTTCTTCGTGGACCCTTCGTGGATGGAGCCCTCCGTGGACTCGTGCAGTCGTTACCCTTCGTGGGTTGAAGTCTCCATCAACTTGGATGTACGATAGCACCACCTATCGGAGCCAAGATAAAAAAACATCATTGTCTTCACTTGCGTTTTCTCCCTCTAAACTCCTTCCTTTACCTTCATATGCAATTGTTTACTTTCTGCTGCTATACTCTTAGAATTGCATGTGTAGGTTGATTGCTTGACTTGTGCTAAGTTGCTAAAATCTGCCAAGAATTAAAATTGGGAAAAGGATAGATTTTTATTTGGTCAAGTAGTCTAATCACCCCCCTCTAGACATACTTTCGATCCTACACATGACCTTTTCTAAAATAGGACATATCGAGCGCCTAAGATTTGTCGGAATGGAAATGAATCAACAATCCTCCTAAAAGGTATAGCATTCATTGATGAGAAAGTGATAATGACATACAAAATTATATTGTATACCTAAAACATTTTATTGAATACTATCTATTCAAAAGACCATTCTAGCTATGACATAAAAAAAACTGTATGCAAATTAATCCGCACTACGGCCTACTACCATCTAACTATTTATTCTATTTAAAAAACCTATGTTCTACCTATATTTTCTATTCTACTGTATTGAAAATACATACATTCTGTTCAAAAAACCTAGATTTTCTAATCTATTCAGAAACCTACATTCTACAAGAAAAAACCTACATTCTATCTATCCACCAATAACATTTCTATAAATCTAAATTTACTATAAAATAAATATCTAATTAAGCACAATAGCAGGAGTGGAAGGGCGATCGTAGCTCACTAGGGGCGGCGACGGCGTCGGGGCAGGGCGCGGCGAGGGGAGTGGGGGACGACGATAGTGAAGTTGGGGCAGAGCACGACGAGGGCGTTGAGGCATGGCGCGTTGAGGGGAGCGGGGGACGGCGTCGGGGTGGAGCTCGACGGGGGCGGCGACGAGGCCTTGCGGGCTCGGAGGTGATGACGTGGTCCGGCAGCCTAGCGGTGTCATGGTCTTCGGCACCGTCGAGGGGAATGCCGGTGAGTGTGCCAAATTTTTGAAGTGGCCGCTTATATACAAAATGCTTTAGTCCCGGTTGGTGGCTCCAACCGGGAAAGGTGAATTTTTACCAGACCAAGCGGCGAGAAGCCATGCCTTTAGTCCTGGTTGGTGGCACCAACCGCAACCAAAGGGGGGCCTTTAGTCCCGGTTGGAGCCACGAACCGGGACTAAAGGCCACATGCTGCCACGGCGAGGCGCGGTGGATGCTTAGTCCCACCTCTCTTAGCGAGACACGTGCGGACCAGCTTATAAGCCCCGCCGTGGCTGCTCCTTCGAGCTCCCCGCTAAAGCAGGCATGTGGGCCCTATGAACGCCTCCCGCCCCTGTTGGGCCTACCGGCCCTACGGGCCTACATCCTGGCCAAATTAGAAGTTGGGGTTCTAGTCATATGCAGGCCGTGGCCCAGTAGGTGGGCTTTTAAAATTGATTTATTTTCCATTTCTTTTTTCTTTTGTTTCTGAGTTTTTTTCTTTATTTAGAGATTTTGGGTGAATCTTTTTGTTTTAGGTCACAAAAATTATAAATTTTCTGTTTGTGACAGTAGTTTCCAAATTTGAACATTTTGAATTTGAATTATTTGAAATTTGTGTGAATCACTAGTTTGTGAATAACTTTACTTTAAAAATAGATTTTTTAGTGATCCTTTTTTCTGCTTTTTAATATTAGTGTGTTTTATCATTATATGTGGGTGAAATGATGATACCATGCTAACTTTTAATGGCGACGTGGCTTTGAATGGCGCATACTGAATGCACGAAAAGTCTGGAGTTGAAATAAGTTTAAATACTGTAATGCCTTTGTACCAGATGAGTTTTGGTCCGAAACCCTGATACTTCGAAAGAGATTGTCCATTTTGTGCATGAAGCGCATCCATTTTTTGACGTAACCGTCTCAACTTTTTAGCACATGCTATGTGGGTGAAATGATGATACCATGCCAACTTTCAACCTCTTGAGAGTTCATTTGTAGTGCTTTTAAATTTCAGGGTCATTTAGCTAAAAAAAAAAGTAAATGCATATGAAAATAGCTAATGAAGTCACACTACTAGGTATAAGTCTAGCAGTAACGCAGGTATTTGGCATATGTACTGATACGGCGCTACGGCTAACATGTAGCTATGCATGGGTAGCAGTAGCGAGCTTTGGAGAAACGCGCTGCTGCTGTAGCTCCAGCGCTTTTAGTGAAGACACGCTACTGCTAATCAAACTAGTAGTATTGTGCTTTCTGTCCAGCGCTACTAGTATACTGTTTTTCATTTTATTTTTATTTTTAGTGTATTTATACGCCGTTATATGAATTTTTCATCATATCATCCACATGAATCTAATCTGCGTTCCTTCCACCAACACTAGCTAATAACATATCATCATGATAATCATGATCAACATCATCATCATATTAATATAAAAACTCTTGCATCATATCAGCACCAACAACACTAGCTAATAATCATCATAGTCATTACAAAAAACACTATTTAATCATCATAGTCATAGTGTAGCTATCTAATCACCATCAACAATAGCTAATAATCATCATCATAGTCATTACCACCAACACTAGCTATTTAATCATCATAGTCATAGTGTAGCATATCATCACCTTCAAACTCATTCTAGCTAACTAATCACTCCTGCTGCTCTCTCTCAGGTAAAATAGCATAAAACATGTGTAGTACTCCTTCTTCATCATATTGGAGAATGCAGATGAACATGTCTCCTAATTGTGGGCCGCGCTTCTGATTGCTGCCCCTAGTACTTCTCTGTTGCGATTCTTCAAAATTTTGCTCCAGTCTTTGACTATTAAGACTTGCTCACTTCATGAAACCATGAATACACTCATGTGCAATACATGATATCTTGGCGGTAAGCTAACCATTGTCATGCGAGCTTTAGGATTGATCCAATGAGGCACAACATTCATCAAGAGTACCTGTTGAAGGACATCATAGTAACATACTTAGCAATGAAGTTTAGCTTAAAAACTAATGTATGCAAAAGATGCACTGAGCACAAATAGTAAAAATATTACCATGTTTCCTAAATAGATGTGATTGTAGTTCAATACGCACACTAGTGGTCGCACGTGTTGAGTACTAATATTTCGAAATCAAGGAAAATATCCTATCTTGGCAGTATCAGGATCCTCAATCCATGAAACATAATGATTTATCTCCTCGCAGTTTAGTTCAGCCCCGGGATAGTAGTAGGTGCTGTCTACCAAGCGCAAGACATGTTTGCTTGAATGGAAATAAGCTGTCAATAGAAATTAGTTGTCAAGTATTTTTAAATAAACAATATAATTACTTAATAAATATGGTTGAGAAACTCACATAATGGTCGAACTAGAGGCGTCTAAACATCTACCCAGATGTCGATATTACTTTCAATTTCATCTTTCGGACGAATATCAAAGGTGATAAGCATATTAGCCTCAAATGCATAAGCCTTGCATAGTGCTCTCCAATTTTCGCATTCAAAATAGGAGTAGTTGTCTGCATTGTATAATTTTACGGCAAAAGCATAACCATGCTCGGTCCTCAAGTGAACTCTCTTTACCTCCATACTTTCCATCAAGGTTGTCAGAATCGTGATTTTGAATCGGATCGGAGCCCTGATGGTAGGATCGCAAATCATGGAATCTTCACTATCAGGATCATAGAAACGTAGATTCTATGAACTAAAGTCGTAGAATCAGAGGGGTTAGTTTGGATCGTAAAGTCGTAGAATCGTACAACAGAATCGCGATTCTGACAACCTTGCTTTCCATAGTACTGAAACCAATCTTATCCAAGACACACATTCTTGCATGGCAGGGATACACTAGTAGAATTGTAAAAAAGTAAAATTATAAGTTGAAGCAAAAGGAGCAGAAATCACGATTAATTATGGAAAAAGACTTATCATCGTGACTTACTGTATCCACTTCGAAGGTCTCATCCAACATGATGCTGAAGCGCCTACCACCAACTAGGTAAGGCCTGTCGCACATGCCGTGCTCGTCTTCGTAGTGTTCGCGCATACCGAATTCGCTTTCGTCGTCAGACATTTCCTATGTTCATAGTTGAAACATTAATTGAAAATCGATCGAAGGCAACTACCAGGAAACTCAACACACATATCACTATTAGTCCATATGCAATAGATTGACTTTACGTTTGTCGAGTCTTCCTTCCTAAACTCTTATCTCACGTATATAGTCAGGATTCTTCCACTCACACATTTCAACCGTCTGTGATGGTCTCTATTCCTCATTTTGATCTTGCACAAGAAAAAGAAGGAGAAGCAACCTGCACGACAACACTCTCCCTCACTGAAAGACACACAAGGAGCCGAAACAGACCTAAAGTCAACCAGTTCCATATATCGAGCAATGACATAGAAAAAATGCCCTATGTTTTTCCAAATACCATTGAATTGCCGTTCTGGCAAATCACAAGCACTCGATATGTTGTACATTGTAGCACAAGTCATGCTAAAATTCGGCATGACCTTTGCTAAAGATAGGACATATCGAGCGCCTGCAACTTGCCGGAACGGAAATGAATCAACATTCTGGCAAAACAAAGGCCACTCGGAGTACATTGCAAACAAGAACACCAAGACATCCTCTATATTCAGAATGCATCATCATCGACATCAATGACATGTCGACTAGCACTAGCATTTTCATCATCGACATTTACAAGACATTATCATTTGGCTATTCTCACCTAGAGGTCTTAAGGGGTCGACGATGGGCACGACTGCGGGGATGGGGCAGGGGCAAATACTTGATTTCTGCATAAACAAAATATATTAACTACTTACTATAAATAAACTAGTTCTATTAAGCACTTACTATAAGGAAACTAGTTCTATTAAGCACTTAATTAAACTAGATAACCTAGCTAGCCAACCTAGTTAACCTAGCTAGTTAGGCAGGGATGAGGAGGAGGAGGAGGGATGAGTGAGGGGCAGTGGGAAGAGGGTGGAGAGAGGAGAGAGGAGGAGGGCGACCGGAGGCGGAGGGAGGAGTGAGGAGGGCGCAGCCGGAGGAGGAGGAGGGCGCGGCTAGAGGAGGAGGAGGAGGAATTGGTCGGAGGAGGAGGGGGTGGCCGTGGCCGGAGGAGGAGAGAGGAAGGTGGTGGAAGGAGGAGGGAGGAGGGGCATTATCGAGGAGGAGGACAGCGGCGGCAATGTGGCGGCGGCGACGACGAGGGTGGAGAGGGAGAGGGAGAAGAGCAGATGAGAGGGAGAGTGAGAGGGTCAGACGCGCGGGGAAGACGATAAGTTAGGGTTAGTAGCAGCGCGGGTAGGGGACAAGCGCTACTACTACAGAGCATAGCAGTAGTGCTGTATAATGGTCAGCGTTGATGCTAAGTGGGGCTAGCCATGTGTGCCGAGTTCAAACTTAGCAGCAGCGCGTGTTAGAAAAATGCGCTACTGCTAAAAGGATAGCAGTAGCGCCTTTTCTTTCCATGCTCTACTAGTAAGTAGCAGTAGTGCGTCATGTTATCCAGCGCTACTGATAAGATTCTGTGTATAAGGTTTTCCCTAGTAGTGTCAGAAAGGGTTGAAAATTCATGACGTGGCTCTGAATGGTGCATACTGAACGCACAAAATTTTTGGAATTGCAATAAGTTCTAAAAAATGAAATGCCTTTGTAACCGATGAATTTTTGTCCAAAACCCTGATACTTCGAAAGAGATTGTCCATTTTGTACACAAAGTGCGTCCAGTTTTTGACGTAACCTTCTCAACTTTTTAGTACATGCTATGTGGGTGAAATGATGATACCATGCCAACTTTCAACCTTTTAAGAGTTCATTTGTAGTGCTTTTCAATTTCAGGGTCATTTAGCTCAAAAAATCAGTAAATGCATGAAAAATAAGAAATGAAGTGAGAAAGGGTTGCAAATTGATAATGTGACTTTGAATGGTGCTTTGTACATACGTACTATCGGACAATTCATTGTCCTTTGAAAGCATCTACTTTAACATTATCAACAACTTTTCAAATCCCATGTGAGATACACCATTCTCTGCCTTCCATTGCAGCAATTCCAGTGTGGTGCCCAATTTTTTCTTGTCATCTTCGTAATTTGGGTTCAACAATTTTTTGTGATCCTCCAACATGCGCTGCAACTTCAACTTCTCCTTTTCACTTGTGCAGTTTCTCTTTGGATCGGCAATGGCCCGACCAAGATCATCAGCGGACTCATCTGATGCCTCTTCTTCAGCTCCTTCCTCCATTGTTGTACTATCGTATTCAGGGAACCAATGGCTACGATAGCTATCGTCGTTCTCTTCCTCTTCATTCTCTTCCATTAGGACCCCTCTTTCTCCATGCTTGGTCCATCAGTTATAGCCAGACATGAAATCGGACTCAAATAGCTGGACGTGAATCATTCTTGAGTTAGAGTAATTGTGATCATTCTTACAGAAAACACATGGACAACACATAAAACCATCCGCCCGCTTGTTTGCCTCAGCCACAAGCAGAAAAGTATGCACACCATTAATGAGCTAGGGAGAGCATCGATTATCGTACATCCATTGCCGGCTCATCTTCATTGCACAACACCGAAAAGACCAAATTAATACAAGTTCATACACACTTATTCTCATAAAAAACGTACAAACTCTCTAGTTAAAGCATTTAAATGCAACAACAAATGCGATTAAGATTGCAACTAAGGTAACAATTGATCCAACAACATAATGATACCAAGTCTCGCTATCACTGGCATATTTTCTAATATTTCTAATCTTCAAGCGCATTGCATCCATCTTGATCCTGTGATCATCGACGACATCCTCAACATGCAACTCCAATTCCATCTTCTCCTCCTCAATTCTTTTCGTTTTTTTTCAAATACTCGTTTTCTTTTTCAACTAATTTTAACTTCTCGACAAGAGGGTCGGTTGCAATTTCCTGTTCACATACCTCCTAGATAAAAATATCTATGTCAACTTGATGGGCATAATTTGTCATAAACACAAAATGCAACAAATAGTTATAAAATAGAATATACCATATCCGAATCATAAACCGAACGAGGGCCGACGGGGACGGATATCAAAACAATGCCACTATGTATAACAAACAACATATGGGTAAGAAAATTATACAAGTAACTATCTAAATCACACAAACATGTTTTTTAATAAAAAAAATGAGAACAAGAGGCTCACCAAGGTGGTGCCAGCGACGGCACGGTGCGGGCGATCGATAGTGGTTAGGATGGGGACGAGAAGGCATTAAGTAAACAAAGTCTACATATGCAAACTAAGAAGTTAATTTGAGCTAAAATTGCATATAAATCAAATAAACTACCACATATAATTACTCCCACACTAAAACCCACAAATCACTATATTTATAGAGCATTACAAGAGCTAATCTAGCAATGAGAGATGAAAGGACAAAGTTGCTAACCTTTGTGAACACTTTGATGGATGGGGTGCCTTCGAATCTTGACAAATTTTGGCAAAAATGAAGGTGAACTCGAGCATGAGGGGAAGAAAACAGAGTGGAGGGGAAAAACAGAGAGCTTCAGCTCGAGCTGGACGAAGCACTATATATAGTGACATCTTTAGTCGCGGTTGGTTATACAAACCGTGACTAAAGGTGCACCTATAGTACCTATTCGTGAAACAAATCAGTAGTAAATGTGCTCGTGGGGCCCCATCCTGACAGCAGCCTGCCACCACCCCTTTGGTCCCGGTTCGTGTCATGAACCGGTATAGAGGTTCAACACGAACCAATAGTAATGATTCCCGCCCCCTAGCCATTCGAACCGGCACTAATGGTCACATTAGTATCGGTCTGTTTCCAAACCGGGACTAATGGGGCTCACCTAAAGTTGTTTTTCTACTAGTGGACGGTTACAGATCTGCCACAAAAGGGGGTAAGGCAGACACTTGATCTGGTGAGAGACGAACGTGGTGGTCCTCTCGGCGACCCCATGTGCTATGTAAATTGTAAAATTCCTACTTTTTCAGATGTGATTTTTTATAAACTTGCCATCTGCATTTTATATATTATATGTAGCATGGCAATTTCCATGTTTTTCAATTCTCCCATGATGATTTATAATAAGAGCGTGTCATTTTAATAATTATGAACATGACATTTTTATTAAGAGGATTGCAGTTTATTATTAAGAGCATGACATTTTTATTATTACTAACATGATTTTTTTTAATTTTTCAACTGGGTGACATTTCTATGATTAAGAGCATGACATATTTATTATCAATAATGTGATATTTTCATTATTAGGGGGTGGCAGTTTTATCATTAACATGTGGTCGTTATTTTTGAGAGCATGTCATTTTTATTATTGTTGACATGTCATTTTTTTAGAAAGAAGATGGCATCATTAATTTCAACAAAATGAAATTTTTAATGTTTAGAGGATGACAATTTTTTAATTGCATTTTAGTGTCTTTTAGGGCTTATCCAGATAAAATATTTTTCAGAACATGGCATTTTCTTAAATTTTTGCATATTTTTTGTTCATGGCAAATTTTATATAGAGGATGGCAGTTTCAAACTTTAGCATGAAAAAATCAAATTCTAGATCACTAATTTTTTGTTTTTAAAGTTTTTACGTGGTAATCTTAAACAAAAAACATTTGAATAGGCCTCGTGGGTCATGGGGGGTCACCCTGGCCTGCCCTCTTGGCAAAGAATCAGAAATGGTCACTAGGAGCTCATCCCCCCGAGGAACGAATCGTAAGATGGGAGCTCTCCCGTGCTCGACCGCTGGATATTAGGGTCCTAAACTTTTGAAGGTGGTGTATCGAAGCACACCTTTTTTACTTATTGAAGGGTAGATCGGCAATTTCACAATGAATTAGCTTCGTCTCCTTCCTGAATTCGGTTCATGGTAGTTCTCCTAGATCAGCCACCGCAACGACATCGCCTCCGAGCTCAGCTCCTTTGCGCTCCACAACGAGGGCGCTGGCTGGAATCCTTGTGGTAGTTATTTCTCCGGGTATGGCAAAAGGTCCTGGAGTCTTTACTATTTCTAAATGTAAGTGCACACTCAAGTGCATCGATCTCTCTAGGCTTTCTGAATTATAACTGATTTAATTTGTGGATTATCGTTACATTGGGGTAATCTATACATAGGGGTTCATACACGTTATCATCCTATTTTCTCCGGTAGATACCTTGAGGCACTCTTTGAAGTTTTTTGTGTTATATTGAATATTATGAATCTGAAATTGTTTAATGCATAGAGAATAATCAACTCATGGATACTTGTGGTGACATTGGAGTATCTAGGTGAAATTAGAGTTGGTTCATGCGTAACATATGGTGTTATTTAAGTACGAACTTTAGGGATATTTGTGATGCAAATTGAAGAATTTTTATATGATTTATTTATGATAGCACTATTGAGAGATTGCACTAGTGAAAGTATGAACCCTAGGCCTTGTTTCGAAATATTGCAATATCGTTTGTGCTCCATTTTATCACATGCTACCTTACTATTTTTATCTTTTCATATTACAAAGACTATATCTTTTATCCATACTACACTTGTATCACCATCTCTTCGCCGAACTAGTGCACTTATACAATTTACTATTATATTGGGTGTGTTGGGAACACAAGAGATTTCTTATACTTGATTGCAGGGTTGTTTGAGAGAGACCATCTTCATTCTATGCCTCGCACGGATTTATAAACCTTAGGTGATCCACTTGAAGGAAATTTGTTGTTATGCTACAAAAATCTGCGCTTGGAGGTTCAATACGAGTCTACACGAATAAGTTGTGTAGTAGACATAAGTGTTCAGTGAGACAGGCGAGGAGCAGGAGGACATCGCCGGCTCCATTGAGGCCGCGCCCTGCCTCAATGACCACGAAATTGTCACGTCCGTAGGCGCCGTCAGCAGCGAGGAAGAGTAGTGCACGGTAGGTCGCCACTGCTCGTGTCCCAAGAAGGGCACCGCTCCTCCCCTCTCGTTGAAAATTAGCTTGGTTGCATCAACATCGGTGGCTGATTAGTGTTGGGTAACGTACTAATAATTGAAAAAACATCCTACGTGTCATCAAGATCAATCTAGGAGATGCTAGCAAGGAGAGAGAGGGAGTACATCTTCATACCCTTGAAGATCGCTAAGCGGAAGCATTGCAAAGAACGCGGTTGATGGAGTCGTACTCGCGGTGATTCAAATCGCGGAAGATCCGATCTAGCGCCAAACGGACGACACCTCCGCGTTCAACACACGTACAGCCCGGGGATGTCTCCTCCTTCTTGATCCAGTAAGGGGGGATGAGAAGTTGAGGGAGAACTCCGGCAGCACGATAGCATGGTGGCGGTGGAGCTCGTGGTTCTCGGTCAGAGCTTCACCAAGCTCAACGGAGGAGGAGGAGGTGTACGAGGGGGAAGGGCTGCACCAGGGGCTGAGGTATGGCTGCCCTCCCACCCTCCTTCTTTTTATAGGGTGAAGTGGAGAGGGGGGCGCCCCCCTAGATGCATCTAGAGGGGGCGGCCAAGGGGGGTGCTTGCCCCCCAAGTTCGTGGGGGGACGCCCCCACCCCTAGGGTTTTAACCCTAGGCACATTGGGCCCCTTGGGGGCCGCACCAGCCCACTAGGGGGGCTTGGTTCCCACCCATATTCAGCCCAGTTTCTCCCCCGGGGCAGGTGGTCCCTCCCGGTGGTCCCAGTACAATGCCGATAACCCCCGAAACTTTTCCGGCGACTAAAACTGGACTTCCCATATATAAATATTCACCTCTGGACCATTCCGAAACTCCTCTTGACGTCCGGGAACTCATCTGGGACTCTGAACAACTTTCGGTAACCACATAAAATTCCCATTACAACTCTAGCGTCACCGAACCTTAAGTGTGTAGACCCTACGGGTTCGGGAACCAAGTAGACATGAACGAGACACCTCTTCGACCAATAACCAATAGCAGGATCTGGATACCCATATTGGCTCCCACATGTTCCATGATGATATCTTTGGATGAACCACGATGTCGGGACTTCAATCAATCCCGTATACAATTCCTTTGCATCGGTATGTTACTTGCCTGAGATTCGATCGTCGGTATCCCCATACCTACTTCAATCTTGTTACCGGCAAGTCTCTTTACTCATTCTGTAACACATGATCCCATGACTAACTCCTTAGACACATTGAGCTCATTATGATGATGCATTATCAATGACATCCAATGTCCATGTTCAGGAAACCAAAACCATCTCTTGATCAATGAGCTAGTCAACTAGAGACTCACTAGGGACATGTTGTATATGTATTCACACATGTATTACAGTTTTCGGTTAATACAATTATAGCATGAACAATAGACAATTATCATGAGCAAGAAAATATAATAATAACCATTTTATTATTGCCTCTGGGGCATATTTCCAACAGTCTCCCACTTGCACTAGAGTCAATAATATAGTTACATTGTGATGAATCGAACACCCATAGAGTTCTGGTGCTGATCATGTTTTGCTCGTGGAAGAGGTTTAGTCAATGGATCTACGACATTGAGATCTGTATGTACTTTACAAATATCTATGTCTCCATCTTGAATATAACCACAAATGGAGTTGAAGCGGTGCTTGATGTGCTTAGTCTTCTTGTGAAACCTAGGCTCCTTGGCAATGGCAATAGCTCCAGTGTTGTTAGAGAAGAGAGTCATCGGGCCCGATGCATTGGGAATCACTCATAGGTCGGTGATGAACTCCTTCATCCATACTCCTTCCTGCGCTGCAACATGTAGATGCCGCCATGACTCTTTGCTTGCAACTGCACCAGCTGACTGGTCCACCATTCAAAATATACATGTATCCGGTTTGTGACTTGGAGTCATCCAAATCTCTATCGAAGCTAGCATCGACATAACCATTTACGACGAGCTCTTCGGCACCTCTGTAAACGAGAAACATATCCTTAGTCCTTTTCAGGTACTTCAGGATATTCTTGACCGCTGTCCAGTGTTCCATTCCGGGATCATTTTGGTACCTCCCTACCAAACTTATGGCAAGGTTCACATCAGGTCTGGTAGACAGCATGGCATACATAATAGAGCCTACCGCTGAGGCATGGGGGATGACACTAATCTTTTCTCTATCTTCTGCCGTGGTCGGATATTGAGCCGCGCTCAATGTCACACCTTGCAATACAGGCAAGAACCCCTTCTTGGCTGATCCATATTGAACTTCTCCAATATCTTGTCAAGGTACGTGCTTTGTGAAAGACCAATGAGGCGTCTCGATCTATCTTTATAGATCTTGATGCCTAATATGTAAGCAGCTTCTCTAAGGCCCTTCATTGAAAAACACTTATTCAAGTAGGCCTTTATGCTCTCCAAAAATTCTATATCATTTCCCATCAACAATTTGTCGTCCACATATAATATGAGAAATACTACATAGCCCCCACTCACTTTCTTATAAATACAGGCTTGTCCATAAGTCTGTATCAATCCAAACGCTTTGAACACTTCATCAAAGCGAATGTTCCAACTCCGAGATGCTTGCACCAGCCCATATATGGAGCGCTGGAGCTTGCATACCTTGTCAGCATTCTTAGGATCGACGAATCCGACTGCATCATATACAATTCTTCCTTAAAGAAACTATTAAGGAATGTCGTTTTGACGTCTATTTGCCAGATTTCATAACCATAAAATGCGTCAATTGCTAACATGATTTGGACGGACTTCATCATCGCTACAGGTGAGAAAGTCTCATCGTAGTCAACTCCTTGAACTTGTCGATAACCCTTAGCGACAAGCCAAGCCTTGTAAATGGTCACATTACCATCTGCGCCAGTCTTCCTCTTAAAGATCCACTTATTCTCTATGGCTTGCTGATAATCGAGCAAGTCCACCAAAGTGCATACTTTGTTCTCATACATGGATCCTATCTCAGATTTCATGGCTTCAAGCCATTCATTAGAATCCGGGCCCGCCATTGCTTCTTCATAGTTCGAAGGTTCACCGTTGTGTAACAACATGATTTCCAGGACAGGGTTGCCGTACCACTCTGGTGCAGAATGTGTGCTCATGGACCTACAAAGTTCAGTAGCAACTTGATCCGAAGTTTCATGATCATCATCATTAACTTCCTCTCTAGTCGGTGCAGACACCACAGAAACATCTTCCTATGTTGCGCTACTCTCCGGTTCAAGAGGGGGTACAATTAACTCATCAAGTTCTACTTTCCCCCCACTTAATTCTTTCGAGAGAAACTCTTTCGCCGGAAAGGATCCATTCTTGGCAACAAAGATCTTGCCTTCGGATCTAAGGTAGAAGGTATACCCAATAGTTTCCTTAGGATTTCCTATGAAGACACACTTTTTCGATTTGGGATCGAGCTTTTCAGGTTGAAGTTTCTTGACATAAGCATCGCATCCCCAAACTTTCAGAAACGACGGCTTAGGTTTCTTCCCAAAACATAATTCATACGGTGTCGTCTCAACGGATTTATATGGTTCCCTATTTAGAGTGAATGCGGCAGTCTCTAAAGCATAACACCAAAATTATAGCGGTAGATCGGTAAGCGGCATCATAGATCGCACCATATCCAATAGAGTGCGGTTACGACATTCGGACACACCATTATGCTGAGGTGCTCCAGGCGGCGTGAGTTGTGAAAAAAATTCCACATTTCCTTAAGTGTGTGCCAAACTCGTGACTCAAATATTCTCCTCCACGACCAGATCGTAAGAACTTTTTTTTGTCACGTTGATTCTCTACCTGCTCTGCAATTCCTTGAACTTTTCAAAGGTCTCAGACTTGTGTTTCATTAAGTAGACATACCCATATCTACTTAACTCATCAGTGAGGGTGAGAACATAACGATAGCCACCGCAAGCCTCAACGCTCATTAGACCACATACATTAGTATGTATTGTTGCTCACTCCAACGTTCCAGAGAATGGAGTCTTGGTCATCTTGACCAGGAGGCATGGTTCGCATGTGTCAAATTATTCATAATAAAGAGACTCCAAAAGTCCATCTACATGGAGTTTCTTCATGGGTTTGACACCAATATAACCAAGGCGGCAGTGGCACAAGTATGCGGACTATCATTATCAACCTTACATCTTTTGGCATTCACACTATGAATATGTGTAACATCACGTTCGAGATTCAATAAAAATAAACCATTGACCAGCGGGGCATGACCATAAAACATATCTCTCATATAAATAGAACAACCTTTATTCTCGGATTTAAATGAGTAGCCATCTCGCATCAAAAGAGATCCAGATACAATGTTCATGCTCAAAGGTGGTACTAATAAAAATTATTGTGGTTTAAAACTAATCCCGAAGGTAGATGTATAGGTAGCGCACCAACGGCGATCACATTGACCTTGGAACCATTCCCGACGCGCATCGTCACCTCGTCCTTCGCCAGTCTCCGCTGTTGGGGAACGTTGCATGGGAAAAAAATTCATACGCTCACCAAGATCAATATAGAAGATGCACATCTACGAGAGGAGAGTTGGATCGACATACCCTTGTAGATCGCAAAGCGGAAGCGTTACTAGAACACGGTTGATGGAGTCGTACTCGCAGCGATTCAAATCGTGGAAGATCCGATCTAGCGCCAAATGGACGGCGCCTCCGCATTCAACACACGTACATCCCGGGGATGTCTCCTCCTTCTTGATCCAGCAAGGGGGAAGGAGAAGTTGAGGGAGAAATCCGGCAACACAACGGCGTAGTGGTGGAGCTTGTGGATCTCCGGCAGGGCTTCGGCAAGCACTGCGGAGAAGGAGGAGGTGAAGGAGGGAGAGAGGGTTGCGCCAGGGCAAGGGGATTGGTGTGTTCAGGCCCCCCTCTCCCCCACTATATATAGGAGGCAAGGGGAAGGGCTAGGGGCGCAGCCTTGGCCGTTCCTCCAAGGAGGGGTGTGGCCAGGGAGGAGTCCTCTCTCCCCAAGGCACCTAGGGGGTGCCTCCTCCTTTTAGGACTCTTCCTCCTCCTCCCCTCTTTGCGCATGCGCCTCTTGGAGCTAGTGCCCCTGGCCCATATAGGCCAAGGCGCACACACCTACAACCCATGTGCCCCCAGGGGCAGGTGGACCCCCAAACCCCTTTCGGCACTCCCGGTACAATACCGATAATACGCGAAACTTTTCCGGCAACCAAAACAGGACTTCCCATATATAAATCATTACCTCTGGACCATTTCGGAACTCCACGTGACGTCCGGGATCTCATCCGGGACTCCAAAAAACTTTCGGTTAACCACATACAATTCCCATCACAACTCTAGCTTCACCCGAACCTTAAGTGTGTAGACCCTACGGGTTCGGGAATCATGCAGACATGACTGAGACACCTCTCCGGCCAATAACCAATAGCGGGATCTGGATACCCATATTGGTTCCCACATGTTCCACGATGATCCGCAACAATGATGTCAAGGATTCAGACAATCCCGTATGTAGTTCCCTTTGTCTATCGGTATGTTACTTGCCCGAGATTCGATCGTCCGTATCTCCATACCTAGTTCAATCTCGTTACCGACAAGTCTCTTTACTCGTCTCGTAATACAAGATCCTGTGGCTAATTCTTTAGTCACATTGCTTGCAAGCTTATTGTGATGTCGTATTACCGAGTGGGCCCTGACAAACCTCTCCGTCATACGGAGTGAAAAATCCCAGTATTGATCCATGCCAACTCAACAGACACCCCAGGAGATACCTGTAGATCACCTTTATAGTCACCTAGTTACGTTGCGATGTTTGGTAAAAACAAGGTACTCCTCCAGTGTCAGTGATTTGCATGATCTCATGGTCATAGGAACATATACTTGACATGCAGAACACAATAGCAATAAACTGACACAATCATATGCTACATTCATAGTTTGGGTCTTGTCCATCACATCATTCTCCTAATGATGTGATCCTGTTATCAAATGACAACTCATGTCTATGACCATATTTGATCAATGAGCTAGTCCAGTATGGGCTCACTAGGGACATGTTGTTTGTGTATGTATCCACACATGCATTTGAGTTTCCAATCAATACAATTATATCATGGATAATAAACGATTATCATGAACAAGGAAATATAATAATAACCATTTTATTATTGCCTCTAGGGCATATTTCCAACAGTCTCTCACTTGCACTAGAGTCAATAATCTAGCATTATATGGTAATGAATCTAACACCCATAGAGTTATGGTGTTGATCATGTTTTTCCCTTGGAAGAAGTTTAGTCAACGGATTTGCAAAATTCAGATCCGTGTGTACTTTGCAAATATTTATATCCTCCTCCTTGATCGAATCGCGGATGGAATTGAAGTGTCGCTTTTATGTGTCTGGTCCTCTTGTGAAACCTTGTGTCAGGACCGGTTTTCTAGTAAAATATTTACTGAGAAACCGACCTTTTAATCGGACCAGTGTAGAAGAATCCTTCTCGCTAGTAGACAAATCCTTGATACAGAATTTCAGAGTACTGAATATTATACAAGGTTGAGCTGAGGCTGCTCAACAATTTATTACAAGCACGCCGATATTATACATAAGGGCGGATATGACACAAGGGTAGGGTGGCATAACTACTGACTCGTAATAAAAGTGGTGGTGGATATGTCACAGTGTAGTGGGTGACACGACTCCAATATCTTACAGCTCATCGAGTGTCAGAGTGAGACCCGATGAATTTATTTGGTGAATGGAGGAAGCGGTTATAATACAGTGATCAACTCCAGGATCGCAAAAGACTGACTGGGACTCCATTAAGCGTCGGACTCACTATCGAACTCTTCATCCATGAGATCACCTTCGTCAACATCTGGCCAAATCAACAAGCCAGGTGAGTACTTTGAATGTACTCGCAAGACAGTCCAGACATAAGATATAACAAATGCAAACATGATGCATATGAGCAGACTAGCAATATGTACTCAAAGAATAAATTTACGCTGCAAAATAAAAAGGGAAGTCGGACGGTAGTCCTCCCGAAATTCCAATGGAAAAATAAAAGAATACCGATCGAGTGTCTGAGTGACGCCTCGTAAGGAAAAATGAATAAAAACATGCCACAGTCAGAATTCTGAGCGACATCACATAAAGGGCTTATAACGAAAATAAATAATGAGAATGCCACACTCGGACGTCTGAGCAACATCACATAAAGGGCTTATAACGAAAATAAATAATGAGAATGCCACAGTCGGACGTCTGAGCGACATCACATAAAGGGCTTATATACAAAAGTAAATAACAAGAATGCTATAGTCGGACGTCTGAGCAACATCACATAAAGGGCTTATATTCAAAAGTAAATAATGAGAATGCCACAGTCGGACGTTTGAGCGACATCACAGAATGGGCTTTTATTCAAAAGTAAATAACGAGAATGCCACAGTCGGACGTCCGAGCGACATCATAGAATGGGCTTATATTCAAAAGGAAATAAAGAGAATGCCACAGTCGGACGTCTGAGCGACATCACAGAATGGGCTTATATTCACAAGTAAATAACAAGAATGCCACAGTCGGACGTCTGAGCGACATCACATAAAGGGCTTATATAATCTTTGGTATGACGGTAAATCATCTCAAGGGATTAATCAGTACAGAAATAACTGGTTAGTTCATCTACCAGGATGACACTTGACTAGATTACCATTCTTATCACTATCTTAGAATACCCGAGACGGTCACTGAGGTTGACACGGAGATTGACGCTAGGCCATAGACATGGCTACTCAGAAGGTTTTAACTCTGCAGAGTTTGTACTCTTAAATCACACGTCAACGGATTTCAATAGCCACAAAGGACTAGTTCCATCTACGGTGTTTTAGCAGAAACACAACTAACCAGTACACACGCATTTCACATCCTGCTGCCCGGAATCACCTGAGACAACACTCACGAAAAACTTTAAGACGGGGAGGCTACAACCTCGAATAGCATGGGATCAAATTTATATCGCGCGCTCTAAGGGGTGCCCCCCTCTCGGTCCCAACCGGAAACACCCATGCCCCCTGACCAGATGACGGGCTTTAATCCAGGGCCATGGAACCCTCATCCCGGCCCCTCTATTTGGTGTGTACAAGGAAAGAGGTTTGCAGCTGACTAAACCGTATACTTTGCAGAAGACATGTGACAGTACCAAAAAGGAGACGAACGGGATCATGAGTTGATCCACGTTAATACTGGAGTTAACGGTTGATTTGCATGCTTCAACAATACCATCTTACAACCTATCATGTCACCACATGATCAGGTTGGTTCACCATCATCTTTCGGGGCTCACACGGAGTTTGTTTTGCATGAAATATAACATCCGCAAAATGCTTATATAACCATGCCATGAAGGGAAACTACTCAAGCAAACATGCAACACACTCATCATATCGAAGGTTCAAACATGCTTGCCTGGTTCGGAGTAGTCAGAGTCTAACTCGGTGAAGTTCGCAGCTCCGTCACTTCCTTCGGTATCTACGGATACAAATAAAACGGGTACTAACATAAATACCACGCGTGTATAAAAGTTGTCCCAAATATTTTTCAAGTAAATATGACAAAAAACTAGACAGAAAACCAAAGAGGTCAGAAAAAGAATCAACTCAAAATCATCTTTATTTAAAAGTTATTAAAGTTTTTGTCCAGGGACTTGTCTGTAATGAAACAGAAAGTTTCCAGGGGCTAGAATATAAAAACAGAAAACGATTCAGTAAGCAGTACGCCAGCTGAATAGGGAAAGCGTACTTTGCCCGAAGGCGCTTTCCAGAAAAACGGTTCGAATAAGATAGAGAGACTGACGAGGGGGTCCCACCCGTCAGGTTTGAATCTTCAACTTAAAACACAGTCGCGCCGGCGCCAGAGAGCTGCGGTGGTCGCCGACGCCGATCCACGGTGAGGTAGGGGAAGTGGGTGGTACCTGTGTGTTCACGGTGTTCTTCCGCGTCGGTGGGTGGTGGAGTTGGGCGTCGGCGAGCACCACGTCGACGGCGGTTCGGGTGGTTGTGTGACTCGTCGGAGAGAGCTGCGGGGGTCAAATTGAAGCGGGGGTTAGTCGTCTAGGTGTGTCAGGACTCTACTGGCAAGACTAGGGCCGTGGAGGAGCTCTCACCAGAAAGAGAGCTGTCGGAGCCCGAAGCGGATCGGGGCGGCCGGAGTTGGGGAAGAAGGGCTCCTCGAGGTTCTTCCAGTGGCTGGGCGGGGTCTGGTGAGATGGTGGAGCTGTGCGGGGTCGAGTGCGAGCTTGGGGGTGCTATTTATAGCCGGCCCGAGGCGGTTGCCGCAAACGGGATAAGTCCTGCGAGGCTGTGGCCGAATGGGTGGCTTAAGTACTTGAGCATCGACGTGATGGTCTACTAGTCTCATTCCGAAGCAGAGCTTAGCAAGACAAGGGTGCTTACGGCACTTTCCCAAAGGAACGGCCGTGCGGGCACGTCGGCGGCAGAGAGCGCGCTCTGCGCCTCTCAGGCCACGGCGACTGTGCTGCAGCGTGCGCAGGGAAGAAGACGGCCACGCGGAGCTCCCAGGTGGCTTGGGCGGTGCCGAAGGGCGTTGCTTTGCAGGGTGACCCCTGTCGGCCGCCACGGGTGGCTCTGCCGCCGCGGAAGATGCCGGCGCAGGCGGGCCACGACGCCACCGACGCTCGCACTAAGCCAAGCGAGCGTGCGGCACTCTGGATAAGAGAGAGGAGCAGTGCAGCAAGGTGCCAAGGTAGCACTGGTGAGATTGACGAGAAGCTCGGCGAAACTGCACTGTCGACTGAATCTTCAGTTAACTTTTTCTGAATTTCGACAGAAACAGTGCACATCAACTGTTTGATGAAATGATTCACGCACTTGCCGAATTTTTCTTGGGCTGAATTTTGGTGAGGTGGCCTCTTGATGCATCCAGAGGCTGCCTGAATTTTCACAGAATTTTAGGAAGGGAGAAAGTATGAATTTCACCAAAAATGGCAAATCTGGTCCAAACTTGCAGCAAGTGAAATTTGAAAATTTTGAACTGTGGACCAGTGGATCATGATGGATCTAGGTTGAGGGTACTAAGGACTAGCCAGGGGTGTTTGTTTGGAATCAAAAATCAAAAGGAAACTAGTAGTTCCTATGCAAATCACCAAGGCTCAACTAAAAAGACAGAATTTTTTTTTGAATAAAATAATTAGAAGAAACATCTAAAAGAGGTTGAAACCTAATAGAATTGATGTTAGACTTTTTCCAAGTTGGGAATGAGGGTTTTGGGAAGAAAGATCTTCATTGGGTGTCATGGTGAAAGAAAAATTTGAGTGGGGAGGATAAGCCCAAGGCTGCTATAAGAAGACTTTTCATAAAAAGGAAATTATCAAAACTCTTTTGAAAATAAAATGTGTTGAGCTAACACAAGGAGAAAACCTTCAAGACCAGAAGACAGGGTTGAGAAGGGCATGGAAAAAATTTTGCCAGAAAAGATTTGAGAAAGGGGGTTCTTTTAGAAAAGATTCAAATATCCCCCTTCCAAAAGACCAAAGGGTTTGATGAAAACAAATCCAAACATTTGGAGTGTTATACCTTGGTTCCTGGGCTAGAGAAATGGCACCAGTGTTGTCACATAACAGAGTCATTGGTCCAGTGCACTGGGCACAACTCGAATATCTGTCATGAACTGCTTCATCCAGACAGCTTCCTTCACCGCCTCTGAGGCAACTATGTACTCCGCTTCGCATGTAGAATCAGCTACCACGCTTTGCTTGGAACTGCACCAGCTTACCGCTCCCCATGAAGAATATACATGTATCAGGTTTGGGACTTAGAGTCATCCGGATCAGTGTCAAAGCTTGCATTGACGTAACCCTTAACACCGAGCTCTTGATCACCTCCATAAATGAGAAACATTTCCTTAGTCCTTTTCAGGTACTTAAGGATATTCTTGACTGCTGTCCAGTGTTCTATTCCAGGATTACTTTGAAACCTTCCGGACATACTTAAGGCAAGGCTCACATCAGGTCTTGTGCACAACATCGCATACATGATATTTCCTATCGCTCAAGCATAGGGGATGACACTCATTTTTTCTCTATCCTTTGTAGTCGCTGGGCATTGAGTCTTACTCAACTTCACACCTTGCAAAACAGGCAAGAACCCCTTCTTGGACTAATCCATTTCGAACTTCTTCAAAATATTGTCAAGGTATGTGCTTTGTGAAAGTCCTATTAGGTGTCTCGATCTATCTCTATAGATTTTGATGCCTAATATGAAAGCAGCTTCTCCTAGGTCCTTCATTGTAAAACTCTTGTTCAAATATCCTTTCACGTTTTCCAAAAGTTCTATATTGTTTCCAATCAGCAATATGTCATCCACATATAATATTAGAAACGCTATAGGGCTCCCACTCACTTTCTTGTAAATACAAGCTTCTCTGAAAACTTGTATAAACCCAAATGCTTTGATCACATCATCAAAGCAAAGATTCCAACTTAGAGATGCTTGCACCAGACCATAAATGGATCGCTGGAGTTTGCATACTTTGTCAGCATTATCTGGATCGACAAAACCTTCTGGTTGCATCATATACAACTCTTCCTTAAGGAAACCATTAAGGAATGTTGTTTTGACATCCATCTGCCATATTTCATAATCGAAAAACGCAGCTATTGCCAACATGATTCTGACGGACTTAAGCATCGCTACGGGTGAGAAAGTCTCATCGTAGTAAACTCCTTGAACTTGTGAAAACCCCTTTGCCACAAGTCGAGCTTTATGGACGGTGACATTACCGTCTACATCCGTCTTTTTCTTGAAGATCAATTTATTCTGAATGGCCTTTCGCCCTTCAGGTAATACTTCAAAAGTCCACACTTTGTTTTCATACATAGATCCCATCTCGGATTGCATGGCCTTTAACCATTTGTCGGAATTCGGGCCCACCATCGCTTCTCCATAGCTCGTAGGTTCATCGTTGTCTAACAACATGACCTCTAAGACAGGGTTAACGTACCACTCAGGAGCAGAACATATCCTTGTCGACCTATGAGGTTCGATAGTAACTTGATCTGAAAGCTCATGATCACCATCATTAATTTCCTCTTGAACTGACGTAGGTGCCTCAGAAACTTCTTTCTGCATTGCGCTACTATCTGGTTGAAGTGAAGGTTCAACAACCTCATAAGGTTATATATTCCTCCCACTCAATTCTTTTGAGAGAAACTCCTTCTCGAGAAAGGACCCGTTCTTAGCGAGAAACACTTTGCCCTCGTATCTGAGATAGAAGGTATACCCAACCGTCTCCTTTGGGTATCCTATGAAGACGCATTTGTCCTCTTTGGGTCCGAGCTTTTCCGGCTGAAGCCTTTTGACATAAGCATCGCAGCCCCAAACCTTAAGAAACGACGGCTTAGGATTCTTGCCAAACCATTGTTCATACATTGTCGTGACTACGGACTTAGATGGTGCCCTATTTAAAGTGAATGCAGCTGTCTCTAATGCATAACCCCAAAACGATAGTGGCAGATCGGCAAGAGACTTCATAGAACGCACCATATCCAATAAGGTACAATTACGATGTTCGGACACACCATTACGTTGTGGTGTTCCAGGTGGCGTCAACTATAAAACAATTCCACATTGTCTTAAGTGATTGCCAAACTCATAACTCAGATATTCTCCCCCTCGATCGGATCGTAGGAACTTGATCTTCTTGTTACGATGATTCTCGACTTCACTTTGAAATTGCTTGAAATTTTCAAACGTTTCAGACTAATATTTCATCAAGTAAATATACCCATATCTACTCAAATCATTAGTGAAGGTGAGGAAATAACGATATCCACCGCGCGCGTCAACGCTTATCGGACCGCACACATCAGTATGTATAATTTCCAACAAGTCACTTGCCTATTCCATTGTTCCGGAAAATGGGGTTTTGGTCATCTTGCCCATGAGGCATGGTTCGCATGTGTCAAGTGATTCAAAATCGAGAGACTCCAAAAGTCCATATTCATGGAGTTTCTTCATGCGCTTTACACCAATATGACCTAAGCGGCAGTGCCACAAGAAAGTGGTACTATCAGTATCAACTCTACATCTTTTGGCATCAATGTTAATTATGAACATGTGTATCATCGCCATCGAGATTCAATAAGAATAAACCCCTCACAATGGGTGCATGACCATAAAAGATATTACCCATATAAATATAACAACCATTATTCTCTGATTTAAATGAGTAACCATCTCGCATTAAACAAGATCCATATATAATGTTCATGCTCAATGCAGGCACTAAATAACAATTATTCAGGTCTATCACTAATCTCGATGGTAATCAAAGAGAAAGTGTGCCGACGGCGATCGCATCAACCTTGGAACCATTTCCCACGCGCATCGTCATTTCGTCCTTCGCCAGCCTCCATCTATTCCGTAGTTCCTGTTTAGAGTTGCAAATGTGAGCAACCGCACCGGTATCAAATACCCAAGCACTACAACGGGAGCTGGTTAGGTACACATCAATAACATGTATATCATATATACCTTTGTTGGCCCCCTTCTTGTTAGCTAGATACTTGGGGTAATTCCGCTTCTAGTGGCCAGTTCCCTTGCAATAGAAGCACTCAGTTTCCGGCTTGGGTCCAGCCTTGGGTTTCTTCACGGGAGGAGCAACCGCTTTGCCACCTTTCTTGAAGTTTCTCTTCTTTCCATTACTCTTCTTGAAACTAGTGGTTTTTATTGACCATCAACGCTTGATGCTCCTTCTGGATGTCTGACTCAGCGACTTTCAACATTGCAAACAGCTCGGAGACTGACCTATTCATCCCTTTCATGTTATAATTTAACACAAATCTCTTGTAGCTAGGTGGTAGCGATTGAAGAACTCTGTCAGTGATCGCCTTAGGCGGGAGCTCAATTCCCAACTCAGCCAGACGGTTGTAGTACCTAGACATTCTGAGTATGTGCTTACTGACAGAAGTGTCAAGGATTCAAACAATCTCGTATGTAGTTCCCTTTGTCTATCGGTAGGTTACTTGCCCGAGATTCGATCATCTGTATCTCCATACCTAGTTTAATCTCGTTACCAGCAACTCTCTTTACTCGTTCCATAATACAAGATCCTGTGACTAACTCTTTATTCACATTGCTTGCAAGATTATTGCGATGTTGTATTACCGAGTGGGCCCTGAGATGCCTCTCTGTCATATGGAGTGACAGATCCTAGTCTTGATCCATGCCAACTCAAAAGACACCCTCGGAGATACCTGTAGAGCACCTTTATAGTCACCTAGTTACGTTGTGATGTTTGGTACACACAAGGTACTCCTCCGGTGTCAGTGAGTTGCATGATCTCATGGTCATAGGAACATTTACTTGACACGCAGAAAAAAATAGCAATAAATTGACACGATCATATGATACGTTCACAGTTTGGGTCTTGTCCATCACATCATTCTGTTATCAAATGACAACTCATGACTATGACCCGGAAACCATGGCCATCTTTGATCAACGAGCTAGTCTAGTAGAGGATCACTAGGGACATGTTGTTTGTCTATGTAACCACACATGCATTTGAGTTTCCGATCAATACAATTATAGCATGGATAATAAACCATTATCATGAACAAGGAAATATAATAATAACCATTTTATAATTCCCTCTAGGGCATATTTCCAACATCTGCTTATTCCGTAGCTCCTATTTTGAGTTACAAATATGAGTAACTGCACCGGTATCAAATACCCAGGAGCTACTACGAGCATTGGTAAGGTACACATCAATAACATGTATATCATATATACCTTTGACGTTGTCGGCCTTCTTATCCGCTAAGTACTTGGGGAAGTTTCGCTTCCAGTGACCATTTCCCTTGCAATAAAAGCACTCAGTCTCAGGCTTGGGTCCATTCTTTGGCTTCTTCCCGGCAACTCCCTTTCCGGGCGCGGCAACTCCCTTGCCGTCCTTATTGAAGTTCTTCCTACCCTTGCCTTTCTTGAAACTAGTGGTCTTATTCACCATCAACACTTGATGTTCCTTTTTGATCTCCACCTCCACTGATTTCAGCATCGAATATAACTCAGGAATGGACTTCTCCATCCCTTGCATATTGAAGTTCATCACATAGCTCTTGTAGCTAGGTGGAAGCGACTGGAGGATTCTGTCAATGACCGAGTCATATGGAAGATTAACTCTCAGCTAAGACAAGCAGTTGTGCAACCCAGACATTTTGAGTATATGCTCGCTGAAAGAACTGTTTTCCTCCATCTTACAATTGAAGAACTTGTCGAAGACTTCATATCTCTCGACCCAGGCATGATCTTGGAAAACCATTCTCAGCTCTTAGAACATCTCATATGCTCTGTGTTGCTCAAAACGCTTTTGGAGCCCCGGTTCTAAGCTGTAATGCATGCTGCACTGAACCAGGGAGTAATCATCACTACGCGACTGCCAGGCGTTCATAATGTCTTGAATATCTGGGAAAATGGGTGCGTCACCTAGCAGTGCTTCAAGGACATATGCTTTGTTGGAAGCTATGAGGATGATCCTCAAGTTACGGACCCAGTTCGTATAGTTGCTTCCATCATCATTCAACTTGGTTTTCTCTAGGAACACGTTGAAGTTGAGGGCAACATTAGTGTGGGCCATTGGATCTACAAGATAGATTGTATAGATAATTTTAGACTAATTTCATGATAATTAAGTTCATCTAATCAAATTATTTAATGAACTACCACTCAGATAGACATCCCTCTAGTCATCTAAGTGATACATGATCCAAATCGACTAGGTCGTGTCCGATCATCACGTGAGACGGACTAGTCATCAACGGTGAACATATTCATGTTGATCGCATATACTATACGACTCATGTTTGACCTTTCGGTCTCTTGTGTTCCTAGGCCATGTCTGTACATGCTAGGCTCGTCAAGTCAACCTAAGTGTTTCGCATGTGTAAATTTGGCTTACACACATTGTATGCGAACGTTAGAATATATCACACCCGATCATCACGTGGTGCTTCGAAACAACGAACCTTCGCAACGGTGCACACTTAGGTGGAACACATTTCTTGAAATTTTAGTGATGGATCATCTTATTTATGCTACCATTGTTCTAAGCAAATAAGATGTAAACATGATAAACATCACATGCAAATCATAAAGTGATATGATATGGCCAATATCATCTTCGCATTTGATCTCCATCTTTGAGGCGTGGCATGATCACCATCATCACCGGCATGACACCATGATCTCCATCATCGTGTCTTCATGAAGTTATCTCACCAACTATTACTTCTACTACTATGGCTAACAGTTAGCAATAAAGTAAAGTAATTACATGGCATTTTTATTGACTCGCAGGTCATACAATAAATTAAGACAACTCCTATAGCTCATGCCGGTTGTCATACACATCGACATGCAAGTCGTGATCCCTACTACAAGAACATGATCAGTCGCATACATCACATATATAATTCATCACATCCTTTTGGCCATATCACATCACATAGCATACCCTGCAAAAACAAGTTAGACGTCCTCTAATTGTTCTTGCATGTTTTATGTGGCTGCTATGGGTTTCTAGCAAGAACGTTTCTTACCTACGCAAAAGCAACAACGGCGATATGCCAATTGCTATTTACCCTTCATAAGGACCCTCTTCATCGAATCTGATCCGATTAAAAGTGGGAGAGACAGACGCACGCTAGCCACCTTATGCAACAAGTGCATGTCAGCCGGTGGAACCAATCTCATGTAAGAGTACATGTAAAGTCGGCCCGGGCCGCTTCATCCCACAATGCCTCTGAATCAAGATAGGACTAGTAATGGCAAGCAAATTGACCAATTCATCGCCCACAACTACTTTTATTTTACTCGTGCATAGAATCTACGCATAGAACTATCTCATGATCCCATTGTTGGGTAACGTAGTAATAATTCAAAAAAAATCCTACGTTTCACCAAGGTCAATCTAGGAGATGCTAACAATGAGAGAGAGGGGGTGCATCTTCATACCCTTGAAGATTGCTAAGTGGAAGCATTGCAAAGAAAGCGGTTGATGGAGTCGTACTTGCGACGATTCAAATTGCAGAAGATCCGATCTAGCGCCGAACGGATGGCGCCTCCACGTTCAACACACGTACATCCCGGGGATGTCTCCTCCTTCTTGATCCAGCAAGGGGGAGGAGAAGTTGAGGTAGAACTCCAGCAGCACGACGGCGTGGTGGCGGTGGAGCTCATGGTTCTCCGGTAGAGCTTCGACAAGCTCATCGGAGGATGATGAGGTGTAGGAGGGGGAGGGTTGCGCCAGGGGCTGGGGTATGGCTGCCCTCCCACTTCCCTCTATTTATAGGGTGAAGGGGAGAGGGGCCCGGCCCCCTAGATGCATCTAGATGGGGGCGGTGGTAAAGGAGGGTGCTTGCCTCCCAAGTTGGTGGGGGACGCCCGCACCCCTAGGGTTTTAACCATAGGTGCCTTGGGCCCCTTGGGGGTGCACTAGCCCACTAGGGGGGCTGTTTCCCACACATATTCAGCCCCGTTGGTTCCCCAGGGCAGGTGACCCCTCCCGGTGGACCCCCAGAACCCTTTCGGTGGTCCCGGTACATTATCGATAACCTCGAAACTTTTCTGGTGACTGAAACTGGACTTCCCATATATAAATCTTCACCTTCGGACCATTCTGGAACTCCTCATGACATCCGGGATCTCATCCGGAACTCCGAACAACTTTCGGTAACCACATACAATTCCCATTACAACTCTAGCGTCACCGAACCTTAAGTGTGTAGACCCTACGGGTTCGGGAACCATGCAGACATGACCGAGACACCTCTTCGGCCAATAACCAATAGCGGGATCTGGATACCCATATTGGCTCACACATGCTCCATGATGATCTCATCAGATGAACCACGATGTCGGGGATTCAATCAATCCTGTATACAATTCCCTTTGTCCGTCGGTATGTTACTTGCCAGAGATTCGATCGTCGGTATCCCCATACCTTGTTCAATCTCATTACCGGCAAGTCTCTTTACTCGTTCCGTAACACGTGATCCCATGACTAACTCCTTAGTCTCATTGAGCTCACTATGTTGATGCATTACCGAGTGGGCCCAGAGATACCTCTCCGTCTTACAGAGTGACAAATATCTATCTTGATTTGTGCCAACCCAACAGACACTTTCGGATATACCTGTAGTGTACCTTCATAGTCACCAGTTACGTTGTGACATTTGATACACCCAAAGCATTCCTACGATATCCGGGAGTTGCACAATCTCATGGTCTAAGGAAATGATACTTGACATTAGAAAATCTCTAGCAAACGAACTACATGATCTTGTGCTATGCTTAGGATTGGGTCTTGTCCATCACATCATTCTCCAAATGATGTGATCCCGTTATCAACAACATCCAATGCCCATGGTCAAGAAACCATAACCATCTGTTGATCAACGAGCTAGTCAACTAGAGGCTCATTAGGGACATGTTGTGGTCTATGTATTCACACATGTATTACGGTTTCCGGTCAATACAATCATAGCATGAACAATAGACAAATATCACGAACAAGAAAACATAATAATGACCATTTTATTATTGTCTCTAGGGCATATTTCCAACAATTAGCTGCTTGGCGGCGACGTGGAGGTGGACAACTTCACTACCTGGGTCTTCGGGGGCGAAGCTGGAGAGTGCCGAGGCGGAACTAAGGAAGGCAAAGCTTTAGTTCTAGGCGCTCATGGCCGGATACGGGGAACCGGCGCCGGCGATCATAGATTAGGTATATTAATTATACCAATAGAGCCGAACGAGCACTGATTAATTGATGTCAATGTAATAAAATACATCGTATTTATATGATATCTGGCATGTTTATATGAAATCCGATCGTGTTGAACGAATTTCATCCGGTTGGTTTGAATTGTTGACCGAATATATATCAATAATTACAAAACCAAAATTACTATAACAGATTCACCATGAAATATTTATCATAGTATACATATTTGTTATCATAGATCTTTGCGGATTTTTCTTTATATAGTCAAATTTATTAAAAATTTGAATATAGGCCTGCCCGTCCACGTCCATCATTGATCTCACATCCGATCAACAATTCAACAAATAGGCGAGGAAAGAGTTTCGCATCGCACTTGTCTAAATTCAACAAATAGTATGCTCGGCTAAAAAAAAAATAGTATCCCGGAAATAAATTACAGGAGCAACTCCCGTGCTGCAATTAATAAACCTCAAAAGAGAAAAAAGAAAACTCTCATGCTGTAAATTTAAGAAACGTTTGCACCCGTGCACCTATTTAACACATGTCTCTCCTTCGTCTCTAGGCTCATTTCTTCCCTTGTCTTGGGTAGCCGGCCGGGAATATTTCAGAAGCTCCACGGAGATGCGCTTCGTGCTTTGCGTGGCGCTGCTCGCCGCAGCCGGAGTCCTCTCCGGTTTGTCACGATTTATCGATCACTAGCCTAGTAGTGATTTAAACACTCATATATTTTTTATAAAGGAAGTACTTCATGCTTGGTTGATCTAACCTACTGATCAAACTCAACTGCACGTAGGTGTGGCTGCAGATGAAGCGTTCCTCCTTGCGCATGACGGCGACGCCGCCACCCACCACCGGAGCAGAAGCCGGACCTTGCTGGATGCTAGCAAACCGTGCCCGGTGGACTTTGCGGCGGCGAACTACACCGTGCTCACCAGCCGGTGCAGTTGGCCCCCGTTCGATCCGTCGCGGTGCTGCCCGGCGTTCAAGGACTTTGCGTGCCCTTATGTCGAATATCTGAACAACAACAACGACTGCTCTGTTACCATGTTCCAGTACATCCACTTCTACGGTAACTACCGGCCGGGGCTTTTCTTCCACAACTGCAATGAAGGCCCCAAAGGCCTCCAATGCCCTGACGACACCCCTTTGTACAGACCATCAACGGCGCCGCCTCCTCTCTGAATAAGTTACGGACTTCTCTCTAAAAAAAAGAAAAGTTACGGAATGAGAAATTAATGGATGCGTTACTGATATATTTATGGTTACTGCGTGTTACTTTCTGTCAATAAGTAATAAAATATATACAAGAAATGAATTACCAATGAAATTCCATGGAAAGTTGTAATGTAGAGATTATATCTAGTAGTCGTTGTCGATGATGTAGTCATCGTGGATGACGAAGCCGCACAAAAGCCATGGGCACAAAAAATTATGCCATGTTATAGATGCTGAAGCTGCAACCGCGGATGCGATGCACCTTGCGAATGTCAGAGGGTGTCATCGTCAATGACTCCGCCGGTTTTGCCCGGACTTGAAGAAACATATCGAGCACACAACGGTTTTTCAAGAACCATGTGGTTGTAGGGCCCGTCACTCTATGTCGTGTCGATGCAATCATACTGTTGTAAATGACGTGATCGGTTTGGTCATCATCATGCGGACACTGCCACACTGGCGTTGTTGAGATCGCGTCTTGCAGAAAAATCTATCAGAGAATGTTAGGTGTTCATCTTGTGGACGAGACAACAACGGTGTGTTGACGATGATTGATGAAGGTCACGTTGAATTATACCTTGGCGATAACATGTCGATGAAGAAGTAGCAGATGTGAAGTAGTGCGTCGGTTGAAGGCATCCATCGCTGATGACGCGTGTTGATGCCTTGTCGTGCCGAAGAAGTCGGTAAAGAATTACATCTCTTTACACACCGACGTGTCGTGTGAACGGTGCATGTCGATGTAGCTTCTCATAGATGTGCTTGACAAATATATATTTTTTGAACTTTGATATTGTCGTACAGTTTGATGTCGTGCTCCAAAATGAAGGAGTTGATCGTCTGGGCGAAAAATAGCTATTGCATGAGGCGTCCTGGGTTGGTGTAGATGTCGTCCGTGCAGAAATTTGCCCTCCCGTGATTCTAAGACTCGCAGTATAAGATAAGTCTATAGGATTTTTTTAATAATTACTATTAATGTAAAGTAATGATCTATCTTGGAGCATCTACAGCCGGGCATCTCAAACCCTCCTCAAACGACCGGTCATGAAATTGTGATCCATACAGACGCCTTAAAAGGGTCTCAAACGTCCGGGCTGACCGGCACCCCTCATATCCACGGGGTGGATATGGGGGCGCCCGAGGCGCGTCCGCCACATCAGACCCGTTCCACGCTGACCCATCCGATCTCATATATATTCGTCCTCGTCCGCTCGCCGGATCAAACCCTATCCACTCCACATATATTTGTCCGCCATGTTGTAGAAGGCAATGGCGGTCCGCATTGCACTCTGCCGCTCCCGGAAGGACAACGCCCAGCCGACGGACGGATCTGTCTGGCGCAACTCCATTGCGTTGGCTCAACGGGCGCTTGGGTCCTCTGGGGCTGGATCATCACGGTCCCGGCAGCCGGAAAATCCTCCTTCCCCATCATCGGTTGGGCAGACTATGAGTCCCACAGTGAACGGGCAGCCTGCCGTGGGAAGGAGAGGATAAGGGTCGTCGAGGCCCGTATCGCGACGGAAATGGCGGCGCGGAGGTGGAGGCGCGGGCGGCCGTAGAGGAGGAAGTCATCCGCGCCCGCATTGTGAAGAAATGGCAGCGGAGGAACACACACGCCCTCGCCCGTGAGCAGAATCGGGCGGTCCATGCCATGGCCGGACTGCCACCAAAGAAGGAGAAGGAGGACAACGATGGCGAGGACAGCTCCGGCGACGAGCAGATGTGGCTCGATCCCTACTGCGTCTTCGACCGATACTTCTGCGAGAAGGACGGCAAGAACACCGGGAAGGGCAAGGGCAGCCATGGAGACATCGTCTTCGACCAGTACTTCTGCAAGAAGGACGGCAAAGGCGCCGAGAAGGACAAGAGCAGTTGTGGATGATCTCCATCATAGCCAAACATGTTAAATTCTGATAGTCTGACGGCATGTTTAGAGTAGTAATGGAGTAGCTGTAAGATGTGTGTGCATCGACGTAGTTGCATGAGTTATATGAATTTGAGATATGATAATTAAGGTGTCCCGATGTAAATTGCATTATCTACGGCATGACTGGTCAGTATACGCAGATGTCCCAGACGCGTCCGCGTGCGTTTGAAGGCCAGATTTGCAATCGAGGCCGTAGATGCTCTTATATAACTTTACAACGGAGGGAGTACGTGGGTGCTGTCGGAGGGTATCCAGGGCGTGTGCAAGAGGGAAGATCTGTTGGGCTCGTGTGGCTTGGCGCAGAGGCGCATCACTGGATCGATGGACGTATGGCGCAATGGACAGATCTTCCAAAGGTGGACGGGGCCGCGCGCCGACTTGATGATAAGTGGAGTGATCCTTGGAAATTGTAGCCGTCTGTCTTTCGTAAATTCAAAAACTTGTGACATAGGAGTTTACAATTTACATAGACTTTGGGCGAGGTTATGGGTTATTCATTTTATGCAGTAAAGACATTTCTAATCAATCCCTTATCCGGTTGTAAGGGCATAAATTTAGCATTTTTTTGTCCTCTACTAAACCGTACCTAGCCGATCCCTTATCACGGCTAGTGGAGTAAACATTTTATTCTATCCTCACTCTTCTCCTTGTATTTACTCCGGCTCACGGTGGCCGAGTAAAATTTTCCCAATCTCTCTTCCTCCACCCCGCCTCCTCTTCTCCACCTCGCCCCACCGCCTGCGAGACTACCGCGTCGACCCACGCCAGCGGGTCGTCATCCGCGGCTGCTTCCTTGATCCGCCACCGCTCGGACGATCCGCCCGTCGCCACGCGCCTCACACGATTTGAAGACTTCCCGGACCTCCCTCCGCTGCGGCCGCCGACGCAAACCTACATGGGCGTCCAACAATGGCTGGCCGAAATCACCGACCGCGAGACCCACAAGCATATGTGGGTCGGCTCGTTCCACACGGCCGAGCTCGTGGCCATGGAATGCAACAAGTGGCAGTCCGGTTCCACGACCGTGGCGCCAGACTCAACTTCCCCTTCGGCATGGCTCCGGTCCACCTCATCATGCCGAAGCCAGGGGTGGTGAGTGCCCTGATGGCGCGGGAGGACCGAGAGACGAGAGACGAGGGAGTGTCTCGAGGCCGAGGGCGCCGCCGAGGCCTACATGGATGAGATCCACCGGCTGTACCCTAAGTTATTGTCAGGACCCCGATCCTAAGTCACACAGGTCTAGCATGTAACACATCATATCACTTTGCGGCCTCACGCACGGTATCCCCACGGGTGCCACCTTACCTGGCCCGGGACCGTTTGCGCATTTTGGCACACGTATATGATAGTGTCGCTAGCATCCATATGACAGAGAACCCGGGCCGACATGACCAGTTATAAACCAAAAGTGGCACTAAATTACAGAGACAGGCATACATGACCCAGCAACGAACGTGTCGGTCATCAACGTATGAACCCAAGTCGTAGCAAGACTTAAAGGAACAACGCGTGACATTTCCCCTAAGGGACAGACACAGGAACGAAGAAGGACACATGCCGGCCAGCCTAAGTGTTCCGGAGCAGTAGCAGGCTACCAAGGCTCAGTGGAAGCACTAGGAGACATTTCCATGTAAGATAGGCTACCAAAGGTAAACAACTAGGTGTCGGATCCCACACATAGCAATACACATTATACGTACGCATAACATGCAAGTATGTGTTGTACAACATGGCATCACAACATAACTCAACAACTCATATAGATAAAGGCCCAGAAGAGCCATCATAGCATTTATTACAATCAGAGGTCACACGACCCAACATACAGAGCATACAGGCAACGGAAGCATTACATGTCTGAGTACAGACATCTACAAATGAAAAAGACTAAGAAGCCTGACTATCTACCAGACCCTCCCAAGGGTACAAGATCGTAGCTGAGGTAACAAGCTAAACGTCGAAGTCCACGCGGAACCACTAGCGAGACTGAAGTCTCTCTACAAAAACATAAATTAAGCAAACGTGAGTACAAAGGTACTCAGCAAGACTTACATCAGAACTAGCTACATATGCATCGGTATCAACAAAGGGGTGGTGGAGTTTGACTGTAGCAAGCCAGCTTTGACTCAGTGGCTATCCTAACTATGTCTGCAAGTAACTCTTTTGAGGTGGCGCACACGAGTCCACATATTCACCAATCAATACACCACTATGGATCCGCTCCCGTCTCCCTACGAGAAGGCCATCCATATCACTCACGCTTATCTTGCGCGTTTTAGAGTATCCACTTTCACTTGTCTATGAACTGTAATAGGCAACCCAGAAGTCCATTTCCGCGGACACGGCTATTCGAATAGATTATATTTAACCCTGCAGGGGTGTACTTCTTCACACATGTTTCCACCACTTAGCGTCTGCACACGACATGTGCTCGGCAGACTTCAAGCGAAAGCCGACGTGGGTGTAGACCACGACCTAACCAACCACTCAAGTCTCTCGTCCAGGTTTATCGCCTATTTGGGTTCCATCCGTGGGGAGATCCGGTCGGGGTGTCGCTCACGGCCCCAAACGATGTGTACAGAGTTCCCGCGTCACCAAACGGGCGACCGGTACACCGTGCCACGTACCTGCCGTGTCACAGTCCACCCCGAGGGTCAGCACTGCGCACGACCTCCAGTAAACTACAAACACCAGAAACTAGTTGCAACTCCTGGACAGAGAACAAGGGCAGTCAATAAGTCGAGCGGGGTCATATTTCAGGGCCCAATGTGTGGTAGTAGCTGCTTCATGGATCAACCAACACAGAACTCAGTTCCTAAGGACGGTTTCAATGAGACAACCCACCATGTACTCCTACATGGCCTCTCATTGCTACCTTTACCAAATCATGTTCACACATTTAGCTCACACACATTAGGACATGTTCGTCACCATTCCAATTCATCCCCGATGAATCAGACCTGACACAACTCTAAGCAATAGCAGGCATAACCAGAAAGCATCAAAGAGTAGGCACAACATGGCTCAAACAACTCCTACTCATACTAGTGGGTTTCAACTATTTACTGTGGCAATGACGGGTCATGCAGTGGAAAGGGGTTCAACTACCGCAGCAAGTAACAGTTGAAGCGATGTTGTCCTAATGCAGTAAAAGAGAGCAAGAGCGAGAGAGTGGGATTGTATCGGAATGCTCAATGGGGTTTTGCTTGCCTGGCACTTATGAAGATAACATTGAATCTTCATCGATGTCATCGATCACATCGTCGGAACACGTCTACTGAAAGGGGACAAACACCGGCAAACAAGAGAGAACACAATCAATGCAATGCGACAATATGATGCATGATCATGACATGGCAACATGCTATTGATTGAGCTAATGCAACTAGCAACACAATTAAATGAAGTTGATTTGAACCCAAGATTCAAATTCAAACTCCATATGTGATTATTTAATTGTCATTTAATTAATTTGACCTGATCAGCAGGCTTAGCTTGTTCAAACATGCATGAAAATGCCATAAACATATTCCTTGGATTTTCTGATTATTTTTCATATATAAATTATTTTCATCTGAGCTACGGTTGATTTTCTATGATTTTTAGAAGTTTTGGCTATTTTCTGAAATAAATAAATCCTAAAGATTTATTTAAAATCCAGATTAGCATTTATGACATCATAGTGACATCATCACTACGTCAGCAGGTCAAAGGCGCCAGCCCAGGTCAAACCTGACGGCTGGGACCCACAAGTCAGTGTCTCAACTAATTAACTAAATTAGTTAGCACTAAGTTAAACCTAACTCTAATTAACTAGGGGCCTGGGCCCACACGTCAGTGAGCCAGGGCTAATCCTATTTTAATTAAACCTAACTAGGTAATTAGCAGGAACTGGCCCCACACGTCAGTGAGTTAGTGGTTGACTAAGGGCGTGGGGCCCATGCGTCAGTGACCCGGGGTGGTCAACCCACCGGTCAAATAGGTCAGAAACGCCGGCGGCTCGTCGCCGGCGAGACCAAATGCGACGGAGGTGGCCGGCGCGTGGCTGCGGGCGCCGGGCACACGCCCTCGTGCCTTCTGGCACGAGGTAGACGACAGAGGAGGGGGGGCAGGTGGGCTGGGCCTCTACAGAGGTAGCTGGGCCAACAGTGCTGGCTGCACAGGTAAGCCTTTTCCTTCTAAACTAATTCTGTTTCTGTTTTCTATTTTGTTTCTCTTATTCTATTTTGTTATTTTGTTCTGGGCTTTATTAAAAATACTTAGGCACTTTCAAAAATCGCCAAACTGCTCATGCCCACTATTTAGCATATAACCAACATGGAACATTTTAGTTTGGGATTATTTGAGCATTTAAAATAATATATAAAATTTAAATGCCCAAATGCAAATAAGATATGATTTAATTCAAAAATCCACAATGGTCCTAGAAATATGTGCAACATTTTTGGCAGAGGTTTTTAATCAATCCAAAAATGATGAACTTTTTCCAAAGAGCATTTTGGGTTCATTGAAAAAGATTTAAATTTTGAACCTAGTTGGTTTCATCTGGTGCTAGGGTTTAGTCATCCCCATTTCAGTTTAAGAGAAATTTAAACATGATGCAACACAAGACTAACTGGACCAGAGCAGACCAGAACTGGGGATGTGACAACTCACCCCTACTAAACAAGAATCTCGTCCCGAGATTCAGGACGTGAGATAAGAAATCAGAGGGGACACTATCTAACACAATCTTCTCGATCCAGTTTCCCTCCTCGAAATTGTTGATTCATTGCATCATGTAAATCTTGGCATCCTTGATTTCGAGATCTTTGTCCAAACGGTGACGATGAGAGAAACTCTACAAAATTGATCTTCCGAAAGATCGAGCAATTCAAGATCAGCTTATGGAGTGAGACGTTGAAACATCTCTTGAGATGAGACACGGAGTACACCTCCAGAGGGATGTAGTGAAATAATGATGAAGGTTCACCTAATGGCAATAATTCCACACCTAAGAAGAGGGTGATCGATGTCACCAGGCGGGGTACCTTAGAGGAGGTGACTCGTAGAGTTACTCCCTTAAGTGGCAAAAAGAATTACTTTTGATATAGAGGTCATTGAAACTCTCTATACCAGCCGGAGGCAAATCACAATCGATCGTTTGACGGTGTCCGAAAGAATGACATTCTCCATCTAGAATGGATGATGTGGACTGCCTTGTAAAAGACAATGCCAAGGTTGATTTTTCTTGTCACCGGAAATGGATGGGATCCATGGTAAAATGGCACATTGGCGGTGCAAGTTGGGAACAAAATGCAAATGCTGGGAATGATTCTGGTAACTGGAAGAATCCCAATAGTAGAGAGTAATTCTACTCTTGAGGGGTTATAGCATAACCAAGAGCACTGGGAGCAATCCCGGTTGGTGTCGAGGATAACACCTAGTGTTTGTGCGTGCTCTCAAGAACTTGAGCATTCCCATATTCATCAAAGTTTTACCAATATTCGTGTCAAGGATCCTGGCAACATCACATACTACCATGATGAATAATGATGGATGATGCAGATGCAAAGGAAGATAATACCTTCTCAGATTTCACCTTGGCGAGGCCAAGGGGACGAAATCTGGATGATCAACCGAGAGACATTTAGCACTCCGCTTCGAATGTTCTCCTTGGTGTACTAGGTACCACGGTCAATGCTTAAAAGCATCATCATGGCCATCAAGTAAGGGTCGGACTTCGGAAGCACAAAAAGTCCATAAGGAACAATTAGAGAATAAATCCTACAAAATCCCTATGGGGAGGTGGCCAACTTCTTCAATCAAGATACTACAACAATAGGTCTTCTGGCTAGGTGTGTTGGCCACAACATCCACTTTACCGGTAATCGAGAGACCAATATTATAGCTCTTGGGAAATGCACCAACCATCATATCTGCCTGAGATTCAGTTCTGGTTGGTGTCAGGATATTCCAAACTCATCGAGTCTAGGAAGAAAAATGAAAGTTTACAACACAAATCGACGAGATGGCGTTGCGAGATTCTCGGGAAATGAACTACGATAGCAGCTCCAAAATATGAGCTGGTTCTGCTACGTACCTGTGAACACGTTGTCCCAGACAAATGTGACCACATAGTAGTCTTATAATAAAATACTATCGAGTTCAGATTGGGAATCATCATTGGAGATAGCGAAGTCTTGTGCATGTCCGTCCGGGCCCTTCGGGAATAGCATTTGAACTTCTTTTCTTTGAACAAATCAATCAGTGGCTTGGTGTGCTAGGGATACATATAGAGTGAAGGTTGCAAGTCTCCAAACCACAGAATACTTCGCACATATGCATGACTGACTTGGGATGATTCCACAGGAAGCAAAACAACTTTCTCGAACTCACGGTGACAACTTGCATCAATTACACATGAATTTGAGAAAATCTCTTCTCTCATCCAACATATACCTCATGAACGGGACACGAAGGCAATGCTTACAAAGTTTCCAACACTAGCTTAATGTCCTACAAAATCATGGAGAAGATAGCAGTGTTGCTGATGGGCTCAACAACAATTCATCCAGGTTTCCATGGAGATGGAATTCCATAATTATGTGAACAAGTGATAGTATTGGTCAGACCAATAGATGTAATGGTGTATGCTCGAGGGATCAACCACGAGTAAGACAACATTAAGAGCATCGTTGGTTCTGATTTGATTTGATGATAGCCCACACTCAAATCAAAGTTTTAGTAAGACAATAGATCCAACAATTGATCACGAGGATCAATCGATCAAGATATCATCTTTCTTCAACACACACACAAAATATATCCCTTGGAAGGAACTAAGTCAGGCAAGCTTTTATCTTCCAACTCTCCAAGTTGTCGTTTAGCTTAACCGGCTAGCTCAGGGTATCCATCATAGATTCTTGGAGAAGTGGTGGTTTATAAAGAACCAGCTTGATCACGAACTTAACATAGTGGTCAGGTGACAACCTGGTAATACTTCCGAGAAGATATTCAGAAAATCACGAACCACCGATATGTTACTAAGCTCGAGAACCATCTTGCTTTTCAAGGCAAGACGATATGATCAAATGAGCGAGGACTTATCAAAATCCTAACTCATCAATCAAGGAGTGCACCAAGAAAGTGGACTAGGTAGCACGATCAATCTTAGGATGATGATTCGGTAACCATCATGCTAAGAATGAGATTATCATCCATTAGAGTATTGATTTCACACATCACAATTCACTTGTCGGTATTCCGGTTATAACAACGCGGAGACCGAGGAATGGACGACGATGGTGAGATTGTGCAATTCCCAGGATATTCTTGACATAAAGATGGTAATACTCCAGGGTAGACCAGTTTAGAAGCTGGATTAGCATTCTTCATCTACGAAGTACAACTTCTTTGACCCAATCCTGGATATGGATAAGGTACTGGAGTTTGTTTCTCCTAGTCATTCCAGAATAGAATGGCTTGACGGACCACAAGAGTAAAAGGCATCGATGAACACGAGTGCACAACTACTCCTGACTATCAACTGATAGACGAGGGTCATAATACAACCAAAAGGGGCAACTCAAAGGAACATATAACTTCTGAGTTGTGGATGCATAGATTAACATGTCGAACGGGTTCAACATATTTCTTCCGGATAACCCATGCAGAAAGTAGAATTGGCAGAGTCACATATGAATGGAGTACTACTCAAGAGCACTCGGGTTGTGATCTTTTGGTTCAGAAGAACTTCTGCCATGATGGTTCATGGTATTTGGAAGAAGGATATACCACGGACCACGAGGACTATCACAAGGTTACTAATATCCTAAAGGAACGAGCAAATGCTATCAACATGAAGTAAGTAGGGTGAAGCTCGGGTTCAAGAACCCAGGAATAGAATACCTACCAACTAAATAGCATCAAGGGATGCTTTCGAGAATAATGGCCAAAATCACCACACTGGAATATAAAACATTGCTGGATTACTGGTTGATCCTCTAAGACAGCTAGGGTCATAATAATAACTCCAACATATATGTCGAGGTAACAGAGTACCACAACTCACCGTCTGGTGTGGTTAATCTGGCCTAAAAGGACATTAAGAACAGGTAGGAATGATTTGCAAATGCATCAGATTGTTTAGAGACCTGGGATGACTCGGACAGCATAACGACTGTAACTGTTCGAAAATACTTTGAGATCCAAGCAAAAGAGTATCATAACCACTTAACATCATAATGTCAAGGTTCTGAGACCAACAGTTGAACAAACAGAAGTAGTAGAAACTGAACTGAGGGTTGAATCCACAATAACGTGATCCTGATAGACATAAGAGAAAACCTAGTTCTTAATCCCCGTAGAAAGAAGAAGGTGACTCAGATCAGAAGGTCATAAGGTAAAGGAGTAAAAAGAGCCTTACGTTCCCTTCCACAATCAATTCCCTTACATAACTAAAGAGTTTCTAGACACGACTTCGACCAGTTTGGCTTACTAATCCTACAGGTAGTCAGGCTCTGATACCAAAGCTGTCAGGACCCCGATCCTAAGTCACACAGGTCTAGCCTGTAACACATCATATCACTTTGCGGCCTCACGCACGGTATCCCCACGGGTGCCACCTTACCTGGCCCGGGACCGTTTGCGCATTTTGGCACACGTATATGATAGTGTCGCTAGCATCCATATGACAGAGAACCCGGGCCGACATGACCAGTTATAAACCAAAAGTGGCACTAAATTACAGAGACAGGCATACATGACCCAGCAACGAACATGTCGGTCATCAACGTATGAACCCAAGTCGTAGCAAGCTACAAGGACTTAAAGGAACAACGCGTGACATTTCCCCTAAGGGACAGACACAGGAACGAATAAGGACACATGCCGGCCAGCCTAAGTGTTCTGGAGCAGTAGCAAGCTACCAAGGCTCAGTGGAAGCACTAGGAGACATTTCCCTGTAAGATAAGGTACCAAAGGTAAACAACTAGGTGTTGGATCCCACACATAGCAATACACATTATACGTACGCATAACATGCAAGTATGTGATGTACAACATGCCATCACAACATAACTCAACAACTCATATAGATAAAGGCCCAGAAGAGCCAGCATAGCATTTATTACAATCAGAGGTCACACGACCCAACATACAGAGCATACAGGCAACGGAAGCATTACATGTCTGAGTACAGACATCTACAAATGAAAAAGACTAAGAAGCCTGACTATCTACCAGACCCTCCCAAGGGTACAAGATCGTAGCTGAGGTAACAAGCTAAACGTCGAAGTCCACGCGGAACCACTAGCGAGACTGAAGTCTCTCTGCAAAAACATAAATTAAGCAAACGTGAGTACAAAGGTACTCAGCAAGACTTACATCAGAACTAGATACATATGCATCGGTATCAACAAAGGGGTGGTGGAGTTTGACTGTAGCAAGCCAGCTTTGACTCAGTGGCTATCCTAACTACGTCTGCAAGTAACTCTTTTGAGATGGCGCACACGAGTCCACATATTCACCAATCAATACACCACTATGGATCCGCTCCCGTCTCCCTACGAGAAGGCCATCCATAGCACTCACGCTTATCTTGCGTGTTTTAGAGTATCCACTTTCACTTGTCTATGAACTGTAATAGGCAACCCAGAAGTCCATTTCCGCGGACACGGCTATTCGAATAGATTATATTCAACCCTGCAGGGGTGTACTTCTTCACACATGTTTCCACCGCTTAGCGTCTGCACACGACATGTGCTCGGCAGACTTCAAGTGAAAGCCGACGTGGGTGTAGACCACGACCTAACCAACCACTCAAGTCTCTCGTCCAGGTTTATCGCCTATTTGGGTTCCATCCGTGGGGAGATCCGGCCGGGGTGTCGCTCACGGCCCCAAACGATGTGTACAGGGTTCCCGCGTCACCAAACGGGCGACTGGTACACCGTGCCACATACCTGCCGTGTCACAGTCCACCCCGAGGGTCAGCACTGCGCACGACCTCCAGTAAACTACAAACACCAGAAACTAGTTGCAACTCCTGGACAGAGAACAAGGGCAGTCAATAAGTCGAGCGGGGTCATATTTCAGGGCCCAATGTGTGGTAGTAGCTGTTTCATGGATCAACCAACACAGAACTCAGTTCCTAAGGACGGTTTCAATGAGACAACCCACCATGTACTCCTACATGGCCTCTCATTGCTACCTTTACCAAATCGTGTTCACACACTTAGCTCACACACATTAGGACATGTTCGTCACCATTCCAATTCATCCCCGATGAATCAGACCTGACACAACTCTAAGCAATAGCAGGCATAACCAGAAAGCATCAATGAGTAGGCACAACATGGCTCAAACAACTCCTACTCATACTAGTGGGTTTCAACTATTTATTGTGGCAATGACGGGTCATGCAGTGGAAAGGGGTTCAACTACCGCAGCAAGTAACAGTTGAAGCGATGTTTCCTAATGCAGTAAAAGAGAGCAAGAGCGAGAGAGTGGGATTGTATCGGAATGCTCAATGGGGTTTTGCTTGCCTGGCACTTCTGAAGATAACATTGAGTCTTCATCGATGTCATCGATCACATCGTCGGAACACGTCTACTGAAAGGGGACAAACACCGGCAAACAAGAGAGAACACAATCAATGCAATGCGACAATATGATGCATGATCATGACATGGCAATATGCTGTTGATTGAGCTAATGCAACTAGCAACACAATTAAATGAAGTTGGTTTGAACCCAAGATTCAAATTCAAACTCCATATGTGATTATTTAATTGTCATTTAATTAATTTGACCTGACCAGCAGGCTTAGCTTGTTCAAACATGCATGAAAATGCCATAAACAGATTCCTTGGGTTTTTCTGATCATTTTTCATATATAAATTATTTTCATCTGAGCTACGGTTGATTTTCTATGATTTTTAGAAGTTTTGGCTATTTTCTGAAATAAATAAATCTTAAAGATTTATTTAAAATCCAGAAAAGCATTTATGACATCATAGTGACATAATCACTACGTCAGCAGGTCAAAGGCGCCAGCCCAGGTCAAACCTGACGGCTGGGACCCACAAGTCAGTGTCTCAACTAATTAACTAAATTAGTTAGCACTAAGTTAAACCTAACTCTAATTAACTAGGGGCCTGGGCCCACATGTCAGTGAGCCAGGGCTAATCCTATTTTAATTAAACCTAACTAGGTAATTAGCAGGAACTGGCCCCACACGTCAGTGAGTTAGTGGTTGACTAAGGGCGTGGGGCCCATGCGTCAGTGACCCGGGGTGGTCAACCCACCGGTCAAAGAGGTCAGAAACGCCGGCGGCTCGTCGCCGGCGAGACCAAATGCGGCGGAGGTGGCCGGCGCGTGGCTGCGGGCGCCGGGCACACGCCCTCGTGCCTTCTGGCACGAGGTAGACGACAGAGGAGGGGGGGGCAGGTGGGCTGGGCCTCTACAGAGGTAGCTGGGCCAACAGTGCTGGCTGCACAGGTAAGCCTTTTCCTCCTAAACTAATTCTGTTTCTGTTTTCTATTTTGTTTCTGTTATTCTATTTTGTTATTTTGTTCTGGGCTTTATTAAAAATACTTAGGCACTTTCAAAAATCACCAAACTGCTCATGCCCACTGTTTAGCATATAACCAACATGGAACATTTCAGTTTGGGATTATTTGAGCATTTAAAATAATATATAAAATTTAAATGCCCAAATACAAATAAGATATGATTTAATTCAAAAATCCAGAATGGTCCTAGAAATATGTGCAACATTTTTGGCAGAGGTTTTTAATCAATCCAAAAATGATGAACTTTTCCAAAGAGCATTTTGGGTTCATTGAAAAAGATTTGAATTTTGAACCTAGTTGGTTTCATCTGGTGCTAGGGTTTAGTCATCCCCATTTCAGTTTAAGAGAAATTTAAACATGATGCAACACAAGACTAACTGGACCAGAGCAGACCAGAACTGGGGATGTGACAGTTATCGTCATCTCCGACAACGTGGGCGGCAACGAGGAGCGCGGCAACATGGGCGGCGAGGTGGGCCGGGACGATGAAATCGACGTCAAGGAGTGGCGGATGGGCATTGGTGTGTGGACTTGAAGGCATCTGAATCTCGGTGGACGATGGAGGAGACGCCATTGTGTGGTCGATTAGCAATATCCTAAGCCGTTCCATTCGTGTGGCAACGCAACGTTTTTTTTTTTT
>LR738712.1:689443295-689498492 GCA_902687465.1 Secale cereale
GTTTATATAGGTCAATCCTCTACGAATGGCCGGTTCCACCGTTGGCCCCGTTGATTTGTGGCGTGCTAGTTGAACCCTGTACATATTGACTTCAACTATTCTAGGCGTGATAAGTCGTTTCTACGTGTATTGATGTCTTATATAAGTTTGCGTCCCACGTATTTGGAACTCTCTCTAGATTTTCTTTGGTTAAACTTCCCACTAATGGCAACAAAAAGTTCATCGTCCTGACCGTGCGACGATGTCTTCTTCCCCGAAAGTGAGGAAATGAATTAGTTCAAGATCACCCGTTTCCAGTAGAAATCTGCAAGCTTACCTTTCAATCAACTAGCACAGTGCCATCTGGCAAATGCGAGGGCCCTGCCTTTATTGTTCTAAAAATTTGTAAAAAATAATTTTTTTATTCATATTGTGTGATTAGAAATAAATATATGAGACTCCATAGCCACTGCAAAATTGGATATCATATGAACGCATACATATTACAGGCCTCACTGGTACGCATGATCTTAAAACATAAGAATTTTGATGGAAGTGCAAGATAGAAGACTTGGAACCACAATAATTTTGTAAACTGTGCTTCTAGTTCAATAAAGAGGTAATAACACCAGCGGTGCCTAAACTTGCCATCGACGTTTACTTTGGTGCCTAAACTTGAAAAATACACCGAACTGGTTCTATAACTTGGCTGTATGGTTCAAATACGGTTCAAATCACATCTACATACATATGTATTGTTGACTAGACATGCTAGTGTGGCGTGTGGCCCACTTGCAGTGCCGAGACAAACTGACATGGAAAGAGTGTGTCTGACCATTGGGTCCCACCTGTTAGTGCACAACCAAAATAAATAAAAATATAGGACAACTGGGATTTGAACAGGTGACTTGTGAGCTATGAAGCAGCGCAAATCACTTCAGCATGCAAAGTTAGTTCAGAATTACACATCGCTAACCTTTATCTAGCTAATTACTCCCTCCGTTCCAATTTACTCGTCGTGGTTTTAGTTTAAATTTGAACTAAAACCACGACGAGTAAATCGAAACGGAGGGAGTAGACGGCAATGCCAATTTTCCACATGCTTGTTATTTTTTGTATTTTCAAAAAATATTCAAACCATGGTCACAATATTAAATAAATAGTTAATGACCCCTCAAAAAATGTTAATGAAATTTTACATATTCACAAAAGTAAAATAATACAAAATAATTAATAAAATGGTTTTGTAATATTTGTAAGGATTCACATATATTAAAATAATTTTGCATTAAAGTTATACATTTTCAAAATGTTAATATAATTTTTAAAATCTTCATGTTAAAAAATATCACGTGGTCCTTTATTTAAAACTATTAGTTCTTTTTCCTTTTTTACGTGACCCTTCGACGTGTGAGTTTCTTTTTCGGTTATACTGATTCTAAAACTTATGTGGATTATTGTATTTGTAAAAATAAATAAAGTTACAATCTTCTTGTCTTAGAAATAATATCCATAATTTTTTATTTAAACATGTTAATGTAATTTTCGAAAATATTTACATGTTATTAAAATGCCATGTAATTAAAATGTTTTTAACTAGACAAATGTATGTGTAGTTTAATTTTTTAATTTAAATATAAGAATGTATAAAACCCTGGGGGAACACTAGGCCATTGATTATTTTTTTCACACATATTTAAAAAATTACTTTTATCCGAAATATATCTTTTGACAAACACATATACTTTAATAAAACACGTGAACACCTTTTATAACTAGAAATACATTTCCTAAAAGCATAAACACTTCATATACTACCTGAATATTTTTTAATTTCGAAAATAAGAAAAACACCTAACATGTGGAAATGGGTGCACTAACTGTAGCCCATTTAACTCCACGATTGTGTTGGATATATAAAACGTTACAGTGCATAAAAGACAATAAACTTATATGGGGCAATTGGTTAGTGCATGTCTTTTGTGGTGCACAGGTTGCTTGTTCGAAACTCAGCCCTGCAACTTTTTTGTTTATTTTAGTTGTGCACTGAAAGGTGGGACCCAATGGTCATTGAGACGCACATTTTTCTTGTCAGTATGTCCCGATACTGCAAGTGGGCCCCATGCCACACTGGCATGTCTAGTCAGCAATACGTACATATCTAGATATGATTTGAACCGTATTTGAACCAAAATGTCAAGTTATAGAACCAGTTCGGTGTATTTTTCAATTTCATGCACCAAAGTGAGCATCGACGGTAAGTTTAGGCACCACCAGTGTTATTACCTCTTCAATAAATGTCCAACCACAAGAAAAAAAATACTCCATTTGTTCCAAAATATAGTGCATAATAGATTTTTGCAAAGTCAACTGTGTAAACTTTGCGCAAGATTATAGAAAATTTTGTCAACATCTACATTGCCAAATCATTAGCATTAGATCACGAAATATATTCTCAAATGACAAAAAAATTGGTATCTTAATACACACACACACGCGCACACGCACATGCACAGGCCTGCATGTATGACATATTAAATGGGAGCACCAAATTCTGTTTAAATACGCATGTCCACACTCCATACAACATGGACATCAAGAAGTTTCTGCTATTATATCCTTATAAATAGAAATATTTAGAAAACACAAGGATGAACAATAACGGAGGGCGATATAGAAACTGGATGTAACACAAGGGAAATGTTCTCGTCTCAGTAGAAGGTGTTTTACTGCGGCAACATCAGTTCATGGGGATCTGTAAGGATCAACGCGGGAGAAGATGTAGACGAATGGCCGGTGATGAAGAGATCCATGCGCGTGAAGAGGATGTGGGCCGGACTGAAGCGTGAGAAAGGCGTCGCCATCCCCAACCATGTGGCATCGCCTAATCCACCACCGTCATTGATGGTCTGCCGCAGCCTGCACGTCCAGTGCCACCAAATGAGGTGGCCGAATCGTGACGAACGCCACCGCCGCAAGGAGATGAACGAACAACGACACTCGGGGGGCTGACCTGGTCGATCTCTCGCTTCTCGTCTCTTTTGGTGAGGTGAGGAGGAGAGGGTGGGAAATGGGGTTTATGGCTTTTGGCAAGAGGATAGAAGACGAGGCTGACGGCTAGGCAGCGTGAGGAAGACGAGGTGGTTGGCGACGGCGATGCGTCCTCGGGTCGATCCTCATCCAATCGACCTCCTCGCTTTGGGGGATGGATGAAAGGCTCGCCGGTCTGCTCTCTATCCTAGTCCTCATTTACCCAAGAGCATGGTTGTCATGGGCTGGCCGACGGACCAGTTAACCACGAGGTGTCGTTTCGGCTTGTGGAGCAGCCTCCCAGGACAGTAGGCCCAGTATTTACCACTTGGGGGATAGGTCGTTTTACACAGAAATCCAACGGCCAGGAACTCCCAGATCATGAAAACGGACTACTGAAATCCAAATCGTTGTGAGAGCAGAGATTATGTGCGGTTATACTGTTCTTAATGTGATTTTTTTAGTGTCCAATCAGACAAAATACTTCACAAATTATACATTTAAGAATGAATTATAGAACACACATGATATATCATACAAACCAAAGAATTTTCCATGACCAGCCTTTGGGTCTTCTAAACACATATATGGTTGGCATGTTCCATTCTTTCTCAAAAAGCACCACACAAAGGGGGAGGCAAAGTTAGATATAAAAAACTGAAAATATTTGTATTGGAACTTGAAGTGGCGCATAGAAGTGCCATTCGTATCGCTCCAGCTAGCGGTGCAACATAACGAAAAAGGCTTTCGCCCCGCTTTATATTATAAAGCAACTGCCCAAACCAAACATCCAACAAGGTACACACGCATACACAAAAGGTTCCACAAACACAACACAGGAGTAGCGAAAGGTTAATGCTGAGGGCATAGCTCAACAAGCCCAAAGAAACAAAAAGACACACCCACCCACAGCAGGAGTAAGACTAATCGGGCTCTGGGGGTGGGGGCGGCAATGGGGGCGCCATGCGGAAGGCCATCGAGCGGAGGTCGGCGAGGAGGTTGTTGATGACGTCCCGATCCTGGTGGCGGCTAAGCGGCCGTCAGAGCTGCAAGTAACCACACATTTTGAAGACCGCGTCAGTCGCACGTCGAAGGGGGACTTTCTGAATAACAAGTTTATTGCGTATCGTCCAAAGGATCCAAGCGAGAGCCCCAATGCACAACCATCTAATATGGCGGTGGCGAGGGGCTGAGGCGTGGATCTCCGCCAGCAGGTCTGGGAAGTTGGAGTTGCACCACTGTCCACCAACCGTCTCGCGGAAGCATGACCACAGGAACTGAGCGGTGGGGCAAGAGAAGAAGATGTGATTAGCATCCTCCATCGTGCCACATATGGGGCAAGTCCCGTCACGAGGGACATTACGCTTGCGGACCTCAACCCCAGATGGCAGGCGTCCCCGGATCCACTGCCACAGGAAGATCCTCATCTTCAGAGGCAGGCGGATGTCCCATATCAAGCTAAAGGGCTCGGGAGCCGACAAGGGGGCAATGGCTGAGTATAGGGACTTAGTGGAAAAGCGGCCCGAGGGTTCTAGACGCCAAGACATAGAGTCAGGGGCACCATCCACGTCCATTGGCAGGAGTGCGATGTCTTGGAGGAGAGAGTCCCAGGCGGCCACCTCAGGGGGGGGGGGGGCGAAGGGGCGCCAGAAGGCGAGACGCCCTAAGTCAATAAGGGCCGTCTCGACAGAGACCTGAGGGTCAACCGCAATGGCGAATAGCTCCGGGAATCGGGCGGCCAGGGGGGAGTCCCCTAACCACCGGTCGAACCAGAACAGGGTCGAGGACCCGGAGCCAACCGATATGGAGGTGCCGATGCAGAGCACGGGCAGGAGCTGGATCACAGCCTGCCAGAACTGGGAGCCGCCAGAGCGCTGACAGAAAGCAAGTGGTTGGCCCCGAAGGTATTTATTGCGGATGATGGATAGCCAAAGGCCTCCTTCTCTGTTGGCGATGCGCCAGAGCCAGCGGGTCAGGAGGGCAATGTTCATGCGCCGATAGGACAAGATCCCGAGGCCACCCTGGTCCTTAGGCTTGCAGATGTTGGGCCAGCTCACCATATGGTATTTCTGTTTGTGCCCCTCCCCGGCCCAGAAGAACCTGGACTGGTATTTGTCGATCTCCTGATGTAGCGTCTCATGAAGACTATAGAAGCTCATGAGGAACCAGAGTAGGCTGGCAAGGGAGGAGTTGATGAGGATCACCCGGGCCGCCTTCGAGATCCACCTCCCCTTCCAGGGCTCCACCCGGTGCTGCATCCGGGTCACGGCCGGGCGTAAGTCAGCGACGGTGAGCCGCGAGTCACTAATAGGGACCCCCAAGTAAGTCGTGGGGAAATAACCCAACCGACAGTTCAGCCGATCGGCAATGGACTGGGCCTCCTCCGGGGAGTAGCCCAGGATCATCACTTCGCTCTTATCAAAATTGATTGTGAGCCCAGACATCTGTTGGAAGCAGAGGAGGAGGAACTTCAGGTTGGCAATGTCGGACGTGGAGCCCTCCACCATTATTATGGTATCGTCTGCATATTGTAGGAGGGAGACCCCTCCCCCTCCTACCAGGTGAGGAACTACGCCGTGGATATGGCCAGCAGCCTTGGCCTTATCCAGGATGATAGCCAGGGCATCGACCACCACGTTAAACAGAAACGGGGAAAACGGGTCACCCTGGCGCACCCCACAGAGCGTAGGGAAGTAAGTTCCTATCTCCCCGTTAATGTTGACCGAGCTCCGACCGCAGGAGACGAGTTGCATAACTCTGGTCACCCACCGGTCATCAAAGCCCTTATGAAGAAGGACTTCCCGATGGAAAGGCCAGTGGACTGTATCGTACGCTTTATGGAAGTCTAGCTTCAAGAAGACCGCTCGATGGTGCTTGGACCGGACTTCGTGAATAACTTCGTGGAGGACTAACACCCCATCCAGAATATACCGCCCTTGAATGAAGGTAGACTGGTTGGGGTGGGTGACGGTGTCAGCTAGAAGGGTCGCCCTATTGGCGTGCCCTTTGGCCAAGATCTGGAAGATCACATTAATCACAGTGATCGGTCGAAACTAGCAGATGTCAGACGCGCCCGGGACTTTGGGGATTAGAGTGATGACCCCATACTTTAGGCGCCCAAGGTCCATGGTCCCCGAGTAGAATTCGTCGAATAGGGCCATGACCTCCAGCTTGATGGTCGGCCAGAACATTTTGAAAAACGTCACTGGCAATCCATCCGGCCCCGGGGCCGAGGAGGGGTTCATACCCTTAACGGCCGCGAGAACCTCGTCCTCCGAGAAAGGCGCCACTAAGGTGGCACTGTTGGGGAACGTAGCAGAATTCAAAAAAATTCTACACTTTCACCAAGATCAATCTTAAGAGACATCTAGCAACGAGCATATTAGAGTGCATCTGCATACCCTTTTGTAGATCGCGAGCGGAAGCTTTCGAAGAAGCGTGGATGAAGTAGTCGTACTCTTCACGTTCTTCGTCACCGATGATCTAGCGCCGAACGGACGGCACCTCCGCGTTCAACACGTGTCCGGTACAGCAACGTCACCTCCTTCTTGATCCAGCAAGGGGGGAGGAAAGGTCGTCGGAGATCCAGCAGCACGACGGCGTGGTGGTGGATGCAGCGGGAAATCCTGCAGGGCTTCGCCGGCGCCCTGCGGAGGAGGAGGGAGGTGTGGCGGGAGGGGGAGAGGCGCCAGAGGATTGGGTGCGGCTGCCCTCTCCCCCCCCCCACACATATATATAGGGGGCCAGGGGGGTGCGCCAAACCCTGCAGATCCCATCTGCAGGGGGGCCGGCGGCCTGGGGGGGAGACTTGCCCCCCAAGGCATAGGCGGCGCCTCCCTCCCCTAGGGTTTCAACCCTAGCCGCATGAGGGAGGGCCCAGTAGGGTGCGCCAGCCCACCAGGGGCTGGCCCCCTTCCCTTTGCGGCCTAGGGGCCCCACCGGGATGGGTGGCCCCACCCGGTGGACCCCCGAGACCCCTCCAGTGGTCCCGGGACACTCCCGGTGACCCCCGGAGATCACCCGATGGCCGAAACTGGATTTCCTATATATCATTCTTTACCTCCGGACCATTCCGGAACTCCTCGTCACGTCCGGGATCTCATCCCGGACTCCGAACAACTTTCGGGTTTCCACGTGCATGTATCTCTACGACCCTAGTGTCACCGAACCTTATGTGTGTAGACCCTACGGGTTCGGCAGACACGTAGACATGACCGACACCACTCTCCGGTCAATAACCAATAGCGGGATCTGGATACCCATGTTGGTTCCCACGTGTTCCTCGATGATCTTCATCGGATGAACCACTGTGTCAAGGATTCACTCAATCCCGTAGTTATTCCCTTTGTCCATCGGTACGGTACTTGCCCGAGATTCGATCGTCGGTATTCCCGATACCTTGTTCAATCTCGTCATGGCAAGTCTCTTTACCCGATCCGTAATCCATCATCCCGTGACTAACTCCTTAGTCACCTTGAGCTCATTATGATGATGTCTTACCGAGTGGGCCCAGAGGTACCTCTCCGTCATACGGAGTGACAACATCCCAGTCTCGGTTCGTACCAACTCAACAGACACTTTCGGAGATACCCGATGCGTACCTTTATAGCCACCCAGTTACGTTGTGACGTTTGGCACACCCAAAGTATTCCTACGGCATCCGGGAGTTGTACAACCTCATGGTCTAAGGAATAAATACTTGACACCGAAAAGCTTATGCATTACGAACTATACGATCTCGTGCTATACTCGTGATTGGGTCTTGTCCATCACATCATTCTCCTAATGATGTGATCCCGTTATCACTGACATCCCATGTCCATGGTCAGGAAACCGTGACCATCTGCTGATCAACGAGCTGGCAACTAGAGGACTACCAGGGACTCATTGTGGTCTATATATTCACACATGTATCGCTGTTTCCGTACAATACAATTCAAGCATGAATAACAGACGATTGTCATGAACAAGGAAATATAATAATAATACTTTTATTATTGCCTCTAGGGCATATTTCCAACAGTCTCCCACTTGCACTAGAGTCAATAATCTAGTTACATTGTGATGAATCGAACACCCATAGAGTCCTGGTGTTGATCATGTTTTGCCCGTGGAAGAGGTTTAGTCAACGGGTCTGCGACATTCAGATCCGTATGCACTTTACAAATATCTATGTCTCCATCTTGAACATAATTCTGGATGGAGTTGAAACGGCGCTTGATGTGTTTGGTCTTCTTGTGAAACCTGGGCTCCTTGGTAATGGCAATAGCTCCAGTGTTGTCACAGAAGAGAGTCATTGGGCTTGACGCGCTTGGAATGACTCCTAGGTCGGTGATGAACTCCTTCATCCAGACTCCTTCCTGTGCCACTTCTCAACCAGCTATGTACTCCGCTTCACATGTAGAATGCGCCACGACGCTCTGCTTGCAACTGCACCAGCTGACTGCTCCACCATTCAAAATATACACGTATCCGGTTTGTGACTTCGAGTCATCCAGATCTGTGTCGAAGCTAGCATCGACGTAACCCTTTACGACGAGCTCTTCGTCACCTCCATAAACGAGAAACATATCCTTAGTCCTTTTCAGGTACTTTAGGATGTTCTTGACCGCTGTCCTGTGTTCCATACCGGGATCACTTTGGTACCTCCCTACCAAACTTATGGCAAGGTTCACATCAGGTCTGGTACACAGCATGGCATACATGATAGAACCTATGGCCGAGGCATAGGGTATGACACTCATCTTTTCTCTATCTTCTGCCGTGGTCGGCGACTGAGCCTTGCTCAATCTCATACCTTGCAAAACAGGCAAGAACCCCTTCTTGGAATGATCCATATTGAACTTCTTCAATATCTTGTCAAGGTATGTACTTTGTGAAAGACCAATGAGGCGTCTTGATCTATCTCTATAGATTTTGATGACTAATATGTAAGCTGCTTCTCCAAGGTCCTTCATTGAAAAACTCTTATTCAAGTAGGCCTTTACACTTTCCAAGAATTCTATATCATTTCCCATCAGCAATATTTCATCCACATATAATATGAGAAATGCTACAGAGCTCCCACTCACTTTCTTGTAGATACAGGCTTCTCCATAAGTCTATATAAAGCCAAACGCTTTGATCACATCATTAAAGCGAATATTCCAACTCCGAGATGCTTGCACCAGCCCGTAGATCGATCGCTGGAGCTTGCATACCTTGTTAGCATTCACTGGATCGACAAAACCTTCCGGCTACATCATATACAACTCTTCCTTGAGGAAGCCATTAAGGAATGCCGTTTTGACGTCCATTTGCCATATCTCATAATCATAGAATGCGGCAATAGCTAACATGATTCTGACTGACTTCAACATCCCTACGGGAGAGAAAGTCTCGTCGTAGTCAATCCCTTGAACTTGTCGATAACCCTTAGCGACAGGCCGAGCCTTATAGATGGTCACATTACCATCCGTGTTTGTCTTCTTCTTAAATATCCATTTATTTTCTATGGCGTGCCTATCATCAGGCAAGTCCACCAAAGTCCATACTTTGTTTTCATACATGGATTCTATCTCGAATTTCATGGCTCCAAGCCATTTATTGGAATCCGGGCCCGCCATCGCTTCTTCATAGTTCGAAGGTTCACCGTTGTCTAACAACATGATATTCATGACAGGGTTGCCGTACCACTCTGGTGCGGAACATGCCCTTGTGGACCTTCGAAGTTCAGTAGTAACTTGATCTATTTCTTCATGATCATCATCATTAACTTCCTACCTTGTTGGTGCAGGCACCTCAGGAACAATTTCCTGCGCTGCGCTACTTTCCGGTCCAGGAGGGGTGACTGTCACCTCATCAAGTTCTACTTTCCTCCCACTCACTTCTTTCGAGAGAAACTCTTTCTCCAGAAAGGATCCATTCTTGGCAACAAAGACCTTGCCTTCGGATCTGTGGTAGAAGGTGTACCCAATCGTTTCCTTTGGGTATCCTATGAAGACGCATTTTTCCGATTTGGGTTCGAGCTTTTCAGGTTGAAGTTTCTTGACATAAGCATCGCAACCCCAAACTTTCAGAAACGACAGCTTCGGTTTCTTGCCAAACCAAAGTTCATACGGTGTCGTCTCAACGGATTTCGACGGAGCCCTATTTAAAGTGAATGCGGCAGTCTCTAAAGCATAACCCCAAAAAGATAGCGGTAAATCGGTAAGGGACATCATAGATCGCACCATGTCCAACAAAGTACGATTTCGACGTTCGGACACACTGTTACGCTGAGGTGTTCCGGGCGGTGTCAATTGTGAAACAATTCCACATTTCCTAAGGTGTGTGCCAAATTCATAACTCAAATATTCACCCCCACGATCCGATCGTAAGAACTTTATTTTCTTGTCTCGTTGATTCTCAACCTCATTCTGAAATTCCTTGAACTTTTCAAAAGTCACAGACTTGTGCTTCATCAAATAGATATACCCATATCTACTCAAGTCATCTGTGAGGGTGAGAACATAACGATAGCCTCCGCGAGCCTCAACACTCATTAGACCGCACACATCGGTATGTATGATTTCCAATAGGTTGGTTGCTCGCTCCATTGTTCTGGAGAATGGAGTCTTGGTCATCTTGCCCAAGAGGCATGGTTCGCACGTGTCAAATGATTCATAATCAAGAGACTCCAGAAGTCCATCAGCATGAAGCTTCTTCATACGTTTGACACCAATATGACCAAGGCGGCAATGCCACAAGTATGTGGGACTATCATTATCAACTTTACATCTTTTGGCATTCACACTATGAATATGTGTATCATCACGATCGAGATTCATCAAAAATAAACCATTGACCAGCGGGGCATGACCATAAAACACATCTCTCAAATAAATAGAACAACCATTATTCTCAGATTTAAATGAGTAGCCATCTCGCATAAGACGAGATCCAGATACAATGTTCATGCTCAAAGCTGGTACTAAATAACAATTATTGAGGTTTAAAACTAATCCCGAGGGTAGATGTAGAGGCAGCGTGCCGACGGCGATCACATCGACCTTGGAACCATTCCCGACGCGCATCGTCACCTCGTCCTTCGCCAGTCTCCGCTTATTCTGCAACTCCTGCTTAGAGTTACAAATATGAGCAACTGCACCGGTATCAAATACCCAGGAGCTACTACGAGCGCTGGTAAGGTACACATCAATAACATGTATATCACATATACCTTTGACGTTGCCGGCCTTCTTGTCCACTAAGTATTTGGGGCAGTTCCGCTTCCAGTGACCCGTTCCCTTGCAATAAAAGCACTCTGTCTCAGGCTTGGGTCCATACTTTGGCTTCTTCCCGGCAACAGGCTTACCGGGCGCGGCAACTCCCTTGCCGTCCTTCTTGAAGTTCTTCTTACCCTTGCCCTTCTTGAACTTAGTGGTTTTATTGACCATCAACACTTGATGTTCTTTCTTGATGTCCACCTCCGCTGATTTCAGCATTGAATATACCTCGGGAATGGACTTCTCCATCCCCTGCATATTGAAATTCAACACGAAGCTCTCGTAGCTTGGTGGGAGCGACTGGAGGATTCTGTCAACGACCGCTTCGTCTGGGAGATTCATTCCCAACTGAGACAAGCGGTTGTGCAACCCAGAAATCTTGAGGATGTGCTCACTGACAGAACTGTTTTCCTCCATCTTACAGCTGTAGAATGCGTTGGAGACGTCATATCTCTCGACTCGGGCATGAGCTTGGAAAACAATTTTCAGCTCTTGGAACATCTCAAATGCCCGTGGTGCTCAAAACGCTTTTGGAGCCCCGATTCTAAGCTATAAAGCATGCTGCACTGAACCAGGGAGTAATCATCACACCGCGACTGCCAAGCGTTCATAACATCTTGGTTTGCCGGGGCGGGAGCGTCACCTAGCGGTGCATCTAGGACATAAGTTTTCTTGGCAGCTATGAGGATGATCCTCAGGTTACGGACCCAGTCTGTGTAGTTGCTACCATCGTCTTTCAGCTTGGATTTCTCTAGGAACGCGTTGAAGTTGAGGGTGACATGTGCGTGGGCCATTTGATCTACAAGAGATATTGTAAAGAATTTAGACTAAGTTCATGATAACTAAGTTCATCTTAATCAAATTTTATTGAACTCCCACTCAGACTTACATCTCTCTAGTCATCTAAGTGATACACGATCCGAATCGACTAGCCCGTGTCCGATCATCACGTGAGACAGACTAGTCATCAACGGTGAACATCTTCATGTTGATCGTATCTTTTATACGACTCGTGTTCGACCTTTCGGTCTTCCGTGTTCCGAGGACATGTCTGTACATGCTAGGCTCGTCAAGTGAACCCTAAGTGTATTGCGTGTGTAAATCTGGCTTACAACCGTTGTATGCGAACGTTAGAACCTATCACACCCATCATCACGTGGTGCTTCGGAACAACGATCCTTAGCAACGGTGCACAGTTAGGGGGAACACAATTCTTGAAATTTTAGTGAGAGATCATCTTATTTACTACCGTCGTTCTAAGTAAACAAGATGCATAAACATGATAAACATCACATGCAATCAATCAAAGTGACATGATATGGCCAATATCATCTTGCTCATTGGATCTCCATCTTCGGGGCACCATTATCATCTTGTCACCGGCTCGACACCATGATCTCCATCATCATGATCTCCATCATCGTGTCTTGAAGAAGTTGTCACGCCAACTATTAGTTCTACTACCATGGCTAACGTTTAGCAATAAAGTAAAGTAATTCCATGGCATTATTCAGTGACACGCAGGTCATACAATAATTAAGACAACTCCTATGGCTCCTGCCGGTTGTCAAGTTCATCGACATGCAAGTCGTGATTCCCTATTACAAGAACATGATCAATCTCATACATCACATATATCATTCATCACATCTTCTTGGCCATATCATATCACATAGCACATGCTGCAAGAACAAGTTAGATGTCCTCTAATTGTTGTTGCAAGTTTTTACGTGGCTTCTATAGGTTTTCTAGCAAGAACGTTTCTTACCTACGCCAAAACTACAACATGATTTGTCAATTTCTATTTACCCTTCATAAGGACCCTGTTCATCAAATCCAATCCGACTAAAGTAGGAGAGACAGACACCCGCCAGCCACCTTATGCATCTAGTGCATGTCTGTCGGTGGAACCAGTCTCACGTAAGCGTACGTGTAAAGTTGGTCCGGGCCGCTTCATCCCACAATACCGCCGAATCAAGATTAGACTAGTAACGGCAAGAAGATTGAGCAAACTCAAACGCCCACAACTGCTTTGTGTTCTACTCGTGCAAGATGCTACACAAAAGACCTAGCTCTGATACCACTGTTGGGGAACGTAGCAGAATTCAAAAAAATTCTACGCTTTCACCAAGACCAATCTTAGGAGACATCTAGCAACGAGCATATTAGAGTGCATCTACATACCCTTTTGTAGATCGCGAGCGGAAGCTTTCGAAGAAGCATGGATGAAGTAGTCGTACTCTTCACGTTCTTCGTCACCGATGATCTAGCACCGAACGGACGGCACCTCCGCGTTCAACACACGTCCGGTACAGCAACGTCACCTCTTTCTTGATCCAGCAAGGGGGGAGGAAAGGTCGTCGGAGATCCAGCAGCACGACGGCGTGGTGGTGGATGCAGCGGGAAATCCTGCAGGGCTTCGCCGGCGCCCTGCGAAGGAGGAGGGAGGTGTGGCGGGAGGGGGAGAGGCGCTGATGACCCACAACCGTAAGGGATCTATTGCAGCGTTTTCGATAAGTAAGAGTGTCGAACCCAACTTGGAGCAGAAGGTATTGATAAGTGGTTCTGAGCAAGGAATAACTGCAAGCACTGGAAGATAACTTTTTAGGGGTTTTCTTGATATAAGCAACAGGAAGGTAAAAGCGAGCAAAGTAAAAGGCACTGGAGAGTAACAAGTGGCCCAATCCTTTCTGGGCAAAGGAGAGGCCTAGCAACTGAACTTATAAAGGCTAAAGTGTTCTTGAGGACACACGGGAGAGGTAGTCATGTGCTTTCGCCATATTCCGTATCGGTACTATGTTATGTGTTGATAAGTGCTGAGTGGGTGGATCTATGCTAGTACACTCTCTAGACTAAGATGAGTGCACTCTTATGATTAAACACCTTGCAAGCATCCGCAAATACAAGATAGTATTTAAGGCAAAAGCCTAACCATAGCAATACGATCGATGATCCATTGTTCCCTTGTGCAAAAGCGTGCGAACTGGGGTTCAGGTTTCTGTCACTCCGGCAACCCACCGTAAGCATTCTTTGTACACAATGTATTCCCCTAGGTCCTTAATAAGGCGAAGTGTTGAGTGTTCGACTCACACAACACCACTAGGAAAATAACAACACAACTTAAGTATCAAACAACACATATTACTTCAACATCATATGACTACTGACAACAAGACTTTTCCCATGTCCTCAAGAACTAAAGTAACTACTCACAAGACATAAAAGAGATCATGATCAGTGGAGATAAATGGATGATAAAAAATCTGGACATAATGATATTTCTCCAACAAAACTCAATAGCATTCACCACAAGGTAGTAATCAACACCGATAGAGTAGAGAGGATAGATAGTACGTATTACAACACAAGTTGCACTTGTGAGATGAGATTGGATGAAGATGGAGATGGTGCTGATGTTGGGGATGATGTTGATGATGATCTCGATGATGCCCGTGATGATGATGATGACGATGGCGATGATCTCCCCTTCCGGGAGGTGATCTCCCCGGCGGAATCTGCCCGCCGGAGATGGCTTTTTCTTCTCTGTAGGTTTCCGCCACGGAGCGACGGCGGAACTCTGTAAAAACTCCCCCTTTTAGGGTTTTTGGATGACGGGGAGTATATAGGCAAAAGGGGGCAGCCGGAAGTGGGCCAGGGGCTCCAGGCGCCCCCCCGGCGTGGCTAGGGTGGGGGCCACTCCAGGTGGCCGCCTGGGCGCCCTGTGGCCCCCCTCTGGTTGCTCTTTTGCGTGCCTTCGTGATCCGTCTGGAAAATACCCTCAGTCGGTTTTCAGGTAATTTGGAGGTATTCTTCTTCAGCAACTCAGCGTCCACTTTTTACCGCTGAATCCTGCGTCTGCTGCTTCGGCAACGGAAAGTTGCAAACTATGTAAAATAGGCCAAAACAACATAAGAACATCATCGTAATGTGAAATATATCAATGAATAAGGATGAATTACGATATAAAATAGTGATGCATTTTGGACGTATCAACACCCCCAAGCTTAGACCTCGCTTGTCCCCAAGCGAATACTGAGCTCGGTAAACCTGTCCACAAGTTTAGAGAGTGAAGTGTCGATAAATACATTACGGACAAGAAGCATCACAGTTTCTTTACCAAACTCAAATATCCTCAACAGCAATCTTCAACTCATAAGGCCCTTATAAAAGAGTGGTAACACTTATAATCGAAAGTAGGGCTAAGGAAACTCATCAAATCATGGCAAACATGTCCTTTGGTCAAAGGACAACTAATAGCTTTTACTTTTGCTCTTTCTCTTTATGTTTTGATGAGATTAATTGAAGCTTTTAAAAGAACATGTTATTAGGCAAGAAGTGAAAGTGTTAACACAAAGGAAGATGTTTGCTTAAGCTGGGCTTGACAAACAACTTACCTATCAAATGATAATGTCAACAAAGATATGATATGACAAATCTTAATGCAACTTTATATGAATGAATCCTCGTCAACATCAAATGTCTGCTCTCTTTAAGAATAGAAGGAAGTAGGAATAACTGACTCATCCTAAAAACTAAGAGATAGGCCCTGCTCTAGGGAAGTAGGGAAAACTCATGTGCTATCCTTAAATCAAACAGAATGAAAACAAGTTTTGAGAGGTGCATGATTTGTCAACGAATGCTAATAGATAACTCAATTACTTCTTGAGCTGGACAAGTTTCGAGGAACGGCTCCCGTACGGGGACGATCACATCCCCTTAATCTCCTTTGTTTATCGCTGCCAAAGTTTTCTGATTTCTCATGAACAAGGCATGAAGGAGGGTTTGTTTGTTGTATTATCTTTTATGAGCCGGGCGCACTCATGCCAGTTCCTTCTCGTATTAGGGGTTTGCCGATTAGACATGCAATCCCGGGGTAAAACTTGTCCAACTTAAAAAGATCATGAATTAACTATTACTTCCTCATGAGCTAAAACAGGGGCACAAAATAGAAGATTTTGAACATTTAAGGATAACACACAAATTCTATACTTTAGGAGGTGGTAGTGGAATACCACGAATAGGAAGGTATGGTGGACTCATATGGAAGGTATTGGTTTAAGGGTATGGATGCACAAGCAGAATTCCGCTTAGTACAGAGTTTAGGCTAGCAAAGGCTTTGAGAGAACAGACAATTGATGATGACTAAGATGCAAAGCAATATAAAGCATAAACATTAAAATAAGCATAACACATCAAGTTGTCTTCCTTGTCAGCATAACACTTCAAGCATAATAACATAAAGGTTTTGGCTATGTCGCTACTTTAAGAAAATCATGCTTGTTGTTATGACCAAAGCTATGTTTGCCAAGATTAAATAAAGTTTTCAAAGCCATACCTGATATAAGGTCAATACTCCCCATAAGAATCATCATATAAGGTCGATTGCGTGAAGAGAATAACGAGTGCAGCAAAGGAACCAATAGATTTCTCATTAATATTCCATCATAGACGACTCCACACCCACGGATACAATCTCTCCACAGAAGGAGTGATAGACCTCAATGCACACACCTATTTCATATAATAACCTCCCTAAACATGATACGACTCTACTTAACTCTAAAAGACAAAAGATAAAGATAAAGATAAAGATACCGGGCACTCCCCCAAGCTTGGAACAAGCCAAGGGAATGCCATTACCCAAGGAGATTTCACTCCTCATTCTTGTTGACGTTGATCACGTAGTCCTCAGCGAAGCGCTTCCAGGGAAGGGGTTCTCCAGTCTCATATGAGAAGTTTGTCTCCTGAATCCTGCATGCAGCACCCATACCCATGCGCATAAACCTTAGTTCATATTCACAGTTCTGGTGATGTAGATCATAAATTTGCCCTTGGAGCTCTTCAATTCTTTCTTCAGATGCGGTGATGCTTTTCCACATCTCCTTCAGGAAGTAGGTCTTCAGCTCGTTGATGATGTCAAAGTTAGCTTCAACACCACGCTCGATCATCTCCTTGTACTTGAAGACTTCTTGCTCCACTTCTTCTAGCCTGGCCTGGATGCTCCCCTCCTTGATAGGTCCCTTCAGATCTTCTTCATGGAGGACACCGTCCTCCATCCGAACAACCCGAGGGTGCTTCTTCACCTCAGCGAGGTAAGGGTTGATGACGTTGACGACGAACTTGTCCTTGGGGGAACTTGGGGAAGCCATGGCACCTAGGTCCAGCCAAAAGATTTCCTGGCAGAAACAGATTGAAAAGAAAACACACGAAATCGCGAGATACGTTGCCGGAACAATCCGGGCAAATATATAGCAAAAATTTATGCACAGAAAGGAAGGTAACAAGCTAAAGCGGGGTCGGAGGCGGACTCCTGGGTGCCCAGGCGGCTTCCCGGCGCGGCCAGGAGGTAGGCCGCGCCAGGGGGGCGCCTGGGCCCCCTGGAGCTTGTCTCCGGATCCACTTAGGCTTAGAATTTTCCTAATTTTGCAAAAACTCATAATATGGAAGTTTTATGGCGGTTCGCGATGTTTCCTTACCGTAATACATACCTTTTCTTATTCTGCTTCTGCTGGTGTCTGAAACAGGGCTGCAACATGTTCTTCGTGAGTTGTTGTGTATATCATATTCACATCAACATTGACAGGGTCTCCTGCTATGTAATGCTTAAGTCTTTGCCCATTCACAACTTGAGGTTTGGTGCCTTCAAAATTGTTAATTTTGATTGCACCAGACCGATAGACTTCTTCAATATGAAACGGCCCTTCCCACCTGGAAAGTAGTTTGCCTGGAGAAAACCTGAAACGGGATCTAAACAACAAAACTTTATCACCAACATTAAATTCACGTTTCAGAATCCTCCTATCATGCCACTTCTTTACCTTTTCCTTGAACATTTTAGCGCTCTCGTAAGCTTCACTTCTCCACTCATCTAGAGAAGTCAAGTTCATGAGACGCTTCTCACCCGCTAACTTTGGGTCAGCATTAAGCTCTCTAACAGCCCAGAAAGCTTTGTGCTCTAATTCTAATGGCAAATGGCAAGCCTTGCCATAAACCATCTTATAGGGGGACATGCTCATGGGGTTTTTGTAAGCAGTTCTATACGCCCACAAAGCATCTCCTAACTTATTTGACCAGTCCTTTCTATTTCTATTAACTGTCTTCTGCAAGATCAACTTGATCTCTCTATTGGTGAGCTCAACTTGCCCACTAGTTTGAGGATGGTACGGTGAAGCAATTCTATGATTGACATCGTACTTGGCTAAAGCTTTTCTAAAAGCTCCATGCGTGAAGTGTGATCCTCCATCAGTCATGAGATACCTAGCTACACCAAACCTAGGGAAAATCACATCTTTGAGCATTTTCAAAGATGTCTTGTGATCAGCACTTTTAGTGGGGATCTCTTCAACCCACTTGGTCACATAATCAACAGCTACTAAAATGTGAGTGTACTTGTGTGAAGAAGGAAAAGGACCCATAAAATCAAAACCCAGCAATCAAAAGGTTCAATCACTAGTGAGTAATTCATAGGCATCTCATTCCTTCTACTAATGTTACCAACTCTCTGACATTTATCACAGGCTAAAACATAATTTCTAGCATCCTTAAAGAGAGTAGGCCAATAAAAACCTGATTGAAGAACCTTATGTGCGGTCCTCTCACCAGCATGATGTCATCCATAGGGACTATCATGACATTGTCTGAGAATGTCCTTCTGCTCATGTTCTGGTATGCATCTTCTCACGATCCCGTCTGGACCTTCTTTGAAAAGATGTGGTCATCCCAAAAGTAGTGCCTCAAATCATGAAAGAACTTCTTCCTTTGCTGAAATGTTAAACCTGGAGGCAAATACTTCACAACGATAAAATTAGCATAATCTGCAAACCAAGGATCGGAAAGAGATTGTACTTTTACAATGGCAAGTTGCTCGTCTGGAAAACTGTCGTTGACTGGGATGGGATCATGCGGTATATCTTCCATCCTTGAAAGATTGTCCACCACCGGATTGTCTTCTCCTTTCCTATCAACAATCTGCAAATCAAATTCATGAAAAAGGAGTACCCATCTGATAAGCCTTGGCTTGGCATCCTTCTTTGTCATAAGGTACTTCATGGCAGCATGGTCAGTATGAATAATAACTTTGGAATCAACAATATACTGCCTAAACTTATCACAAGCAAGCACTACAGCTAAGAATTCTTTCTCAGTAGTAGCATAATTCTTTTGAGCACTATCAAGGGTTTTACTAGCATAATGTATAACATTCAATTTCTTATCAACCCTTTGTCCTAAAACAGCTCCAACAGCAAAATCACTAGCATCACACGTAATCTCAAAAGGTAAATTCCAGTCAGGTGGTTGTACTATAGGAGCGGTTATTAAAGCTTTCTTGAGAACTTCAAAAGCCTCCTTACAATCTTCATCAAATACAAAGGGAACGTCCTTCTGGAGAAGATTAGTGAGGGGTCTCAAAGTCTTAGAAAAGTCTTTAATAAATCTTCTATAGAAACCAGCATGGCCGAGAAAACTGCGAATACCTTTGATGTCCCTTGGATAGGGCATCCTCTCAATTGCTTCGATCTTGGCCTTGTCCACCTCAATTCCCCTTTCGGAAATCTTGTGACCAAGAACAATTCCTTCGTTAACCATGAAGTGGCACTTCTCCCAGTTGAGTACCAGATTTGTCTCCTCACATCTCTGCAAAACTTTATTAAGGTTGTGGAGACAATGGTCAAAGGAAGTTCCATAGACGGAGAAATCGTCCATGAAGACTTCCACAATCTCCTCACAGAAACCATGAAAGATAGCAGACATACAGCTTTGAAAATTAGCTGGGGCATTACATAAACCAAAAGGCATACGCCTGTAAGCATAAGTACCAAAGGGACAAGTAAAAGTGGTCTTCTCTTGATCAACAGTGTTAACATGAATTTGAGAGAAGCGAGAATAACCATCGAGGTAACAAAAGTGGGTATTTTTGGATAACCTTTCAAGCATTTGGTCGATGAACGGCAACGGGTAGTGATCCTTCCTGGTCGCCTTGTTCAGCTTCCTGTAATCAATACACATTCTATATCCAATAATAATTCTCTGAGGTATTAGTTCATTCTTATCATTAGGAACCACAGTTGTACCTCCTTTCTTAGGAACACAATGTACCGGGCTTACCCACTTACTATCAGCTATAGGGTAGATAATACCTGCGGCTAGAAGCTTGAGAATCTCAGTTCTTACAACATCCATCATCTTCGGGTTCAACCGCCGTTGATGATCAACAACTGGTTTAGCATCGGGCTCAAGATTGATAGTATGTTGACAGATAGATGGACTAATCCCCTTAAGGTCATCAAGGGTATAGCCAATTGCACCTCGGTGTTTACGAAGTACTTCCAATAGTCGCTCTTCTTCATATCCTAAAAGGTTAGAGTTGATAATAACAGGATATACTTTCTTTTCATCTAAATAAGCATACTTGAGCGTATCGGGAAGAGGTTTAAGATCGAACACCGGGTCTTCTTTTGGTTTTGATAAAATTCCCAAAGGTTCAACCGGAAGGTTGTGCTTCAGGATAGCAGGTTGTCTCAAGAATATTTCATCTAGTTCATTTCTTTCCTGCATATGCAAATCATTCTCGTGGTCCTCCATATATTGTTGTAAAGGATCATTAGGGGGAATAGCAATAGAAGCAATACTTTCAATAATTTTATCATCACTAGGTAAATCGGTACCACGAGGTTGCTTAGAGAACTTGGAAAAATTAAATTCATATGGCTCACCATTGAATTCAACAGAAACTTTACCTTTCTTGCAATCTATTATAGCTCCATAAGTTCTAAGAAAAGGTCTACCAAAAATAATAGGACAAAAATTGTCCCTCACTGAACCAAGTACTAGAAAGTCGGTAGGGTATTTTACCTTTCCACATAGGACTTCAACGTCTCTCACAATTCCGATAGGAGAGATAGTTGCTCTGATTGCAAGATGAATGGTAACATCAACTTCTTCAAGTTCACAAGGTGAAATCTCACCGATGATCTCTTGATAAAGTGAATAGGGGATAGCACTAGCACTCGATCCCAAATCGCATAGCCCATAATAATTGTGATCTCCTATTTTAACAGATACTACTGGAGTACCTGAAATTGGGACTTTATTCTTGGCTGTGACAAGGTTAGTGGAAACAGCACAAAAATTTACATTGGAATCCAAAACATCATTAGTAACAAGGTCTTTAACCAATGCAACTTGAGGATCGACCTTGATCTGGTCCTCAGGCTCATCAATTCTTCTCTCACTTTTATTTATTATGCCTGTCACAAGAGAGTGCTCCCTTATCCTTTTGAGAAAAGGAGGCTTTTCATATATAACTGCAGGCAAAATAGGGTCAGCAACATGAATATCAACAGGTAACTCTTTGAAAGGTTCATGATGCTGATCTCTCTTCTTTTTAAAAGAATTAACATGAGAGGCAAAATCCTTACAGAAATCAATCATTAGATGGGAATCAAGACCAATCTTAGAGCAAAAGGTATTGAAGTAATCAATTTTCACATAGCTCTCAATATAATCATGCTCATAATTTATAGCGGGTTCAATACCTTTATCGATTTCCCAATCTTCGGTATTCCTCTGGATCCTTTCAATGAGATCCCACCTTTCTTCAACGCTCTTCGTCTGAAATACCCCACTAGAGGAGGCATCCAGCATCTCCTTATCCTGACGAGAAAGCCTGGCATAAAAATTTGTAAGTATAATTTCCTTGGGGAGCTCATGAATAGGACATTTGAGCATTAGGGACTTCAATCTCCCCCAAGCTTGAGCAATGCTTTCTCCGTCACGAGACCTAAAGTTATAGATATAGTTCCTGACTCAATGAATTTCATGAAGAGGATAAAACTTGGTATAAAAGAGAGACATAAGCTCTTGCCAATCAAGCAAGTGTGAGTTATCGAGAAGCTTATACCAATCTGAAGCTTTATCTATAAGTGATACGGAGAACAATTTCCTCATGACAAACTCCATTGATACACCTGCAAGCTTAAATAATGAACATAGTTGTGATAGATATAGCAAGTGTTCACCGGGATGTCTGTCTCCTGCATAACGATTAGCCAAAACATAACCGATAATACCAGCTGGTATTTTATAGGGCACAATTTCAGTAGGGGGAGGAGCAACCACCACAGGTGTGGGGCGTCTTCCCACAAGCAACGATCCAATAGCAAGGTTGTCCATAAGGACAAAGAGCAGCAACAGCAAAATAAAAACAGAAATATACAAACTTCCTTACCAGTTAACTTTACCAATAGCGCTACACTCCCCAGCAACGGCGCCAGAAAACGGTACTTGATGACCCACAACCGTAAGGGATCTATTGCAGCGTTTTCGATAAGTAAGAGTGTCGAATCCAACAAGGAGCAGAAGGTATTGATAAGTGGTTCTGAGCAAGGAATAAGTGCAAGCACTGGAAGATAACTTTTTAGGGGTTTTCTTGATATAAGCAACAGGAAGGTAAAAGCGAGCAAAGTAAAAGGCACTGGAGAGTAACAAGTGGCCCAATCCTTTCTGAGCAAAGGAGAGGCCTAGCAACTGAACTTATAAAGGCTAAAGTGTTCTTGAGGACACACGGGAGAGGTAGATATGTGCTTTCGCCATATTCCGTATCGGTACTATGTTATGTGTTGATAAGTGCTGAGTGGGTGGATCTATGCTAGTACACTCTCTAGACTAAGATGAGTGCACTCTTATGATTAAACACCTTGCAAGCATCCGCAAATACAAGATAGTATTTAAGGCAAAAGCCTAACCATAGCAATACGATTGATGATCCATTGTTCCCTTGTGCAAAAGCGTGCGAACTGGGGTTCAGGTTTCTGTCACTCCGGCAACCCATCGTAAGCATTCTTTGTACACAATGTATTCCCCTAGGTCCTTAATAAGGCGAAGTGTTGAGTGTTCGACTCACACAACACCACTAGGAAAATAACAACACAACTTAAGTATCAAACAACACATATTACTTCAACATCATATGACTACTGACAACAAGACTTTTCCCATGTCCTCAAGAACTAAAGTAACTACTCACAAGACATAAAAGAGATCATGATCAGTGGAGATAAATGGATGATAAACAATCTGGACATAATGATATTTCTCCAACAAAACTCAATAGCATTCACCACAAGGTAGTAATCAACACCGATAGAGTAGAGAGGATAGATAGTACGGATTACAACACAAGTTGCACTTGTGAGATGTGATTGGATGAAGATGGAGATGGTGCTGATGTTGGGGATGATGTTGATGATGATCTCGATGATGCCTGTGATGATGATGATGACGATGGCGATGATCTCCCCTTCCGGGAGGTGATCTCCCCGGCGGAATCTGCCCGCCGGAGATGGCTTTTTCTTCTGTGTAGGTTTCCGCCACGGAGCGACGGCGGAACTCCATCAAAACTCCCCCGTTTAGGGTTTTTGGATGACAGGGAGTATATAGGAAAAAAGGGGCAGCCGGAAGTGGGCCAGGGGCTCCAGGCGCCCCCCGGCGCGGCTAGGGTGGGGGCCGCGCCAGGTGGCCGCCTGGGCGCCCTGTGGCCCCCCTCTGGTTGCTCTTTTGCGTGCCTTCGTGATCCGTCTGGAAAATACCCTCCGTCGATTTTCAGGTAATTTGGAGATATTCTTCTTCAGCAACTCAGCGTCCACTTTTTACCGCTGAATCCTGCATCTGCTGCTTCAGCACCGGAAAGTTGCAAACTGTGTAAAATAGGCCTAAACAACATAAGAACATCATCGTAATGTGAAATATATCAATGAATAAGGATGAATTACGATATAAAATAGTGATGCATTTTGGACGTATCAGGCGCCAGAGGATTGGGTGCGGCTGCCCTCTCCCCCCCACATATATATAGGGGGCCAGGGGGTGCGCCAAGCCCTGCAGATCCCATCTGCAGGGGGGGCGGCGGCAAGGGGGGAGACTTTCCCCCCAAGGCATAGGGGGCGCCTCCCTCACCTAGGGTTTCAACCCTAGCCGCATGAGGGAGGGCCCAGTAGGGTGCGCCAGCCCACCAGGGGCTGGCCCCCTTCCCCTTGCGGCCTAGGGGCCCCACCGGGATGGGTGGCCCCACCCGGTGGACCCCCGGGACCCCTCCGGTGGTCCCGGGACACTCCTGGTGACCCCCGGAGATCACCCGATGGCCGAAACTGGACTTCCTATATATCATTCTCTACCTACGGACCATTCCGGAACTCCTCGTCATGTCCAGGATCTCATCCCGGACTCCGAACAACTTTCTGGTTTCCACGTGCATGTATCTCTATGACCCTAGCGTCACCGAACCTTAAGTGTGTAGACCCTACGGGTTCCGGAGACACGTAGACATGACCAAGACCACTCTCCGGTCAATAACCAACAGCGGGATCTGGATACCCATGTTGGTTCCCACGTGTTCCTCGATGATCTTCATCGGATGAACCACTGTGTCAAGGATTCACTCAATCCCGTAGTTATTCCCTTTGTCCATCGGTACGGTACTTGCCCGAGATTCGATCGTCGGTATTCCCGATACCTTGTTCAATCTCGTCATGGCAAGTCTCTTTACTCGATCCGTAATCCATCATCCCGTGACTAACTCCTTAGTCACCTTGAGCTCATTATGATGATGTCTTACCGAGTGGGCCCAGAGGTACCTCTCCGTCATACGGAGTGACAACATCCCAGTCTCGGTTCGTACCAACTCAACAGACACTTTCGGAGATACCCGATGCGTACCTTTATAGCCACCCAGTTACGTTGTGACGTTTGGCACACCCAAAGTATTCCTACGGCATCCGGGAGTTGTACAACCTCATGGTCTAAGGAATAAATACTTGACACTGAAAAGCTTATGCATTACGAACTATACGATCTCGTGCTATGCTCAGGATTGGGTCTTGTCCATCACATCATTCTCGTAATGATGTGATCCCGTTATCACTGACATCCCATGTCCATGGTCAGGAAACCGTGACCATCTGCTGATCAACGAGCTGGCAACTAGAGGCCTACCAGGGACTCATTGTGGTCTATATATTCACACATGTATCGATGTTTCCGTACAATACAATTCAAGCATGAATAACAGACGATTATCATGAACAAGGAAATGTAATAATAATACTTTTATTATTGCCTCTAGGGCATATTTCCAACAGGCATTAGCCTCGTTGGAAACCGACTGGTCAGCGGACCAAGTGTCGGGAGCCAGGGTGGCCCCACCCCGAGGGGTGGGAGAAAATAAGGCTTTATAAAAGCCATCAACATGGGCACGGATGTCCGAGGGACGGACAAGAGGTGTACCTCCATCCCATAGGCAGTGAATGGAGTTACGACGCCGCCGCCCATTGGCAATCGCCTGGAAGTAGGTTGTATTGGCGTCCCCACGGAGCACCCACCGTTGGGCGCCACAGAGTCTCCAGTATGCCTCCACGTCTGTGTAGATGGTCGAGAGCTGATCCTCGAGATCATATCTCAGCATCCACTCATCTGGGGAGATCCTAGATGTGTCAGCGCGGGCATCTAGGGCCTGGATGGCAGACAGGAGGGCTTTCTTGCGTTCGTGGAGGTCCCGACCAAGGTTCGCGACCCAACCCTTCATGAATTGGCGGGTGAGCTTGGCACAGAACTGCCACGAGTCGACGGCTGACATGGAGCGGTGGGGAGAAGAGCGCGGGGAGATCCACTTAGCCGCGACCGCCTCGAGGAAGCCTGCCTGGTTGAGCCAGAAGTGCTCAAACCGAAAGCGAGGCGGGATGGGGGGACGCTCATCGGCAGTGGAGAGGAGGAGGGGCACGTGGTCGGAGCCGAACCGGGTGATCGCCCGTAATGAGGGCAAGGGGCACCTAAGTTCCCACTCCGGTGAGACTAGGACGCGATCCAGGACGGATCGCGTCGGGTCCGCTTGACGGTTAGTCCAGGTGAACCTGGCACCCGTCCGCTCAAGTTCGCGGAGGCCGAGATCCGCGATACAATCGTTGAACAACTGCATCCGAGGGAGGTTGATCCGGCCATTATTCTTCTCTTCCGGAGAACGAATGAGATTAAAGTCTCCCCCATGACTACAGGAAGGGGGGAGGCGGAGATTTTGAGCTGCAGCTCAGCAAGGAAGGCCGGGGAGCGACGGTGGTCCGCCGGTCCATAAACAATCACGACCTCCCATTTGAAGTTGAGCGCCCGCTCAAAGATCTCCATACTGACGAAGAATTCACCCCGATCCATGCCGCCCACCTCAAAGGTGGCATCCTTCACGCCCAACAGGATGCTGCCTGAGTGCCCAGTGGTCCCACTAGAAGGGAGCCAATGCCAGGCAAAAAGGTGGGGGCTAAGACTATCAAGCTCGGGGAGGGAAAACTCCGTACGCATGGTTTCTTGAATGGCAATGATGTCAATGTGCTCATCTCGCATGTACTCGATGAGTTGGCGGCGGCGACCATCATGCCCGAAGCCGCGGATGTTCCAGAAGAGGGCGCGCATCTAGGTCCCCATCGGGGGGCTGCTTGACCCCAGGGCACGGGAGGCGCTCTGCGCCCGGAGGGCCGCAGTGCAAGAGCGGGTGCGTCCACGGCGTGCCTGGACCCTGTTCTTGAATCATGTATCACTGTGGCAAAAAACCTCGTGTAAAAAATATCTACACACAACAAAGGAAGTCATGATTTCAATTACAGAAAGAGGAAATTGTGATCTCATTTCCATGGTTCCTCACTTTGAAGCATGAAACAGCCACCACCCCCGAAAGTGGGGCCTGGCCAGCCACCAGACAAAGATGGCAACATACAGCTTATCTAGTGCACATTAATTCGAGCTATTCCTACCTAGAAATATGGACATACATCGAGCCAAGGTGAACAGGTAATGACTTGTATGAGGTGGAAATTCATATTCGATCGGCATGCTAAGTATTGACTTATGAATGTAAACCATAACATGTCATAGTAAAATCTAACTTTTCAAAGAATAGGAAATTATTATTTTAGGTCTAGTAGATTAATTATCCGATGTTTGTATACTAACTCAACATTTTCTTATAGGACATGCTATATTATGTTATATTATATTATATTATATTACATTACATTGGGTCCTTGAGTTCAACTTTTGATACCTTATTAATTGGAATAAAATACTACGACTTTTTGGTCTGTTGAATAAATTGGATGCTTGTACCTTAAGTTGTCAATTACTTGTGTGTGATATATGATAAACCTCATGCAAAGTTAATTATTCCATTGCCACATTAATGATATGTTTCAAATTTTGAATGGAGATCTTCTTAGTGTCCACTTTCATGTTACCATTACTCTTTGTTCCTAAGAAGCTACTCCTCAAGAGAAAGGTGCTTTAAGATGCATGTCACATTGCTCATAAATCTTCCTGGATGCCTCCAACACCTAGTCCCTCCGATTTCTTATTCCAATCTTTTTCCAGCAATCCTACATTTCAGATGAACTCACTGATATGATAGCCTTACCACCGATAAACAAAATTCAACTAGATAGATCAAGAATCATGACCACCACAAACAGGACACCGATGCTTCAGAAAACCTAGGAAACCCACTGCATAGGCGATTAAATCAATCCTAAAATATGAAGGCTGTTTGAAATGCTTAGCAAACCCACACCACAATAACATCATATCAAATCAAATTGGCTATGGATTTATCCAAATATCGCAATACTGAGACCTTCAAATTTTCATATGGGGGTGGTGGGAAATGGAGGGTCCTTTGGTTGCTGTGGTCATCCAAGAGGGCAGGTATGTGTGTGTTATAAATGAAGAAGGGAACCTGCATCTTTTAAAGGCCGGGAGCAACGGGAACTTAAATTCACGTGGCGGTGTTCATAGGTTGGTATTTCGTTTTGTTTGGTACCATCCAGGGTTTTCATCCCATGCTTTATCTATTACGTGAATATTTAGACGGAGGGCTGATGTTTGGATATGGAACCCTCTTGACATCACTCTTTTTTCAGGCTGTATTTTTTTTGCGAGACAGGCTGTATATTTTTATAATAGTTGATGGAGTATTGAATAGTATAGGTGGTACATAAGAGATTCTCTTTCTGATTTGGTCCCTCGAGACATAAAGTGGTTTGATGGATACGATGATGATAGTTTCACACACGTGGCAGTCATCTCAATACAAAATATCATAGTTTAGGGTTTTTTATAACATGGAAATAAAAATAAATTAACTAATTAGTAAAATATAGTGGTAAATGAGTTTAGACCTTTTCCGTTCCTGAGCTGGTCCTTGATTTTATTGAAGTGAAAGGAATGAATACTAATATATTAATTTGCTAGTATATTTTACCTTTTTCTTTAGTCGTAACTTTGTGACAGTTTTTACATCATTCAAAATATCTTGTCGGGCTAACATAAAAGACCTTCCCATATTTTCCCCCATAGTGGTGACACTTAAAAAATTGTGCCTAATGTTTTTTTACTGAGAACATCATGTACTTGTACATATTTCGTGTCAGCTGATTGTTAGGATTGATCTCCTCTGCTTGGGCCCAACGGCCCACGGACCCTTAGATCCGCGCCCTGATCGGGGCGCACAACCCATTATGGTTGTTGGGCCCCTGTGACCCGCGCTATATAAACAGAGGTAGGGGGTCGGAGCACCTCTCACGAGGTTGAACGCCGCCACAAACCCTACCGATCTAGGGTTAGCGCGGTGCTCACGGGAAGCACCACCACCGCCGTCATCACAGACTCATCTCCGGCCCCTACTTCACCATGGCCGGAGCTGGATCGAGCTCATCTGTTCATCAGGAAGGTAGGTCTACCGGGATGCATCTAGCCTACTAGATCCAAGGGGCCTATCAATGGTATCAGGCCATCTAGGACTAGATGTTTTTCGATACAAAGGAAAATCACAGAGAAAGAAAAAGGATCCCTCCCCAAAGAACCCCATTGAAAGGGCAAAGAAACAATCCATCCACAGAAAGTTGCGCCGCCTTCACGGCCGCTCTGTTCCTCTCGATCCCGAATCGCATCAGCAAGCCGAGGATTCGGGAAGAAGAACCACCGGAGCCCCCAAAGCTCTTCGGAAAAGAAAAGAACACAGACAAAAAAACAGCAGGGGGAGGGCACCGCGGCCTAACCGCTCGACAGCGGCGCGCTCACCGTGAGGTGGACGCGCAGCCGGCGAGGGGGAAGGCAACGGCACCGTTGGCCCGAAAGCTCTCGCCACAGAGCAGGCCTCGCCTTGATCCTCTCTCTTTTTCACTGGAAGAAAGAGTGGAGAGGGAGGAAAGGGGAAAAGGGACGAATGGAAGGGGAGGATGCGCGATGGCCTTCGCCACCGCCGGCCGGGGGGTGCATCCCTCTTGCTCCCGCCGTCGGGACAGAAGAACAGAAAGAGGGAATGGGGAAAGGAGGCGCACACGGTGCGGTGGCTATCAGCCCCGTCCCGGCGGCCGGCCTACTGCCACGGCGCGGCGGTCCGGCTTACCAGACAGCAACGCCCGAAGAGGAAGAGAGAGAGAGAGAGGTCGAGCGGCGCTCGATGCGAAAGGGGATCGGGCGGAGAGAAGCTGAATGACGCTAGGGTTGCGCGCGCAGCCGTCAGATCGCGATGGACGGTTCTGATTGAAACCCTAGACTCTAGCTCGTGCCGGGCCCTTTTGGGCCGAAAGTGATGCGGGCAGCAGCGGCGGGGGCAGCCACGCGCGCTGGGCCGAGCCCAGCAGCTGCGGGCGCCGCGCTGAGCTGGAGCACGGCTGGGCCGAAAGGCTGGGCCGCGCGAGCTGAGCTCTGCTGCTGCCATTTTCTGTTACACAACAGTTTTCCTTTTTCTTTTCTATGCAAATTTTTTCTTTTTTTCCAACGAATTTTTTTTCTAGAAAATAGAAAAGTGACAGATATGTTTTTGAAAAGTATAAAAAGTTCACGAATTTTATTCGTGTTTTCTGCTGCGTAAAAGTAATAGTGCTCTTTTTTAACACCGAAAATAAAAGTACTATATTTTCTTTAAGAGCATATTTTGTGAATATGATTATGTTATTATATATAACCAACGTTGTAAATAGCATGACCATATTTCAGTATTGAAAAATAAAGATGCATTTAATTCTCATATTTGCCCAACGGTAATATAGTTTTTTAAATGCTTAGATAATTATGTGTTTAATTTAACCAACGTTAGATTCATACATATAATTGTTATATCGACATCACTTCACTGTGATTTCAGGAGGGTACCTCCTCATGAGTTGCTTAAAAGATGTTCCGACACTCAGGGGTGACAACTACACTGAGTGGAGGAAGAAAGTGGACATGGCATTTATCTGTGCCGATGTTGACTGGGTTGTGGATCAGGCACAACCGGTTAGACCTATAGAACCAGTAAGAGAAACTACTGATGATGACGCTGCATGGGCTAGAAAGAAGAGGGATTATGCCACTCTGGAATTGTCATATTCCATAGACAATCAAAAGTGGGTTAATGCAAATAAAAAGTGCATGGACTTTGTAAAGAACACAATTGAGAACGCAATCGTGGGCTCAACTGCAGAGTGCACAGCTGTTGGAGAGCTGCTGACAAAGATAAAGAGCCAGTTTACTGGTTCTTCAAAGACATATGCCACCCAGCTGTTGAAGCAACTGGTTTCACAGCACTACACTGGGGGTGGTCATGGCATAAGGGAGCAAATCCTTAGGATGAGCAATATGGCAGCGAAGCTCAAGCCCATGGATGAGGATCTGGAGATAAAACCAACTCTCCTGGTCCACCTGGTCATGGCTTCTTTGCCAAAGGAGTTTGAGACATTTGTGGTGAACTACAACATGTCACCTGGAACATGGGATCTCGAAAAGACCATTGCTATGTGTGTCCAAGAGGAAGAACGGCTTAAAGCTTCACATGGTGGTTCTATCAACTATGTGAAGGATAAGAAAAAGAATTTCAATGACAACAGTAAGGGTTCTCCCTCAAAGCCTCATGGGAAAGCTCCCTATCAGCGTCAGCATCAGCCAAAGCACTTTGCAGTGGACAAAGACACATGTCTCCACTGTCACCAGTCTGGTCACTACAAGAAGGACTGCCCTGAATGGCTGAAACATATCATGGCAAAGCAAGGTAACAATGTTGTTTCCTTAGTTAATGAATCCCTATATACACAGTTTTCTAAATCCACTTGGTGGATTGATTCAAGAGCAACTGTTCACGTTGCCAATTCTTTACAGGGATTCCATTCGACCCGGATTACGCAAAGAAGAGAAAGAGGAATTGAAGTAGCAAATGGAATAAAAGCGGAAGTTGAAGCTGTCGGCGACATCTCCTTGGAGTTAGCTGATGGATTCAAGCTTCTACTTAGAGATGTTTTATATGTTCCTTCATGTAATAGGAACTTGATAAGTGTTTCTTGCTTGGATAAAGATCATTATGAATGTTATTTTGGACATGGCAAATGTGCCATATGGTTTAATAATGCTTATGTGGGTGATGCTTTCCTCCACGATGAGCTTTATTTATTATCACTTCGTGAAAAAGTTTATTCTGTATGCAATGTGAATGAGCGTATTTCCGCGTCGAATAAAGAACAAAAGAAAAGAAAGAGAACTCACAACTCATCGAAATTATGGCACTGTCGTTTGGGCCATATTTCCAAGGGGAGAATAGAGATACTCGTTAAAAGTGAAATTCTTCCTCCATTAGAGTTCTCAGACTTAGAACAATGCATAGATTGCATTAAAGGAAAGTATGTAAAACAAATCAAAAAGGGTGCAAACTGTAGCACAACAACACTAGAAATCTTCCACACTAACATTTGTGGACCTTTTCCGGTGCAAAGTGTGGATGGCTATGACTCGTTCATAACATTCACAAATGAATACGCTCGCTGTGGTTATATTTATCCAATCAAAGAAAGATCAGAAGCGTTGGATAAATTTAAAATATTCAAAGCTGAAGTTGAAAATCAGCATGACAGAAGAATAAAGATAGTAAGGTCCGACCGGGGGGGAGAGTACTACGGTCGGCACACTCCATATGGCCAAGTCCCTGGACCTTTTGCAAAGTTCTTGCAGGAGACTGGCATAGTCGCCCAGTATTCAATGCCGGGCGAGCCTCAGCAAAATGGAGTAGCTGAAAGGCGTAACCGTACCCTTATGGATATGGTGCGCAGCATGATGAGTTACTCCACCTTGCCATTGGGATTATGGATGGAGGCGCTTAAAACCACCATTCACATTCTCAATAGAGTACCAAGCAAGTCGGTGCCCAAAACACCGTACGAGCTATGGACAGGAAAAGTTCCCTTCAACACTTCAGGGTGTGGGGGTGCCCCGCAGAGGCCAAAATGTTTAATCCAAACATTGCAAAGTTAGATCCAAAAACAGTAAGTTGCCACTTCATTGGCTACTGATACGTCTCAAACGTATCTACTTTTCCAAACACTTTTGCTATTGTTTTGCCCTCATTCTTGCATGATTTGAACTAAACTAACCCGGACTGACGCTGTTTTCAGCAGAGCTGCCTGTATGGTTTTATTGTGTGCAGGAAAATGGATTTTTAGGTGTCTCGGAAAATTCCAAGAAAAAACACAGAAAATCCACGCACCCGAAGGGCCATTCTGCCAGAAGTGGGGCCAGAGGGCAGCCAGGGGGCCCCAGGCGCCCTGCTGGCGCGGCCCCACCCCTGGCCGCGCCAGCAGGCCGCTTGGGAGGGTCCTCCCCCCTCTGGTGCCCTACCTTGGCTCCTATTTATTCCCGTGGCGAGGAAACCCCAGAACAGAAGTTGTTTTTCCAGTTTCCGTCGCGGAGCCGCCGCCACCCTCTGTTCTTCTTCGGGAGGGCTAATCTGGAGGCTGATTTGGCCTCCGGAGAGGGGAGATCGTCGCCATCGTCATCATCATCACCACTCCATCCTCCCTCCATGACTTCTCCTTCCATGTGTGAGTAATTCCCTGCTGTAGGCAAAGGGGATGGTAGGGATCGGATGAGTTAGATCATGTAATAGTTTATCAGATTGTTGGGGGCATGTTGCCTATCATCTACTTTGGTGTTTATCATCTTTGCTTCAACTTGTTGCTCTTAATGCTTGTCACTTTGGGCCCGATTGCCATGTTTTCAGATCTGAACCCTATGTGTTTGCATGAATATATTTGTGTTCTTGATCCTATCTATGAGTTGTTTGCACCTATTATGGTCCGGAACTAGCGATCCCAAAGGTGACAGCTTGGGACACCAAAGGGGATGGTCCATAATTTGAGGATTCCATGTATCCATTGAGTTTATTGCTTTGTTCCGGTGCTCTTTGACAGGAGCACCTTAATCTCCATAAGTTCCTTTTGGCCCCGTTCGTAGCGGGATGGTAGGACAAAAGATGTTGTGCAAGTTCTTATTGCAAGCACGTACAACTACATGTGGGATACATGCCTAATGTTTGATATTTGCCTAGATGATCATTACTTTTCTGTGTGCCTTGCCCCAAGTTAGTTTCATGATGTATCTCATCCATGCAGCGCCCAACCATCCATCTCCCTAGCCTACAGTGTTTCAATCCTGCTGGTTATTAGTTGTTACTTTTGCTGTTCACTTTTGCTGTCACCACCATCACTATCATATCACCGTTACCACTTATCTTTTGTTGCAAGTAAGTATATTTCAGGTGTGGTTGAATTGACAACTCAACTGTCAAAGCTTATAAATACTCTTTGGCTCCCCGTGTGTCGAATCTATAAATTGGGTTATTCTTACCCGCGAAGACTATCTCGATCCCTTACGGTTGAGGGTTATCAAGTACCGTTTTCTGGCGCCGTTGCCGGGGAGCATAGCAATATTTACAAGTCTAATTGAAGTATCCTACCTGCTGCACTTCATCCGCTATGGTTAAGAAAGGAGACCCCAAGGTTCCGATCTTACTATCCACTACAAGAAGATTTATTGTTCTAAACACTAGTGCTACACTTGATTCACCTTCTGTTATGAGTAAGTTTGCCTCACCACCACCACATGATGCTTCTAGTGAATCTGTTACTATGTCCGATACTTTTGATGATGCTTCTACTACTCTTGATGATATTGGTTCACTTGGTTATGCTCTTGAGAAACAGATCGCTGCTGCTGCAAAAAAATCTGGAATTGAAATTCCTGTAACTCGCTACCCTATTGGTGGAACTTATGATTATCCTGATTTGAGTAAACTCAAGGAGAGACTCCTTGATGATGATTACATTATGCTTGATGATGATTTATGCAGGGAACTGACAGAGTTTGCCGACTCTGACCTTGAAGCTATTAAGAAGTTGCTTGAAAAACACTCCTTGAAGAACAAGACTGTTCCTGATCCTGAATTTGCTACATCTCCTATATGCATCAATGATCCTGATTATGATTTCTCTGTTGATCTTTCACTTATATCTATGGTTGAAGTTGACCCCTTTTATGGCAGAGAAAATGATGATGCTATTGCACACCTGACCAAACTCACTGAGTTGGGTGGCTTGTTTACCACGAATGAAAAGATACGAAACTTTTATGTGACTAAGCTTCTTCCTTTCTCTTTGAAGGAAGGTGCTAAAACATGGTATGATGCACTACCATGTGGTTCCATTAAGAGTCCTCAAGACTTAGCTCACTCTTTTGTTGATAAGTACTTTCCTGCTCATATGCAACATGCTGCTTTACAAAGAATTTATAACTTTAAACAGTTGCAGGATGAGCACCTCCCTAAAGCTTGGGGGAGGTACTGTAGTCTGATCCAGGCTAGACCAGGACATGGAGTCCCTAAGAATGAATTAATCGATATATTTTATGCTGGTCTAACTGATGAATCCAGGTCCTATTTGGATAGTTGTGCTGGTTGTGTTTTCAGGAAAAGAACACCGGACGATGCAGAAGAATTGATGGGTAGGATTGCCAAAAACCATGAAGATTGGTTCGTCCCTGAACCACCTCCACCACCAAAGAAGAGGGGCATGCTTGTTCTAAGCCCCGAAGATATGCAAGAAGCAAAGAAGTCTATTAAAGAGAAGGGTATTAAAACTGAAGACGTGAAGAATCTACCCCCTATTGAGAAGTTGTGTGAGCCTACCACTCACCCTCCTATGGTAGAGGTACACTCTCTTTTAGATTTCAACGCAAGTGACATCCCTCATGGTAAGCCTCCTGATCAATGTTTAGATGAGCTTGATAATTTTATTATGAAGCAAAGTCATTTTAATGAGAGGATACAAAGTCAATTGCATGATAATTCCCTTGCTATCAAAAGTTTGCTTGATGTTCTAGGTAGAACAGTTAATGATGTTAAATGTCTTGGGAAGCATTTTCATATGGTTCAAACTCAGCTTGAACAAATTTCTAATGTGCAAAAAGATTTGCTTGCTAACAATACCAAACAAGATGATTTACAGGCCTTCGGGATTAAGACCCGAGGAGGAACTAGCACTCAAGATCCTCTCTATCCAGAGGGGCATCTGAGGAGAATCGAGCAAGATTCTCAAATGCAGGAAGAATAAACTGTTGGCTCTCCAAAGAAGAAGAAGAAGAAACACAAGGAGGCTGACAATTCCAATGATCCTATTACAAGTGAAGAGCCAGTTGTTGATCCCAACAGTATATCTACCTCCGATGCTGAGACTGAAGACGGTGCCGAACCTGAAGATAAGGATAAGGAGAAGAATGATCCGCCTGAAGTTCGAGAAGAAGAAGCACCTGACAAACGCAAGAAGTACACTAGAGAAGACTTCGTCGCAAGAAGACATGGGATGGAAAGAGAACCATGGATACAGAAAACCATGCCCTTTCCAGGTAAGTCTCTCAAATCTAAAGAAGAAGAGCATTACAATAAGTTTTGTGAGTGGATGAAACCTCTTTTTCTTCAAATCCCTTTGACTGATGCTAATAAGTTACCTCCCTATTCAAAATATATGAAAGATATTGTTACTAATAAAAGAAAAGTTCCTAATGAAGCAATATCTTCTATGCTTGCTAACTACTCTTTCAGTGGCAAGATTCCTGAGAAGCTTGGTGATCCAGGTATACCCACCATTCCTTGCTCCATAAAGAATAATTATGTCAAAACTGCTTTATGTGATCTTGGAGCAGGAGTGAGTGTTATGCCTTTCTCTCTTTACAAGAGGCTTTGTTTAGAGAAGCTAATTCCTACAGATATCTCTCTTCAGATGGCTGACAAGTCAACCGCCGTCCCGATAGGTATTTGTGAGGATGTTCCCGTAGAAGTTGCTAATTGTTTGATCCTTACTGATTTTGTCGTGCTTGACATGCCCGAGGATGGGAGCATGTCCATTATTCTTGGTAGACCTTTTCTTAACACCGCAGGTGCTATTATTGATTGCAATAAAGGAAAGGTTACCTTCAATGTGAATGATAAAGAACACACGGTGTATTTTCCAAAGAAGACCAACAAGAGGCATGGCCTCAACTCTATAGAAAATATCGAGACCGTGAAGATTGGAGAATGGGACTGTCCACTACATGTGCACCACAAATACAAAACTATTATGGTGGGGACAATGTCCATTAAAGTAAAGGTGCAATGATCACTTCGTAAGAGGTGGGACTTTTTGCTCTATATATCGCCGGTTTGTTGGTAAGACTTGATCAACCTTACTAGTGAGCATGTTTTATATAGGTAAAAAGTTGAGCTTGTTATGTTTTCATTTGTTTTAGCTTTTGTTCTCCTTGTTGTACCAAGTGTTTATGTTTTTGAAGCTTCACAATACTAATCACTGCTTTAAGTTTTCAGAAAGTTTTGCAGCTTTTTGAACTTCGAAAAAAAATCAACAGTGAAGTTTTCGGAAAAAATTAAATTAAAATTACCATGCCGGGAGTGACCCAGAGGCACCTGGGGCTGACCAGGGAGGGTCACCAGTGGCCCAGGCGGCCAGCTGGCGCGGCCTGCCCCCTGGCCGCGCCCATAGGGTGCCTGGGGCCCACAGGTCCTGCCTCCAGGTGAGTCTTCTTCCTCTCTCTCTCTTTCTCTCCGAAAACACGAGTTCTGCACCTGTTCTTGCGTTCTTGCTGTTCTTGGAGGCAATTTTCGATCTCTCTCTACAGCCTATCATTCGAGCTGAGATTTTGAACAAATACTCCCTGGTATGTAACTCCTCCACCCCTCCAATTAGATTTTTGGTTGTTGGCTTCATTTGTGAGTATTTAGTAGTTCTTGGTGCTGTGTAGATGAGCTTGCATGCATGTGTAGAAATTTATTTTCCAAGTTTTGATGCAAGTTTATGCCTTAGGTAAGTGAGTTGAGTAGTTTGCCTTAACCCACTTTGTTTAAATCCTTGTTTTTGTAATTTGCCAAAAATTTCAGAAATGAGTTTGTTAGGAAGGGCAAAGGGGTGGCTTGAGAAGAAGAAGCCCGCGCGCTCCGATCGAATTACTAGAGCCGCAGCTTCACCCTCGACTGCTAGGGTGAGCTACAATGAAGATCATGTGCCCCTAGAGTTGTTGGAAGACACAAATCCAGCACGTGCGATGATGTTCCCATGTGATGAATTCCTTGAAGCTGCAGGAATTAAGGATGAGTTTTATAATCTTTGTGCTAATGCAGGTCTGACACGGCTCGTCACGTGCCGTGTTGCTCAGTATCAAAAACTCACCTCCGGTTTCATTAACAGTTTTAGATATAACCTTGATACTGGTTCTATTGAGTTTAAAATTTACAATAATCTTTTGACCATGCCCTTGGAAAAGTTTTGTGAAATAATAGGTGTGCCAAACGTTGGGCGGACGGCGAAGATGACCTCTCAGCCCTCCGAGCTGAGAACCGTCTTCAACTCTCTCTGTAGCATGGATACGAGGGATATTCATCGGTCAAAAATCTCCAACATCTTATTCCCTCACCTCAGGAACGGATGGTCCTTTGATGTTATCCAGTTCGATGAGTTCATGGTCCAGCATCAGTTTCATAACCCCATGGAGGGGGTTGTGCCCGACGAGGAGGAGCACGGTGAGTTACCACCTTTTCAGGGGGAGACCGTCACCCAGTTTGGTGAAGGGTCTTCCTCTGCTTGGAGTGCGGACCCTTCTTCGTGGGAGGATCCGAGGACTTCGGTGTACGCGCCGGAATCCTTATACGACCCTTGGACTCACCAGTACCACCCCAGAGCAGGAGGCTCCTGGGGGCAGTAGCTACTACCAACTTAGGCCAAAAGCCTAAGCTTGGGGGAGTACGTGCCCTTCTCACTTTTCCATTGTATTATCCGTTTTATTTTTGTTCGCTTTGATCTTTTCGAAGTTTTTGCCCGTTCTTCTTTGTTTCTTTCTTTGCAAAAACAACAAAAAGATTTTCTCTTTCTTTTGCTTTCGTTCAACCTTTGAAAAAACCCAAAAAGATTTCCTTTCTCTCTTTAGTTTGCTTTGTTTTCAGAGTTTAGCTCGAGTCCGTGATGGCATTTAATTATATTTCCTACGTTCGATCGTGCAAGTGACAAGGCAGTAATGACGAAGATCGACGGAAGGGAATCAACAAGGAAAACCGGTATGAACTCTTCTTGTTTCTACTTTTGTACATATGCCTGTACTTATGATCTAGAGACCAGCTTGTAGCGACATAGTGCTATGTTTACAATGCTTTCCCAGTGGTTCATGCTTTCCTTGTGGCTAATCTCAAATAGCTAGAGTATATAATGTGTTGTTGAAATGATTTACATGCATAGCATTGTTCATAGTTTGGTATACTAAGGTGGTATTTCCCTTTGGAGAATTCTTGGATTGACTTGGCACATGTTTACACATGTTTAAGACTAAAAAGTCTGCTTTGCCTTGATGATCTTTGAGTTTCAGAATAGTTATATCACTTTCATGCCCAATTCAATGTTGCTTTGTCGCTCTGCATGATTATGACCGTTATTGCTCTCTAGTTGGTCGCTTCCTAGTGTCTTGCTAGCCTTCGCTCGCACTAAGCGGAATTCTGCTTGTGCATCCAAATCCTTTCAAACCAGTTATTCTATATGAGTCCACCATACCTTCCTATGTGGTATTTATCGGCCATCCTAACGAAGACTTTCTTGTACCATCTCGAAATTATTCAAATTTACTCCTATTTTGTGCCTCTGTTTTAGCTCATGAGGAAGTAGTAGGTAATTCATGATCTTCTTATGTTGGACATGTTTTATCCCGGGATTGCATGTCTAATCTGCAAACCCCTAATACGAGGAGGGACTGGCATGAGTGCGCCCAGCTCACAAAAGATAATCACAACCAACAAACCCTCCTTCACGCTTTGTTTATGAGAAATCAGAAAACTTTGGTAGTGATAAACAAAGGGGATTAAGCGGATGTGATCGTCCCACTGTTCAAGATATCTTCCGATATGGCGATAAATCGGCCGATTTATCGCTTACCACTGTCTGACCGATAAGATAAATCGGCTGATAAATCAGCCGATATGGCGATAAATCGGCCGATATGCCGAGAAACAGGCCGATTTACCCCTTATCATGGGTCGACCGATAAGTTCCCGATAAGCGATATCCCTAACATAGGATCGTCCCCATCTTGGGAGCCGTTCCTTGAAACATGTCTAGCATAAGAAGTGATTGGGTTGTCTACTAGCATTCGTTGACGAAATATGCACCTCCCAAAATCATTTCTACCTCTGTTTTCAAAACCAAGAGCTCTGGTACATGTTTAGTCTTTGCTTCCAACCACGGGTTTTCAACCTCGCCATCAAATTCCACGGTTCGAGAGTCTCCACCTTCTTTCTTCAAAGCACCAACTAGGAGAGCATAATTGTCATTCTGAGTGTAATGTGCATTGTCCCAAAGTATTACATTGTCTTCTGCATGCTTGAGGTATTATTTATTCTGAAATTCTTAGTTCTAGTCTCCTTTAAGACTCTGGAGGAGTTTCTGCATTTATGTTTTGCTTCACTCATGGAGGCTAGCGAGATACCACTCTAGTATGTTCAACCTATGTGCAATGTAATCTTGTCTTGATTTTCAGTAGCATATTATTTACTTTTAGTTATTTGTGATTGGTCACTTGAAAGAAGGATTGCTTCGTGCATTGTCCTCATAGCATTGTTTCAATACTTGCTAGACTCTTTTCGTAGTACATGCTTATATACATCTAATGAAGCAAAAGAGTTTGTCAAAGTTTTCTTTGTCGCGTCCAGTTCGTTGAACTGAATTGCTTGAGGACAAGCAATATGCTAAGCTTGGGGAGTTGATACGTCTCAAACGTATCTACTTTTCCAAACACTTTTTCTATTGTTTTGCCCTCATTCTTGCGTGATTTGAACTAAACTAACCCAGACTGACGCTGTTTTCAGCAGAGCTGCCTGTATGGTTTTATTGTGTGCAGGAAAATGGATTTTTAGGGGTCTCAGAAAATTCCAAGAAAAATCACAGAAAATCCACGCACCTGAAGGGCCATTGTGCCAGAAGTGGGGCCAGAGGCCAGCCAGGGGGGCCCCAGGCGCCCTGCTAGCGCGGCCCCACCCCTGGCCGCACCAGGAGGCCGCCTGGGAGGGTCCTCCCCCCTCTGGTGCCCTACCTTGGCTCCTATTTATTCCCGTGGCGAGGAAACCCCAGAACAGAAGTCGTTTTTCCAGTTTCCGTCGCGGAGCCGCCGCCACCCTCAGTTCTTCTTCGGGAGGGCTAATCTGGAGGCTGATTTGGCCTCCGGGGAGGGGAGATCGTCGCCATCGTCATCATCATCACCACTCCATCCTCCCTCCATGACTTCTCCTTCCATGTGTGAGTAATTCCCTGCTGTAGGCAAAGGGGATGGTAGGGATTGGATGAGTTAGATCATGTAATAGTTTATCAGATTGTTGGAGGCATGTTGCCTATCATCTACTTTGGTGTTTATCATCTTTTCTTCAACTTGTTGCTCTTAATGCTTGTCATTTTGGGCCCGAGTGCCATGTTTTCAGATCTTAACCCTATGTGTTTGCATGAATATATTTGTGTTCTTGATCCTATCTATGAGTTGTTTGCACCTATTATGGTCCGGAACCGGCGATCCCAAAGGTGACAGCTTGGGACACCAAAGGGGATGGTCCATAATTTGAGGATTCCATGTATCCATTGAGTTTATTGCTTTGTTCCGGTGCTCTTTGACAGGAGCACCTTAATCTCCATAAGTTCCTTTTGGCCCCGTTTGTAGCGGGATGGTAGGACAAAAGATGTTGTGCAAGTTCTTATTGCAAGCACGTACAACTACCTGTGGGATACATGCCTAATGTTTGATATTTGCCTAGATGATCATTACTTTTCTGTGTGCCTTGCCCCAAGTTAGATTCATGATGTATCTCATCCATGCAGCGCCCAACCATCCATCTCCCTAGCCTACAGTGTTTCAATCCTGCTGGTTATTAGTTGTTACTTTTGATGTTCACTTTTGCTGTCACCACCATCACTATCATATCACCGTTACCACTTATCTTTTGTTGCAAGTAGGTATATTTCAGGTGCGGTTGAATTGACAACTCAACTGTCAAAGCTTATAAATACTCTTTGGCTCCCCGTGTGTCGAATCTATAAATTGGGTTATTCTTACCCGCGAAGACTATCTCGGTCCCTTACGGTTGAGGGTTATCAGACCAGCCGTTGACTAACTTCAGTTTAGGTTTTAATTTAAACACTAATTGTTGTCATTAGTTTAGTGACGCACAGACATGTGGGGCCCAGCCCCTGTTAACTTTAGTTTAGTGTTAAGCTCTTTTTAGGTAGCACCAGAGACACTGACATGAGGGACCCACTAATTAGCTCCAAACAGTCAATAGTCGCATCATCCACGATGTATGCAGAATTCATAGCATGCTTCGAAGCAACAGGGCAGGCGATATGGCTAAAGAAATTTATACCCGACTTGAAAGTGGTAGATTGTATTGACAAACCACTAAAGATGTACTGTGACAACGAGCCCGCAGTATTCTATGCTCACAACAACAAGTCGAGTAATGCTGCAAAAACGATAGAGATAAAGTATTATGTGTTGGGGAACGTAGTATTTTAAAATTTTCCTACGATCACGCAAGATCTATCTACTAGATGCATAGCAACGATAGGGGAGAGTGTGTCTACGTACCCTCGTAGACCGGGAGCGGAAGCGTCAAGTGACGCGGTTGATGTTGTCGAACTTCTTCGCGATCCAACCGATCAAGCACCGAACGTACGGCACCTCCGCGTTCAGCACACGTTCAGCTTGATGACGTCCCACGAGCTCTTGATCCAGCTGAGCTTCACGGGAGAGTTTCGTCAGCACGACGGCGTGGTGACGGATATGATGTGTTCACCGGCGCAGGGCTTCGCCTAAGCTTCGCGACGGTACGACCGAGGTGTGATTCTGTGGAGGGGGGCACCGCACACGGCTAAAACAATTCAACTTGTGTGTCTTTGGGTGCCCCCTTGCCCCCGTATATAAAGGAGCAAGGGAGGAGGGGCCGGCCAACTCCTATGGTGCGGCTAGGGAGGGGACTCCTACTAGGAATAGGATTGCAATCCTATTCCTAGTAGGATTCACCGGAAGGAAGAAGGGGGAAAGGATTAGGAGAGGTGGCGCCCCCCCAATCCTAGTCCAACTAGGATTCCTAGGTGGGGGCGCCGGCCAGCCCTATGGGCTGCCTCTCTCTCACCCTTTTAGGCCCATTATGGACCATCCCCTCTCGTAGGGGGTTCCGATAATCCCCTCCGGCATTCCCGATAAATCCGAAACTTTTCCGGTATACTTCCGGTGTCCGAATATAGCCGTCCAATATATCAATCTTTATGTCTCGGACATTCCGAGACTCCTCGTCATGTCCGTGATCTCATCCGGGACTCCGATCTACCTTCGGTACATCAATACTCAAAAACTCATAATACCGATCGTCATCAAACGTTAAGCGTGCGGACCCTACGGGTTCGAGAACTATGTAGACATGACCGAGACTCATCTCTGGTCAATAACCAATAGCGGAACCTGGATGTTCATATTGGCTCCTACATATTCTACGAAGATCTTTTATCGGTCAGAACCGCATAACAACATATGTTGTTCCTTTTGTCAAACGGTATGTTACTTGCCCGAGATTCGATCGTCGGTATCTTTATACCTAGTTCAATCTCGTTGCCGGCAAGTCTCTTTACTCGTTCCGTAACACATCATCTCGTGACTAACTCATTAGTCTTTTGCTTGCAAGGCTTATTGTGATGTGTGTTACCGAGAGGGCCCAGAGATACCTCTCCGACACTCGGAGTGACAAATCCCAATCTTGATCTATGCCAACACCACGAATACTTTCGGAGACACCTGTAGAGCATCTTTATGATCACCCAGTTACGTTGTGACGTTTGATAGCACACAAGGTGTTCCTACGGTATTCAGGAGTTGCATAATCTCATAGTCATAGGAACATGTATAAGTCATGAAGAAAGCAATAGCAGTTAAACTAAACGATCATAGTGCTATGCTAACGGATGGGTCTTGTCCATCACATCATTCTCCTAATGATGTGATCCCGTTGATCAAATGACAACTCATGTCTATGGCTAGGAAACATAACCATCTTTGATCAATGAGCTAGTCTAGTAGAGGCATACTAGGGACATACTGTTTTGTCTATGTATCCACACATGTACTAAGTTTCCGGTTAATACAATTCTAGCATGAATAAAAGACATTTATCATGATATAAGGAAATACAAATAACATCTTTATTATTGCCTCTAGGGCATATTTCCTTCAGTCTCCCACTTGAACTAGAGTCAATAATCTATATTACAAAGTGATGATCCTCACACCCATGGAGTCTTGGTGTTGATCATGTTTTGCCCGTGGAAGAGGCTTAGTCAACGGGTCTGCAACATTCAGATCCGTATGTATTTTGCAAATCTCTATGTCTCCCTCCTTGACTAGATCGCGGATGGAATTGAAGCGTCTTTTGATGTGCTTTGTTTTCTTGTGAAACCTGGATTCCTTCGCCAAGGCTATGGCTCCAGTGTTGTCACAAAAGATTTTCATTGGACCCGATGCACTAGGTGCTACACCTAGATCGGATATGAACTCCTTCATCCAGACTCCTTCATTTGCTGCTTCTGAAGCAGCTATGTATTCCGCTTCACATGTAGATCCCGCCACGACGCTCTGCTTGGAACTGCACCAGCTGACAGCTCCACCGTTCAATAAAAATACATATCCGGTTTGTGACTTAGAGTCATCCGGATCAGTGTCAAAGCTAGAATCGACGTAACCGTTTACGACGAGCTCTTTGTCACCTCCATATACGAGAAACATATCCTTTGTTCTTTTCAGATACTTTAGGATGTTTTTGACCGCTGTCCAGTGATCCACTCCTGGATTACTTTGGTACCTCCCTGCTAGACTTATAGCAAGGCACACATCAGGTCTGGTACACAGCATTGCATACATGATAGATCCTATGGCTGAGGCATAGGGAATGACTTTCATTTTCTCTCTATCTTCTGTAGTGGTCGGGCATTGAGTCTTACTCAATTTCATACCTTGTAAAACAGGCAAGAATCCTTTCTTTGACTGATCCATTTTGAACCTTTTCAAAATCTTATCAAGGTATGTGCTTTGTGAAAGTCCAATTAAGCGTCTTGATCTATCTCTATAGATCTTGATGCCTAATATGTAAGCAGCTTCTCCGAGGTCTTTCATTGAAAAACTTTTATTCAAGTATCCTTTTATGCTATTCAGAAATTCTATATCATTTCCAATTAACAATATGTCATCTACATATAATATTAGAAATGCTACAGAGCTCCCACTCACTTTCTTGTAAATACAGGCTTCTCCAAAAGTCTGTATAAAACTATATGCTTTGATCACCTCATCAAAGCGTATATTCCAACTCCGAGATGCTTGCACCAGTCCATAGATGGATCGCTGGAGTTTGCATACTTTGTTAGCACCTTTTGGATCGACAAAACCTTCTGGTTGCATCATATACAACTCTTCTTTGAGATATCCATTTAGGAATGCAGTTTTGACATCCATTTGCCAGATTTCATAATCATAAAATGCGGCAATTGCTAACATGATTCGGATAGACTTAAGCATCGCTACAGGTGAGAAAGTCTCATCGTAGTCAACTCCTTGAACTTGTCGAAAACCTTTCGCAACAAGTCGAGCTTTGTAAACAGTAATATTACCGTCTGCGTCGGTCTTCCTCTTGAAGATCCATTTATTTTCGATGGCCTGCCGATCATCGGGCAAGTCAACCAAAGTCCATACTTTGTTCTCATACATGGATCCCATCTCAGATTTCATGGCTTCAAGCCATTTTGCGGAATCTGGGCTCATCATCGCTTCCTCATAGTTCGTAGGTTCATCATGGTCTAGTAACATGATTTCCAGAACTGGGTGGCCGTACCACTCTGGTGCGGAACGTACTCTGGTTGATCTACGACGTTCAGTAGAAACTTGATCCGAAGTTTCATGATCATTATCATTAACTTCCTCACTAATTTGTGTAGGAATCACTGGAACAATTTCCTGTGATGTACTATTTTCCAATATGGGAGAAGGTACAATTACCTCATCAAGTTCTACTTTCCTCCCACTCACTTCTTTCGAGAGAAACTCTTTTTCTAGAAAGGATCCGTTCTTAGCAACGAATATTTTGCCTTCGGATCTGTGATAGAAGGTGTACCCAACAGTTTCTTTTGGGTATCCTATGAAGACACATTTTTCCGACTTGGGATCGAGCTTATCAGGTTGAAGTGTTTTCACATAAGCATCGCAGCCCCAAATTTTAAGAAACGACAACTTTGGTTTCTTGCCAAACCATAGTTCATAAGGCGTCGTATCAACGGATTTAGATGGTGCCCTATTTAACGTGAATGCAGCTGTCTCTAAAGCATAACCCCAAAACGATAGTGGTAAATCGGTAAGAGACATCATATATCGCACCATATCTAATAAAGTACGGTTACGACGTTCGGACACACCATTACGTTGTGGTGTTCCAGGTGGCGTGAGTTGTGAAACTATTCCACATTGTTTCAAATGAAGACCAAACTCGTAACTCAAATATTCTCCTCCACGATCAGATCGTAGGAACTTTATTTTCTTGTTACGATGATTCTCTACTTCACTCTGAAATTCTTTGAACTTTTCAAATGTTTCAGACTTGTGTTTCATTAAGTAGATATACCCATATCTGCTCAAATCATCAGTGAAGGTCAGAAAATAACGATACCCGCCACGAGCATCAACGCTCATTGGTCCACATACATCAGTATGTATGATTTCCAACAAATCTGTTGCTCGCTCCATAGTTCCGGAGAACGGAGTTTTAGTCATCTTGCCCATGAGGCATGGTTCGCAAGCACCAAGTGATTCATAATCAAGTGATTCCAAAAGTCCATCTTTATGGAGTTTCTTCATGCGTTTTACACCAATATGACCCAAACGGCAGTGCCACAAATAAGTTGCACTATCATTATTAACCTTGCATCTTTTGGTTTCAATATTATGAATATGTGTATCACTACAATCAAGATCCAGTAAGAATAGACCACTCTTTAAGGGTGCATGACCATAAAAGATATTATTCATCAAAATGGAACAACCATTATTCTCTGATTTAAATGAATAACCGTCTCGCAATAAACAAGATCCAGATATAATGTTCATGCTCAACGCTGGCACCAAATAACAATTATTTAGATCTAAAACTAATCCCGAGGGTAGATGTAGAGGTAGCGTGCCGACGGCGATCACATCGACTTTGGAACCGTTTCCCACGTGCATCGTCACCTCGTCCTTAGCTAATCTTCGTTTAATCCGTAGTCCTTGTTTCGAGTTACAAATATTAGCAACCGAACCGGTATCAAATACCCAGGTACTACTACGAGCATCAGTAAGGTACACATCAATAACATGTATATCACATATACCTTTGTTCATCTTGCCATCCTTCTTATCCGCCAAATACTTGGGGCAGTTCCGCTTCCAGTGTCCAGACCCCTCGCGGTAGAAGCACTTAGTTTCAGGCTTGGTTCCATAATTGAGGCTTTCTGCGAGAACAGCAACAATCTTGCTATTCTCCTTGAAAATCCCTTCCTTGCCCTTTTTCTTGAAACTAGTGGTATTGTTAACCATCAACTTTTGATGCTCCTTTTTGATTTCTACCTCCGCAGCTGTGAGCATAGCGAAGAGCTCGGGAATTGTCTTTTGTATCCCTTGCATATTATAGTTCATCGCGAAGCCATTATAGCTTGGTGGTAGTGATTGAAGAATTCTATCAATAACACTATTCTCATCAACTTGGCAACCAAGTTGAGTCATATGATTGCAGTGCCCATACATTGTGAGCAAGTGTTCACTGATAGAACTATTCTCCTCCATCTTGCAGCTGTAGAACTTATTGGAAATCTTATATTTCTCAATCCGGGCATTTGCTTGAAATATTAACTTCAACTCCTGGAACATCTCATATGCTCCATGACGTTCAAAACGTCGTTGAAGTCCCGGTTCTAAGCCGTAAAGCATGGCACACTGAACTATCGTGTAGTCATCGGACCGCGACTGCCAGACGTTCAAAGCGTCTGCATTAGCGGAAGGGGGCTTGTCACCTAGCGGTGCTTCAAGGACATAATTCTTCTGTGCAGCAATGAGGATAATCCTCAGGTTACGGACCCAGTCCGTGTAATTGCTACCATCATCTTTCAACTTAGCTTTCTCTAGGAATGCATTAAAATTCAAAGGAACGGTAGCACGGGCCATTGATCTACGACGACATAGATATGCAAAACTATCAGGACTAAGTTCATGATAAATTAAAGTTCAATTTAATCATATTAATTTAAAGAACTCCCACTTAGATAGACATCCCTCTGGTCATCTAAATGATCACGTGATCCAAATCAACTAAACCATGTCCGATCATCACGTGAGATGGAGTAGTTTTCAATGGTGAACATCTTATGTTGATCATATCTACTATATGATTCACGCTCGACCTTTCGGTCTCCAGTGTTCCGAGGCCATATCTGTATATGCTAGGCTCGTCAAGTTTAACCCGAGTATTCTGCGTGTGCAAAACTGGCTTACACCCGTTGTATTTGAACGTAGAGCTTATCACACCCCATCATCACGTGGTGTCTCGGCACGACGAACTTTCGCAACGGTGCATACTCAGGGAGAACACTTATACCTTGAAATTTAGTAAGGGATCATCTTATAATGCTACCGTCGTTCTAAGCAAAATAAGAAGCATAATAAGATAAACATCACATGCAATCAAAATATGTGACATGATATGGCCATCATCATCTTGTGCTTTTGATCTCCATCTTAAAAGCACCGTCATGATCACCTTCGTCACCGGCTTGACACCTTGATCTTCATCGTAGTATCGTTGTTGTCTCGCCAACTATTGCTTCCACGACTATCGCTACCGCTTAGTGGTAAAGTAAAGCAATTACATGGCGATTGCATTTCATACAATAAAGCGACAACCATATGGCTCCTGCCAGTTGCCGATAACTTTACAAAACATGATCATCTCATACAAAACCGTATAACTCATCATGTCTTGACCATATCACATCACAACATGCCCTGCAAAAACAAGTTAGACGTCCTCTACTTTGTTTGTTGCAAGTTTTACGTGGCTGCTACGGGCTTAGCAAGAACCGTTCTTACCTACGCATACAAAACCACAACGATGTTTCGTCAAGTATGTGTTGTTTTAACCTTCACAAGGACCGGGCGTAGCCACACTTGTTTCAGCTAAAGTGAGAGAGACAGACACCCGCCAGTCACCTTTAAGCAACGAGTGCTCGTAACGGTGAAACCAGTCTCGCGTAAGCATACGCGTAATGTCGGTCCGGGCCGCTTCATCTCACAATACCGCCGAAGTAAAGTATGACATGCTGGTAAGCAGTATGACTAGTATCGTCCACAATCTCATTGTGTTCTACTCGTGCATATCATCTACGCATAGACCTGGCTCTGATACCACTGTTGGGGAACGTAGTATTTTAAAATTTTCCTACGATCACGCAAGATCTATCTACCAGATGCATAGCAACGATAGGGGAGAGTGTGTCTACGTACCCTCGTAGACCGGGAGCGGAAGCGTCAAGTGACGCGGTTGATGTTGTCGAACTTCTTTGCGATCCAACCGATCAAGCACCGAACGTACGGCACCTCCGCGTTCAGCACACGTTCAGCTTGATGACGTCCCACGAGCTCTTGATCCAGCTGAGCTTCACGGGAGAGTTTCGTCAGCACGATGGCATGGTGACGGATATGATGTGTTCACCGGCGCAGGGCTTCGCCTAAGCTTCGCGACGGTACGACCGAGGTGTGATTCTGTGGAGGGGGGCACCACACACGGCTAAAACAATTCAACTTGTGTGTCTTTGGGTGCCCCCCTGCCCCCGTATATAAAGGAGCAAGGGAGGAGGGGCCGGCCAACTCCTATGGTGCGGCTAGGGAGGGGACTCCTACTAGGAATAGGATTGCAATCCTATTCCTAGTAGGATTCACCGGAAGGAAGAAGGGGGAAAGGATTAGGAGTGGTGGCGCCCCCCCAATCCTAGTCCAACTAGGATTCCTAGGTGGGGGCGCCGGCCAGCCCTATGGGCTGCCTCTCTCTCACCCTTTTAGGCCCACTATGGACCATCCCCTCTCGTAGGGGGTTCCGGTAACCCCCTCCGGCATTCCCGATAAATCCGAAACTTTTCCGGTATACTTCCGGTGTCTGAATATAGCCGTCCAATATATCAATCTTTATGTCTCGGACATTCCGAGACTCCTCGTCATGTCCGTGATCTCATCCGGGACTCCGAACTACCTTTGGTACATCAATACTCAAAAACTCATAATACCGATCGTCATCAAACGTTAAGCGTGCGGACCCTACGGGTTCGAGAACTATGTAGACATGACCGAGACTCATCTCTGGTCAATAACCAATAGCGGAACCTGGATGTTCATATTGGCTCCTACATATTCTACGAAGATCTTTTATCGGTCAGAACCGCATAACAACATACGTTGTTCCTTTTGTTAAACGGTATGTTACTTGCCCGAGATTCGATCGTCGGTATCTTTATACCTAGTTCAATCTCGTTGCCGGCAAGTCTCTTTACTCGTTCCGTAACACATCATCTCGTGACTAACTCATTAGTCTTTTTCTTGCAAGGCTTATTGTGATGTGTGTTACCGAGAGGGCCCAGAGATACCTCTTCGACACTCGGAGTGACAAATCCTAATCTTGATCTATGCCAACACCACGAATACTTTCGGAGACACCTGTAGAGCATCTTTATGATCACCCAGTTACGTTGTGACGTTTGATAGCACACAAGGTGTTCCTACGGTATTCGGGAGTTGCATAATCTCATAGTCATAGGAACATGTATAAGTCATGAAGAAAGCAATAGCAGTTAAACTAAACGATCATAGTGCTATGCTAACGGATGGGTCTTGTCCGTCACATCATTCTCCTAATGATGTGATCCCGTTGATCAAATGACAACTCATGTCTATGGCTAGGAAACATAACCATCTTTGATCAATGAGCTAGTCTAGTAGAGGCATACTAGGGACATACTGTTTTGTCTATGTATCCACACATGTACTAAGTTTCCGGTTAATACAATTCTAGCATGAATAAAAGACATTTATCATGATATAAGGAAATACAAATAACATCTTTATTATTGCCTCTAGGGCATATTTCCTTCATTATGTTGTGAAGGATAAAATCCAGGATCAAACTATAAGTCTCGAGCATATAAGGACAAAAGATATGCTTGCGGATCCGCTAACGAAAGGCTTACCACCCAATGTGTTCAAGGAACACTTAGCCGGCATGGGTTTAAGGGAAAGCCTATGATTCCTGGATAGGCCCAAAAGGAACGGAATTTGCTTCTGAACAGAACATATGTTGTAGCTGTATGATTCTATCGGCAATTAAGCCGTGACGATGAAACATGCTCTATGTACCAATATGTGATGAAACAAATAAACTAGAAAGTATAAGGTTAAAAGTAAAGATGAGATCAAGGGGGAGAATCTTAGGATTGATCTCCTCTGCTTGGGCCCAACGGCCCACGGACCCTTAGATCCGCGCCCTGATCGGGGGCGCACAACCCATTATGGTTGTTGGGCCCCTGTGACCCGCGCTATATAAGCAGAGGTAGGGGGTCGGAGCACGTCTCACGAGATTGAACGCCGCCACAAACCCTACCTACAAACCCTACCGATCTAGGGTTAGCGCGGTGCTCACGGGAAGCACCACCACCGCCGTCATCACAGACTCATCTCCGGCCCCTACTTCGCCATGGCCGGAGCTGGATCGAGCTCGTCTGTTCATCAGGAAGGTAGGTCTACCGGGATGCATCTAGCCTACTAGATCCAAGGGGCCTATCACTGATGAGTATACAGAAGTATGTCAAATCCCCTCAAATTCCAAGAAATTATCAAATTGTCCCAAATAGGTGCGGCTAGATGCACCATACTTCTCCCATCAGGGGAGGAGCCAAGATAGATGTGGGGGACGAAAGAGATAATGTCACTACTGACATATATCGGTAAATTAAGTCTCCCCAAACATTGTGTAGCAATTCTAACAAACATTGTTGTATTCAGAATTTTCATCTTTGAACTCAAAAACTATGGCTAACTGAAACAAAAGGTAAGAGATACTCTAGCAAAGTCGTCACATTTGTCTGATCGCCATAACAACCGTCATTAACGATTTTGACAAAAAAAAAACTCTAGCAAAGTCTTCATCCTGTAAGGGGTCGTAATACTATATGGAGCACCCTCCTCACGATCGCCATATACTGCGAATCCATGATGACAAGTGGTCTCCCTGGCTCTACATCAATTCATGCACAGTCATGGCATTTTAAGTACAACACAAATCATAGTGTATGAGTCTATGTTTCAGTACACTGTTGCGATTTACAAGTGATAATTAGTGTGTTGGTGGTTGGAATTTGCTCAGGATTTGGTGCCTGGCGATTCATGTGATTCTTGATTCAATTGAAGGTGGGAGGAACATACGGACACATTAAACATTTGAGTTAATTGATTAATTTGCCGGTGCAAGTTGCTTGTGATAGATCCCTTGGATCGAGTAGGCTAGACGGATCTGGTAGTCCTACCTTCCTGATGAACGGAAGAGCTCGATCCAGCGCCGGCCATGGCGAAGTAGGGGCCGGAGATGGAAGTGAGATGACGACGGTGGTGGTGCTTCCCATGAGCACCGCGCTAACCCTAGATCGGTAGGGTTTGTAGGTAGGGTTTGTGGCAGCGTTCAACCTCGTGAGAAGTGCCCCGGCCCCTACCTCTGTTAATATAGCACGGGCCACAGGGGTCCACCAACCATAATGGGTTGGGCGCCCCCGATCAGGGCGCGGATCTAAGGGCCCGGTGGGCCGTTGGGCCCACGCGAAGGAGATCAATCCTAACATTCTCCCCCTTGATCTCATCTTTACTTTTAACCTTATACTTTCTAGTTTATTTGTTTCATCACATATTGGTACATAGAGCATGTTTCATCGTCACGGCTTAATTGCTGATAGAATCATACAGCTGCAACATACATTTTGTTCAGAAACAAATTCCGTTCCTTTTGGGCCTATCCAGGAGTCATAGGCTTTCCCTTAAACCCATGCCGGCTAAGTGTTCCTTGAACACATTGGGTGGTAAGCCTTTCGTTAGCGGATCTGCAAGCATATCTTTTGTCCTTATATGCTCGAGACTTATAGTGTGATCCTGGATTTTATCCTTCACAACATAATACTTTATCTCTATCGTTTTTGCAGCATTACTCGACTTGTTGTTGTGAGCATAAAATACTGCGGGCTCGTTGTCACAGTACATCTTTAGTGGTTTGTCAATACAATCTACCACTTTCAAGTTGGGTATAAATTTCTTTAGCCATATCGCCTGCCCTGTTGCTTCGAAGCATGCTATGAATTCTGCATACATCATGGATGATGCAACTATTGACTGTTTGGAGCTTTTCCACGAAATAGCTCCCCCAGCGAGAGTGAATACGTATCCAGACGTGGATTTTCTATCATCCCTGTCCCCCGCAAAATCTGCGTCTGAATACCCCTTTATCTCTAGGGATTCATATCTCCTGAATGTTAGCATGCATTCCTTCGTGCCTTGCGCATAACGCAATGCTTTCTTTACCATCTTCCAGTGCTCTATGCCTGGATTGGATTGATATCTACCGAGTACACCGGTGATAAAAGCTAAGTCCGGGCGAGTGCACACTTGTGCATACTGTAAGCTTCCAACGGCCGAAGCATATGGTACTCCTTTCATTTGATCGATCTCATACTGATTCTTGGGACATTGAAATTTCCCAAAACTATCGCCCTTGACTATAGGAGCAGGTGTGGCTTTACTCGCATGCATATTATACTTTTTAAGAACCTTTTCTAAATATGCTTTCTGCGATAGTCCTAAGACTCCATTGTTCCTAACTCGGTGAATTTCTATGCCCAAAACATATGATGCTTCACCAAGATCTGTTATGTCAAAATTTGAGGATAAATACTTCTTTGTTTCTTGTAGTAGACTAACATCGCTGCTAGCAAGCAGGATATCATCCACATACAAGATTAGGAAAATATATTTCCCATTTTTAAACCTTGCATAAATGCAATTATCCTCAACATTTTCTTTAAATCCAAAACTTTTAATTGTCTCATTAAACTTTAGATACCATTGTCTAGAGGCTTGCTTTAATCCATAAATGGATTTCTTTAGGCGGCATCTTATATCTTCCTTGCCTTCCATGATAAAACCCTTGGGTTGTTTCATGTAGACATTTTCTTTTAAATATCCGTTGAGAAATATCGTCTTTACATCCATTTGATGTAACTCTAAATCAAAATGAGCAACTAATGCCATTATGATTCTGAAGGAATCCTTACATGAGACCGGAGAAAATGTCTCATTGTAATCGATCCCTTCTATTTGTGTAAATCCTTTTGCCACGAGTCGAGCTTTATACTTTTCTATATTCCCTTTAGAGTTATACTTAATTTTGTAGACCCATTTACAGCCTACTGTTTTGGCTCCTTTAGGAATTTCCTCTAAGTCCCAAACATCTTTGGAACTCATCGATTTCATTTCATCTTCCATTGCTTTCATCCACTCCGATGAATGAGGGCTTCTCATGGCTTCTTCATATGAGGTGGGATCTTTTTCCATATGAACCATTTCTGTGTTATAAACTTTAAAGTCAATAGAAATAGCTGACTTTCTTGGTCTTGTAGACCTTCTAAGGGCTTCAGTTTCTGGCACATTCTGTGCCTCAACGTCTGGCACTTCTTCTAAAATTTGCTGTTGCACCTCCCTTTCATGCTCAACAACGGGTTCAGTCGGCTCCTGACGGACAGGTTCCGGGTCTTCTCCCAAAGTTGTCATGGGTGGAGTTGCAACTGGTAGTGAGAAAAATGGCTCCTGAATCATCGGATTAGGTGCATGCACCCTCTTCTCCTCAAGATCAATTTTCCGAGCTACCAAGCTCCCCCTCATCATTTCGTCCTCTAAGAAGACTACATGTCTTGTTTCTACAAACTTTGTATATCTGTCTGGACAGTAGAAACGAAAACCTTTTGATCTGTCTGGGTAGCCAATAAAGTGGCAACTTACAGTTTTGGGATCTAACTTTGCAATGTTTGGGTTAAACATTTTGGCCTCTGCGGGGCACCCCCACACCCTGAAGTGTTGAAGGGAGGGCACTTTTCCTGTCCATAGCTCGTACGGTGTTTTGGGCACCGACTTGCTTGGTACTCTATTGAGAATGTGAATGGCGGTTTTAAGCGCCTCCATCCATAATCCCAATGGCAAGGTGGAGTAACTCATCATGATGCGCACCATATCCATAAGGGTACGGTTACGCCTTTCAGGTACTCCATTTTGTTGAGGCTCGCCCGGCATTGAATACTGGGCGACTATGCCAGTCTCCTGCAAGAACTTTGCAAAAGGTCTAGGGACTTGGCCATATGGAGTGTGCCGACCGTAGTACTCTCCCCCCCCCCCCCCC
>LR738712.1:689498540-689603632 GCA_902687465.1 Secale cereale
CTCCCCCCCGGTCGGACCTTACTATCTTTATTCTTTTGTCATGCTGATTTTCAACTTCAGCTTTGAATATTTTAAATTTATCCAACGCTTCTGATCTTTCTTTGATTGGATAAATATAACCATAGCGAGAGTAATCATCTGTGAATGTTATGAACGAGTCATAGCCATCCACACTTTTCACCGGAAAAGGTCCACAAATGTCAGTGTGGATGATTTCTAGTGTTGTTGTGCTACGGTTTGCACCCTTTTTGATTTGTTTTACATACTTTCCTTTAATGCAATCTATGCATTGTTCTAAGTCTAAGAACTCTAATGCAGGAAGAATTTCATTTTTAACGAGTATTTCTATTCTCCCCTTGGAAATATGGCCCAAACGACAGTGCCATAATTTCGATGAGTCGTGAGTTCTCTTTCTTTTCTTTTGTTCTTTATTCGACGCGGAAATACGCTCATTCACATTGCATACAGAATAAACTTTTTCACGAAGTGATAATAAATAAAGCTCATCGTGGAGGAAAGCATCACCCACATAAGCATTATTAAACCATATGGCACGTTTGCCATGTCCAAAATAACATTCATAATGATCTTTGTCCAAGCAAGAAACACTAATCAAATTCCTATTACATGAAGGAACATATAAAACATCTCTAAGTAGAAGCTTGAATCCATCAACTAACTCCAAGGAGATGTCGCCGACAGCTTCAACTTCCGCTTTTATTCCATTTGCTACTTCAATTCCTCTTTCTCTTCTTTGCGTAATCCGGGTCGAATGGAATCCCTGTAAAGAATTTGCAACGTGAACAGTTGCTCCTGAGTCAATCCACCAAGTGGATTTCGAAAACTGTGTATATAGGGATTCATTAACTAAGGAAACAACATTGTTACCTTGCTTTGCCATAATGCGTTTCAGCCATTCAGGGCAGTCCTTCTTGTAGTGACCAGACTGGTGACAGTGGAGACATGTGTCTTTGTCCACTGCAAAGTGCTTTGGCTGATGCTGACGCTGATAGGGAGCTTTCCCATGAGGCTTTGAGGGAGAACCCTTACTGTTGTCATTGAAATTCTTTTTCTTATCCTTCACATAGTTGATAGAACCACCATGTGAAGCTTTAAGCCGTTCTTCCTCTTGGACACACATGGCAATGGTCTTTTCTAGATCCCATGTTCCAGGTGACATATTTTAGTTCACCACAAATGTCTCAAACTCCTTTGGCAAAGAAGCCATGACCAGGTGGACCAGGAGAGTTGGTTTTATCTCCAGATCCTCATCCATGGGCTTGAGCTTCGCTGCCATATTGCTCATCCTAAGGATGTGCTCCCTTATGCCATGACCACCCCCAGTGTAGTGCTGTGAAACCAGTTGCTTCAACAGCTGGGTGGCATATGTCTTTGAAGAACCAGTGAACTGGCTCTTTATCTTTGTCAGCAGCTCTCCAACAGCTGTGCACTCTGCAATTGAGTCCACGATTGCGTTCTCAATTGCGTTCTTTATAAAGGCCATGCACTTTTTATTCGCATTGACCCACTTTTGATTGTCTATGGAATATGACAATTCCAGATGGGCATAATCCCTCCTCTTTCTATCCCATGCAGCATCATCATCAGTAGTTTCTCTTACTGGTTCTTTAGGTCTGACCGGTTGTGGTTGATCCACTACCCAGTCTACATCGGCACAGATAAATGCCATGTCAACTTTCTTCCTCCACTTAGTGTAGTTGTCACCTCTGAGTGTCGGAACATCTTTTAAGCAACTCATGAGGAGGTACCCTCTTGAAATCACAATGAAGTGATGTCAATATAACAATCATATGTATGAATCTAACGTTGGTTAAATTAAACACATAATTGTCTATGTATTTAAAAAACTATATTATCGTTGGGCAAATATGAGGATTAAATGCATCTTTATTTTCAATAATGAAATATGGTCATGCTATTTACAACGTTGGTTATATATAATAACATAATCATATTCACAAAACATGCTCTTAAAGAAAATATAGTACTTTTATTTTCTTTGTTAAAAAAGAGCACTATTACTTTTACGCAGCGGAAAACACGAATACAAATTCGTGAACTCTTTACAGAAACTTTTCTTTTACTTTTATATTTTCTAAACAAAAATTTCATTGGAAAAATAAATTGTATAGAAAACACTATTTGAAATTTGTCAAACTGTACAAATAACAAAAAAAACTGAACAAAAGGCAGCTGGCCCGGCGCGCGTCTGCGGCCTCGGCCCAGCGTCCCGCGGCTGCGGCCCAGGTCAGGCGCGCCCGCGGCGGCTGGCCACGGCCCAGCGCGCGCGGCGCTGCCCGCGGCTGGCGGCCTGCCTCTTTCGGCCCATATGGCCCGCAGCGCCCTAGGGTTTTAATCCTGGCCGTCAAGCGCGATCCAACGGTGGCCCGTGGCTTTCGCTGGATCAAAACCAGCTTGCGAGACGGTCGAGGGGAATCCCTCGCGCATTCTTTCCCCCGAGCGCGCCGCTCTTCTCCCTCTCGCTCTCTCCCGACGGGCGCCGGTCCCGTTCTTCTGTCCCGACTTTGGGAGAAAAAAGGGATGCCCTCCCCCCCCCCCCGGCCGGCCGCCCCGGCCGCCGGCGACGGCGGCGAAGGCCACCGCGCCACGCGCGCATCCTCTCCCTCCCCCCTTATCTTTAGACACAGAGAGAGAGAGAGATCCGATGTCAAGACCACCTCTGCACCTCTGTGCAGGCGCCGTTGCCGTTCCCTTCGACGGTGGTGCGTTCCCCTTGGGGTGAGCGCGCCGCCGTCGAGCGGTTGGGCCGCGGTGCGCCCCTCCTTCTTTTTTTTGTGTGTCTTTTTGACTTTTTCGACGAGCTTTGGGGCTCCGGTGGTTCTTCGTCCCCGCACCGCGGCTTGCCGATGCGTGTGGGGATCGAGAGGAACAGGCGCGGCCGTTGCGGCGGCGCTCTTTCTCGGTGAGGCCCGAGGCCAAAACCGGTGATTTGCTTTGCCCTTCTAGGGTTCTTTTGGGGAAGGGATGGGTTTTCTTTTTCTGTGAGTTCTTTCTCTGTATTACCTTTGTACCGAAAACATCTAGACCTAGATGGCCTGATACCATTGATAGATCCCTTGGATCGAGTAGGCTAGACGGATCCGGTAGTCCTACCTTCCTGATGAACGGAAGAGCTCGATCCAGCGCCGGCCATGGCGAAGTAGGGGCCGGAGATGGAAGTGAGATGACGACGGTGGTGGTGCTTCCCGTGAGCACCGCGCTAACCCTAGATCGGTAGGGTTTGTGGCAGCGTTCAACCTCGTGAGAAGTGTTTCGGCCCCTACCTCTGTTAATATAGCGCGGGTCACAGGGGCCCATCAATCATAATGGGTTGGGCGCCCCCGATCAGCGCGCGGATCTAAGGGCCCGGTGGGCCGTTGGGCCCACGCGGAGGAGATCAATCCTAACAGCTTGAACTCTGAACTAAACAAGTGACCTTCTCAGTGTTACCACTAATATGTCTGTATGTGTTTGTGAGTGCCTGCCTACATGGTTCTCGGACGTACCTTTCAGTTCGAGTACCTACCTACAAGGAGCAACGGGAAGCGAAAAAATATTTCACCTTTGTGAGGTGCTTTGGAAGGGAGGATGCAGCCATTCGGTCCCTGATCTGGAACACGTTGCTACACTCCAAAATGGTTATTGTCGTCAGTGTGGCCCATTTTATATCCACGGCTTGAAAATTTATCTAATGGGCAGGCGTATCAGCATACATAAATCCAGAGATGGTTGCCGCGATCCTGCCTTGGAGGTGGATGGAGACTTCACATGAATTTTATTTTTTAAATCAATTGATGAGAGGGACAAACACATACGGCCGCATAATTTGCGAGTATATTTTACCTTTTACCCCGGTCATGATTTTACGTCAGCTTTATATCTCTAACACATGGCAGCTTCCATATATCTTTATTTTATTTCTCGAACTGAGAATTAGAAACTATACCTACCTGTTAGTATTTTGTGTCACCTGATGGGCAGACCACTCAGACGTACGTCGGTTTGTCAGGAGCATACAAAAATATGTTGAATCCCCTCGATTTCATCTCACTATTAAATTGGCAATTGTCCCAAATATGCCCGGCTAGTTGCCTTGTATTGCTCTCGCGCCACGCCGTATATGCCCCCAGTTTGTCATCTTGACATAGAGCCTGGGCTTGTTAGTTTGGGAACAATGATATAAATAGGGAAAATTCATAGCAATTTCACAACTAATAAGTAAATTGTGGCAATTTCAAAATTGAGGTAAAAGCTAGCACAAGATCACAACTAGGAAGTTGTTTATAGTTGTCTGATGGAACATGTAGCTTTCAGTGCTATGTCTCTAACTCGCACGTTCGTTATCTCCATGCATGTTAGTGCCACGCTACCTCATTTTTACTTTTATTCCACCCCGGCCACTTTTCTCTTTCCTCGACGCTCCTGAGCATGGGTGTGTTTTCTGGTATGGTTGGAAACACATGCAAAACCCACTTCCGGTGTTAGTAACCTTAAGTTTTTTTAATGACTTGATCAAAATTAATTAGAGACATTTTTTGTATCTTCATACTCTCTCCTCCCAAAATAAGTGTCTTAACTTTATTACAAATTTGTACAGAGTTACTACAAAGTTGAAACACTTATTTTGGGACGGAGGGAGTAATAGTTAAGAAAATTTTAAATGATGCTATTACATAATGAATAGGTGTTAGTTACACTAACTGAAATATCATAAACCTTTTGCAAAGTTAATTTGAATATAGTAATGCTATTGACATTATTATAAACCTATTTTTAGACTAAGATCCTCCGACCCTTGACTTGGATCTTGTTGAAGTATATAAGGATTGCCCAATCTTCTTCATTAGCTCAGACTTTTGGTTCTACCAGTTGGTGCATGAAACTTAATATGGTATCAGAATCCGGAGGTCTTGGGTTTAAGTCATGCCTTACAAAATTCAAAAAAAATTACTTGTCCATGTTTAGGCCTTATTGAGCCAGACATGAGAGAAGGTGTTGAATTATATGTTGACTGCGCAGCTCAGACTTTGGCTCTACTGGTTGGTGCATGAAACATAATAGCTCTTACAACCAGTGGGTTACCAACTACTTGTGTTTAAGATCATGCAAGATGATCACTGATGTCATGCTCATAAATCTTTCCAGATGCCTCCAACACCTAGTTCTACTTGAATATTTGTTCCAATAACTATGGAGCAATCTTGCATCTCAGTTGAACTTGCGATATGAGATATCCTTTCCACCAGCAAAACAAAACTCAAACAAATGGTTCAAGATTCAAGACCACCATCAAACAAGACACTGATGCTTAACGAAACCTAGAAATTAAGTGAACATGCGATCAAATAGATCCTCAAATATTGAGACCAACTAGAATGCTTAGGTAATTGACATCACAATAGCAACATATCAAATCAAATTGGTTGTGAACTGGTCTTGAGTCTTGAACTCCTGAGAGACCGAGAGATTTCGATTGATAGATGGTGGTGGCAGGAAGGGGAGTGTCGTTTGGTTGTTATGTTTGTGCATGATCACTATTGTACATGTGACAATAGAGGGTCATGTGTGCCTTTTGAAGTCCATGGGCCATGGAAACTTAAATCCTCATGGGGTCATTGAATGGTTAGGTTTTCATGTCATGATTTTCCTTTATTGTGTGCGTCTTCAGTTTGAGGGCTAGTTTCGGCATGTAGAACCCCATGGACATCACTTATTTTCTAGGTGGTACATTTGTACAATAGCCGGTGCAGTATTGAAGAGCATAGGTGGTCCCCTTTTAAAATTGGTTGCTTCATGTTAAAGCACCCACATGGATAACAAGATGTTTGATGCATCATTGAAGAGTAGAGGTGGTCCATAGGACAACTTTTGAGATGCGCTTCTTCGTGTTAAAGATGTTTGATGGATAACATGAAGATGTGATCATGTCTACAATTATGAAATTACATATCTACCCTTTGACTAATAAATAAAATAAAATAAATATGGCTATTGGTCCCATGTTTTTTGGTATTGGCCTCACCTATTTGGTACTTTTCGGTACTTCTAATTTGGTACCTCCAATTTTTTTCAACGTAGAAAAAAGACGATGCCATATAAATATGGACAGAGGGAGGATGTGACTATTCTCTGACGATGTATTTCCTGGTTTGTGTATAAACATTTTAGTGATCGGTGCATGCTGAACTTTCCCGTACGCGTCTTGCTGGTGCGTTGCTCACTGCAGAGTATGCGCAGAATACGAGATGAACCACGGAGCACCCGAGAACAGTCCATGTGAGCTTCACCGTGAAGAGCTTTGGAGAGCTCATTTTAAAGACGTAAAGTTCAAGCTCAAAAATAAACAGTAGATACATTCTTGAGCGGAGATATCAACCGGCATGCCTGGTCTCCGAGACGTTTTGGAGCTTTGGGAAGGGAGGATGCAGCCCCCCAGTCCAGATCTGGATATAGCATGATTTCTCTGATCGATGGGGCAGGCGCATCGGCGTAAAACTGAGAGACGATAACATCGATGCTGCTGACTGCGTCCAGCTCAAGGAAATGCAATTAGGATATACTCGCTGATCTTCTTCTCACTACTACTACTACAAGCCTACGGTTTCCACGGTGTCCGCATGAGAAGCAACTAAAGGAACAACAGTGTGACGAGAGCGACAGCCGCAGGGATGACTGAGGCCATTACAACGTATACGTTTCATATATCAATAATGCTAAACATCCAAAGAGTTACACGCATTTACACGCTGACTAGGATTTTGTTTCCTAACTAACCATTCCTTCCCTGATTTTCATGGGGGTGGGCCCCTTCTCCTTATTAATCTCTAATCAAAACCCACCTGTTTGTAAAACCCATGTAAATCTATGTATATGTAGCATTACTCTTCATATATGTACATTCATCTTGTTAATTAGCACTGCCAAGCCGGCAGAGCAATTAGGCGTCAGCGCGCTCTCGATTTTCCAAATCTTGGTTACTTTACGTCCCCACGCTCTTCCCGTACTGTGTCCACGAGGACGCGTCTTCTCTGGGACTAGTTTCGTGCAGTTCTTTTTTACATTTTTAATTCTTCACATGAACGAAAGCTAATGTATAGGCACCTATATAAATATACTGATCTCATCAAAGGTAATTACAAACTGCCTGACTTGTAGATTGATAGTATCAATATAGGATCATCACAGAAAGACAATTTTGAGGAAAAAAACTACATGGAGACACGCGGTACTCCAGTAGTGTAGTACAATACAGAGGTTTCACCCTCAGATCTTTCGGGTTAAAATATGTCTCTAGAAAAAAACTAGACAACATGTGTTACTACCAACACATGAAGTGAGGCTACTCATGGTTGTCCTCTTGGACATTCACCACGTGACTAACATAAATACTTCACCAACATTTATTCGAGATAATATTTTCTAGCTATATATATCACTCAATTTTCAGCAATCTCCGCCGTAACCGTCGCATCTTCTAGTTGGCATGCTAGCACGTCAAACAAGTGACAACCTAAGATGTATGGGAAATACGGGGGAATTGGAGACACCGGGAGAGAAGCGGTCATTCCTCGGCTAATCTTGCAGCCCAGACGATGTTCTTCAAGTCTACAGTCCATCGGACATGCCTCCTAGTAGTCGCGGGTTTGTTTTATGGGGGTAGGGTTATGAACTTCAGTCATAAGGTCCCTCGGTTCATAATGGGGCACATCGGTCTTGAGTGCATTAACGTCCATTTCTTGGTTGCTCTCAGTGGGTCTCGCCCTCTTGTAGTGCTTCATTTTTGGTAAGGTGAGTGTTGGGGAACGTAGTATTTTAAAATTTTCCTACGATCACGCAAGATCTATCAATCAGATGCATAGCAACGAGAGGGGAGAGTGAGTCTACGTACCCTCGTAGACAGAAAGCGGAAGCGTTAGAATAACGCGGTTGATGTAGTCGTACGTCTTCACGGCCCGACCGATCAAGCACCGAAACTACGGCACCTCCGAGTTCTAGCACACGTTCAGCTCGATGACGTCCCTCGAACTCCGATCCAGCCGAGTGTCGAGGGAGAGTTCCGTCAGCATGACGGCGTGATGACGATCTTGATGTTCTACCGTCGCAGGGCTTCGCCTAAGCACCGCTACAATATTTATCGAGGAGAACTATGGTGGAGGGGGGCACCGCACACGGCTAAGAGATCAAGAGATCAATTGTTGTCTCTAGAGGTGCCCCCCTGCCCCCGTATATAAAGGAGGGAGGGAGAGGCCGGCCCTAGAGGGGGCGCACCAAGTGTGGGGAGTCCTACTAGGACTCCCAAGTCCTAGTAGGATTCCCCTTTCCTTTCCGGAGTAGGAGAGAAGGAAAGAGGGGGAGAGGGAGAAGGAAAAGGGGGCTGCACCCCTTGTCCAATTCGGAACAGAAGGGGGGTGCACGCCTCCTTCCTTTTGGCCTCTCTCCTCTATTCCCGTAACTCCTCGGTACTCCGAAAATACCCGAATCACTCGGAACATTTCCGATGTCCGAATATAGTCGTCCAATATATCGATTTTTACGTCTCGACCATTTTGAGACTCCTCGTCATGTCCCCGATCTCATCCAGGACTCCGAACTCATTCGGTACATCAAAACTCATAAACTCATAATAAAACTATCATCGAAACCTTAAGCGTGCGGACCCTACGGGTTCGAGAACTATGTAGACATGACCGAGACACGTCTCCGGTCAATAACCAATAGCGGAACCTGGATGCTCATATTGGCTCCCACATATTCTACGAAGATCTTTATCGGTCAAACCGCATAACAACATACATTGTTCCCTTTGTCATCGGTATGTTACATGCCCGAGATTCGATCGTCGGTATCTCAATACCTAGTTCAATCTCGTTACCAACAAGTCTCTTTACTCGTTCCGTAATACATCATCCCGCAACTAACTCATTAGTTGCAATGCTTGCAAGGCTTATAGTGATGTGCATTACCGAGTGGGCCCAGAGATACCTCTCCGACAATCGGAGTGACAAATCCTAATCTTGAAATACGCCAACCCAACAAGTACCTTCGGAGACACCTGTAGAGTACCTTTATAATCACCCAGTTACGTTGTGACGTTTGGTAGCACACAAAGTGTTCCTCCGGTATTTGGGAGTTGCATAATCTCATAGTCATAGGAACATGTATAAGTCATGAAGAAAGCAATAGCAGTAAAACTTAAACGATCATAGTGCTAAGCTAACGGATGGGTCTTGTCCATCAGATCATTCTCCTAATGATGTGATCCCGTTGATCAAATGACAACTCATGTCTATGGCTAGGAAACATAACCATCTTTGATCAATGAGCTAGTCTAGTAGAGGCATACTAGGGACACTCTGTTTTGTCTATGTATTCACACATGTATTAAGTTTCCGGTTAATACAATTCTAGCATGAATAATAAACATTTATCATGATATAAGGAAATAAATAATAACTTTATTATTGCCTCTAGGGCATATTTCCTTCAGTGAGGCCATATGTGTTTCCTCCGAGGGAATGTGGTTGTGATCTTCACAACGACTATGTGCTTCGACACAGGCTTGAACGGCCTTGCTTGTAAAAGCAAGTGAAAGCACTTTTCTTTTTGGCCATTGCTTTACTCCAAGTTCTAACTGTGAACAAAATAAGCAGTGTGGTCATGGTTGAAATAGAAAACGTGATGCCTTACATAAATCAGGAAAATAGTATGGAGGATTCTGAAATGTGCACTTACTAATTTTACCTTTTTAAGAAAAACAATGGACATATCTAGAAGACAAACATTGACTCAAAAGTCAAACAAACCAAACGACATACATAGAAAAGCTAGCCCGTTCACCACCGACGCGGGCACCTATATCATGTCCTCCTCTTGAACATTAGTCATGCCAATGGATGGGTATATCAAATTAAAAGGTGCATCATAGACGATTACAGGCAGAGTGATTATCATAGAAAGGTACTCCATGCACGGCTCCGTGATGTGATCATCACAAACAATTACAACCCTAAAGGTGTAGTTTTGAAAGAAAAGAAAACTACAAGGATGTGTGGTGTTGTAGTAGTACATGACATCGGTTCACCATCAGTCCTTGTCCTTTAGGGTTAATATAATCACTCTGTGCTCGTCTTCTTCTCGAAGCACGAAGCATGTGCACACAAGCTAATTGCCCACAAGAGCAATAACAACGCGAGGAGAACATTGGTCACAAGGATGAGCTCACATGAGGCCATTATACAGGTATATGTCTCTCACTGTGTTTGGGGAACGATGATTTTAGGGATCAAAGTGGCGAAGTTCTTCTCTCGGCATGGGATACCATGAACAACTGCGTACAAGCTTCAGTCAGGACTCAGGAGGTCATTTCTGCAATCACATAATTGTCAGAGAGCATGTCACACCTCCACAATATTGCCACTGATTTTCTTCACCAACTAAAGGCCAGTGCTCCAGAGGCCCATATTCAAAAGATTCATCGTCAAGACACTCAGGTAGCCCATGCATGAGACGGATTAACTACTGTGCACGGTTCACCCGTTGATTGTTGCGCCGTGATTCATGGCAGAAATGACCTCACATCTACTCTACAACCCTAGTTCAATGTAACCCACCCATACTTTTTCATATGATTCAAATATTGTATCAATTTTATGTTTTGAACACGAGTCAGATTTGTGATATGTTTGCACATTTGAGTTTTCGGTAATGAAGTCTTCCAAACAAAGCCAATCTTGAAATATTTGGATAAGATTTTAAATTTGAATTCGAAAACATGATGGAACTTTATGAAAATTATCTGATACATGATACAACACAAAATAACCTAATAAAACTTGGTAATATTGTGCTATGACATTTTAGTTTGTTATATCATATTTCATCTTGTACCGTAGTGTATCATGTCTTTCAATTGTGTGTCAAAGTGATGGATAGGGAACTTGCTGAAACTTGGAGAAACTTGGCGCATCATAATGTTCGTCGGTATAGAACTTGGTGAAAACTCAATATACGCTTCACGCAGAACAATATTATTTCACTATGTATCAAGTTTCATTGTGTTTTATATTTCAGTTTTTAAAACTCGTCAAAATGTATTCAAGAGTGGTCTTGTTTCAAAGTACTCATCGCGAAGAACACAAAGATGCGGTCGGATCATAAATTAGATGTTTGACTCAATGGATAAAGTAGATTTAAACTTTGAAATCAAATGAAAAATGCATTGATGGGTGGTCTATATATGTGTAGTGTGAGAGGGAAATGAGGAGAGAAATTGACCCATGCATGGGACCCATACACGGGACCTCTCATGCATGGTAGAATCTCTTTTCTTGGTGGCCCATGAGCTAGCTCAATTATGTCATGCGGAGTCGCATGGGGTGCGTTGCACGGGACAATGCCGATTTACATATTTATCATGGAATTATTCTTGGTGCGGCCGCCACTTTTGATCTTCTTCTCGGAGGACTGTCGGAGGCTTCACCATGCCTCCCGGGAGGGGAAACTTCACCATCGGTTCTGTCAACCCCTTCTCCCTCATCGCCGCCATGTGATGAGATTTTTTTTCCTTGTGCTCCTTCAGCGTGTTATAGAGAGTAGTAAATACCCAAAGAACTCACATATGTCTGCATTTTTCATTATTGCTTGCTTCCTTTCGTTACTTCATATTTGGCAACTCTCGGGTATTTACTACTTTGTGTAACTCTGCTGCTACGTACACCAGTCCATTCAGTAGATTGTCATGGTAGAAATTTATCGGGGTTTTGGTGCGACATATGCCAAAGGATGGCTTATCATGCATGGGGATAAAAGAACGTCGTCGGGCCCTGGAAGCGGGATAAGGCGATACTTAGGACGCCTACGTATCTTACCTAGGTTTGGGGCTCTCCGTGGAGATAACACCCCTAGTCCTGCTCTGGGGGGACTCCGCGTCATGACTAATGTCAATATGGTAGCTACAAGGTTGCTCCTTGAGCTGTGTCGTCTAGAGGAGGAAGAAGGGCAAGGCCAGCTCTCTCTTCTCCTTCTAGGGAATGCGTCTCGCCACTAGGATTTCTTCCCTATCTCTTTTTGTGTCTCTCTCCCTGCATGGAGGACTCTGGGGGTTTATATAAGCCTACCCCAAGGCTACAATGATAATCCGGGTGGGACGGGCTAAAAGTAGATAAAAAAACAGTAGATACATTCTTGAGTGCAGATATCAACCGGCATGCCTGGTCTCTGAGACGTTTTGGATTTCGGGAAGGGATGATGCAGCCGCCCAGTCCAGATCTGGATATAGCATGATTTCTCTGATTGATGAGGCAGTCGCATCAGCGTAAAACTGAGAGACGATAGCATCGATGCTGCTGATTGCGTCCAGCTCAATGGAAATGCAATTATGATACTTGCTGATCTTCTTCTCACTACTACTACTACAAGCCTACGGTTTTCACGGTGTCCGCATGAGAAGCTACTAGCAAGCAAGAGAAACAACAGCGTGACGAGAACCGCAGCCACAGGGATGAACGAGACCATTACAACGTACAGGTTTCATATATGTACCTTCATCTTGTTCAGTAGCACTGCCAAGCCGGCAGAGAAATTAGGAGCCAGCTGAGCTCTCGATTTTCCAAATCTTGGTTACTTTACGTCCCCGCGCTCTTCCCGTACTACGTCCACAAGGACGCGTCTTCTCTAGGCCTAATTTCGTGCAGATATTGTTTTTTTTTTGAACAACACTAACGCCTACACGTGTGGTGGGAGTATGGATGGATTAACGAGCTGTTCGGCTCGTTAAGCTCGTGCTCGTTAAGGCTCGGCTCGTTAAGCTCGTTAAGATTAACGAGCAGAAAACCCTGCTCGGCTCGGTTCGTTCAAAGCTCGTTAAGCTCGTGAGCGCTCGCGAGCGCTCGTTAACAGATTTTGATGTGTTACGGTCCACACGATAAGCATGTAGATTTGGTTTTAAAAAAAGAAGATGGTGACTACAAAATAAAATGCACTATTTTGTTGCCTCCTATGTGGATTAGATTGAGTGGATGGGATGAGGTGCTACGAAAAATTTGTGAGGTAAGATGAAAATATGTGTTATGTTGTTACTAACGAGCTTAACAAGCTACTCGTGAAACTCGTTAGCACGTTCGTTAAGCTCGTTAAGCTTAACGAGCTGAAATCAATGATTGGCTCTTTTCATTAAGAAGCGAGTCACGAGCTTAACGAGCAGAAAACCCGCCCGCACGCCCTATAAGGCTGGTGCCAACGCACCGCCCCACTACCGCCCCGCCACGTCAGCTTTTACCCCCACTCTCACCCCACTCTCACCCCACTCTCACATCACGGTGCCAGTGCACGGGCTGTAGTGGCAGACTACCGCCACGTCATCTTCTCTCTCCTCAGATTTAGTTATTTCACGGGCTGTAATGGACGAATCAGAGCGCGCCACGTCAGCTAGCCGTTGCCGCCCCCACTACCGCCTCACTACCGCCCCGCCACGCCATCGCGCCGCCCCGCCTCCCGCCCCACTGCCGCCCCACTGCCGCCCGCCTGCCGCCGCCAACGCGGGCGAGAGCGGGGCGATAGCGCCCGCTCTCGCCCGGCGACGGATCCACCGCCCGCCACTCTCGTCTCGCCCCTCTCTCGCCCCGCTACCGCCCGACCGCGGGCGGTACCGCCCCCACTACCGCCCGCGTTGGCACCAGCCTAACACACAGACTGCGCCATGTCACCGCATGCATGCATGTGGGAATTTTTTTGGATTTTCAGTTTTCAAAATGTTTTATGTCTTAAATGAAAAATTCGATTGAAGATCCGTTTTCACAATTAAAACACTCGCGGCGAGATCTTCGAAACTAGATCTCATATCAATATATTTTGATGAAAAAAAATTTGTGTTAAAAGTTGCCATGTCTATTGCACATGAATTGCCATGATGTTTGCACCGAAGTTGTCATGATATGTTTCAGCTATTTTCTTCTACATTTAAAAGTAAATTTTGACATATTATTAAACAGGAATTAAGAAACTAGACTTGCCATGCGCCATAAGCTAAAATTGCCATGATACATGTACTTAAAATTGCCATGGTTTACAAAAAAAACGTGGTCAAAGTACTGCAATTGCCATCATCAAAAAACTAAAATTGCCATGCTTTACAAACTAAAATTGCCACATGGCAACTTTAGTTTAAGCTCTATGACAACTACAGTGTAAACATCAAGACAACTTTTTGGCAAAATAAATTTTCGTCGAAACATATCAACATGAGGTCTAGTTTTGAAGATCTCGTCGAGACCGATTTAATGGTGAAAACAGATTTTTAATTCGATTTTTTAATTAGAAGATCAAACATTTTTAAGTCGAAAACCAAAAAGATTTCTGCTGATATAATCTATTCATACGTGGCAAAATAACTGGTGATGGAGGCGTGTGGGCGATGTGCAAACGCCCACACGTGTGGGTGTTAGTTTTTTTGTTATTTTTTTTACATTTCTAATTCTCCACATGAACGAAAGCTAATGTATAAGGCACCTATATAAATATACAGATCTCACCAAAGGTAATTATAAACTGCCTGACTTGTAGACTGATAGAACCAATGTAGGATCATCACAGAAAGACAGTTTTGAGAAGAAAAAAATCTACATGGAGACATGCGGTACTATGATAGTAGTGTAGTACAAGATAGAGGTTTCACCATCATATCTTTCGGATTAAAATATGTCTCCGGAAAAACTAGACAACATGTGTTACTACCAACACATCAGGTGAGGCTACTCATGGGTGTCCTCTTGGACATTCACCACGTGACTAACATAAAGACTTCACCAACATTTATTCGAGATAATATTTTCTAGCTATATATACCACTCAATTTTCAGCAATCTCCGCTGTAACCGTCGCATCTTCTAGTTGGCATGCTAGCACATCAAACAGGTGACAATCTAAGATGTATGGGAAATACGGGGGAATTGGAGACACCGGGAGAGAAGCGGCCATTCCTCAGCTAATCTTGCAGCCTATACCCTGTTCTGCAACTCTACATAGTCCACATGACATGCCTCATAGTAGTCGCGGGTTTGTTTTAAGGGGGTAGGGTTATGAACTTCAGTCATAAGGTCCATCGGTTCATGATGGGGCACATCGGTCCTGAGTGCATTAACGTCTATTTCTTAGTTGCTCTCAGTGGGTCTCGCCCTCTTGTAGTGCTTCGATTTTGGTAAGGTGAGGCCATATGTGTTTTCTCTGAGGGAATTTGCTTGTGATCTTCACAGCGACTATGTGCTTTGACGCCGTCTGGAACGGTCTTACTTGTAAAAGTAAGTAAAAGAACTTCTCATTTTGGCCATTGCTTTACTCCAAGTTATAACTGCGAACAAAATAGACACTGTGGTCATGGTTGAAATAGAAAACGTGACGACTTACATAAATCAGGAAAATGGTACGGAGGATTCTGAAATTTGCGTTTACTAATTTTACCTTCTTTAAGAAAAACAATGGACATGTCAAGAAGACAAACATTGACTCAAAAGTCAAACAAACCAAACGACATATATAGAAAAGCTAGCCCGTTCACCGCCGACGCGCCTTTGCTATGCCCTCTCACCGGACACCTATATCATGTCCTCCTCTTGAACATTAGTCATGCCAACGGATGGGTATATATATAAAATTACAGAGTGCATCACAGATGATTACAAGCGGAGTGATTACCATAGAAAGGTACTCCATGCACGGCTCCGTGATGTGATCATCACCAACAATTACAACCTAAAGGTGTAGTTTTGAAAGAAAAGAAAAACTACAAGGATATGGGGTGTTGTAGTAGTACGTGACATCGGTCCACCATCAGTCCTTGTCCTTTAGAGTGAATATAATCACTCCGTGCTGATCTTCTTCTCGAAGCCCACAGTGTTAGACTGTATATACGTAGCCTTTGTACACATATTGTAACATTGTATTGTATCCTTTGGTATATCTATATAATGAGATAGCCACATCCATTTTAGGGTGTCGAGCTGTTTCCCAAATCATATGTTTTACATGGCATCAGATTAGGTTAACGATGTCTTCCGATGCCCCCGCCGCCGTTGCACCGGTCCTCGCCCCTACGTCGTTGTTCCTCGCCTCCCGGCTCCTCGCGGCGGCCTATGGAGCCCTGCCGCCGCCAGGGTCCCCGATTGGATCGGGCGCCTCGGGGGATCCCTCTGCTTCGACCGAGATCGCCGCGCCGCCGCCCTACGGCGTTGCCGCGCCGCTGCCTTACGGCGTCGCCCCTACCCCGTACGGCGCTTCTTCAGTGGCCCATGGCTCACTGCCGCCGCCGTCGTCTTCATGGCCGGTGGCTTCCTACGGGGCGCCGCCCCCTCATCAACCCTACGCGACGCCCCCGCGGCATCTCTACGGATCGCCGCCGGCGCAGCCCTACTCGGCGCTGATACGTCCAAAACGTATCTATAATTTCTGTTTGCCCCATGCCACTTTTGGGTGATATTGCTATGATATTCATACACTTCCATACACTTTTGATCATATTTGGACTAACCTACTAATCCAGTGCACCCCGGTGCTAGTTTCTGTTTTCGGCTGTTTTTGTATTTCAGGTTTTCACGTTACGAGAACTGCCAGGAAAAATCCAGAAAAATCATATAAAAAATCAGCGTTCCAGAACCTACCTTGCGCCCGAAGGACAGCCGGGGGGGGGGGGCACCAGGGCTCCAGGCGCCCTGGCGGCGCGCCCCCCCCTGGGCCGCGCCGGGGGGGGCACCAGGGCTCCAGGCGCCCTGGCGGCGCGCCCCCCCTGGGCCGCGCCGGGGGGGGCGCCTGGGCCCCCCGAGCCCCGTCTGGTGCCCCCCTTCGGCATATATTTAGAGCGTCCTTCGAAACCCTCGGGACGGGAACTCTTTTTCGCGATCTCATCTCTGTTCCGCCGCAGCCGCCGCTTCCAAGATCGGGAGCACCAGGAGAACTCTTTCCGGCACCCTGCCGGAGGGGAGGATCACCATCGGGAGCTTCTCCACCACCATGGACGCCTCCCGGATGAGTTGTGAGTAGTCTCCCTTGGACCATGAGTCCATGACCAGTAGCTATGTGATGTTCTCCTCCCGTTCTTGTGCTTCACTAATTAGTCCTCGTGAGCTGCCCTACATGATCGAGGCACATATGTAATCCTTATGCTGTTGCTATGATGAGTTTGCTGGGATCCGATGGATTATGAGATTATGTTCAGATTGATCTTGAGTAATATATTTGATCTACCTCTTTTATATTTATGTTCATAAGTAATTCTTGCATGTTCTCCGTTGTTATTTATTGCTTTGGCCAAGTAATACGTAGTGACTCCAAGAGGGAACGTTATGCTCGATTGTGGGTTCATGCCCCTCGATGACTAGCTTGAGTGACGGAAACATGAGTCTAGGGGATGTGATGTTGCCACAAGGGGGAAAACAACGGTGCTTGTGCCCGCGGGAGCAAGGTTTGTTTACTTTACGCAAAGTTCTTTTAATGCAGTTGTCTGTTGCATTGAGTTTACACTATGGGTGGGACTCGCAACTTAATACCAGCGAGATGTTCTAGATAGATATCTCAAGGTGGATGGTTAGTAGTAGATATTGATGGATTTCGGTCTACTTACTTTGGCGTACCGCCCATGCTTTGAACCTCAACCTTTCTTGCAATGTAATCAGCATTGGTTTGCGTTCGTGGTCCTGTCAATTGCCCAGCTGTAATTCGTTTACCTCACATAGCTGTTTTATCGTCTTTTGGGAGAGAGACGTCACTAGTGAACATCATGAGACTCCGGTCCATATTACCATCATTGATCACATCCGCTATTTACTTTTCTCTATTATTTACTATTGCAAACATTATCTATCACTACTATCATTTGCGTTTAATCCTTTGTGAACTACAAGGCCGGAGGGATTGACAACCTCTCTGTACTCGTTGGGAGCAAAGTTATTTATATCTGTGTGCAGGTCCACGTTGATTGCTAATCCGCGCCGTTAGCAGTTGACACCTACTTGTTGAACCTAGGAGTCTCTGGGGATTCGATCCTTGGCATCTTTGCTAAGGGAAAAACTTCCACAACACTGCATCTTTCACCTTCCACTTGGGGTAACCAACGAGGGGTTAGAGGCCCATCAAGGAGTATTTTCTGGCGCCGTTGCCGGGGACTCCACTCTTCAGGATAGGGGAGTTGCACGCTATCTTTTACCTTTGCTTTTAGTGTTGTTAGTTTACCTTTCATTTTTGCTTTAGTACCTTTTATCGAAAATCACAAAAATAGTTATCTTGCTTGCTTGCTACTATGGGTTCCACCGAGAACACCAAGTTGTGTGACTTCACTAGTCACAATAACGATGACTTTATCAGCACACCTATCACTACACCTGCCACTTCAGCACCTTCATATGAAATTAAACCTGCTTTACTGAACTTAGTCATGAAAGATCAATTCTCCGGTGCTGGAGATGATGCTGCTTTACACTTAAACAACTTTGTTGAACTTTTTGATATGCAAAAGTACCAAGAGATAGATGGTAATATTGTTAAGCTTAAGCTTTTTCCTTTCTCCTTGAGAGGAGGAGCTAAAATTTGGTTTCAGTCTTTGCCTAGAAATAGCATAGATTCATGGGACAAGTGCAAAGATGCTTTTATTGGAAAACACTATCCACCTGCTAAAATTATCCAACTTAGAAGTAACATAATGAATTTTAAACAATTGGATAATGAACATGTTGCCCAAGTTTGGGAACGTATGAAATCTCTTATCAAGAACTGCCCTACTCATGGTTTGACTACTTGGATGGTTATCCAAACTTTTTATGCAGGCTTGAACTTTACCTCGCGGAACTTGTTAGATTCGGCCGCGGGAGGAACTTTTATGTCAACTACACTTGGTGCTGCCACAAAGCTTCTCGATGAGATGATGACCAACTATTCCCAATGGCACACCAAACGCGCTCCAACAGGTAGGAAGGTAAACTCTGTCGAGGAGATTTCCTCCTTAAATGAAAAAGTTGACTTAATCATGTCTCTACTTTCGAAGCAATCTACTGTTGATCCTCGTGATGTTCCTTTAAATTCTTTGATTGCTCAAGAACAAGTAGATGTGAACTTTATCTCTAGAAACAATTTTAACAACAATGCTTATAGGAGTAACTTTGGTAACAATCCTAGACCGTTCCCCTCTAATTCTTATGGGAACAACAATGCTTATCCTAGTACCAAGAACTCCACTACTGAACTAGAGATTATGCTTAAAGATTTCATCACTACCCAAAAAGCTTTTAATAAGAGTGTAGAAGAAAAACTACATAAACTAGATGATCTTTCTTTTAAGGTAGACCATTTAGCCAATGAGGTAAAATTGCTAAATATTAAAACTTCTCCTCTTGAGGAGAGGGAAGTCACTCCTATAAATGATATTCAAGTACAAATTAATGAAAATATTAGGATGATGGCTAAACTTAAAGAAAGATGGGCTAGAGAAAGGGAGGAAGAAGATAGAATTAAGAGCCTTCCTACCCACCACACTGTTGCTACTATCCAAGTTGTTGAGGATATCCAAACTCTTAGCACCCAATGTACTCCTGGTCCCAATGGACCTATTAATGGTGATGCTATGACTATAGAAACTACCAAACAAGTGAACCTAAAGGACACCACTACCACTTTACTTGATGCTCGTGATCTTGATTTTGATAATTGCACTCTTACCGAAGTTATTGATTTCCTTCACAAGATGTCTAGAGACCCCCGCACTACCACGCTTAACCTTGCCTTCACAGAGCATATCACTAATGCTCTCATCAAAGCTAGGGAGGAGAAACTTAGAGTAGAAGCCTCCATACCTAGAAAGCTAGAAGATGGTTGGGATCCTATGATAAAAATTAAATTGAATGACTTCTCTTGTTATGCATTATGTGATGTTGGAGCTAGTACCTCTGTTATGCCCAAAAGAATATATGATATGCTTAAATTGAAACCTTATGATTCTTGTTCTTTTGGTGTTCGTCTCGTTGATTCTTCCATAAAGAAACCTTTGGGGAGGATCGACGATGTTCTTATCATTGTCAATGACAACTATGTTCCCGTTGATTTTACTATTATGGATATTGAATGTGATCCTTCATGTCCAATTATTTTGGGACGTCCCTTTTTACGCACCGTTGGTGCTATCATTGACATGAAAGAGGGTAATATAAAATTTCATCTTCCTCTCAAGAAAGGGATGGAACACTTCCCTCGAAAGAAGATCAAGTTACCTTTTGAGTCCGTTGTACGGGCTAGCTATTCTTTTACTCTTGATAAAACTTGATCTATATGCATTATGCCTAGCTTAAAGGCATAAAAGAAAGCGCTTTTGGGAGGCAGCCCACATGAATAAATTTTTATATTTTGCTTTTGTTGTGTCTTGATGTTGTTTACTGCTGTAGCGTCATCATTGTATCTTTGATTTTCATATTTGTGCCAAGTATAGCCTCTGATTGCTAGAAAGTTCAAAAGTTGTGAGGTGCTGTCCAGGAAACAGATTCTGTCCTTGGATAGAAAAATTCGTATTAAATCACCAGAGCATCTTTTTGGTCTGAATTTTTTTGGCAGCGTTCTATATATAATTGTCTTTCGTGCGTCTGTTCTGAGTTTTTTTATTTGAGTTGCAGAAGTTCCCCTAACAAATCAATTACTACCTGTTGTTCTGTTTTTCACAGATTCTGTCATGTTTTGCCTTTCCTTCATTTTGCAAACCAAGAGCTTGCTTTTTTTTTTTGCAAAAACCTTTTGGCAATCTTGAGAAACAGTAGAACTTCAAGAATATCTTTATTTCCAGCAAGGTATAATTATTTTATTAAGGGTACTAACCTCGCTAATCAGTTTATGATGAGTTATGTATGAAGGGAGTTTTCAAGTGTGCGAGGGAAGATGATAAAAAGATTCAGGAGTGTCAAGCGCTCAAGCTTGGGGATGCCCCCGTGCACCCCCAAGAAATATTCAAGGAGACTCAAGCGTCTAAGCTTGGGGATGCCCCCGTGCATCCCCTTCTCCATCAAAATTATCAGTTCGTCTTTCGTTTCGCTATATTTTTATCACTTCATGTGTTAAGTGCTATGCTTGGAGCGTCTTGCTTTTAGTTTTCTTTTTAGTTTTTCATAACGAGTCGGAACTCAGCCTTCTTTATGTGGGAGAGAAACACGCTCCACTTCTACCTAGAACATAACATAGAATTTTCATGTCTATCTTTGATGTGTGTGTTCTTTGTCTTTTAATAGCTACTATCATGCTCTGCTCTTAGTATTCATGCTTATCTTTTCAAAGAGCTTTTGTTTAGTTGGTTGCTTGAACTCTCTTTAATTATCATGCTTATCTAATTAAGAGGGTTTGCTTCCGTTACATTGGTTAATATGTCTATGATAAAGATGCTACGTGCATAATGGCGCTTAGTAGTTCAGTTTTCTTATGGTTAGTCTCAAATAGCTGGGGGATTCCCAATGTGTTATTGGAATACCAACTTGATTTGTTTGCCGATGATGTGGTATGGTTTAGTAATATCTTCCTTCGAGAATTTATTTTGATTGACTTGGCGTATGCTCACGCATATTTAAGACTGTAAAGAAAGTCTGTCAAGCCTTGATGATCTTTTATTTCTGAGTAGCGATATAACTTCCATGCCTGATTCAATATTGCTTTGTCGCTCTGCATGATTATGACCGTCATTGCTCTCTTAGTTGGTGGCTCCCAGTCTTTTGCTAACCTCCACCTGTACTAAGCAGACTAACCTTGCAATACATAGCTCATGGGAAAGTAGCTTAAAAACTATTGTGGTAAAGAATATGTTGCCTATGTATCTTATTTCTTATAAGTTGCTTGCTGAGCGGTAACCATGTTTCTGGGGACGCCATCAACTGTCACACTTTTGTTGAATATCATGTGAGTTGCTATGCATGTTCGTCTTGTCTGAAGTAAAGGTGATTTGCCATGGGTTGAATGAGTATGCATATTGTTAGAGAAGAACATTGGGCCGCCAACCAAAGCCATGTATCATGGTGGAAGTTTTAGCTTGGACATTAATCCTCAATCTCTTATGAGAATATGCGTATGCATTAAAGAGGAGTCCGTCATCTATTTTCTATGTTGTCCCGGTATGGATGTCCTCAAGTTGAGATCTATCAAAAACGAGAAATCAAATGCGATTTATCTCCTTGGACCTTTGTACAGGTGGCATAGAGGTACCCCTTTGTGACACTTGGTTGAAATATATGTAATGCAATGATAACCCATGGAAATCCGAGCTAATTAGGACAAGGTGCGAGCACTATTGGTATTCGATGCATGAGGCTTGCAACTTATAGGATGTCTTATGCATGACACATATGAAGTACTACTACCGTTGACAAAATTGCTTCTGTGTTTTTAAAAATAAAAAGCTCTAGCACATAACCATTCTTTTACTTTTATGTTGAGTCTCCACCTTCTTTTAAAAGCACCAACTACTGAGAGCATGATTGTCATTCTGAGTGTAATGTGCATTGTCTTTTGCATGATTGTGATATCGTTTATTTTGAAATCATTGTATCTAGTCATCACTTAAACCTTGAAGGTGCCCCTGCATTTATGTTTTGCTTCACTAAAGGGGGCAAGCTAGATATCACTTTGTCATATTTGCACATCATGTTCATTGCAAATCTATTTGATGCTTCAATGTCATGTTGTAAAACTTTCAGTCATTTGTGATTTTCTCATGAGGCAACTTAATTACTATAGATTCATTGTCTCAGTAAGCTTTTGTCATATGACTGTAAAAAGTCTTATATGGTTAATAGCATGTCACCACAGAAATTATTCTTGTTATCATTTACCTACTCGAGGACGAGCAGGAATTAAGCTTGGGGATGTTGATACGTCCAAAACGTATCTATAATTTCTGCTTGCTCCATGCCACTTTTGGGTGATATTGCTATGATATTCATACACTTCCATACACTTTTGATCATATTTGGACTAACATACTAATCCAGTGCACCCCGGTGCCAGTTTCTGTTTTCGGCTGTTTTTGTATTTCAGGTTTTCACGTTACGAGAACTGCCAGGAAAAATCCAGAAAAATCATATAAAAAAACAGCGTTCCAGAACCTACCTTGCGCCCGAAGGACAGCCGGGGGGCCACCAGGGCTCCAGGCGCCCTGGCGGCGCCCCCCCCCCCCCCCACCTGGGCCGCGTCGGGGGGGCGCCTGGGCCCCCCGAGCCCCGTCTGGTGCCCCCCTTCGGCATATATTTAGAGCGTCCTTCAAAACCCTCGGGGCGGGAACTCTTTTTCGTGATCTCATCTCTGTTCCGCCGCCGCCGCCGCTTCCAAGATCGGGAGCACCAGGAGAACTCTTTCCGGCACCCTGCCGGAGGGGAGGATCACCATCGGGAGCTTCTCCACCACCATGGACGCCTCCCGGATGAGTTGTGAGTAGTCTCCCTTGGACCATGAGTCCATGACCAGTAGCTATGTGATGTTCTCCTCCCGTTCTTGTGCTTCACTAATTAGTCCTCGTGAGCTGCCCTACATGATCGAGGCACATATGTAATCATTATGCTGTTGCTATGATGAGTTTGCTGGGATCCGATGGATTATGAGATTATGTTCAGATTGATCTTGAGTAATATATTTGATCTACCTCTTTTATATTTATGTTCATAAGTAATTCTTGCATGTTCTCCGTTGTTATTTATTTCTTTGGCCAAGTAATACGTAGTGACTCCAAGAGGGAACGTTATGCTCGATTGTGGGTTCATGCCCCTCGATGACTAGCTTGAGTGACAGAAACATGAGTCTAGGGGATGTGTTGTTGCCACAAGGGGGAAAACAACGGTGCTTGTCCCCGCGGGTGCAAGGATTGTTTACTTTACGCAAAGTTCTTTTAATGCAGTTGTCTGTTGCATTGAGTTTACGCTATGGGTGGGACTCGCAACTTAATACCAGCGAGATGTTCTAGATAGATATCTCAAGGTGGATGATTAGTAGTAGATATTGATGGATTTCGGTCTACTTACTTTGGCGTACCGCCCATGCTTTGAACCTCAACCTTTCTTGCAATGTAATCAGTATTGGTTTGCGTTCGTGGTCCTGTCAATTGCCCAGCTGTAATTCGTTTACCTCACATAGCTGTTTTATCGTCTTTTGGGAGAGAGACATCACTAGTGAACATCATGAGACTCCGGTCCATATTACCATCATTGATCACATCCGCTGTTTACTTTTCTCTATTATTTACTATTGCAAACATTATCTATCACTACTATCATTTGCGTTTAATCCTTTGTGAACTACAAGGCCGGAGGGATTGACAACCTCTTTGTACTCGTTGGGAGCAAAGTTATTTGTATCTGTGTGCAGGTCCACGTTGATTGCTAATCCGCGCCGTTAGCAGTTGACACCTACTTGTTGAACCTAGGAGTCTCTGGGGATTCGATCCTTGGCACCTTTGCTAAGGGAAAAACTTCCACAACACTACATCTTTCACCCTCCACTTGGGGTAACCAACGAGGGGTTAGAGGCCCATCAGGCGCTGCCACTGCAACCCTATGCGGCGCTGCCGCGCCAACCCTACCCCGCACCGACTGGGTCCACATCCACTCCGTCGCAGCAACCCTACGAGGCCGCGAACTACGGCGCCCTAGCTGCTGGTCCTCCCGGCTTCTACTCGCCATACTCGGCGGTTGTCGCTCATCCCGAGACGGCCCCGTCGATGGGCCTCTATGCACCACCGACGCATGCTCACGCTGATCAGGCCGCGTGCCGTCGCCGTTTTACTTCTCGCACCTGCTGCCGATGAAGCTCGCGCCGGACAACTACTTGTCCTGGCGTGCTCAGGTGTTGCCTCTTCTGCGGAGCCGTTACTTGGAGGGCTATGTTGATGGATCCATCCCGTGTCCGCCCCCTCATCATCCGGTGTACCACACATGGGTGGCCCAGGATCAGCCATCCTTTCCGCCATCCAGTCTTCGCTCACTCCGAGCGTCTCGTCGATGGTCATCTTCACCGCTACGTCCCGGGAGGCATGGGCGGCGCTTCACACCAGCTTCGCCTCCCAGTCTCACGCGCGTGCTCATTCTATACGCATCGAGTTGAGTGAGACCATGCTTGGTGACCTCAGCATCACAGACTACTTCAACAAGATGACCGGTCTCGCCGACACGTTGGCCTCCGTTGGCCAGCCGCTGCAGGATGAGGATTTCACCACCTACGTGCTTAACGAGCTTGATGATGACTATGACTATCTCATTGAGAACGTCCATGGCCGTGATGATCCGCTCCCACCTCGTGAGCTTTATGCATGAATCCTTGGTCATGAGCAGCGCATCAAGGCGCGCCATGTCTCCCCGGGCTTCGCCTCCGCCAATGCCGCGACTCACGGCAAACCTCCGAAGTCGTCACCATCCGGTGGCAAACCCGCGCCCTCCTCACAGCCGACCTCGCGGGGCAATGCTCCAACCATCACGGGTGGTAGCCGGCCGGTTGCTTGATGTCCTTGCCGCGGTGCTCAGTGCTACCTCTTGAGCTTGCGTTGTATTCCCTCGAAGAGGAAAGGGAGATGCAGCAAAGTAGTGTAAGTATTTCCCTTAGTTTTTGAGAACCAAGGTATCAATCTAGTAGGAGACCACGCGCAAGTCCCTCGCACCTGCACAAACAAATAAGAACTTCGCAGCCAACGCGATAAGGGGTTGTCAATCCCTTTACGGTCACTTACGAGAGTGAGATCTGATAGAGATGATAGTTTATATTTTTGGTTTAATAAAAGAGCAAATAAAAGCGGTAAAAGTAAAGTAGATGTAGATTGATATGTTGAGAATTGACCCGGGGGCCATAGTTTCCTCTAGTGGCTTCTCTCATGATAGAGATATTCTACAGCGGCTAAACAAATTACTGTCGAGCAATTGATAGAAAAGCGAATAATTATGAGACTATCTACGCATGATCATTGTATATAGGCATCACGTCCGAGACAAGTAGACCGAAACGATTCTGCATCTACTACTATTACTCCGCACATCGACCGCTATCCATCATGCATCTGGTGTATTGAGTTCATACGAACAGAGTAACGCCTTAAGCAAGATGACATGATGTAGAGGGATAAACTCAAGCAATATGATGTAAACCCCATCTTTTTATCCTCGATGGCAACAATACAATACGTGCCTTGCTGCCCCTACTGTCACTGGGAAAGGACACCACAAGATTGAACCCAAAGCCAAGCACTTCTCCCATTGCAAGAACTATAGATCTAGTAGGCCAAACCAAACCGATAATTCGAAGAGACTTGCAAGGATATTATGAGCACACATAAAAAGTTCAGAGAAGAACCAAATATCTTTCATAGATAACCTTGATCGTAAACTCACAATTCATTGAATCTCGACAAACACACCACAAAAAGAGATTACATCGAATAGATCTCCTCGAAGACCGAGGAGAACTTTGTATTGAGATCTAGAGAGAGAGAAGAAGCCATCTAGATACTAGCTATGGACCCGAAGGTCTGAGGTAAACTACTCACAACTCATGGTGAGGGCAATGATGATGATGAAGGCCTCCGTGATGGATCCCCCTCTGGTGGAGCTCCGGAATAGGCTCCAAGATGGGATCTCCACGGGAACTGACGAGGTTACAGACCTAGGGTAGGGTCATAGGCCTGACCTAAAGGCCCCTCCCAAGGTCACTATCCTAGGAGATCAAAAGACAAGACCCACGACGGTGGAGACAGTCGACTGAGACGGTCCAAGGTGACACTTCACTCGACTGACTCATGTACCCAGGACGACTCAACTCCACTCGACTGGATCAAGCACTCGACCCCCGAAGACTAAACGTTTCTCAGAACAGCAACGGTCTTATATTTACTCACTGTAGTAAACTCCTTAACTACCCTTTATTGCAGGCGTTACCAGTAACGCCTGCCTTAATGTATCTTTAAGCCCTTGGTAACGTGGAGCATGGCTGGGGTCTTGGCATACTATATAAGCCACCCCCCTCCTCCAGAACAAGGGTTCGCACCTCTGTAACACATACATACACACATCAGTCGACCAAGCCCCCGGGCATCGAGACATAGGGTTTTTACTTCCTCCGAGAAGGGCCTGAACTCGCAAAATACTCTGTGTACAACCTCGCCATAGCTAGAACCTTGCCTCTCCATTCGTACCCCCTACCCTCACTGTCAGACTTAGAACCACGACAGTTGGCGCCCACCGTGGGACAAGGCGTCTTAGCGACATTTGGTGAAGTTGCAATCCATTCCCCGACCACTTTCATCATGGTGTCAGGCGGCACTTTGGCGTCGGGCCACGAGATTCGGCTCGGCGCACTGATCTTCGTCGCCGACGATTCCGCGTGGCTTAAGGAAGCCCCGCTGGACGTTGAGGCTCTACCCACCCGCGGAGCCACTCACTTTCGCGCCGGAGCCGGCGGTGTCCTCCTTCTGCAGCCGTCGACCCGGTACTCATCTTCTACCGCCCCCGCTGGACACCACCGTAAGCGATCCGGTCGATCACGGCTTCAGCGGTGGGTAAAACACGCAGTGGCTCGTCAAACGGCCACCCCGCAAGTCGCGGACATTGAGCCCGACGGTTACCTTTACGGGCCGGCCGATCAGTCGAATGGGCTTGAAGATTCCATTTCCGAGTGCGGAAGCAGCGACCCCATGACGGAATTCCTCGTGGTCGATCCGCGCCGTAGCCCGCCAGGTTTCCTCGCGGGGAGAACGGCGGCAGCGGTGGCGATCGGGCGCACGACAACGACGGCTACATCCCTCAGCCCCTCACCTCAGAGGAGAGAGCTGAGCTCTGTCGCCGCAACGGAGATGCGCTCTTCACCCTCATCGTGGGAGATTCCCTAGAAGCTTTGGCCCTCGAAGCCACGCGCGTGGCCACCTTGGCCGAGCGCGCGCGCCTGGAAAGCATCCAACGTTCACTCGACGAACAGGCCCGTCGACTGGCCCCCGAGTCCAGTCGACGGCCGCGGCAATCACGTCAGCGTGAGACTCAGGTGTTCCGCACACCAGTCCAAAACCTCGAAGCCGCGGCCCGTATCGCGGAGTCGATTCAGCCCTCCCAGTCGGAAGCTGGAAGAGGCCTTCAGCAGATCCGAGCTTTGCTCCGAACGGCTGAAGAGCAAAACGCGGTTGTCTCTCAGTCGCGCAACAGGATTCACAGCAGATCGGTGGCTGCAGACACCGTATGGTCAGCCCACAGTCCAAGATCGCCCCTGAGGCGTGAGGAACGTGGTCCGCGGCATGACCGGCACCTGGGCCGAAACGACGACCCACTCGACCGTCGACACGGACGCAACGACCGCCGTCGAGTGCCTACCCCTCCTCCGGGGAGTGGGTCACACTCGCCTCCGCGGCACGTGGGCAGGCGCTTGCGAGACGACGAGCGTAGGATTCCCCCGGATCCCCGGCGGTCGGGCTTCGACGCGAGGTCCATCCTTGTGCAGGGCCGGGTCGACCGTAACCAGGCATCCAGGGACGAGCGAAGCGGAGACCAGCCCTCCGGCAGCCGAGCGCCGGCCTCCGGGCCCGAGTGCTTCCGCAGCGCAATCAGGGCCGCATAGATCCCCCCGAACTTCAGGCTGGCGGCCGGAGTAAGAAAATTCACCGGTGAGTCGAAGCCGGACACGTGGCTGGAAGATTACCGAGTGGCCGTGCAGATCGGAGGAGGCAACGACGACGTGGCTATGAAACACCTCCCCTTGATGCTGGGAGGCTCCGCTCGGGCGTGGCTCAACCAGCTAGCCCCCAGGAGCATATACAGTTGGGAAGAGCTCGCTCGGGTGTTCGTTCGGACCTTCGAAGGCACCTGCAAGCGACCTGCCGGGCTCGTAGAGCTTCAGCACTGCACGCAAAAGCCGAGTGAAACTTTGAGGGACTACATTCAGTGGTGGACCACTTTGCATCACACGATGGAAAACGTCTCCGAGCACCAGGCGGTGTGCGCTTTCAAGGAAGGCGTGCGCAATCGGGAGTTGAACCTGAAGTTTGGGCGAACAGGCGACATGTCCCTGTCGCAAATGATGGAAATTGCCAGTCGGTACGCCAATGGCGAAGAGGCCGATCGGCTTCGTAGCGGCAAGAAACCAGTCGGGCAGGACGACCAGAATCACAATCGGAAGAACAAGCGTAAGGCCGACCCAGCTGCTCAGGGAGAGGCCACGGTGGTCAACCAAGGGAAGGGCAAAGGAAAGCCCAAAGGCTCCTGGGCCCCCAAGAAAGGGAAGGGTCAGGCTGGAGATGATATGCTCGACCAGCCGTGTCCCATACACACTAAGAAGGACGAAGAGGGGAACTTGGTGTACCCCAAGCACACCACTCGACAGTGTCGACTCCTGATCCAGAGTTTCCAGAAGGACCAGACTACTGAGAAAGAGAAGGAATCGGAAGAGTCCGAAGACAAGGAAGGGGACGGAGGATACCCCCGCATCAACTCCACCTTGGTGATTTTCGCAAACGTCGAGAGCAAGAGTCGACTGAAGATCATCAACAGAGAAGTGAACATGGTTGCTCCAGCGAACCCCACGTTCCTGCAATGGTCGAAGACCCCCATCACATTTGACCAGTCCGATCATCCAGCGCACATCGCCACCCCTAGGCGGCAGGCGTTGGTGGTCGACCCAGTGGTCGAAGGCACTCGACTGACCAGGGTTCTTATGGATGGAGGCAGTGGCTTGAATATCCTGTATGCAGCAACCCTCCGAGATATGGGCATTCCGATGTCCAAGCTAAGGGAAAGTAACATGAGGTTCCATGGGGTAATCCCCGGGAAGAAGGCCGACTCACTTGGTCAGATCTCACTCGACGTCGTCTTTGGTGAGTCCAAGAACTACCGAAAGGAGAAGCTGACGTTCGAAGTGGTGGACTTTAACAGCGCCTATCATGCCATCCTCGGTAGGCCAGCCTACGCCAGGTTCATGGCTCGACCATGTTATGTCTACCTCAAGCTGAAGATGCCGGGACTCAACGGTGTCATAACCATCACCGGGAACCGGTGGAAAGCGGAAGAATGCTTCCAGAAAGGCTCGAAGATTGCCGACGAGCAGATCGCAGCAGTAGAGATGGAGGAGTACCAGAAGCAAGTGGATTCAGGCGACCTACTAAGGGCAAAGAAGCCAGCTTCCAAGTCAGCCTTTCAGTCGGCCGGGGACACAAAACCCGTGCACATCCACCCCACCGACCCTAACGCAGCGCCGACCCACATCTCCACCACCCTCGACAGCAAATAGGAAGAAGTGCTCATCCAGTTCCTCCGTGAGAACTAGGACATCTTTGCATGGAAACCATCGGACATACCAGGTGTGCCCAGGGGGCTGGCTGAGCACCATTTGCGAGTCGACCCGAAGGTGAAACCTGTGAAGGAACATCTCTGTCGATCCGCTGCGGAGAAGCGAAAGGCGATTGGCGAAGTAGTGGCTCGACTCCTAGCAGCAGAGTTCATCCGCGAGATATACCACTCCGAGTGGCTCGCCAACGTCGTCATGGTCCCCAAGAAGGACAAGTCTCTCCGCATGTGCATCGATTTCAAGCACATCAATCGGGCCTGCCCGAAAGATCATTTTCCTCTCCCCCGCATCGATCAAATAGTCGACTCGACTGCGGGATGTGAGCGTTTGTCCTTTCTGGACGCATATTCCAGATACCATCAGATCCGTCTGTATGGGCCCGATGAAATAAAGACAGCCTTCATCACCCCTTTCGGGTGTTTTTGCTATGTCACCATGCCTTTCGGCCTCAAAAATGTCGGCGCCACATTCATGCGCATGATCCAGAAATGCTTGATAAAGCAAATCAGTCGGAACATCGAGGCGTACATGGATGACATCGTGGTCAAGTCACGGAAAGGTTCCGACCTACTGACTGACCTTGTTGAGACATTCGCGAACCTCAGAAGTTACGATATCAATCTCAACCCGTCAAAGTGTACATTCGGAGTTCTTGGTGGCAAGTTGCTCGGTTTTCTCGTTTCCGAACGGGGAATCGACGCCAACCCAGAGAAGGTCGGCGCCATCCTCCGAATGAAACGCCCCGAGCGTATACACGACGTCCAGAAGCTTACTGGTTGCTTGGCCGCATTGAGTCGATTCATTTCTCGGCTCGGGGAGAAGGCACTGCCTCTCTACCGACTCATGAAGAAATCCGACAAGTTCGAGTGGAATCCCGAAGCCAAAGCAGCGTTTGAGGAACTCAAAGCCCTGCTGTCCACCCAGCCGGTGCTCGCTGCCCCAGTCAGCGGAGAGCCTCTTCTGCTGTACATTGCTGCCACTGGACAAGTCGTCAGTACTGTACTCATGGTCGAGCGGGAAGAAGAGGGCAAGGCATACAAGGTCCAACGCCCGGTCTATTACATATCTGAAGTTTTGACTCCCTCCAAGCAAAGGTATCCACATTACCAAAAGCTTGTGTACGGGATTTACTTGACTGCAAAAAAGGTTGCCCATTATTTCTCGGATCACTCAATCTCAGTCGTCAGCGACGCCCCATTATCAGAGATACTAAACAACCGAGATGCAACCGGTCGAGTGGCAAAATGGGCGATTGAACTTCTTCCGTTAGATATCAAGTTCGAAGCGAAGAAAGCCATCAAGTCTCAGGCCATAGCGGATTTCGTGGCTGAGTGGATAGAGCAAGAGCTTTCGACTCAAGTCCAGTCGGACCATTGGACTATGTTCTTCGATGGGTCCAAAATGCTGAACGGATCCGGTGCAGGCGTGGTCCTGATCTCTCCCACGGGCGACAAGCTCAGCTACGTCCTTCAGATACATTTTGATTCATCAAACAACGAGGCTGAATACGAAGCACTTTTGTATGGGTTGCGTATGGCCATCTCACTCAGCGTCCGTCGCCTGATGGTCTACGGTGATTCTGACCTAGTGGTGAACCAAGTAATGAAAGAATGGGACGTCAGGAGCCCGGCGATGACCAGTTATTGCAGTGAAGTGCGAAAGCTTGAAAAGAAGTTCGAAGGCTTAGAGCTCCATCATGTGCCCAGAGCAAAGAATCAGCTAGCCGACGATCTCGCAAAAATTGGGTCGACTCGGAGGTCCATACCCAAGAATGTGTTCCTAGAGCATCTGCACACTCCCTCTGTCAAGGAAGAACCCTTCACGGAAGAGCCCCCGCAGCCAGTCAGTGCAACCGATCCGACTGGGGTCGAAGTGCCTGCCGTGGTCGACTTGATCGTGGAGGTCCTAGTAATCACACCTGATTGGACTGTGCCATATATATCATATCTGCTCAGGCAAGAACTCCCAGAGGATGAAGAAGAAGCGCGCCAAATCGTCCGCCGATCCAAAGCATGCACAGTCATTCAAGGTCAGCTCTACAGAGAAAGCATCACTGGAGTCGCCCAGCGCTGCATCGATCTAGAGGAAGGTCGACTGATCTTGGATGAAATCCACTCGGGTACTTGCGGCCACCACGCTTCCTCTCGGACTATCGTGGCCAAAGCATACCGAGCCGGATTTTACTGGCCCCGCGCCAACGAGATGGCCAAGGATATTGTGGATAAATGCGCAGGGTGCCAGTTCTACTCCAACATGTCGCACAAGCCAGCATCCGCCCTCAAAACCATCCCACTAGTCTGGCCCTTCGCTGTTTGGGGCTTAGATATGGTCGGCCCCTTCAGGACAGGCAGGAGCGGATTCACTCACCTTCCTGTGGAGCCGACAAGTTCACCAAGTGGATTGAGGCCAAACCCATCAAGAACCTCGAGTCGAGCACCGCCATCAGCTTCATTAAAGAACTAATATTCAGATATGGGGTCCCTCACAACATCATCACAGACAACGGCTCCAACTTTGATTCGGATGAATTCAGAGCTTTCTGTGCTTCCCAAGGAACGCGAGTCGACTACGCCTCCGTAGCACACCCTCAGTCGAATGGACAAGCGGAAAGAGCAAATGGGTTGATTCTCCAAGGCTTAAAGCCACGGCTCATGCGTGACCACAAGCATGCCGCCGGGGCTTGGGTAACCGAGCTGCCCTCCATCCTGTGGGGTCTGAGGACAACTCTGAATCGGTCGACTGGGCGTACCCCTTTCTTCCTGGTCTATGGGGCCGAAGCTGTATTGCCGAGCGACTTGTTACACAATGCCCCCAGAGTAGAACTCTTCTCCGAAGCCGAGGCAGAGCAAGCTCATCAGGATGCAGTCGACCTTTTATAAGAGGAAAGAGAGATGGCCCTGATCCGGTCGACCATCTATCAACAGGACCTGCATCGATTCCACGCTCGCAACGTCAAAAGTCGAGCGTTCCAGGAAGGAGACCTGGTCCTCCGAGTGCATCAGAAACGTCCGCACAAGCTCGCCCCAGCATGGGAAGGCCCGTTCATCATCACGAAGGTGCTGCGCAACGGAGCTTACCACCTCTACAATGTAGCCCAGAAGAAAGACGAACCTCATTCGTGGAATGCGGACCTACTCCGCCGTTTTTTCACTTGAGGCACTCGACGGTCGAGTTGTAATAAAGATTCCCCAATTTGTTTCAAAAGCAAGATAGCAATGATTCCCTAACGATTGGTGTCCTCTAAATCCCCCAGTGGGTGCTTAGCTGTGATCCGCCGAGCTACGTCACAAGTACAAGGCGGTTCGGTCCTCCGAACTCCGCCACAAGTACAACGTAGTTTGGCATCGCCTAAGTTATAAACATTCTACTCCGAGTGAAGAGCGACCCTCTCACTCGGGGGCTTAGCTGCGACCCCGTGCCTCGCCTAAGTTACAACTACCTACTCGGAGTGAAGAGTGACCCTCTCACTCAGAGGCTTAGTTGCGGTCCTCCGAGCTACGTCACAAGTACAAGGCGGTTCGGTCCTCCGAACTCCGCCACAAGTACAACGTAGCTTGGAATCGCCTAAGTTATGAACATTCTACTCCGAGTGAAGAGCGACCCTCTCACTCGGGGGCTTAGCTGCGACCCTGTGACTCGCCTAAGTTACAACCGCCTACTCCGAGTGAAGAGTGACCCTCTCACTCGGAGGCTTAGCTGCGGTCCTCCGAGCTACGTCACAAGTACAAGGCGGTTCGGTCCTCCGAACTCCGCCACAAGTACAACGTAGCTTGGAATCGCCTAAGTTATGAACATTCCACTCCGAGTGAAGAGCGACCCTCTCACTCGGGGGCATAGCTGCGACCCCGTGACTCGCCTAAGTTACAACTATCTACTCCGAGTGAAGAGCAACCCTCTCACTCGGAGGCTTAGCTGCGGTCCTCCGAGCTACGTCACAAATACAAGGCGGTTCGGTCCTCCGAACTCCGTCACAAGTACAACATAGCTTGGAGTCGCCTAAGTTATAAACATTCCACTCCGAGTGAAGAGCGACCCTCTCACTCGGGGGCTTAGCTGCGACCCCGTGACTCGCCTAAGCCACAACCACCTACTCCGAGTGAAGAGCGACCCTCTCACTCGGAGGCTTAGCTACGGTCCTCCGAGCTATGTCACAAGTACAAGGCGGTTCGGTCCTCCGAACTCCGCCACAAGTACAGCGTAGCTTGGAATCGCCTAAGTTATGAACATCCCACTCCGAGTGAAGAGCGACCCTCTCACTCGGGGGCTTAGCTGCGACCCCGTGATTCGCCTAAGTTACAACTACCTACTCCGAGTGAAGAGCAACCCTCTCACTCGAAGGCTTAGCTGCGGTCCTCCGAGCTACGTCACAAATACAAGGCGGTTCGGTCCTCCGAACTCCGCCACAAGTACAACGTATCTTGGAATCGCCTAAGTTATAAACATTCTACTCCGAGTGAAGAGCGACCCTCTCACTCGGGGGCTTAGCAGCGACCCCGTGACTCGCCTAAGTTGCAACTATCTACTCCGAGTGAAGAGCAACCCTCTCACTCGGAGGCTTAGCTGCAGTCCTCCGAGCTACATCACAAATACAAGGCGGTTCGGTCCTCCGAACTCCGCCACAAGTACAACGTAGCTTGGAATCGCCTAAGTTATAAACATTCTACTCCGAGCGAAGAGCGACCCTCTCACTCGGGGGCTTAGCTGCGACCCCGTGACTCGCCTAAGTTACAACTATCTACTCAGAGTGAAGAGCGACCTTCCCACTCGGGGAGTCGGCTACAGATGTCGACTGAAAGATTCAAGCAATCAAAAGAAGAGCGGCAAACCGAAGGATCAAAATCAAATAAAAGCCCCGCAAAGTTCGGGCAAGAGTACTTGGGCCACAGACCCACCAGAGTTTAACGAGTACAAATCCACGCGGCATTCCGCGGCAAATAAAGGTTAATGTATCAAAGTCATGGCTCGGAAGGGGGCGGGCTTGTAGGCGCGACAAATTTGTCCAAATCAATCCCGTCAGCGATACGAGTGGCAACCTCCAAGAAAGTCTCCATGAAGGACTGGAATTGGAGCTCCTTCGTGTTTGCGACCTTCAGCGCAGCAAGCTTCCTCTCCTTCACCTCCCTGAAGTGCACACGGACCAAAGCCAGCGCCACATCTGCTCCTCCCCGGGCGGCCGACTTCTTCCATTCTTGCACTCGGTCGGGGACCTCATTGAGTCGAGTCATCAAAGACTCGAGGTCGTTCTCCTGCACGACTCCCCTCCAGAGTGCAGCGTCGATTCGGGCCATCACCGCCTTCAGTCGTCCCAGGTAATCAGTGGCCGCAGTGAGGCGAGACTCCAGCGTCAGTATGTTCATGGAAACCTCGTCCTTCACAATGGAGTTGGTGGGGTCCAAGCCAGGCTCGACCCGGCTAGTCTCCTCTCCGAAGTTACGACAGAACTCTGCACCAAGAACAGCAGTCGAGTTAGCAGATGCAACACGGGTCGACCAGCCCAATTTCAACCAATCCAAAGAGGACATACCTTCGAGCACGAGGTACCATTTTTTGGTGAGGTCGCCCAGATATGCCTCAAGATCAAGCCTCTTCCGAAACAGAGCCTCATACTTGTCGTTCAAGTCGGCCCTGGACTTCTTCAGCTGAGCCACCTCCTTGTTGGTCGTGTCGAGTGAACCTTTCAGTCGGATAATCTCCGCCTCGAGTGCACCCACAGAAGCCAGCTTCTTCTCCGCCAGCTCTGACTTCTCCTGGGCCGCTTGCTGCGCCGCCGCCAAGTCAAGATCCTTTTGCTCCAAAGCTGCTCTCAGTTGACCTACCAAGGCCGCCACTGGACAGATGAACATGAAGGAACACTCTAAGCGAAAAGTCAGTCGACAGGAGACAGAAGTAAGTTACCAGCCGCATCATCTTGCGTCTTCTTCAGATGGTCCCGGGCCAACTGCAAGTCAAGATTGAGCTGGATTTGCTTCTGCTCAAGATCCGCAAACTTGGCCCCGAACTCGCAAGATTTCTGCATCAACGAGACAAAGCAATGACTATAAGACTACAGTCGAGTCAGATCACTCAACCGCAGCCTCGGGGACTACACCCAGTGGGTGCACTGAGCGTGCCCCCACTGGTCTCACTCGGCCAAGATCAGTCTGGCGCGAGCTCAAAAAAAACAGCAGCATGGAAGTTCTATAGTAAGACCATGGCCGACTGCAGTCAATCGACCACGGTCTCGGGGGCTACACCCAGTGGGTGCACTGAGTGTGCCCCCACTGGTTTCACTCGGCCAAAGGCCAGCCCGGCACGAGTTCAAGGAAGACAAGAAAAGAAGAACACCCAGTGGGTGTGATACCTCACAAAACAAAACAAGCAGATTTTTCTCGAAATCAGAAAGTACTCCGACAACATACCTGGACGTTGGCCCGAAGAGCAGAGCTGGAGTCGTAAGCCGCCATGCTGGCCTCATACGCCGCCTTCGTCCGCCCCATCATCACCTCCGCCTGGCGAACGGCCTCTTGTGCCGCCCCCACAGGGTCCTCTGGGAGGCGATAGGTGGAGAAAAGGACAGACGAAGCAGCGGGCGTCGAGCCGGCTACAGGCGCAGGCGCTGAGTCGACGACGCGGATCGGCGCTGAGTCAACAACCGGAGTGGACGCTGGGATGACAACAGAGGCAGGCGCTAGGTCGACGCCCGGCGCAGACGATGGGTCGACGACGGGCGCGGTCGACACAGGGACAGCGAATGAGACCGCGGTTCGGGCCGCGTCCTCGGGTCGCTGGGCCCCCGAGCCAGAAGGCGCCTTCCGGCCCTTCCTCCTTGCGCGCCGGTGGTCCTCCCCCAGCCGCTCCTCGTCCTCGTCGTCGTCCGGCAGCTCTATGACAAGGCGCGGCGCTTCGGATCAATAAGGGAACCAAGTCAATCGACTATCGCCCGCGAAAGAAAAGAAGGACAAAAACGAATCTCATAGAGCCCATACCCGCTCGAGATGTCGCGGCATCCGCGATCTCCTCGTCGTCTCGACCCCGGTCGATGTCCATCGAGGTCGTGGAAGCGGCGGCTCTGGAAGGTTAAGTCAAGAAATGAGTCGACCAAAACCGCCGTCGACCCCCAAGAAACAGAGAAAAGCGAGCCCGAGTGACACTTACGTGGAGGCGATGGGTACGTCCACCTTAATCCTTGGCAGGGCCTTCCGGGGCTTGGTGGTGGTGACTTTGGGCTGCTTGGGTGTCTTCTCCGCCGGCTCGGGGGTGGTCGTGCGAGTACGCTTGGGCGTCCAGGACCCCAAGGGACCCGCATGAGGTCGAGCGGCCCCTGGGTCGTTCTTCTCCTTGGACCGGCGCTCGACACGGGGAGGTGACTCGACCTCCTCCCCGCTGCTGTACTCCTCGCTCTCCTCGGTCTCCTCCTCCGACTTCCACTCGGCGGCGTCGCCCGTACCCTCCTAGACCTCCTGGCCCGAGTCTCCGTTGGGCAGCGAGTACATCTCTGTATATATCTGCGAAGAAAGGAAGTTCACCAAATACCAGTCGGAATCATCAATAAAGATCACGAATCAATCGACAGATACGTCACTCGGAAGCGGAAGGCTAACCTTGTCTGGCAGGTGGTCGGCGTCGAATGGGATGATCCTCCCCGACCCCCTGGGGTTGTCCTTGTTCTCGGTGATGCTCTTCAAGCACCGCACCACGTACTCCGGGTGGGCCGCCTCTAGGTGGACTCGCGACGAGTCGTCGGTGCCGGAGTACAGCCACATCGGGTGGTCCCGGGCTTGAAGTGGCTGAATCCTCCGCGTGATGTACACCTCGAACAAGTCCATCCCCGTGACCCCCTCGTGGACTAGCTGGACAACCCTCTCCATCAGCATGTCTACCTCGGCCCTCTCGTCCTTGCTCACTACCATGGAAGGAGGCGGGCTGGCTCGACCTAGGGTAAATGGAGGAAGGCCAGTCGACTGACCCGGAGTCGGACTGTCCCTGTAATAAAACCAGGTCGACTGCCAGCCCCGGATCGACTCTGGAAGGTTCATGGGAGGGAAGGCGCTCCTATTCCTAAGCTGAATCCCGAGCCCGCCGCACGCCTGGAGGACGTGCGTCTTGCCGTCACTTGGGTTCACTCTCTTGACAGTCTGGGAGCGGTAGGTGAAGATGTGCTTGAACAAGCCCCAGTGCGGTCGGCAACCGAGGAAGTTCTCGCACATGGAAACTAAAGCGAAGAGAAAGGCGATGGAGTTGGGCGTGAAATAATGCAGTTGAGCCCCAAAGAAGATCAGAAATGCGCGGAAGAAAGGGTGCGGAGGAGTAGAGAAACCTCGGTCGACGTGGGTGGCGTGGAGTACACACTCACCCGCCTGCGGCCGGGGCTCGAGCTCTCCTCCCGGCGCCCGCCAGGAGCCGCCGGCGATCAGCCCCTCCTCCTCCAGCTCCTCCAAATCCTCCACCACGACGGTGGACCGGATCCAGTCCCCCTGGATCCATCCAGCGGGGAGCCCAGACGTCGACGACGATCCGACCCGGCCGGCTCGCCGCCCCTTCCCCGACGCCGCCTTCTTGGAGCGCTCCATGGCCGCAGTCTTGTCCTTAACCATGGCTCACGAGACAGCGGTTGCGGCGGAGAGTAGCAGTGAGGATTGGGGGCGCGACAGAGAAGCGAGGACGCTGCGGAGAAGACAAGGCGAACGGGGGAAGGCTAGGCGCACAGTACCCCCCGTAGCAGACTCGGCGCGCCTTTATAACAGCTCGGCCGAGTGGCTGACCGATGGCCCCGGGCGATCTTATCCGATCCCGTAACAGGCGCTGACGCGATATGTGGCGAAAAAGGGGGCGCGGGAATCGAGGCGTTCGAACCGCACCCCTCCGATTGATGCGGCACGCCCCGTCCCGTGCGCTCCCCCAAATTTCGAAAGCTCCGCCGAATCCGGCGGACAGAAGGCAACCGATTCCATTAAAACAGCACGCGCTCATGGCGCCCGACGCCTGGCGCAAAACTCAGTCGACGCAAGACACCCAGTCGACGCAAGACGTCGAGTCGACGCAAAGGCAACTGATTCACCAATGGCTTCGGAATCAATCGAGGCGACCAAGACACAACTGAGGAGGCCTGCTCGGGCCACAAGCTCCAAAACAATATGCCCCGAGGATGTCGAGTCAGGACCAGAGCTTCCCTTAGCGTCCCCTTGCTCAAGCCCCGATCCATTCGGGGGCTACTGACGAGGTTACAGACCTAGGGTAGGGTCATAGGCCTGACCTAAAGGCCCCTCCCATGGTCACTATCCTAGGAGATCAAAAGACAAGACCCACGACGGTGGAGACAGTCGACTGAGACGGTCCAAGGTGACACTTCACTCGACTGACTCATGTACCCAGGACGACTCAACTCCACTCGACTGGATCAAGCACTCGACTGCCGAAGACTAAACATTTCTCAGAACAGCAACGATCTTATATTTACTCACTGTAGTAAACTCCTTAACTACCCTTTATTGCAGGCGTTACCAGTAACGCCTGCCTTAATGTATCTTTAAGCCCTTGGTAACGTGGAGCATGGCTGGGGTCTTGGCATACTATATAAGCCACCCCCCTCCTCCAGAACAAGGGTTCGCACCTCTATAACACATACATACACACATCAGTCGACCAAGCCCCCGGGCATCGAGACGTAGGGCTTTTACTTCCTTTGAGAAGGGCCTGAACTCGCAAAATACTCTGTGTACAACCTCGCCATAGCTAGAACCTTGCCTCTCTATTCGTACCCCTACCCTCACTGTCAGACTTAGAACCACGACAGGAACAGAAGCTAAGGCGGCGGAATAAGGGTTTTATCACTGTGTATGGAGTTTCTGGGGTACGTGCATATATATAGGAAGAAGGAGGGTACCGGGGGCCATACGAGGTAGCCTTGAGGCAGGGGGGACGCACCCTGTGAAGGGGGGGCGCCCCCACCCTCGAGGGCAGCCCCTCTGTCTCCATACTTGGTCCTGAAGTTTCCCGTGCATGATTTTCTCCAAAAATATCTCTCGCGAAGGTTTCATTCCGTTTGGACTCCGTTTGATATTCTTTTTCTGCAAAACCCTGAAATAGGCAAAAAATAGCAATCTGGACTAGGCCTTTGGGTTAGTAGGTTAGTCCCAAAAATGATATAAAAGTGAATGATAAAGCCCATTAAACATCCAAGACTTCATAAATAATAGCATGGAACAATCAAAAATTATAGATACGTTGGAGACGTATCACTCAGCAGGCCTGCCAGTTGTGTGGCCTTGAGCGCCACATTGCCTCTCGATGTCATAGTCGCTACAAGCAAAACTTTCTGGGCCTGGGCAACAATGGCAAATGGAATGATAAGAAGGCCGCCGCCGTAGTGACGAGTCATGAGCATGGTCGCACTCCGTCCTACTTTATCGATCCTACGTGGTATATGGACACCGGAGCTACCAACTACCTCACCGGCGAGATGGGCAAGCTCTCTACTCAGGAGCCATATCGTGGTCATGATCAGGTGCACACCGCGAGTGGAGCAAGTATGCGCATCTCCCATGTTGGTCAGGCCTCTCTCCTTACACACAGTTTTCGCAAACTGCATCTTTCCAACGTCCTTTGTGTTCCCTCTGCTACGTGTAGTTTCTTGTCCATTCCTCAACTTACTCGTGATAATAATGTCTGATACGTCTACAACGTATCTACAATTTTTTTTTATTCCATGCTATTATTTATGATGTTTTGGATGATTAATGGGCTTTATTATACACTTTTATATTATTTTTGCGAGTAACCTATTAACCCAAAGGCCAAGTCCAGATTGCTGTTTTTTTTGCCTATTTCAAGGTTTTACAGAAAAGGAATATCAAACGGAGTCCAAACGGAATGAAACCTTCGGGAGAGATATTTTTGGAGCAATATCTTCACGGGAGACTTGAGAACCATGGAATAGGGCACACGTGGCTTCCACAAGGGTTGGGGTGCCCCCCCCTATAGGGCGCGCTCCCTGCCTCGTGGGCCCCACGTTGGTCCCCCGATGCCCTCATTCCTCCTATATATATCCATGTACCTCGAAAACATCAGAAGAGGAGAAAAACCCCTAATTCCACCGCCGCAACCTTCTGTTCTCGTGAGATCCCATCTTGGGGCCTGTTCCGGAGCTCCGTCGGAGGGGGGATCTACCACGGAGTGCTTCTACATCAACACCATCGCCTCACCATGAGTTGTGAGTAGTTTACCACAGACCTTCGGGTCCACAGTTAGTACGTAGATGGCTTCTTCTCTCTCTTTGGATCTCAATACCAAGTTATCCTCGGTCTTCGAGGAGATCTATTTGATGTAATCTCGTTTTGCGGTGTGTTTGTCGAGATCCGATGAATTGTGGGTTTATGATCAAGATTATCTATGAGAAATATATGGTTCTTTTCTGAATTCTTTTATGTATGATTATAATATCCTTGAAAGTCTCTTCGAATTATTGGTTTGGTTTGGCCTACTAGATCTATAGTTCTTGCAATGGGAGAAGTGCTTGGCTTTGGGTTCAATCTTGCGGTGTCCTTTCCTAGTGACAGTAGGGGCAACAAGACACGCATTGTATTGTTGCCATCGAGGATAAAAAGATGGGGTTTATATCATATTGCTTGAGTTTATCCCTCTACATCATGTCATCTTGCTTAAGGCGTTACTCTGTTCTTATTAACTTAATACTCTAGATGCATGCTGGATAGCGGTCGATGTGTGGAGTAATAGTAGTAGATGCAGAATCGTTTTGGTCTACTTGTCACGGACGTGATGCCTATATATGATGATCATGCCCAGATATTCTCATAATTATTCGCTTTTCTATCAATTGCTCGATAGTAATTCGTTCACCCACCGTAGAATTCTGCTTTCATGAGAGAAGCCACTAGTCCCGGGTCTATTCTCAACATATCAATCTACAATGTACTTTACTTTTCCATTTTTACTTTCTGTTCTTATATCCAAAAATATCAAACTATCATATCTAGCAGATCTCACTTTCGTACGTGACCGTAAAGGGATTGATAACCCCTTACCGTGTTGGCTGCGAAGTTCTTATTTGTTTATGAAGGTGCGAGGGACTCGCGCGTGGTCTCCTACTGGATTGATACCTTGGTTCTCAAAAACTGAGGGAAATACTTACGCTATTATGTTGCATCACCCTTTCCTCTTCGAGGGAATACAACGCAAGCTCGAGAAGTAGCAAGAAGAATTTCTGGCGCCGTTGCCGGGGAGGCTTACGCAAAAGTCATATACCGAGTACCTATCACACACCCTTATCCTTCGCATTACATTTATTTGCCTCCCGTTTTCATCTCCCCCACTTCACCCTTGCCGTTTTATTTGCCCTTCTTTTTGCCGTGTGTTTATCGTTCCCTTGCTTCTTGTTTGCTTGTGTGTTGGATTGCTTGCTTATCACTATGGCTTAGAACAATACCAAATTGTGTGACTTCTCCAATACCAACAATAATGATTTTATTAGCACTCTGATTGCTCCTATTATCGATGCTGAATCTTGTGAGATCAATGCTGCTCTGTTGAATCTTGTCATGAAAGATCAATTTTCCGGCCTTCCTAGTTAAGATGCTGCTACCCATCTAAACAAATTTGTTGATTTGCGTGATATACAAAAGAAGAGGGATACGGATAATGATATTGTTAAATTGAAGTTATTTCCGTTTTCACTTAGAGATCGTGCTAAAATCTGGTTTTCCTCTTTACCTAGAAATAGTATTGATTCTTGGAATAAATGCAAAGATGCTTTTATCTCTAAGTATTTTCCTCCTGCTAAGATCATCTCTCTTAGGAACGATATTATGAATTTTAAGCAACTAGATCATGAGCATGTTGCACAAGCTTGGGAGAGAATGAAATTAATGATACGTAATTGCCCTACACATGGTTTGAACTTATGGATGATTATACAAAACTTTTATGTTGGCTTGAATTTTGCTTCTAGAAATCTTTTAGATTCGGCCGCAGGAGGCACTTTTATGGAAACTTCCTTAGGAGAAGCTACCAAACTCCTAGATAATATTATGTTCAATTATTCTCAATGGCACACCGAAAGATCTACTAGTAAAAAAGTGCATGCTATTGAAGAGATTAGTATTTTGAGTGGAAAGATGGATGAACTTATGAAATCATTTGCTTCTAAGAGTGCTTCTTCTGATCCTAATGATATGCCTTTATCCACGTTGATTGAAAATAATAATGAATCTTTGGATGTGAATTTTGTTGTTAGGAATAATTTTGGTAACAATGCTTATAGAGGAAACTTTAATCCTAGGCCTTTTACCAATAGTTCCTCTAATAATTATGGTAATTCCTACAATAACTCTTATGGAAAGTTGCCTTCTGAATTTGAAACTAGTGTTAAGGATTTTATGAATTTGCAAAAGAATTTCAATGCTTTGCTTGAAGAAAAATAGCTTAAGATTGATGAATTGGCTAGAAGCGTGGATGGAATTACTCTTGATGTTGATTCTTTGAAACTTAGATCTATTCCACCTAAGCATGATATCAATGGGTCTCTCAAGGCCATGAGAATTTCCATTGATGAATGTAAAGAAAGAACCGCTAGGATGCGTGCTAAAAAGAGAGTTATATAAAAGCATGTTCTTCTAGTTATCATGAAAATAAAGATGAAGATCTAAAAGTTATTGATGTGTCTCCTATTAGATCCTTGTTTTCTAGTATGAATCTTGATAAAGATGGGACTAGAGATGAGTCTACTTTAATTAAAAGTCGTCCCAATGATTCGGAGTTTTTAGATCTTAATGCTAAAATTGATAAAAGTGGGATTGAAGAGATTAAAACTTTGCATAGTGATGAACCCACTACTTTGGATTTCAAGGGATTAAATTATGATAATTGCTCTTTGATTTATTGTATTTCCTTGTTGCAATTCGTACTAAATTCTCCGCATGCTTATAGTCAAAATAAAGCTTTTACCAAACATACATAGTTGATGCTTTGATGCAATATTATGAAGAAACACTTGAATTAGAAGTTTCTATCCCTAGAAAGCTTTATGATGAGTGGGAACCTATTATTAAAATTAAAATTAAAGATCATGAATGCTTTGCTTTGTGTGATTTGGGTGCAAGTGTTTTTACTATCCCGAAAACTTTGTGTGATTTGCTAGGGTTCCATGAACTTGATGATTGTTTTTAAAATTTGCATCTTGCGGATTCTACTATTAAGAAACCTATGGGAAGGATTAATGATGTTCTTATTGTTGCCAATAGGAATTATGTGCCCGTATATTTTGAAGGAAATATGCCCTAAAGGCAATAATAAAGATGTTATTTGTATTTCCTTATATCATGATAAATGTCTTTTATTCATGCTAGAATTGTATTAACCGGAAACTTAGTACATGTGTGGATACATAGACAAAACAGTATGTCCCTAGTATGCCTCTGCTAGAATAGCTCATTGATCAAAGATGGTTATGTTTCCTAGCCATAGACATGAGTTGTCATTTGATCAACGGGATCACATCATTAGGAGAATGATGTGATGGACAAGACCCATCCGTTAGCATAGCACTATGATCGTTTAGTTTTACTGCTATTGCTTTCTTCATGACTTATACATGTTCCTATGACTATGAGATTATGCAACTCCCGAATACCGTAGGAACACCTTGTGTGCTATCAAACGTCACAACGTAACTGGGTGATCATAAAGATGCTCTACAGGTGTCTCCGAAAGTATTCGTGGTGTTGGCATAGATCAAGATTAGGATTTGTCACTCCGAGTGTCGGAGAGGTATCTCTGGGCCCTCTCGGTAACACACATCATAATAAGCCTTGCAAGCAAAAGACTAATGAGTTAGTCACGAGATGATGTGTTATGGAATGAGTAAAGAGACTTGCCGGTAACGAGATTGAATTAGGTATAGAGATACCAACGATCGAATCTCGGGCAAGTAACATACCGATGATAAAAGGAACAACGTATGTTGTTATGCGGTTTGACCGATAAAGATCTTCGTAGAATATGTAGGAGCCAATATGAACATCCAGGTTCCGCTATTGGTTATTGACCGGAGATGAGTCTCGGTCATGTCTACATAGTTCTCGAACCCGTAGGGTCCGCACGCTTAACGTTTCATGACGATCGGTATTATGAGTTTATGAGTTTTGATGTACCGAAGGAGTTCGGAGTCCCGGATGAGACCGGGGACATGACGAGGAGTCTCGAAATGGTCGAGACGTAAAGATCGATATATTGGACGACTATATTCGGACATCGGAAAGGTTCCGAGTGATTCGGGTATTTTTCGGAGTATATGGGCCTTATTGGGCCATACGGGAATAGAGGAGAAAGGCCAAAAGGAAGGAGGTGCGCGCCCCCCTCTGGTCCGAATTGGACAAGGGGTGCAGCCCCCTTTTCCTTCTCCCTCTCCACCTCTTTCCTTCTCTCCTACTCCGGAAAGGAAAGGGGAATCCTACTAGGACTTGGGAGTCCTAGTAGGACTCCCCACACTTGGCGCGCCCCCTCTAGGGCCGGCCTCTCCCTTGCTCCTTTATATACGGGGGCAGGGGGCACCCTAGGACACACAAGTTGAATTGTTCTAGCCGTGTGCGGTGCCCCCCTCCACAGAAACACACCTCGGTCATACCGTCGCAGTGCTTAGGCGAAGCCCTGCGCCGGTAGATACATCATATCCGTCACCAGGCCGTCGTGCTGGCGAAACTCTCCCGTGAAGCTCAACTAGATCAAGAGCTCGTGGGACGTCATCAAGCTGAACGTGTGCTGAACGCGGAGGTGCCGTACGTTCGGTGCTTGATCGGTTGGATCGCGAAGAAGTTCGACTACATCAGCCGCGTCACTTGACGCTTCCGCTTCCGGTCTACGAGGGTACGTAGACACACTCTTCCCCTCGTTGCTATGCATCTAGTAGATAGATCTTGTGTGATCGTAGGAAAATTTTGAAAAATACTACGTTCCCCAACAGTGGCATCATGAGCCAGGTCTTTGCGTAGATGATATGCACGAGTAGAACACAATGAGTTGTGGGCGATACTAGTCATACTGCTTACCAGCATGTCATACTTTGCTTCAGCGGTATTGTGAGATGAAGCAGCCCGGACCGACATTACGCGTACGCTTACGCGAGACTGGTTCCACCGTTACGAGCACTCGTTGCTTAAAGGTGACTGGCGGGTGTCTGTCTCTCTCACTTTAGCTGAATCAAGTGTGGCTACGCCCGGTCCTTGTGAAGGTTAAAACAACACATACTTGACGAAACATCGTTGTGGTTTTGTATGCGTAGGTAAGAACGGTTCTTGCTAAGCCCGTAGCAGCCACGTAAAACTTGCAACAACAAAGTAGAGGACGTCTAACTTGTTTTTGCAGGGCATGTTGTGATGTGATATGGTCAAGACATGATGAGATATACAGTTTTGTATGAGATGATCATGTTTTGTAATGTTATCGGCAACTGGCAGGAGCCATATGGTTGTCGCTTTATTGTATGAAATGCAATCGCCATGTAATTGCTTTACTTTATCACTAAGCGGTAGCGATAGTCGTAGAAGCAATAGTTGGCTAGACGACAACGATGCTACGATGGAGATCAAGGTGTCGCGCCGGTGACGAAGGTGATCATGAAGGTGCTTTGGAGATGGAGATCAAAAGCACAAGATGATGATGGCCATATCATGTCACATATTTTGATTGCATGTGATGTTTATCTTATTATGCTTCTTATTTTGCTTAGAACGACGGTAGCATTATAAGATGATCCCTTACTAAATTTCAAGGTATAAGTGTTCTCCCTGAGTATGCACCGTTGCGAAAGTTCGTCGTGCCGAGACACCACGTGATGATCGGGTGTGATAAGCTCTACGTTCAAATACAACTGGTGTAAGCCAGTTTTGCACACGCAGAATACTCGGGTTAAACTTGATGAGCCTAGCATATGCAGATATGGCCTCGGAACACTGGAGACCGAAAGGTCGAGCGTGAATCATATAGTAGATATGATCAACATAAGATGTTCACCATTGAAACTACTCCATCTCACGTGATGATCGGACATGGTTTAGTTGATTTGGATCACGTGATCATTTAGATGACCGGAGGGATGTCTATCTAAGTGGGAGTTCTTTGATCAATATGATTAAATTGAACTTTAATTTATCATGAACTTAGTCCTGGTAGTATTAGCATATCTATGTTGTAGGACAATAGCTCGCGATGTTGCTCCCCGTTTATTGTTTATATGCTCCAGAGAAAAACTAAGTTGAAAGATGTTAGTAGCAAAGATGCGGACTAGGTCCGTGATCTGAGGATTATCCTCATTGCTGCACAGAAGTATTATGTCCTTGATGCACCGCTAGGTGACAGACCTATTGCAGGAGCAGATACAGACGTTATGAACGTTTTGACAAAAGCTCGGTATGATGACTACTTGATAGTTTAGTGCACCATACTTTACGGCTTAGAATCGGGACTTCAAAACTGTTTTGAACATCACGGAGCATATAAGATGTTCCAAGAGTTGAAATTAGTATTTCATACTCATGCCCGTGTCGAGAGGTATGAGACCTCTGACAGTACTTTGCCTACAAGATGGAGGAGAATAGCTCAACCAGTGAGCATATGCTCAGATTGTCTGGGTACTACAATTGCTTGAATCAAGTGGGAGTTAATCTTCCAGATAAGATAGTAATTGACAAAGTTCTCTAGACACTATCACCAAGTTAGTAGAACTTCGTGATGAACTATAATATGCAAGGGATGACAAAAGTAATTCCCGAGCTCTTCGCGATGCTGAAATCGGCGAAGGTAGAAATCAATAAACAACATCAAGTGTTGATGGTTAACAAGACCACTTGTTTCAAGTAAAGGGCAAAGGGATAGAAGGGGAACTTCAATAAGAATGACAAGCAAGTTGTCACTCCCGTGAAGAAACCTAAAGCTAGAACTCAAGCCTGAAACTAAGTTCTTCTACTGCAAAGGAAATGGTCACTGGAAGTGGAACTGCCCTAGATACTTGGCGGATAAGAAGGATGGCAAAGTGAACAAAGGTATATTTTGATATACCGATTATTGATGTGTACTTTACTAGTGTTCATAGCAACCCCTGGGTTTTTGATACCGGTTCAGTTGCTAAAATTAGTAACTCGAAACGAGAATTGCAAAATGAACAAAGACTAGTTAAAGGTGAAGTGACGATGTGTGTTGGAAGTGGTTCCAAGATTGATATGATCATCATCGCACACTCCCTATACTTTCGGGATTAGTGTAAAACCTAAATAAATGTTATTTGGCATTTGCGTTGAGCATGAATATGATTTGATCATATTTGTTGCAATACGGTTATTCATTTAAAGTCATAGAATAATTGTTATTCTGTTTACATGAATAAAACCTTCGATGGTCATACACCCAATGAAAATAGTTTGTTGGATCCCAAACGTGGTGATACACATATTCATAATGTTGAAGCCAAAAGATGCAAGGTTAATAATGATAGTGCAACTTATTTGTGGCACTGCCGTTTAGGTCATAATGGTGTAAAGCGCATGAAGAAACTCCATAGTGATGGACTTTTGGAATCACTTGATTATGAATCACTTGGTGCTTGCGAACCATACCTCATGGGCAAGATGACTAAAACTCCGTTCTCCGGAACAATGGAGCGAGCAACAGAATTGTTGGAGATCATACATACAGATGTATGTGGACCAATGAGTGCTGAAGCTCGCGGCGGGTATCGTTATTTTCTGACCTTCACTGATGATTTGAGCAAGATATGGGTATATCTACTTAATGAAGCACAAGTCTAAAACATTTGAAAAGTTCAAAGAATTTCAGAGTGAAGTGGAGAATCATCGTAACAAGAAAATAAGAGTTTCTACGATATGATCGTAGAGGTAATTAAAATATTTGAGTTAGCGAGTTTGGCCTTCAGTAAAAACAATGTGAAATAGTTTCACTACTCACGCCACCTGGAACACCATAGTGTAATGGTGTGTCCAAACGTCATAACCGTACTTTATTAGATATGGTGCGATCGATGATGTCTCTTACCGATCTACCACTATCGCTTTTGTGGTTATGCATTAGAGACAGCTACATTCACGTTAAATAGGGCACCATCTAAATCTGTGGAGATGACACCGTATGAACTGTGGTTTGACGAGAAACCTAAGCTGTCATTTCTTTAAGTTTGGGACTGCGATGCTTATGTGAAAAAGTTTCAACATGATAAGCTCGAACCCAAATCGGAGAAGTAAATCTTCATAGGATACCCAAAAGAAACTGTTGGGTACACCTTCTATCACAAATCCGAAGGCAAGGTCTTTGTTGCTAAGAGTGGATCCTTTCTAGAGAAGGAGTTTCTCTTGAAAAAAGTGAGTGGGAGGAAAGTAGAACTTGATGAGGTAATTGTACCTTCTCCTGAATTGGAAAGTAGTACATCACAGAAAATTGTTCCAGTGATTCCTACACCAATTAGCGAGGAAGCTAATGATGATGATCATGAAACTTCAGATCAAGTTTCTGCTGAACTTCGTAGATCAACCAGAGTTCGTTCCGCATTAGAGTGGTACGGCAACCCAGTTCTGGAAGTCATGTTACTGGAACATGATGAACCTACGAACTATGAGGAAGCGATGATGAGCCCAGATTCCGCAAAATGGCTTGAGGCCATGAAATCTGAGATGGGATCCATGTATGAGAACAAAGTATGGACTTTGGTTGACTTGCCCGATGATCGGCAGGCCATCGAAAAAAAATGGATCTTCAAGAGGAAGACCGACGCAGACGGTAATGTTACTGTTTACAAAGCTCGACTTGTTGCGAAAGGGTTTCGACAAGTTCAAGGAGTTGACTACGATGAGACTTTCTCACTTGTAGCGATGCTTAAGTCTGTCCGAATCATGTTAGCAATTGCCACATTTTATGAAATCTGGCAAATGGATAACGAAACTGCGTTCTTTAATGGATTTATTAAAGAAGAATTGTATATGATGCAGCCAGAAGGTTTTGTCAATCCTAAAGGTGCTAACAAAATGTGCAGGCTCCAGCGATTCTTCTATGGACTGGTGCAAGCATCTCGGAGTTGGAATATACGCCTTGATAAGTTGATCAAAGCATATAGATTTATACAGACTTGCGGTGAAGCCTGTATTTACAAGAAGTGAGTGGGAGCACTACAACCTTTCTGGTAAGTATATGTGAATGACATATTGTCGATCGGAAATGATGTAGAATTTTCTGGAAAGCATAAAGGAGTGTTTGAAAGGAGTTTTTCAAAGAAAGACCTTGGTGAAGCTGCTTACATATTGGGCATCAAGATCTATAGAGATAGATCAAGACGCTTGATAAGACTTTCGATGCGTACATACCTTGATAAGATTTTGAAGTAGTTCAAAATGGATCAGTCAAAGAAGGAGTTCTTGCCTGACTTGTAAGGTGTGAAGTTGAGTAAGACTCAAAGCCAGACCACGGCAGAAAACTATAGAGAGAATGAAAGTCATTCCCTATGCCTCAGCCATAGGTTCTATAAAGTATGCCATGCTGTGTACCAAACATGTTGTGTACCTTGCCATGAGTTTGTCAAGGGGGTACAATAGTGATACAGGAGTAGATCACTATACAGCGGTCAAAATTATCCTTAGTAACTGGATTACTAAGGAAATGTTTCTCGATTATGGAGGTGATAAAGAGTTCGTCGTAAAGGGTTACGCCGATGCAAGCTTTGACACTAAGTCCAGATGACTCTAAGTATCAATCTGGATGCGTATTGAAAGTGGGAGCAATTAGCTAGAGTAGCTCTATGCAGAGCATTGTAGACATAGAAATTTGCGAAATACATACGGATCTGAATGTGACAGGCCCGTTGACTAAACTTCTCTCACAAGCAAAACATGATCACACCTTATTACTCTTGGGTATTAATCACATAGCGATGTGAACTAGATTATTGACTCTAGTAAACCCTTTGGGTGTTGGTCACATGGCGATGTGAACTATGGGTGTTATTCACATAACGATGTGAACTATCAGTATTAAATCACATGGTGATGTGAGCTAGATTATTGACTCTAGTGCAAGTGGGAGACTGAAGGAAATATGCCCTAGAGGCAATAATAAAGATGTTATTTGTATTTCCTTATATCATGATAAATGTCTTTTATTCATGCTAGAATTGTATTAACCGGAAACTTAGTACATGTGTGGATACATAGACAAAACAGTATGTCCCTAGTATGCCTCTGCTAGACTAGCTCATTGATCAAAGATGGTTATGTTTCCTAGCCATAGACATGAGTTGTCATTTGATCAACGGGATCACATCATTAGGAGAATGATGTGATGGACAAGATCCATCCGTTAGCATAGCACTATGATCGTTTAGTTTTACTGCTATTGCTTTCTTCATGACTTATACATGTTCCTATGACTATGAGATTATGCAACTCCCGAATACCGTAGGAACACCTTGTGTGCTATCAAACGTCACAACGTAACTGGGTGATCATAAAGATGCTCTACAGGTGTCTCCGAAAGTATTCGTGGTGTTGGCATAGATCAAGATTAGGATTTGTCACTCCGAGTGTCGGAGAGGTATCTCTGGGCCCTCTCGCTAACACACATCATAATAAGCCTTGCAAGCAAAAGACTAATGAGTTAGTCACGAGATGATGTGTTATGGAACGAGTAAAGAGACTTGCCGGTAACGAGATTGAACTAGGTATAGAGATACCAACGATCGAATCTCGGGCAAGTAACATACCGATGACAAAAGGAACAACGTATGTTGTTATGCGGTTTGACCGATAAAGATCTTCGTAGAATATGTAGGAGCCAATATGAACATCCAGGTTCCGCTATTGGTTATTGACCGGAGATGAGTCTCGGTCATGTCTACATAGTTCTAGAACCCGTAGGGTCCGCACGCTTAACGTTTCATGACGATCGGTATTATGAGTTTATGAGTTTTGATGTACCGAAGGAGTTCGGAGTCCCGGATGAGACCGGGGACATGACGAGGAGTCTCGAAATGGTCGAGACGTAAAGATCGATATATTGGACGACTATATTCAGACATCGGAAAGGTTCCGAGTGATTCGGGTATTTTTCGGAGTATATGGGCCTTATTGGGCCATACGGGAATAGAGGAGAAAGGCCAAAAGGAAGGAGGTGCGCGCCCCCCCTCTGGTCCGAATTGGACAAGGGGTGCAGCCCCCTTTTCCTTCTCCCTCTCCACCTCTTTCCTTCTCTCCTACTCCGGAAAGGAAAGGGGAATCCTACTAGGACTTGGGAGTCCTAGTAGGACTCCCCACACTTGGCGCGCCCCCTCTAGGGCCGGCCTCTCCCTTGCTCCTTTATATACGGGGGCAGGGGGCACCCTAGGACACACAAGTTAAATTGTTCTAGCCATGTGCGGTGCCCCCCTCCACAGAAACACACCTCGGTCATACCGTCGCAGTGCTTAGGCGAAGCCCTGCGCCGGTAGATACATCATATCCGTCACCAGGCCGTCGTGCTGGCGAAACTCTCCCGTGAAGCTCAACTGGATCAAGAGCTCGTGGGACGTCATCAAGCTGAACGTGTGCTGAACGTGGAGGTGCCGTACGTTCGGTGCTTGATCGTTTGGATCGCGAAGAAGTTCGACTACATCAGCCGCGTCACTTGACGCTTCCGCTTCCGGTCTACGAGGGTACGTAGACACACTCTTCCCCTCGTTGCTATGCATCTAGTAGATAGATCTTGTGTGATCGTAGGAAAATTTTGAAAATACTACGTTCCCCAACATATTTCATTGTTCTTGATATAGATTGCAATCCTTCATGTCCTAGTATTCTTGTAGACCTTTCCTTAGAACGATTGGTGCAATTATTGATATGAAGGAAGGAAATATTAGATTCCAATTTCCGTTAAGGAAAGGCATGGAACACTTTCCTAGAAAGAAAATTAAATTACCATATGAATCTATTATGAGAGCCACTTATGGATTGCCTTCCAAAGATGGCAATACCTAGATCTATCCTTGTATCGTGCCTAGCTAGGGGTGTTAAACGATAGCGCTTGTTGGGAGGAAACCCAATTTTATTTTCTTTGTTTTTGCTTCTGTTTAGGAATAAATATTGCATCTAGCTTCTGTTTAGATGTGGTTTTGTGTTTTAATTAGTGTTTGTGCCAAGTAGAACCTTTGGGAAGACTTGTGTGAAGTTTATATGATCTTGCTGTAAAAAACAGAATTGTTAGCGCTCACTAAAGTAGTCATCAGATTTTACTGTAGTGTGCTATTTAGTTGATTCTTTTTGTAGATGATTAATAGACAAATTCCCCACGTTTACCAATTTATTTTAAATTTTTTGGAGTTAGATAAGTATGCGAAAGTTACAGATTACTACAGACTGTTCTGTTTTTGACAGATTCTGTTTTTCGTGTATTGTTTGCTTATTTTGATGTATCTATGAGTAGTATTGGAGGATATGAATCATAGATAAGTTGTAATACAGTAGGTTTAACACCAATATAAACAAAGAATGAGTTCATTACAGTACCTTTGAGTGGTGGTTTATTTTCTTATACTAACGGAGCTCACGAGATTTTTTGGCTATGTTTTGTGTTGTGAAGTTTTCAAGTTTTGAGTATTGCTTTGATGGACTACGGAACAAAGAGTGGCAAGAGCCTAAGCTTGGGGATGCCCAAGGCACCCCAAGGTAAATTTCAAGGACAACCAAAAGCCTAAGCTTGGGATGCCCCGGGAAGGCATCCCCTCTTTCGTCTTCATCTATCGATAACTATACTCGGGACTATATTTTTATTCATCACATGATATGTGTTTTACGTGGAGCGTCATGTATGATTTGAGTCTTTGCTTGCTAGTTTACCACAATCATCCTTGCTGGACACACCTTTTCGAGAGAGTTAAATATGGCCTAGAATTTGTTAGAACACTCTATGTGCTTCACTTATATCTTTTGAGCTAAATAGTTTTGCTCTAGTGCTTCACTTATATCTTTTAGAGCACGGTGGTGATTTTATTTTGTAGAAATTGTTGATCTCTCATGCTTCACTTATATCCTTTTGAGAGTCTTTTAGAACAGCATGGTAATGTGCTTTGGTTATAAAACTAGTCCTAATATGATAGGCATCCAAGATGAATGTAGTAAAAACTTTCATACAAAGTGCATTGAATATGATGAGAAGTTTGATACTTGATAATTGTTTTGAGATATGAGGATAGTGATATTAGAGTCATGCTAGTGGAGTTATTATGAAATTGGAAATACTTGTGTTAAAGTTTGTGATTCCCGTAGCATGCACGTATGGTGAACCGCTATGTGACGAAGTTAGAGCATGAGGTATTTGTAGAGTGTCATCCTTTGTGTGGAGGTCGGGGGCGCGCGATGGTTAACTCCTACCAACCTCCCCCCTAGGAGCATGCGTTGATTGCTTTGTTTTGATGACTCGTAAATTTTTGCAATAAGTATATGAGTTCTTATGACTAATGTTGAGTCCATGGATTATACACACTCTCACCCTTCCGCCATTGCTAGCCTCTCTTGTACCGCGCAACTTTCGCCGGTACCATACACCACTATATACCTTCCTCAAAACATCCACCATATACCTTCCTCAAAACAGCCACCATACCTACCTATCATGGCATTTCCATAGCCATTCCGAGATATATTGCCATGCAACTTTCCACCGTTTCGTTCACATGACACGCTTCATATTGTCATATTGCCATGCATGATCATGTAGTTGACATTGTATTTGTGGCTAGGCCACCATGCATAATTTTTCATATATGTCACTCTTGATTCATTGCACATCCCAGTACACCGCCGGAGGCATTCATATAGAGTCATACTTTGTTCTAGTATCGAGTTGTAATATCGAGTTGTAAATCAATATAAGTGTGATGATCATCATTTTTAGAGCATTGTCCCAAAGAAAAGAAAAAAAGAAGGAAAAGGAAAGGCCAAGAAAAAGAAAGGCCCAAAAAAGGAGAAAAAAAGGAAATAAAAGAAAAGGGACAATGCTACTATCTTTTTCCACACTTGTGCTTCAAAGTAGCACCATGTTCTTCATGATAGAGAGTCTCTTGTTTAGTCACTTTCATATACTAGTGGGAATTTTCATTATAGAACTTGGCTTGTATATTCCAACGATGGGCTTCCTCAAATGCCCTAGGTCTTCATGAGCAAGCAAGTTGGATGCACACCCACTTAGTTTCCTTTTTTGAGCTTTCATACATTTTAGCTCTAGTGCATCCGTTGCATGGCAATCCCTACTCACTCACATTGATATCTATTGATGGGCATCTCAATAGCCCGTTGATACGCCTAATCGATGTGAGACTATCTCCCTCCTTTTTGTCTTCTCCACAACCACAATTCTATTCCATCCATAGTGCCATATCCATGGCTCACGCTCATGTATTGCGTGAAAGTTGAAAGGTTTGAAAGAATTGAGTATGAAAACAAGTGCGTGGCTGAAACCGAGGTTGTGCATTATATGAATATTTTGTGTGATGAAGAGGGAGCATAGCCAGACTATATGATTTTGTAGGGATAACTTTCTTTAGCCATAGTATTTTGAGAAGACATGATTACTTTGTTAGTATTCTTGAAGTATTATTATTTCTTATGTCAATATAGACTTTTGTCTTGAATTTTTCAAATCTGAACATTCATGCCACAATAAAGAGAATTACATTGAAAATTATGTTGGTTAGCATTCCACATCAAAAATTCTATTTGTATCATTTACCTACTCGAGGACGAGCAGGAATTAAGCTTGGGGATGCTTGATACGTCTCCAGCGTATCTATAATTTTTTATTGTTCCATGATATTATTTATGATGTTTTGGATGATTAATGGGCTTTATTATACACTTTTATATTATTTTTGGGACTAACCTATTAACCCAAAGGCCCAGTCCAGATTGTTGTTTTCTGCCTATTTCAGGGTTTTACAGAAAAGGAATATCAAACGGAGTCCAAACGGAGTCCAAACGCAATGAAACCTTTGGGAGAGATATTTTTGGAGCGATATCTTCACAGAAGACTTGAGAACCACGGAACAGGGCATACATGGCGTCCACGAGGGTGGGGGCGCCCCACCCCCCTACAGGGCGCGCCCACCTGCCTCGTGGGCCCCACGTTGGTCCCCCGATGCCCTCCTTCCTCCTATATATATTCGTGTACCCCGAAAACACCAGGAGAGGAGAAAAAACCCTAATTCCACCGCCACAACCTTCTGTTCCCGTGAGATCCCATCTTGGGGCCTGTTCCGGAGCTCCGCCGGAGGGGGGATCTACCACGGAGTGCTTCTACATCAACATCATCGCCTCACCATGAGTTGTGAGTAGTTTACCACAGACCTTCGGGTCCATAGTTAGTACCTAGATGGCTTCTTCTCTCTCTTTGGATCTCAATACCAAGTTCTCGTCGGTCTTCGAGGAGATCTATTTGATGTAATCTCTTTTTGCGGTGTGTTTGTCGAGATCCGATGAATTGTGGGTTTATGATCAAGATTATCTATGAGAAATATTTGATTCTTTTCTAAATTCTTTTATGTATGATTATAATATCCTTGCAAGTCTCTTCGAATTATAGGTTTGGTTTGGTTTGGCCTACTAGATCTATACTTCTTGCAATGGGAGAAGTGCTTGGCTTTGGGTTCAATCTTGCGGTGTCCTTTCCAAGTGACAGTAGGGGCAGCAAGGCACATATTGTATTGTTGCCATCGAGGATAAAAAGATGGGTTTTATATCATATTGCTTGAGTTTATCCCTCTACATCATGTCATCTTGCTTAAGGCGTTACTCTGTTCTTATTAACTTAATACTCTAGATGCATGTTGGATAGCGGTCGATGTGTGGAGTAATAGTAGTAGATACAGAATCATTTCGGTCTACTTGTCACGGACGTGATGCCTATATATAATGATCATGCCTAGATATTCTCATAATTATTCGCTTTTCTATCAATTGCTCGACAGTAATTCGTTCACCCATCGTAGAATTCTGCTTTCATGAGAGAAGCCACTAGTGAAACCTATGGCCCCCGGGTCTATTCTCAACATATCAATCTACAATCTACTTTACTTTTCCGTTTTTACTTTCTGTTTTTATATCCAAAAATATCAAACTAGCATATCTATCAGATCTCACTTTCGTAAGTGATCATAAAGGGATTGACAACCCCTTATCGCGTTGGCTGTGAAGTTCTTATTTGTTTGTGCAGGTGCAAGGGACTCGCGCGTGGTCTCCTACTGGATTGATACATTGGTTCTCAAAAACTAAGGGAAATACTTACGCTACTGTGCTGCATCACCCTTTCCTCTTCGAGGGAATACAATGCAAGCTCGAGAAGTAGCAATGTCCTTACTGAGTTTCATCCTTTTTGTTTCTTTATCAAGGATCGGGACATGAGGGCCATTCTGCTTAGTGGTCGTCTTCGCCATGGCATGTATGCACTTGATGCGCCGCGCACACCTTCCATGCAGTCTTCTCCTCGGGCGTTCAGTGGTGTTCGTGTGTCGCCTACACACTAGCATGCGCGCCTTGGTCACCCTTCGGCTCCTATAGTTCGTCATGTGTTGCGTCGTCATGAACAACCAGTTGTGTCCAATAAAACTACTGACACTATCTTTGATGCCTGTCAGCGGGGCAAGAGTCATCAACTTCCGTTTTCAGAGTCTAGTCGTGTTGTGAAACATCCTCTTGAGCTTGTGTTTTCTGATGTATGGGGTCATGCCCAGATGTCCGTTAGTGGTCACAATTATTATGTCAGTTTATTGATGCTTATTGTGACGCCCGGATAGTTAAGCTACAATAATTCCCTGTTAACAAGGCCACGTCACCATGATTATTGTTGTTAATCTCGCAATGAATCAAATCCCGTCCGAATTTGATTTAAAATAAAGTTAAACGATAAAAGTTTTCAAACATTAAAACTAAAATGTTCTAAACATGACAAATAAATCATAAGTAATTAAGACGGAGAAATCACATTTTTATATATCTATAGAGTATTCTAATGTCTTAAAGAAATTAAGGCAACAATAAAACAATTAATTAAATGCTCCTTATATAATAAACAAATACTAAATAATTTTTTAATTTGCCAAAATATTAGTGCCAGTGGTCTAATTACAAATACTAAGTTAGGTAATGTTTCTTTTTATATAGTAAATAAAACTAAAATGAATAGTGAATAAATTAGAACAACTAAATAAAGAAAAGGAAAAAGAACAAAGCAAAACAAAAAAATAAACAAACCTCGCCTCCACTGGGCCGGATGACCCAGCTGGCCGGCCCAGCCGCACTAGCCTATATGGCCCTCCACAGCCCCCCGTGACCTAACCCCCGAACACCCCACTCCCCCCACGATCCCGACCTCTTCCTCCCCCCCTGTCTCCCTTACCCGCCGCCACCACACGACGCACACACAGGAGAGGAGCTCCTCGTCCCGATCCCATGGCCGCCGGCGGCCGCCTCGAACCTCAGCGCCCCTGGTCCTCTTCTCCGACTAACGCTCGGCTCCAGTGCCTCAAATGCGACCCCGCACACGTGCTCGCCCCCACGCCCAAGCGCCTTCCATGGCCACCGCTCCCGTCGCCAACCGTCGTCGCCGGACCTCCTCGTCCCCTCCCCGAGCATACTGCCACTCCCTACACTACCTCGTGAGCCCCCCTCCTCCTCTTCCCCGTGCCCCGCCGCGCACCGGCACATGTGCCTGGTGGACGTGCTCACCGCGTGTCGCCCGCTTAGCGCCGGCCGCGCTCACCGCAGCCCAACCCCGCTCGACGCTCACGTCGTCCGCGTCCTCGCCACAGCTGTAGCAGGTGCGCGCCGTCCGTCGTCGACCGCTCGTAGTTTCCCCGCACGTAGTTTCCCCGCACGCACCACTCCGCGCACATATGCGCCCACCCACGCGCGGCCCCGCCGGCTTCGACCTACGCCATTCCTCCTCTGGCTGCACCTGTTGTACCCCTGCGCCCTGCTGACCCCCCTGCCATGCGAGCTCGCGGCCACGCCCACCAGCGCCCGGGCCTCCAGCGCCCTACGCGTGCCACCGCGCCTACCCAGCGCGCTGCTCCTATCCTTTCCCCGCCCTACAGCGGTGGCATCACCCCGCCGCACCCCGGCGGCCGTCGCCGGCATGCCCGGGTCTGCCCCGTGGGCGCCTGGCTTCGCCCGTGCCCGCTAAGGCCTCTGTGCCACTGAACATCGGGGCCCAGCCCCTGGAATGTTTTTCTTAAAAAAAGGAAAAATAATGATAATAATAATATAAGTATAAATAAAATATTAATTAATTAATTAATAAACATGTGTTAGTTAATGTAATTAGCTAACTAAACTAATTAAAACTGTTAGTTAGGATAACAGTCAATGACTAACGGACCCCACAAGTCAGTTTGACTGGTCAACGGTCAGAGTTGACCGATGACGTCATGTCGATTTCGCGATGACGTCATAAATACATTTTTGAGTTAAATTAATTCTGTTAACTCTAAAAATGATTAAATCCTTTTAAAAATTAATATAAAATAATCTGTAACTCGGATGAAAATACCTTGTACATGGAAGTTGCTCAGAATGACGCGACAAATCCGAATATGCAATCCGTTCGTCCAGTGCACGTCCCTAGCATAGCGAACCTATAACCGTCCCCCTCCGGTCCGTCTGTCCGATAACGCGAAACACCGGGAATACCTTCCCGGATGTTTTCCATCCTCGCCAGTAACACTTAATACCGTGTTAGGTCACACGTAGCACCGCGTTTTGCCATGTTATGCTTTGTGGTGCGATGTTTGCTTTATATTTATTGTTTCTTCCCCCTCTTCTCTCTGATAGACACCGGGACTGAGACTGCTGACGGTGCCACTGTGATCGACTGCGTCGACGATGACCCCTCCTTCTTGCCAGAACAACCAGGCAAGCCAACCCCCCTTGATCACCAGATATCGCCCATTCTCTTCTCTCTTATTCTTGCATTAGATTTGCTACTGTTGATGATTCGATAGCTCCTATTCTGTTGCATAGCCTGTCACTATTGCTACTACTGTTGATACATGTACCTGCTATCCTAATGCTTAGTATAGGATGCTAGTATTCCATCAGTGGCCCCACATCCTTGTCCGTCTGCCATGCTATACTATCGGGCCGTGATCACCTCGGGTGGTGATCATGGGTATATACTATATATATACTTTACATGATACATGATGTGACCAAAGTCGGGTCGGCTCATTGAGTACCCGCAAGTGATTCCGATGTGGGGGCTGAAAGGACATGTGGCTCCATCCAGGTAGTGGTGGGCCTGAGTTCCCGACGGCTCCTGAGTGGATCTTTGTGGCGGAGCGACAGGGCTGGTTGAGACACCCAGTGGAGAGGTGGTCTGGCCCTGACCGTTGTTCGCGGTTATTTCATAATAACACACTTAACGAGTTTGGATATTTGATCTGAGTCTGGCCATTGGCCTATACGCACTAACCAGCTACGTGGGAATAGTTATAGGCTCTCGACGTCATGGTATCAGCCGAAGCCTTCTTGACGTCAGCGACTTAGCAGCGCGCGCCGGGTTGGACCGCATAACGTAACTTCCTTAGTAATGGAGGTTGCTAGGTCTGCTCACCGATCGCGTACGCGACGTGTAGGTGTGCAATGGGCGATGGGCCCGGACCCCTGCGCGCTTAGGACTTAGACCGGCGTGCTGACCTCTCTGTTGTGCTTAGGTAGGGCTGCGACGTGTTGATCTTCCGAGGCCGGGCATGACCCAGGAAAGTGTGTCCGGCCAAATGGGATCGAGCGTGCTGGGTTATGTGGTGCACCCCTGCAGGGAAGTTAATCTATTCGAATAGTCGTGTCCCTCGGTAAAAGGACGACCCGGAGTTGTACTCCGACCTCATGACAACTAGAACCGGCTACTTGATAAAACACACCCTTACCAGTGCAGATACAACCCGGTGATCGCTTTCCCACAGGGCGACGAGGGGAGGATCGCCGGGTAGGATTATGCTATACGATGTTACTTGGTGAACCTTCCAGGTACTCAAGACGGAGGCTGCCAGAAGCTTTGATACTTGTTACTATTCCATCTACTCTCTTCTACTGCTGCAAGATGGAGGCTGCCAGAAGCGTAGTCTTCGATTGGATTAGCTATCCCCCTCTTATTCTGGCATTCTGCAGTTTAGCCCACAGATATTACCCCTTTACACATATATCATTGCATATGTAGTGTAGATCCTTGCTTGCGAGTACTTTGGATGAGTACTCACGGTTGCTTTGCTCTCCCTTTTCCCACTTTTGTCCCTTCTTCTCGGATGATGCAACCAGATTGATGGAGTCCAGGAGCCAGAAGATCCCGAGGTTGTTTCTACGTGGAGTTCGGCTTCGAGGAGTAGCTAGGAGGTCCCACGCAGGAGGCCTTGCCTTTTCGATCGTTGCTACTTTTGTGCTAGCCTTCTTAAGGCAAACTTGTTTAACTTATGTATGTACTCAGATATTATTGCTTCCGCTGACTCTTGTGTATTCGAGCTTATGTATTCGAGCCCTCGAGGCCCCTGACTTGTAATATAAAGCTTGTATTATTTTAATTTGTGTCTAGAGTTGTGTTGTGATATCTTTCAGTGAGTCCCTGATCTTGGTCGTACACATTTGCGTGCATGATTAGTGTACGGTCAAATCGGGGGCGTCACAAGTTGGTATGAGAGCCGACTACCTGTAGGAACCCCCGTTTCCAACTCCTTGGCTGAATTTGAGTCTAGTCATTGAAAAGCTTTTACTAACATGGCTGTGTGGCTTACGGGCCCACGTCGCCATTGGGTGGTATTAGGATCTTTTTATTCCTCATCTATACTCTGGGACTCTGATCTCTCTTCTACTCGGGTTAAATGATTTTGCTAAAATCTAACTTTAGGTTCTCGAAAATACTTTTGCCCAAAGGGCCCCTCACTTCAGATGATCGCTTACTGCACCAGAAGATTCTGAAGATACTCTCCGAAGTTCTCTCGAGACTTTGTGCCCGTCGCTTTTGCAATCCCGTACCATCGATATATCCCTTTGGATAATTACATACACCTGTCAATCTTAAATTCATTCCCAGTTGATCTTGTTATTACAAGATACTCCGGAATTGTTCCGAGAATACTTGTGTCTACTGCCTTGCAGTTCCTTGCCACATAAATATCCCTACGGATAATCTCTCCCATTTATCGAGGATTCGTTGATCCCTAGTTGTTTACGTATTTTACAAAAGTCTTCGAAATGCCATTCTATCTTTCGAAGATCCTCAGCAGCCTATTGCTCTTGAAAATTCTTGCCTGCTTGCATTATGGTTAATTCCATATGACTAGTAGTCTTCGTTAACATCCCTTGTCTTAGCCATTTTGAGCCTGTTGATTCAATGTGTGCATATGCACGCAGTCACCAGGTTATCCTTTATAAAATTATCTTCCCGGCTCAGACGTCATTCTAGACATGAGTTGGTTCTCGGCAATTCAAACCTTTATTTTGTCCAACTAAGTGTTTTCAACTTACCCATCCTTGATCAGAGCGTCTGCTTCTAATCCTTCATTTTGGAAATGATAATTTCTTTCTATTTAAGCATCAGACTAATAATGTGATTCTTGAATTTGATGCCTCTGCATTCTTTCTTCCTTTGAGTGAGTACCGATACTCACATCAGCTCTGTTGTGGATCGCCCGATCCATTGTTGGATTGTTATCCGACAGTGTCCTTCATATTCAATCACCTTGTGAGTTCTTCCCCTGTTACATAATGCCTTTGGTGAATTGTATCCTCTGTTTGGCCAACCATGCTCTACTTTCGAGCTGGTATAACTACTTTTGAAATTTGTGGTATATGTTACTAAGATGCCCGATGGGTTGAACCTATGCCTTCGGCTAATCTGTGAGAACCCGAAAGTTTTCACAAGCCATACTCTTCCGGTGTCCCACCAGATAAAATTCCAACACTACAGTTTATCAAAGCGAGAGGTGAATGAAATGATATGCATTAAAGAAGTGGGAGTCAACCTTGAAATTTGTGTTCATGCCCATGAAAATGATGTAGACCATCTCGGAAGCTTCTCGAAAAATGATTATCCAGATGTATGATTCTTTCGGTATTATTGAATTGATCCCTTACAGTTATGGTTCCGACCATATAGTCTATCTGATGGGAATTCATTCCAGTGCATGCCTATTTTTTTGGCAAGGTTGAAGTATCTACTATCATAGGTCAATGACCTAGTTCTACTTCTATCATGTTCTACCTTCGAGTACTACCCCCTGGTATCTCGAAGATGCCTTGCCATTGCACCACATCTTACTAACTTTATTGAAGTAATGTATTTCCTTGTCGTAATCACCCTACGGGTTCTGGGTTGTTGTCAACCAAGGACACCGACTAGTGAAATTATTCTGAATTACAAATCAAATACCCCTAGTATTTTTACTGGGAAGTTCTAAACATCCTGGTCTTGCTATCTTTGACTGTGCTACCTCATCCTTCTCTGGTGCACGAATTCTTCAATGTGTGAGCACGACTTACGTCGAGCTTTCAGCATCATGTTGCTTGTCTTGAAAGGCAACGTTGGTTCCGAGCTTGCATCTTATATATTGATCCTATAACTTGCCACTTCGTCATTTCCTTGCTTGTTTCCATTGTTGTTTGATTGCATCCTCTTGAAACCTCCCGACAAATGTGTCGGATCACCTTCAACACTTTGACTTCTTCCAAGATGTCAACTGTGTTCATGATGAGAAATACCATCCTTGCCCTCGATGATTTTTATTATCATCGACAACACCCTTGACTTCCTTTCATCGCGAACTTGTCCACATTATGATTACAACTTGCTCTCCAGCTAGTGTTGTGTTCTGCATTGAAGTATTACTGTCTTTTATGTCGAGATTGTTGTGAGGATTGCCCCACCGATACTTCTCATCATCGCCATTCTTCCTTGGTCCCCGTGTTGTTTTCAACCGGGATACCAATATGCTAAAGATGCTGCTTGAGTTCTGCACTTCTAGCAACCTTATTGCTTTGAAGCTAAAGATCGACAGTTCGTTCTTAGACTGTTGGTTATTGAATCGTCACTCTAACATTGATCTTGCTGCCTAAGGTCATATTTCGGGCACACCTTTCACCTAATGATTAATGGTGTATGTTTTTCCTCGAGCATACAACATTATATCATTTGAATTGATAAGTGTCATCCTCTTGTTCAAATTATTATGGAAATTCCTCCATTTGGAATTCTCGATGAATTGTCGCTGAGCCCATCAGCCACCTCCTCATCCTCTCCTTGGTTTAATGATGAACTATTGTTTCAAGAACCCGCTCCCATAGTTCATTTCCCGATAATCTTGCAATGTCATTTCATCGATTTGTGTTGCACCTTTTCTTCTCGAACATCCTGGGTCTGAGGTATCATGACACCAATCTGATCTGAATCTCGACCAGATATTATGGTTGGGACAACTTTCTAGGAGTTATAATGTTGGTCCTTTGATGACCTGGTAATATGATGTAATGCCTAGCACCCCTGGCTAGAGGACCCATCATTATAATTTCTTTTGCAAGGATAACCATTCTTCCAGGAGGAAATTGTAAGACTTACTTTATAAGTTGATCCTGATGGATCATTTGTGTATCCAGAGTCTGGCCCTTGATTGATACACCATATCATTGCTACCTCGAAGAATGACTATGATACCCCGCTCATCAACAAGAACATTGGAGGCGTGATGCTAAATGTTTCTTGGTCAGTTATCCAAACAACGTTGTATGGGTAACATCTTGATTAATCCTTGTCTCTTTATCTGAATGGTTGGGTACTTTCTCTCCTACCCTGTATGCCATGTTCTGCTTGTCCATGGGAAGGATATACTCCTATTAATTGTGTGTAACCACAATTTTCCTTTCCATTTGTTTGTTTAACCTTTCCTTGATCTACATATAATCTAAGCAGTAATAATTTTATGCTTATGTAAACACTTTAGTGTACAACTCTGACAGTAAGACCCTGTTACTATTGTTGATAACATTCCGGCAACCACCGATGGGCAAGAACTTTGCCTATTGGTCCGCCTCGTTTCAACGAGCGGGAAAATGGTTCTCTTCGTTCCCTGTTCTTGGTACCGACATTGTTGCCGACATAGCTGACAAGCTATCCACTGACATGCCTCCCTGTCGAGGTTGTGCAAGATGTCGCCACCCTTCCTACTTTCAATCCACATGGTGGGCCCATAACCCACAGGTCCACTGGATCGAAACCTGACTCTTCTTTACAACCTGGATTCTAATGTATCCTTTGCACCTGGCTTCGTATGTGATTCACGAGCTAAATCATATACCATTATTATCCTAGAATCAAACACCATGTTATTCTCATTGTTCAAGCCCCCATTCCAGCTCCTGTCTAGGCATTGAATGATTGTCTACCCGTTTGAAACTTTGGTACCATCGTATGTTCCACTCAACGAATTCGCTGAAATACAACTCGTGGGGTACCTCGTGTATTTCCCATTGAGTTCACCGTCAGATGCCCACCTTTGTGGAGATGCGTTCTTCCGAAGTTTTTCCCCCTGGTCGCGCTCGTAGGACGATGGAGGTTCCGAAGAAAGGATGACGACTTGATCATGATGACTTGAAGCAGGGAAATGAAGACATCAACGAAAGGGATCAACCTCTTCGAAAGGGCAGCCAAGACCGAGAAGACTCGTTAGGTTTTCGCTACCAGCACTCCCCCCTTTCCCCACCGCTTAAATCTCGGGACGAGATTTCTTGTAGTGGAGGAGAATTGTGACGCCCGGATAGTTAAGCGACAGTAATTCCCTGTTAACGAGGCCACGTCACCATGATTACTGTTGTTAATCTCGCAATGAATCAAATCACGTTCGAATTTGATTTAAAATAAAGTTAAACGATAAAAGTTTTCAAACATTAAAACTAAAATGTTCTAAACATGACAAATAAATCATAAGTAATTAAGACGGAGAAATCACATTTTTTATATATCTATAGAGTATTCTAATGTCTTAAAGAAATTAAGGCAACAATAAAACAATTAATTAAATGCTCCTTATATAATAAACAAATACTAAATAATTTTTTAATTTGCCAAAATATTAGTGGCAGTGGTCTAATTACAAATACTAAGTTAGGTAATGTTTCTTTTTATATAGTAAATAAAACTAAAATGAATAGTGAATAAATTAGAACAACTAAATAAAGGAAAGGAAAAAGAACAGAGCAAAACAAAAAAAGAAACAAACCTCGCCTCCACTAGGCCGGATGACCCAGCTGGCCGGCCCAGCCGCACTGGCCTATATGGCCCTCCACAGCCCCCCGTGACCTAACCCCCGAACACCCCACGCCCCCCACGATCCCGACCTCTCCCCCCTCCCCGTCTCCCTTACCCGCCACCACCACACGACACACACACGGGAGAGGAGCTCCTCGTCCCGATCCCATGGCCGCCGGCGACCGCCTCGAACCTCCGCGCCCCTGGTCCTCTTCTCCGACTCATGCTCGGCTCCAGCGCCTCGAACGCGACCCCGCACGCGTGCTCGCCCCCGCGCCCAAGCGCCTTCCATGGCCGCCGCTCCCGTCGCCAACCGCCGTCGCCGGACCTCCTCGTCCCCTCCCCGAGCATACTACCACTCCCTACACTACCTCGTGAGCCCCCCTCCTCCTCTTCCCCGTGCCCCGACGCGCACCGGCGCATGTGCCTAGTGGACGTGCTCACCGCGCGCCGCCCGCTTAGCGCCGGCCGCGCTCACCACAGCCCAACCCCGCTCGGCGCTCACGTCGTCCGCGTCCTCGCCGCAGCCGTAACAGGTGCGCTGTCCGTCGTCGACCGCCCGTAGTTTCCCCACACGCACCGTCCCGCGCACATATGCGCCCACCCACGCGCGGCCCCACCGGCTTCGACCTATGCCATTCCTCCTCTGGCTGGACCTGTCGTACCCCTGCGCCCTGCTGACCCCCCTGTCATGCGAGCTCGCGGCCACGCCCACCAGCGCCCGGGCCTCCAGCGCCTTGCGCGCGCCACCGCGCCTACCCAGTGCGCTGCTCCTACCCTTTCCCCGCCCTGCCGCGGTGGCCTCACCCCGCCGCGCCCCGACGGCCGTCGCCGGTGTGCCCGGGTCTGCCCCGTGGGTGCCTGGCTTCGCCCGCCACGTAACCACGGCTTCGCCCGTGCCCGCTAAGGCCTCTGTGCCACTGAACATCGGGGCCCAGCCCCTGGAACATTTTTCTTTTAAAAAAGAAAAAGAAAAATAATAATAATATAAGTATAAATAAAATATTAATTAACTTAATTAACATGTGTTAGTTAATCTAATTAGCTAACTAAACTAATTAAAATTGTTAGTTAGGATAGCAGTCAATGACTAACGGACCCCACAAGTCAGTTTGACTGGTCAACGGTCAGAGTTGCCCGATGACGTCATGTTGACGTCGCGATGACGTCATAAATACATTTTCGATTTAAATTAATTCTATTAATTCTAAAAATGATTAAATCCTTTTAAAAATTAATATAAAAATAAATAGCATGTCACTGTTGCTACTACTGTTGATACCTATACCTGCTATCCTAATGCTTAGTATAGGATGCTAGTATTCCATCAGTGGCCCAACATCCTTGTCCGTCAGCCATGCTATACTATCGGGCCGTGATCACCTCGGGTGGTGATCACGGGTATATACTATATACATATTTTACATGATACATGATCTGACCAAAGTCGGGTCGGCTCATTGAGTACCCGCAAGTGATTTCGATGTGGGGGATAAAAGGACAGGTGGCTCCATCCAGGTAGTGGTGGGCCTGAGTTCCTGAAGGCTACCGAGTGGATCTTTATGGTGGAGCGACAGGGCGGGTTGAGACACCCAGTGGAGAGGTGGCCTGGCCCTGGTCGTTGTCCGCGGTTATTTCATAATAACACACTTAACGAGTTTGGATATTTGATCTGAGTCTGGCCATTGGCCTATACGCACTAACCAGCCACGTGGGAATAGTTATGGGCTCTCGACGTCGTGGTATCAGCCGAAGCCTTCTTGACGTCAGTGACTTAGCGGCGCGCGCCGGGTTGGACCGCGTAACGTAACTTCCTTAGTAATGGAGGTTGCTAGGTCTCCTCACCGGCCGCGTACGCAACATGCAGGTGTGCAATGGGCGATGGGCCCGGACCCCTGCGCGCTTAGGACTTAGACCGGCGTGCTGACCTCTCTGATGTGCTTAGGTAGGGCTGCGACGTGTTGATCTTCCGAGGCCGGGCATGACCTAGGTAAGTGTGTCCGGCCAAATGGGATCGAGTGTGCTGGGTTATGTGGTGCACCCCTGCAGGGAAGTTAATCTATTCGAATAGCCGTGTCCCTCGGTAAAATGACGACCCGGAGTTGTACTCCGACCTCATGACAACTAGAACCGGATACTTAATAAAACACACCCTTACCAGTGCCAGATACAAAACGGTGATCGCTTTCCCACAGGGCGACGAGGGGAGGATCGCCGAGTAGGATTATGATATACGATGTTACTTGGTGAACCTTCCAGCTACTCAAGACGGAGGCTGCCAGAAGCTTTGATACTTGTTACTATTCCATCTACTCTCTTCTACTGCTGCAAGATGGAGGCTGCCAGAAGCATAGTCTTCGATTGGATTAGCTATCCCCCTCTTATTCTGGCATTCTGCAGTTTAGCCCACAGATATTACCCCTTTACACATATATCATTGCATATGTAGTGTAGATCCTTGCTTGCGAGTACTTTGGATGAGTACTGACGGTTGCTTTGCTCCCCCTTTCCCCCCTTCGGTCCCTTCTTCTCGGATGATGCAACCAGATTGATGGAGTCCAGGAGCCAGAAGATCCCGAGGTTGTTTCTACGTGGAGTTCGGCTTCGAGGAGTAGTTAGGAGGTCCCAGGCAGGAGGCCTTGCCTTTTCGATCGTTGCTACTTTTGTGCTAGCCTTCTTAAGTCAAACTTGTTTAACTTATGTCTGTACTCAGATATTATTGCTTCCACTGACTGTTGTGTATTCGAGCTTATGTATTCGAGCCCTCGAGGCCCCTGGCTTGTAATATAAAGCTTGTATTATTTTAATTTGTGTCTAGATTTGTGTTGTGATATATTCCAGTGAGTCCCTGATCTTGGTCGTACACATTTGCGTGCATGATTAGTGTACGGTCAAATCGGGGGCGTCACAAGTCGGTTTACTTGGCTATATCTTATTAAGCGCAAGTCTGATGTGTTCGATGTTTTCATTCAGTTTCGAGCACACGTTGAGCATCTTCTTAAGCAGAAAATCATCCATGTTCAATCCGACTGGGGGGTGAATACCACAACCTCAACTCATTTTTTAACAAACTTGGTATTTCGCATCGTGTGTCATATGCTCATACACATCAGCAGAATGGAACTGTTGAACGTAAGCATCGTCATCTTGTTGAAACTGGCCTAACCTTGCTAGCTCATGCATCCGTTCCTTTCCGGTTCTGGGGTGATGCTTTCTCCACAGCCTGTTTTATGATAAATAGGCTTCTCTCGTGACTTCTGAAAATGCAAACCCTGCTTGAACTCTTACTCAATGAAATTCCAGACTACACATTCTTCAAAGTGTTCGGGTGTGCGTGTTGACCTCACCTACGCCTGTATCACAAGCGTAAGCTAGAGTTTTGGTCTAAGAAGTGCGTTTTTCTCGGGTATAGTTCCCTTCACAAAGGGTACAAGTGCCTACATGTTCCTACAAATCGCGTATACATCTCTCGTGACGTTGTGTTTGATGAAAATGTGTTCCCTTTTCGTGCACTTCCAACAAACTCTACCATTCCCACACCACTAGTGCACGTGTCTATACCTTCGCCTGATCAATTTGTGGATGTTGCATATGCCCCTGCGTTAATTCCTAATAATGCTGCAGGTATTGGACGCGGCGCTCACCTTGAGCTCCTTGATGAACAGGCCACGGACGCGGCTCATGATCGGGGCGTGCATGCGCCATGCATGTCGGGTGGCACCCACCAACCCGCCACCGCCTCACCCGTGGAGGCTGCCCCATGGGCGCCGGTCTCGCTGTAATGCCCAGGATGGGACTATACCTCCTACGTGTCGGGGCACGACTTAAAGGTATAAGCCCATCCTAGAATGATCTCAAGTTTGGTATCTTTGCACGACTCATGTAAAAGAGGGATTAAATTGCAAAAGGAGATAGTTGGCTTACACTCGCCACTTCACACAATACATTACATGAGCAAAACATCATTCAAAACATCACAACCCGACTACGGGTGAAGATCCAAAAGAAAGATACCAAAACAACATAAAGCCACAGGTCAGGATCGAATCCTAGTAGAAGAACCACTACTGATCGTCGAAACGTCACAAGCATACGGCCAAACTCTTCATCGAACTCCCAGTGAAGTACTTGAACCAGCTCCTGTATCAAACTCGGCTGGACCTGCATCTGGTGTGGTGAAGTAACTGTGAGCCACAGAGGACTCAGCAATCCCGTTCCCGGGTAACACGACTATTTAAGCCTTGGGTGAGGACAAGGCTGAAGAAAGAACAAGAGGTGAAGGAACAACAAGAGTCTGCAGCAACAACTAGCACTAACTTACGTAAAAGAGAGCGAGAAGAGAAGGCGCATCGGTCGAGAGATGATCACGAAGTGATCCTAACTAAAGCACGTCAAACATAACCCCCACCGTGTTCATCTCCCGAATCCCTTTCGGAAAATGACAGTCACGGTACACACGTTGTAGTGTATTGGAACATGGTGTCAAGTTATCTACAACCGGATATTAACAAGCTCCCATCTGCCACATAACCGCGGGCACGGCTTTCGAAAGTTCAAACCCTACAGGGGTGTTCCAACTTGGCCCATTACAAGCCCACGATCCGCGGAGTCGCAACTCCAAAGTGGGAAGACCCGAGTATTCTCGGAATCCCGTGCTCAAGATAATCCGAACTAAGGTAAGGCTAATCCAGAAAATCCTCCCGGCGTGTCGACACCCTGATAGTAGCCGCGCGTATCTAAGTCTCAGGACACGACCGGATGGGTGATGCTACAGGTTTTTACCAGACCTTGAGTTTCCTCGAGGTGGCCCTGCAAGACCCCCAGTTCGTACCAACACTCATGTGGAGCACTGGCCCGGGGTTGTTGAATTAAAATAAGAGGGATAGCTAGTCCCTATGCAAGTTTTATTAGTTATTAGGCGAATAGTACCAAATGTTGGGACTTGCTGGAAAAGACTTAGCACTTAGCGGTTTATAAAGGGGGTCCCATACACCCCAACCGTGTTAGGAACGCATAATCAAGGAACATAACACCGGTTTATACGGTTCCTAACGGCATGAGTGGAACAAATCACCAAGCAAAAGGCTTAGCCTTCCACCCTTGCCAATATATAGATGATTTCATTTAAGCATTTATATAGTGTGATATAACCCAACAACTTCAACATGAAGCAAGCATCTTCAATCTTCACCTGCAACTAGCAATGCTATAAGAAGGGCTGAGCGAAGCCTACGTATAGCCAATCAAAGGTTTGCATAGGTAGGGTGGTTAAACAGGTTCATGGTTACAATAGGAGGCTGACAGGAAAACATGGGCATCGAGGCAAAACTATAGATCGAGACTTCTAGCAATAGGCAAAAATAGTAATGGTATCCGGGTTCGGTCATCTTGCATGGAATTCCGCAAGGGAGAAGAACGGATCCACGAAGTAGACGGAGCAACATAGACGAGAGAATCCTCACAACTCCGGAACGAAACCGAAGCTATCAAGAGAAGCAAACCGGAAAGAAACAAACAACACGGTAAACACACAAGCATAAACATGGCATACGATGCACATTCAAGTATGATGCATGTCCGGTTTAAATATGCATGGCATGGCAAAGTGCACAAACAAATCTACAAGTTAAGTGGAGATCAATATGCAACGAGTTGCATATTGACGAAACACCACATTTTAATTATTTAATTGACTCCCGTTTATTTACAAGACAAGATTAAATGTTTTTAACATGGCAAGAGGTGAAGCAAAAAGAAACTACACTATTTAGGCATTTTAAATGAGGCCGGAAATAACAACAACAATTCCGGAAAATCCCCATGAGCATGTTTAGCAATTATTAGCAAACAACAATTAAACATTCAAAGGTTGTTAACATGATGTGGATGACATGATCAAGTTTATGCAATTTTATTGAAGAGTTAACAAGAAGAAGACATGAAGTATTGTCACCGCGGTGGAAGGAAAGGGTGCCACGGCAACGAATCCGAAAATGATGCAACGGCAACATCTCGGTTCCGGTAACTCGTTGAGAGTCCGGTGCAAAAGGTAACGGAGAGCGAGACATGCAAGAGGAAAGGTGGGGCGATCCCGTCACCGGGTTCCCATGGGTCGGCGACGAGGCAACCGAGGAACACGACAAAAGATGGAACGAGCACGATGCACACAAGGGCAAACATTTCATACAACACAACAAGCATCCACGGTTCATCGTCTCGGGTTATACCTTCGGAACCATCGTTCTCGGAGGGGTTCGAGGTCGTCGAGGAACATAGGGGAAGTAGTCGAAGTAGACGTTCTCGTTCATCGGTAGGGGTACTCGTTCCGTAGTGGGAAGTAGTTGTACTCGTTTCATCACCGAAGGTGGTCGTACACGTTCGTTCCGTAGAGGTACTTGGCGCATCGGTAGGGGTACACGGCGACGGTAGACGAACTTGTTCGTAGATGTACTTGGCGCATCCATCGTTATCCGGGGCGACGGTAGTGGTACTTGTTCATGAAGGCGTTCTCGTTCGTAGTTGTTCACTTCTCCGAAGGGGTACTTGTCATCGTGTAGTCGAACTCGACGCATCGGGTAGTCGAACTCGAGGCCGTCGTACAACTTGAATAGGAACTTGACGGAACCAAGGTCTTTGGACTTGCCGATCTTGACGAGCCGTAGGGGTACTTGGCAAATCCGTGAAGTCGCGGTACTTGTCCTTCGAGGCCCTGGAATAAACAACAACGCAACAAAAGGAGATGGCTGCGGGGTGTCCGTCTCCCGCACAGCTCGGGCGGCAGTGAGGAGGAGCGACCAGCAGGGCGGGTGACGAGGCCGCCGAGGAGGAGAGGCGTATGAAGGGGCGACGGCGGATCCTGGTCGAGGAGGAACGGCGCGGCAGGGGTGCTGCAAGACGAGGAGGCGAGGGAGCCTGGCCGGCCCTGGCTAGCGCGATGAGGAAAGGCGCTTGGGGGGGCGACCTGGTGCAGGAGAGGAGGTGCAGGGCGCCTTGGCGACGGACGGCGGCGATCCCTGGCCGCTGGAGGCGATGCGGCGAAGGGCGGAGGCGCGCGGGGCGCTGGAGGACGGGCGCGGTCGCGGGCCTGGGGAGGAGGAGCCGCGGTCAGATGCGCAGGGCCATGGCGCGGTGGCCCTGGCCTGGCGATGCGGCGGCTCTGGACGGGGCTGGAGGCGCTCGAGGGAAAAGAGGAGGCGAGGCGCACGACGGGAGAAAGACCGACGAGGGGATGCGAGGAAGGGAGCGGTCGGGCTGCGAGAGAGGAGCGCGAGGGGAGGAGCGGGGTCGGGCGACGAGATGGGAATCGGGCTGAAGGGGTTCGGGACTCCTGGCGAGGCTCGATGGGAGGAAGGTTCGAGGGGTGGCGTTGGAGGGAGTTAGCGAGGAAGCGATGCGGGACGAGCGATGGGTGCGCTAGGGTTTAGATGAGAATGGGCCAGGAGAGGTTTGGGCCTAAAGGAGATGGGCCAGGGAGGCCTGCTGGGGAGACTGAGGCCCTTATGGCCTAGGAGGGGGAAAAAAGGCTGGGCTGCCTCCGATTCTTTAAATAAAAAAAAACGAAGCCGAAACAAAAAATAGAAGAAGAGGAAAGAAAAAGGTTAGGAGAAGAATTTAGGCAAGAGGGTATTTTCTCGGGCTCATAACAATAAGCGCGGTCCGAGAAAAATAGAAAAGACAAGAACGAGATATAATTCAAACATATTTGAATTTAATTCAAATGGGTTTGAACTAAGACTTGGTTATTGAAGTGTCCAAAAATGTTCGAATTTTTGGAGGAACCTCGATAAAGGGAAAAGAATTATTGGCAAGGTTTTTGAAGGAGAAACTCGAAGTAGGAAAAGCATGGGGAAAATTATGCACGTGTGTTGGTTAATTCCAAACAAGTGGAATATTATTATATATAGCTCCCTAATAATATTGAGAGGCTTTTATATGTTTTAAAGAGAAGACATTCTTCACTCGATTTATATGGACCGAAGGTCCACACGATTTATTTAAGTTGAGATGTAAAAATTAATGACATGATGGCATGATGACATGATGCAATGCAAAAATAAATAACACAGGCAAAATAAAACACACGGGAGATCCCGGAACATCTGGAATCTTCTGGAATCTTCTGGGACGTCGGTCTTCGGGCGTCACAACTCTCCCACACTAACAGAGGATCTCGACCCGAGATCCTAGAGATAGCACCAGGTAAAAACGGAAGAGGAAGGGGTAAAACAAAGTTGCTTCTTCGACAAACGAGTGAAACCAAGAACCTTGAGAGGTTGAACAATCTTGAAAGAAAGAATGCAACGGAGATGAACGAAGATGAAAACACTCCGTTAGAAAGAGTAACAAGGAGCATTACGAGAACCTTGTAGGTTGCAAGACATGAAACAAGAGCTCACGGGTGACGGAAGAATTTCAAAACCACTCCGGTTAACCAAGATTGAGAAGGAATAAGAACGGAATAATTTGGGCAGCACTCCGTCTGAAAATGGAAGGAATTAACATGAACTTGAGAAGATGGGATAATACTTGATGAAAACAACAACACACAGCCTCCGGAACATTGAAAGAATGGCACAAGGGGTAAGAAAGATTCAGACAGCACTCTGGTTGAAAAGAGAGGAAAAACTTGATAAAAGACGGAACTGAATGAAGAATACAACACTCCGGTTAAATGATAAGCAAGGGAAAAAACATGATCTCGATATGTCAAGATGATGGTTCGAAGATAGCAATATCACAAAGCCTCCGGAACTAATAATGGAGTGAAAAGATCGAAGAAGAATAACATCTTCAACTAGAAATGATTTTGAAGGCATCCTTACGAAGAAGGGTTGAACGGAGTTGATTTAAAAAAATCAACAACGAAAACGAATAAGCTTGAAGTGGGCTTTTGGAAAACATCTCAAAATTAAGAGGTGACAACCAGCCACTGGCGAAAACATTTGATTGGAATGAGATCATTAAGGAGATGATAAACTTATTTCACCGGAATGATAAATGAAGAATTTGGGTCATTTATAAGCACCATAATAGCAACAATCCTTAGGGAAAGCTTATAGGTGTAATACAACCCAAGATTACTCCAACGAATAAATTGAAGGGTTGAAAACATCTCCTGAACAAAGAAAAAGTGATGGGTTTAAATATTTCATTCTTGATAACTCGTGAATCATAAAACATGAAGGAATTGTCAAGAATGACATAACACCATCTGAAAAAGATAAGGTAGAGCGGATTGCAATTGGAAAGCATGAAGAAGAATGCTTGAGCTCCACAAGAATCTTGATGAAGACTTCGAGGATGAATTAAATCATGATGAACCACCATGAAAACTCCGGTAATGACAACATGAGAAGTGAAAGATGAAAAGAATAAGATTCAAGGCCTGCGATGAATTAGATGGAGCTTTGAAATGATACTTGAAATAACTTGGAGCTCCGGAAAACAAGATGAACAACTTAGAACCGAGAATATGATATGATGAACAAGCTCCGAAGGAAGGGATTAACCTCTTGGAAGAAACTAGAATAAGATTTATGTTATGCATATCCTTCACCAATTAAATTGATGACAAGCAAACGGATTTGGCATACTACTTTTTCTCGTTGGAAAGAATTAAAGAGATCTCGCACAAGCTTGGGTAAATCTTCAACGAACCACCGGTAGGATTATGAAAAAACAAATGAATTAAAAACGATAACAACGGAAGAGTAAACTTGAAAGAACCACCGTAAGAGAAAAGGGAGACGAACGAAGAGGCATCAATGAAAAATATTTGGAGAACGAAGTTGAAAACTGAGAACGAAGAAATATTCTGAAATGATGGCCTTCGGAGGATCACAAAGAAAAGAATTCATGAAATGCTTCGGACGGTATAAAAGAATTCCTCACAATCGGAACAATAATGAGGATGGCATGAAGCTAGAACTACGAATCTTCAAGAGAAGGGCCAAGATTTAAGAGAAACTCTTCTCCGGTCTCCAAATGCTGAGAATGAAGACGAGAAAAGCCATAAGAATTGTTGAGCACTCCGGAATGAAGAATTAAAAGGTTGAACCAATGATGAAAAAGAATTTGAAAGCGATCTTGGAGAAGGCATGTGACTGATGGAAATCATTCTTACGTCACACTTTGAAAAGAATTCTCCGGAAAAAGAAGAGTCAGGTAAGATCCTGGGAAAAAGACCTATGGGTTAGGGCCCACTCAAAGAAATCACCGTTGGAAAATATTGCTGAAGAGATATTGCACCGGTTGAATTAAATGGCTTGAATAAGATGATAATTCTCAAAATAATTTGACAGGATTAAGAATGGAAACACAAATCTTCTGAGATATCTTCAACACTCCGGATATGAATAACAAGAGGAGAATGATTAATTGATGTACCGGAATAAGAAAGCATTGTGAAATGAGGAGAAGGATAAGATCAACACCGAAATCTTGAATTACATACACCGGTAGAATTTGAGAACAAAAGAATGAAGAACTTGACGCTCTTGATCTTCTTCACGATAAATCACCGGATAAGAACATTGAAGGAAAAGAATGAAAAAACATCACATGAATAAAATCATCTGAGAATTTCTGGCTCCAAGAAGAAGAAGGGTGGGAGGGTGGGGAAAACAAAGACAACTTGGAATGAATGAAACAGACAACTCGTCAGATTTCTCAACAGCGTCCGTATGAAATAACTTGAAGAGAAGGCACACCGGTTGAAAAGGATTAACATGAAGATCTTGATGGTTAAGAAGAATTAGCACTCCCATAGAAATATGAGAACACCAATTAGGAAGGGTATGGAATCAACATTTGACATCGAAGCAACTCGAATACCAGAATCAACAAGAACAAAGGATAGATATGCAACATGATCTTCACAATATCATCCGAACAGAGAATTGAACGAATGAATTACGTAGGTACATCAACTTGTCGAGAAGCCACTTGGGAGAACAAAAGGTAAATAAAAAGGAACAAGGATCAGATAGAACAAATACAAGATAGAAGCTTCGTTCGACATATTCGTGCTGAAAGCTCATGAACGCGTTACAAAAGGGTTTTGCAATCCCCGGATCAGCATAGCCAAGGACCCTTTAAGATGCAACTCCCGATCGGAACAAGCCCATAAAACCACTTCACTCAATGTAGAACCCCAAACTTCAAATCATGCATCCGTTGGAAGAATGCCTAGAACTACTAGATGAACCCACCTATTAATTTCCGAAAGTTTCCAGTTATGCAATCAGGTGTTGGGGATACAGGGGAAGCACCGCGCAATCAACTCTAAACCTACATCCAGCTGTATCCATCCTTCAACACATAACCAGTTGTTCTCGGAAACCGTTTACCTCGGACCTTCGAAACGCATCCACTATACAAGCTATGGCAATACTCCCGAACTACCTCCCCAGTACAGGGTGATGTCGGGGTTATCTTGCCACTAACCGCATAGGAGAGTTTTCGATGTTGGCCGTCTTAAGTATTCTAGTACTGTCGCGATGGATTTGTGCCGACAACACCTCGGAGCTCAACTCCCCGGGACACTGCCACAACCCCTAATGATAGGAGGCATCGAGAACAATGTTCTCGTCACAAAGACATCGAAACAATCCAAACAATACTCGCGAGATCCTAAAAAAAATTTGGTGCGATTTTTGAAAGTAGAAGAGGCAAGAGTAATCGTCAGGAGTCCTCACCAGAGAGAAAGGGGATGAGAAGCAAAACAAATCCTACTCTCCGATATATATATATAGGACTCAAAACATTTTCAATGTGTGCCTAGACTCATCCGTCAACGATTCGATCAATCAGTGGGGGCTTCTAGGTCGGAGAAGGCTCTGAATACCAACTTGTAATGCCCAGGATGGGACTATACCTCCTACGTGTCGGGGCACGACTTAAAGGTATAAGCCCATCCTAGAATGATCTCAAGTTTGGTATCTTTGCACGACTCATGTAAAAGAGGGATTAAATTGCAAAAGGAGATAGTTGGCTTACACTCGCCACTTCACACAATACATTACATGAGCAAAACATCATTCAAAACATCACAACCCGACTACGGGTGAAGATCCAAAAGAAAGATACCAAAACAACATAAAGCCACAGGTCAGGATCGAATCCTAGTAGAAGAACCACTACTGATCGTCGAAACGTCACAAGCATACGGCCAAACTCTTCATCGAACTCCCAGTGAAGTACTTGAACCAGCTCCTGTATCAAACTCGGCTGGACCTGCATCTGGTGTGGTGAAGTAACTGTGAGACACAGAGGACTCAGCAATCCCGTTCCTGGGTAACACGACTATTTAAGCCTTGGGTGAGGACAAGGCTGAAGAAAGAACAAGAGGTGAAGGAACAACAAGAGTCTGCAGCAGCAACTAGCACTAACTTACGTAAAAGAGAGCGAGAAGAGAAGGCGCATCGGTCGAGAGATGATCACGAAGTGATCCTAACTAAAGCACGTCAAACATAACCCCCACCGTGTTCATCTCCCGAATCCCTTTCGGAAAATGACAGTCACGGTACACACGCTGTAGTGTATTGGAACATGGTGTCAAGTTATCTACAACCGGATATTAACAAGCTCCCATCTGCCACATAACCGCGGGCACGGCTTTCGAAAGTTCAAACCCTACAGGGGTGTTCCAACTTGGCCCATTACAAGCCCACGATCCGCGGAGTCGCAACTCCAAAGTGGGAAGACCCGAGTATTCTCGGAATCCCGTGCTCAAGATAATCCGAACTAAGGTAAGGCTAATCCAGCAAATCCTCCCGGCATGTCGACACCCTGATAGTAGCCGCGCGTATCTAAGTCTCAGGACACGACCGGATGGGTGATGCTACAGGTTTTTACCAGACCTTGAGTTTCCTCGAGGTGGCCCTGCAAGACCCCCAGTTCGTACCAACACTCATGTGGAGCACTGGCCCGGGGTTGTTGAATTAAAATAAAAGGGATAGCTAGTCCCTATGCAAGTTTTATTAGTTATTAGGCGAATAGTACCAAATGTTGGGACTTGCTGGAAAAGACTTAGCACTTAGCGGTTTATCAAGGGGGTCCCATACACCCCAACCGTGTTAGGAACGCATAATCAAGGAACATAACACCGGTTTATACGGTTCCTAACGGCATGAGTCGAACAAATCACCAAGCAAAAGGCTTAGCCTTCCACCCTTGCCAATATATAGATGATTTCATTTAAGCATTTATATAGTGTGATATAACCCAACAACTTCAACATGAAGCAAGCATCTTCAATCTTCACCTGCAACTAGCAATGCTATAAGAAGGGCTGAGCGAAGCCTACGTATAGCCAATCAAAGGTTTGCATAGGTAGGGTGGTTAAACAGGTTCATGGTTACAATAGGAGGCTGACAGGAAAACATGGGCATCGAGGCAAAACTATAGATCGAGACTTCTAGCAATAGGCAAAAATAGTAATGGTATCCGGGTTCGGTCATCTTGCATGGAATTCCGCAAGGGAGAAGAACGGATCCACGAAGTAGACGGAGCAACATAGACGAGAGAATCCTCACAACTCCGGAACGAAACCGAAGCTATCAAGAGAAGCAAACCGGAAAGAAACAAACAACACGGTAAACACACAAGCATAAACATGGCATACGATGCACATTCAAGTATGATGCATGTCCGGTTTAAATATGCATGGCATGGCAAAGTGCACAAACAAATCTACAAGTTAAGTGGAGATCAATATGCAACGAGTTGCATATTGACGAAACACCACATTTTAATTATTTAATTGACTCTCGTTTATTTACAAGACAAGATTAAATGTTTTTAACATGGCAAGAGGTGAAGCAAAAAGAAACTACACTATTTAGGCATTTTAAATGAGGCCGGAAATAACAACAACAATTCCGGAAAATCCCCATGAGCATGTTTAGCAATTATTAGCAAACAACAATTAAACATTCAAAGGTTGTTAACATGATGCGGATGACATGATCAAGTTTATGCAATTTTATTAAAGAGTTAACAAGAAGAAGACATGAAGTATTGTCACCGCGGTGGAAGGAAAGGGTGCCACGGCAACGAATCCGAAAATGATGCAACGGCAACATCTCGGTTCCGGTAACTCGTTGAGAGTCCGGTGCAAAAGGTAACGGAGAGCGAGACATGCAAGAGGAAAGGTGGGGCGATCCCGTCACCGGGTTCCCACGGGTCGGCGACGAGGCAACCGAGGAACACGACAAAAGATGGAACGAGCACGATGCACACACGGGCAAACATTTCATACAACACAACAAGCATCCACGGTTCATCGTCTCGGGTTATACCTTCGAAACCATCGTTCTCGGAGGGGTTCGAGGTCGTCGAGGAACGTAGGGGAAGTAGTCGAAGTAGACGTTCTCGTTCATCGGTAGGGGTACTCGTTCCGTAGTGGGAAGTAGTTGTACTCGTTTCATCACCGAAGGTGGTCGTACACGTTCGTTCCGTAGAGGTACTTGGCGCATCGGTAGGGGTACACGGCGACGGTAGACGAACTCGTTCGTAGATGTACTTGGCGCATCCATCGTTATCCGGGGCGACGGTAGTGGTACTTGTTCATGAAGGCGTTCTCGTTCGTAGTTGTTCACTTCTCCGAAGGGGTACTTGTCATCGTGTAGTCGAACTCGACGCATCGGGTAGTCGAACTCGAGGTCGTCGTACAACTTGAAGAGGAACTTGACGGAACCAAGGTCTTTGGACTTGCCGATCTTGACGAGCCGTAGGGGTACTTGGCGAATCCGTGAAGTCACGGTACTTGTCCTTCGAGGCCCTGGAATAAACAACAACGCAACAAAAGGAGATGGCTGCGGGGTGTCCGTCTCCCGCACAGCTCGGGCGGCAGTGAGGAGGAGCGACCAGCAGGGCGGGTGACGAGGCCACCGAGGAGGAGAGGCGTCCGAAGGGGCGACGGCGGATCCTGGTCGAGGAGGAACGGCGCGGCAGGGGTGCTGCAAGACGAGGAGGCGAGGGAGCCTGGCCGGCCCTGGCTCGCGCGATGAGGAAAGGCGCTTGGGGGCGACCTGGTGCAGGAGAGGAGGTGCAGGGCGCCTTGGCGACGGACGGCGGCGATCCCTGGCCGCTGGAGGCGATGCGGCGAAGGGCGGAGGCGCGCGGGGCGCTGGAGGACGGGCGCGGTCGCGGGCCTGGGGAGGAGGAGCCGCGGTCAGATGCGCAGGGCCATGGCGTGGTGGCCCTGGCCTGGCGATGCGGCGGCTCTGGACGGGGATGTAGGCGCTCGAGGGAAAAGAGGAGGCGAGGCGCACGACGGGAGAAAGACCGACGAGGGGATGCGAGGAAGGGAGCGGTCGGGCTGTGAGAGAGGAGTGCGAGGGGAGGAGCGGGGCCGGGCGACGAGATGGGAATCGGGCTGAAGGGGTTCGGGTCTCCTGGCGAGGCTCGATGGGAGGAAGGTTCGAGGGGTGGCGGCGGAGGGAGTTAGCGAGGGAGCGATGCGGGACGAGCGATGGGTGCGCTAGGGTTTAGATGAGAATGGGCCAGGAGAGGTTTGGGCCTGAAGGAGATGGGCCAGGGAGGCCTGCTGGGGAGACTGAGGCCCTTATGGCCTAGGAGGGGGGAAAAAGGCTGGGCTGCCTCCGATTCTTTAAATAAAAAAAACGAAGCCGAAACAAAAAATAGAAGAAGAGGAAAGAAAAAGGTTAGGAGAAGAATTTAGGCTAGAGGGTATTTTCTCGGGCTCATAACAATAAGCGCGGTCCGAGAAAAATAGAAAAGACAAGAACGAGATATAATTCAAACATATTTGAATTTAATTCAAATGGGTTTGAACTAAGACTTGGTTATTGAAGTGTCCAAAAATGTTCGAATTTTTGGAGGAACCTCGATAAATGGGAAAAGAATTATTGGCAAGGTTTTTGAAGGAGAAACTCGAAGTAGGAAAAGCATGGGGAAAATTATGCACGTGTGTTGGTTAATTCCAAACAAATGGAATATTACTATATATAGCTCCCTAATAATATTGAGAGGCTTTTGTATGTTTTAAAGAGAAGACATTCTTCCCTCAATTTAAGTGGACCGAAGGTCCACACGATTTATTTAAGTTGAGATGTAAAAATTAATGACATGATGGCATGATGACATGATGCAATGCAAAAATAAATAACACAAGCAAAATAAAACACACGGGAGATCCCGGAACATCTGGAATTTTCTGGAATCTTCTGGGACGTCGGTCTTCGGGCGTCACACTCGCCCAGCCCAACGCTGGCCTCGCCAGGCCCACGGGCGCCAGCCTCGCCCGGCTCCATGCCGACCTCGCCCGACCCGACGGCTGCCGCCTCGCCCGGCCTGGCACCGGCCTTGCCCGACTTGTCAGTCCCGTCGCCTGGGTCGACTATTGCCTCGACTGGCCCAGGGGTGCAGTCGCCTGCCCTGGCCAGCCCCATCTCGGCCTCTAGTGAGTCGGCCAGCCCTGGCTCGACCTCCCGTGGGCTGGAGTTGCCTGGCTCAACGTCGCTAGTTTCTCTGGCGTTGGCATCGTCATCGTCACCTGCTGCATTGGTGTTGCCAGCACAGCCTGCTATCACCCTTCGTCCTCGAACACGGAGCCAATCCGGTATTTTTCGTCCGAAGGAACGCAAGGATGGGACTGTTGCATGGCTTGATGCATGCATGGCTCATACTGTTGCCGATCCCACTGCAGAGCCTCGTCGCTTTCAGGCTGCGCTGAGTATTCCTCACTGGCGTGCTGCAATGGAACAAGAGTTTCAAGCTCTACAAAAGAATGACACTTGGCAACGTGTTCCTCTAGTGTTTGGCGTCAATGTCATTGATTCCAAGTGGGTTTTTAAAGTCAAGAGACATGTTGATGGTTCTATAGAACGCTACAAGGCACGGCCAGTCGCCAAGGGCTTCAAATAGAGGTATGGTCCTGATTATGAAGACACGTTCAGTCCAGTCATCAAGCCTACTACCATTTGTTTGCTGGTGTCTCTTGTTGTTACTCGCGGATGGTTTCTTCGTCAGCTTGATGTGCAGAACACTTTCCTACATGGAATTCTGGAGGAGGAGGTTTATATGCATCAGCCGCCTGGTTTTGTTGATCCAGCACATCCTCATCATCTTTGTCGTATGGTTAAGGCGCTGTATGGACTCAAACAGGCTCCTCGTGCGTGGCATGCTCGCCTTGGATCTGTTCTTCGGGCTCTTGGGTTTACTCCCTCCACTGCTGACACGTCACTATTTCTCCTACAACGTCCTGAGGTTACGATGTATCTCCTGAGAATGTTGATGACATCATTCTCATCAGTTCCTCCGATGTTGCTGCTGATCGTCTTGTCACTACACTCAGTGGTGATTTTGCTGTCAAGGATTTAGGTGCTCTGCATTTTTTTCCTTGGTTTGGAGGTTTCACGGTCTTCAGTTGGGTTGACTCTTACTCAGAAGAAGTACTCCTTGGACTTGTTGCGGCGTGTTGGAATGCTCAAATGCAAACATGCTATCACTCCTATGTCTGCCACTGATCGGTTGCCTGCTCTTGATGGAGACTCTCTCTCGTCTGATGATGCTACTGAGTTTCGCAGTCTCGTTGGTGGTCTGCAATACCTTACTAATACCATGCCTGATGTCTCCTATGCAGTCAACCGTGTGTGTCAATTCCTGCATGCACCCAGGACATCTCATTGATCAGCTGTGAAGCGTATTTTGCGTTATGTCTGTCTTACTGCCTCCTATGGTTTGGTTCTTCAGCCTGCACCGTCGTCTGAGCTCATAGCTTTTTCAGATGCAGATTGGGCTGGTAGTCCTGATGACATGCGATCCACGGGGGGTTATGCGGTATTCCTGGGTTCTAACTTGATCGCCTGGAATGCTCGCAAGCAAGCAACAGTGTTTCACAGTAGTACTAAAGCTGAGTACAAAGCAGTTGTTGATGCGACTGCTGAGATCATATGGGTACAGTCTTTATTGAGAGAGTTGAGAGTCCCTCAAGCCCGCCCTCCAGTTATGTGGTGTGACAACATCGGTGCTACATATCTTTCATCTAATCCGGTGTTTCGTGCTCGGAGAAAGCACATTGAGCCCGACTATCATTTTGTTCGGGAACGTGTTGCACGGAAACTACTTTGTATCAAGTTCATCTCCTCAAAGGATCAACTTACTGACATCTTCACGAAGCTTCTTCCACAACCACAGTTTGTAGGTTGTAGGCGCAATCTTAACTTGCTTTGTACTTCAGGCCATAGTTAAGATTGAGGGAGGGTGTTACACTGTATATACGTAGCCTCTGTACACATATTGTAACATTGTATTGTACCCCTTGCTACCTCTATATAATGAGATAGCCACACCTCGTTTAGGGTGTCGAGCAGTTTCCCAAATCATATGTTTTACACACAGTGTGTGCACGAGCTACTTGCCCGCAGGAGCAATAACACACACGAGGAGAACAGCGGTCACAAGGACGAGCGCATGTGAGGCCATTATACACGTATATGTTTCTCACTATGTTTGGGGAATGATGATTTTAGGGAGCAAAGTGGCGAAGTTCTTCTCTCGGCATGGGATACCATGAGCAACTGCGTACAAGCTTCAGTCAGAGGTCATTTCTGCAATCACACAATTTACAGAGAGCATGTCACACCTTCACAATATTGCCACTGCTTTTCATCACCAACTAAAGGCCAGTGCTCCAGAGGCCCGTATTCAAAAGATTCATCGTCAAGACACTCAGGTAGCCCATGAGCCTGATTAACTACTGTGCACGGTTCACCTGTTGATTGTTGCGCCATGATTCATGGCAGAAATGACCTCAAAACTACTCTACAACCCTACTACAATGTAAATCACCCATACACCATTTCGGAAAAAAAATCACCCATACTTTTTTTCATATGATTCAAATATTGTATCAATTTTATGTTTTGAACATGAGTCAGATTTGTGATCTGTTTGCACATTTGAATTTCCGGTAATGAAGTATTACAAACAAAGTCAATCTTGAATATGTTTGGACAAGATTTAAATTTTGAATACGAAAACATGATGGGACTTTATGAAACTAAGTGATACATGATACAAAATAACCTAATAAAACTTGGTAATATTGTTATATGACATTTTAGTTTGTTATATTATATTTCATCTTGTACCATAGTGTATCATGTCTTTGAATTGTGTGTCAAAGTGATGGATAGGGAACTTGCTGAAACTTGGAGAAACTTGGTGCATCATAATGTTCGTCGGTATAGAACTTGATGAAAACTCAATATACGCTTCACGCAGAACAATATTATTTCACTATGTATCATCGAGTTTCATTGTGTTTCATATTTCAGTTTTTAAAACTTGTCAAAATGTATTCAAAAGTGGTCTTGTTTCAAAGTACTCATCGCGAAGAACACAAAGATGCAGTCGGGTCATAAATTAGATGTTTGACTCAATGGATAAAGTAGATTTCAACTTTGAAATCAAATGAAAAATGCATGGATTGGTGGTCTATATATATGTAGTGTGAGAGGGAAATGAGGAGAGAAATTGACCATGTATGGGACCCATACACGGGACCTCTCATGGACGGTAGAATCTCTTTTCTTGGTGGCCCATAAGGTAGCTCAATTAGGTCATGCAGAGTCGCGTGGGGTGCGTTGCACGGGACAGTGTTGATTTATATATTTATCACGGAATTATTCTGGATGCGGCCGACACTGCTGATCTTCTTCTCAGAGGACTGTCGGAGGCTTCACCATGCCTCCCGGGAGGGGAAACTTCACCATTGGTTCCATCAACCCCTTCTCCCTCATCGCCGCCATGTGACGAGATTTTTTTTCCTTGCGCTCCTTCAGCGTGTTATAGAGAGTAGTAAAGACCCAAAGAACTCACATATGTCTGCATTTTTCATGATTGCTTGCTTCCTTTCGTTACTTCATATTTGGCAACTCTGGGGTATTTACTACTTTGTGTAACTCTACTGCTACGTACACCAGTCCATTCACTAGATTGTCATTGGTAGAAATTTCTTTGAGCAAGTACTTGTTTTCATATGTGGTTGAATTGACAGCTCAATTGATAAAGCTTATAAGTATTCTCTCGCTTCCATCGCGTCGAATATAAATCAGAGTTGTAATATTCGCAACGAAGACCGTTGTGATTCTCTACACTTGTGGGCAGCTCACATGTTGACCAGCTTGTTGTCGGCTACTCATTTCTTTTCGCAACTCCTCTAACCGAACAAAGGTTTGTTTTCCTTTCAAGTTTTTTCAATAAATATATAGAAATGGAAAGAAAGTAAATTCTTTCTCCAGAGATACAACAGAAAAAGAACTTTATGGAGTTTGGAAAATAAGAAAGGGAGAAAAGAAGCTAAAACAAATTTTCTGCTGCATTTGGATAGAACTGAACAGAAACCGTTGTCCAGAAAAGCACAAGGAAAAAAAGATGCCACATATTTAATTGTCTTTGTTGCCTCCAAAATATGGATTCTGTTTCAACCATTATCATATTTTGATATCCAACCAACCACATATAAAACACACTGAAAGCAAAGATGGGTCTAAAACGGCTGGAAACAACAACAACAATACTCCTTCACATGAAAGAAGGATGAGAGAGACAAACTTTGACGAGATGAAAAAAAAAGTCAAAGATCTCGACGTGTTGTGATGTGTGTCGTTAAAGGACGGGTATGCTAGCATCGATGCCTATCAAAAGATCATATCTGAAGCTCTTAGCTAGCATGTGATGTCTGACGACCATGGGTGACTGACATGTGAGCCAACTTATTGTTGGCCACCCATTTCTTTACGCAACTCTTATAACGACATTGCAAGTTTTGTCAAAAAGAAAGGTATAAAAAGGAAGAAAGAAAATTGCTTGCAAGATAAGTATAACGGAAAAAAGAGCTTTGTTGAGTTGCAAAAATAAGAAAAAGGAAACAGAAAAGCTAATATGGTTTTCTGCCGCATCATGGATAGAACTGAACTGAACTGAATCTGTTGGCCGCAAAAAGCACAAAGGAAAAAGAAAGTCTTTCTCTTCTTCCTTCCTTCCTTGCATACAAAATGCCAATGCCGATGCGAGCGATGCTGCTCCGCCACCTCAGTCCCCCCTCCGCCCTACCCAATCCCCGGCGCTCCCCCGCCTCCTCGCCGCAGCGGATACCGGCGAGGGCCCGGCCACCGCCGCTGCATTCCGCCCGCGCCACCGCGCCCGGGGCCCGGAGGACGCCCATGGCGGTCGGGGAGACCGGCGCCTCCGTCTCCGCCTCCGAGGCCGAGGCCGCGGCCACCCAGGTGCCCATCCTCCTCCCCCATGCCCGCCTCTCTCTCCCCATTACGAACCGCCCGTCGCTTTCGCCCCCATCCATTCCCGCCGAATCACATGGCCGCCCCCATGGCAGCCGCACCACACGGCTGGCCTTGGCTCCGCTGCTGCTCTAACAAAATGATGTTGATTGTTGGGCTGTGCCGCGCAGGAGTTCATGCCGGACGCCAGGGCGTACTGGGTGACGAGCGACATCATCGCCTGGAACGTCGGCGAGCAGGAAGCGGCGTCCGTCTGCCTGTACGCCAGCAGAGCCGCCGCGATGGGCCTCTCGCGGTCGAATGGCGGCATCCAAGGTACGTACGCAGGCCGATTAAGTTCGTCCTGGATGCCGGGCTCTCAGCCTGAACCTGAACCTGATGGTTGTGACTGAAACCCGTCGCTGGTGTGATGATGTGTCAGGCTACGACTCCAAAGTTGAGCTGCAACCGGAGAGCGCCGGGCTCCCGGAAACCGTAAGACGCGCCATGGGTTCCCTGTGCTGTGATCATCTCTTGATTGTGCTTCATGCAGTGTCCGGTGATAAAGTTCAGTTTATTGAACCTAGAGTGCCATTTGCAATATGTTTCAGGTGACCCAGAAGTTCCCTTTCATCAGCAGTTACAGAGCGTTCAGAGTCCCGAGCTCTGTCGACGTCGCCGGCCTCGTGAAATGCCAACTGGTCGTCGCTTCTTTCGGTGGTAATTCTGGACTCTTTGCACCCTTACTTGCAGATTCAGATATGGGTGTCAAATTCTCCAGAGAAGTAAAGAAACAGAGCAAGATCCTGACATACTTCTTGTGTGCAGCTGACGGGAAACACGTAGATGTTACAGGACTGCAGTTACCCGGCGTACTGGATGACATGTTCGCGTACACAGGACCGCTCGGTGCGGTTTTCAGCGAGGAATCCGTGAGCCTGCACCTTTGGGCTCCTACAGCACAGGTTTGGCCTCTGAAGACCACGCATTTTACCATCTCAAGTGTCGGCTCCAGTTCTGTACTGTCCCCTCTTATATGTAAAATGTCCCCAATATATCTTGCAGGATGTGAGTGTGTGCTTCTTTGATGGTCCAGCGGGCCCTGTGCTGGAGACGGTCCAGCTCGAGGAGACAAATGGTGTTTGGAGTGTTACTGGACCAAGAGAGTGGGAAAACCGGTACTACTTGTATGAAGTCGACGTGTATCATCCAACTAAGGCGCAAGTTCTGAAATGTTTAGCTGGTGACCCGTATGCTAGAGGGTATGTGGCTATGCACATTTCAGTTATGTAGCTCATGGAGAGGACTTTCCGAAAAAGAAAAGAAAAAGATTGAGGTGGAGGAAGAAATTAACATGTTGTTTATTTGATCAGCCTTTCCGCAAATGGTGCGCGGACCTGGTTGGTTGACATTAAGAGTGAAACACTGAAGCCAGCTTCCTGGGATGAATTGGCCGATGAGAAGCCAAAACTTGATTCCTTCTCTGACATAACCATCTACGAATTGCACATTCGTGATTTCAGGTGAATTGTGCTGCTTGATTTACACAACTAAAAATCTGGTGGGTTTATGCATATTCATCTTTGGAATTTACCTGTCTGTTCCCTGTGCTTTCAATTACAGCGCCCAAGATGGCACAGTGGACAGTGACTCTCGTGGAGGATTTCGTGCATTTGCATATCAGGTCCTCAGAGTTAATTTACCAGAAGACTGATATATTGCATTGCCTTTTTTCAAAAGTATCCCATGCTTATTGCATTTTGGAACCTGTGGTACAGGCCTCTGCAGGAATGCAGCACCTACGGAAATTGTCTGATGCTGGTTTAACTCATGTGCATTTGTTGCCAAGCTTTCATTTTGCTGGCGTTGACGACATTAAGAGTAACTGGAAATTTGTCGGTAAGGAAATACCTTCTCTATCTTTCACTAGACAACAAGGCACTGTTGAGCTTTTGCTATATATATCTCTTTTTTTTTGTTGGATAGCAATGAGTGACGACTATTAATAAGTACTTATTGGTTTAAACTGCAAGTCTTCATTTTTGTCTTATTTACTTCAGATTAACTTATTTGGTTATATGGAACTTCATTTACTCTGGCAGATGAGTGTGAACTAGCAACATTCCCTCCAGGATCAGATATGCAACAAGCAGCTGTAGTAGCTATTCAGGAAGATGACCCTTACAATTGGGGGTATTCATTTCACACTTCTTTTTCTCTCAAACATTCCAGATACTAATGTATCGTGGTGGTGTTAATATAGGAAAGTTAGTTATGTTCTTGCGAGTAAAATATTCTTACATATGGTCATATGCATGCTAAAGGTATAACCCTGTGCTCTGGGGGGTTCCAAAAGGAAGCTATGCAAGTGACCCTGATGGCCCGAGTCGCATTATTGAATACCGTCAGATGGTGCAGGTGTGTTTTCCTTTTTAACCCTGCGAATATGTGACCCTTCTTGTAAGATAGGATTCCAAAAGGAACTACTGTGCGTTTGGACTACTTCCCACAAAATTCATGTATTCTATATAAGACCACCAATTCGAACACGTGCTAACTTGGAGCGCTCAGCCTTTTGTAGTAACTGAAGGTGGTAAATGTGGTTAGCTCGATGCAGGATACATGTTACTTCTCTGATAAATTTTGTACTGCAGGCCCTCAATCGCATAGGCCTTCGTGTTGTCATGGATGTTGTATACAATCATCTAGACTCAAGTGGCCCCTGCGGTATCAGCTCAGTGCTTGACAAGGTTGTTACCTTTGAAAATAATATTTTGTTCATAATTATTGCAGCTTAAATTACAACCATTGGTTTTCTTCCAATAAAGTTTACAACATTTCTTTGTCATGTTAGAAGTCAACTTAAACTATTATTCCATTTGAACTGGTCCACCCAAGAGCATTTTTGTCACATCTTTAAGTACCACCAGTCATGCTACATAGTGTACACAGTGATAGAAATATGTAAAATTCTTGTTTCAAAGAAATGGCAAGTAATAAAATGCTTACCCTCCTGTGTTCATTGTTCCAGAAATGTGCTTGTAGATCTAACAAAATACATGTCAATTGATCTGCTTTGACATGTTTTGGACCTTTCTAATGTGTCTTCTTTCTTTTTCTTTGTATGGGATATTTACAGATCGTTCCTGGGTACTATGTTAGAAGGGATACCAATGGCCAGATTGAGAACAGTGCAGCTATGAACAATACAGCAAGTGAGCATTTCATGGTTGATAGGTTAATCGTGGATGACCTTGTGAACTGGGCAGTGAACTACAAGGTGAGTTGGCTGTGGTGACAGTATTCTAATTATGTTATGATAATACCATTCATTTCAGACTTACTGATTCTAAATGAGATCATCGTACTTGGTGGCTTAGTGCCATCAGCCGCGTTATGCACAGGAAAATGCATGCATTCATGACAGAGTTTTCGTTCTTCCCGTTCCTTGTTGTATGAACAGTTTCATGTTGTTTACATGACGTTCCTTCTCATAATGCTTGTTAACCATCATATAACTGTGGTCTTAGGTTGACGGGTTCAGATTTGATCTTATGGGCCATATCATGAAACACACCATGGTAAGTAAGCTCATATCCTTTCTGAGTTAAATATCATGTTGATTTGCTGCTTAAATACATCTTTTTCTTTGACCCCCATGATTTAGTAAAGTATTGCTCATTATCACTTCCACTAGAAAGGACATAGCAATTTCCTTTTTGTGACTATGTGGCCTATATGATTGCACAGAATGGTTGTACACATTTGGCTTCTTTTTTTGTTAAGTGCATCGCACTGCAGCTGGATGACCTTTTTTTAATATAAATACAGATGAGAGCAAAATCTGCTCTTCAAAGCCTTACAAAGGATGCAGATGGAGTTGATGGTTCAAAAATATACTTGTGAGAAATGAGATTGCTCAGTTTCATAGCAACCAGTTTCTATGGCAGGAGCAAACATTCTCCCTGTATTGGACTAATCAGGGCGATGGCATTGCCACAGGTATGGTGAAGGATGGGACTTCGCTGAAGTTGCACGCAATCAACGTGGAATAAATGGATCCCAGCTTAATATGAGTGGAACAGGGATTGGTAGGTAAGTCTGAATTTATTACCAACTTACTATCTGCCATGAGAATTTGTTACAACTTTCGGTGTTCATCAGCAACTTGTTCTTTACCATATGTACATTTAAATTAACCAATTGGTCAGTTATGGAACATACCTCCAAGCTATAACAAGATTTTTACATTGAACAATAAAATTAAAAGGGAACTTTATTGTCTCGTCAATCTCCTGTGTTGTCAGAACTTTGAAGCTGTGACACAAAATACCAGAGTTCGCTTTTATATTTCAGTAAATAGCCAGTATGGGTAATTTATTTTGGTGTTTGTTCTACATCAACTATTTTTTCTATACAACATAGTAATATCCATACTGTCATACTTTTCAGCTTCAATGATAGAATCCGGGATGCTGTTAATGGGGGCAATCCATTTGGTAATCCACTACAGCAAGGCTTTAATACTGGTCTGTTCTTAGAGGTATGTTTATGTCCTTTATGCTGGTGCCCTTCCCGAAAATGAAAGTTATGTATGACATTTCAGTAACCAGTTTCTTGCTTTCATCATTCATAAGTAATACAGTTTCCTGAAGTTGGGGAATTCTCTAGGGTTAAGCCATTTTCTGAAACTCATAGAGGTTCCTATTTTCTGTAATCAAGTCGCTGACTGTAGTTACCTTAAGGTTCCTAACTTTCCATTAATTAGTGATGTGCACCATTAGACCTCAGTACCTGTACCTCAGAGGCCATGTACTCAAGTATCATCTTTTTTTTTGGGGGGGAAATGCAAAAGCCTTGCTTATCGATGCACTGATAGAGAAAAAATTATGTGCAAGCCCAAGAGGGCAAAACCCCATAAGTTAACACAACACCATAAATACTAGGCACTGCCGGGAGGAGCACTGCCAGCCCAACCACCCCTGCTAATGCCCATTGTCTGGCCTCAACCTTGATAATGGCGAGCAAGCTGCAACTCTGGGCCTCTCATTTCTCAGCCACATGTTTTGTTATGGTCTCTGCTAGGACTGAGCATGCATCCTCAGTTATGGACTATTTTTGAGGTTTATTGAACTAGTTAGCTACTATTTGGTGTGCCCTAGCTGGGACTACGAGGTCTCAAGTCTGAACTGGAGCTGCGATGCAGAAATGCACTTTACTACATTGTGTTTAAAATATTTTTGGATTAGCTCCCAGAATTCCAAGTGTTAATTATTTGGTATTTGCCCATTCGCGCAGCCAAATGGGTTTTATCAGGGCAATGAAGCAGATACCAGGCGCTCGCTCGCTACTTACGCTGACCAAATACAGGTAGGCTATCAGTATTCATGTTCCTATAAGTTTGCTCACTGGTTGAATATTAATTTGCTTTTTACCTATCAATTTAATGCAAAATTGAATGTTATTAGTGTTCTGCTTAATAAGTTTGCCAGGCAAGATGAAATTATTTTCTTTTCCTTTTCTTTCAGATTGGACTAGCTGGTAATCTGAGGGATTATGTACTAATAACTCATACTGGAGAAGCTAAGAAGGGATCAGAAATTCACACTTTCGATGGATTACCAGTCGGCTATACTTCGTCCCCAATAGAAACAGTATGGCTATTGGTTTTTGAACTTCCAAAAATTAATTGTACTTGTAACACTATCATTTGCTCACAGGAATAGCATAACTTACTCAATAGAAACAGTATGGCTATTTGTTCTGTACGCGTTTGATTTTTTTTGTCCCACCTCTTTAAACACTGCTACCGGTCATTATTTACTCAAATACCTTACTGTTTTGTCCATTTCAGATAAACTATGTTTCTGCTCATGACAATGAGACTCTGTTTGATGTTATCAGTGTAAAGGTATGGCTTGTATCCTGCATATAAATACTCCCTTATTATGGAACGGAGGGAGTAACTAACTTGTATTATACTTCTTCCATCAATTATTACCGTCTAGTAATCATAATTTTCCTTTTTATGTTTTGGAAACCAGGAAACAAGACAGATTAGCATGAATATCTTTATATTTATATATATAAATAATGCAATGATATTTTTTATCGCTAATACTGGTTGCTAAAATTAGTTAATTCTTTGGAAATTAAACTTTACATATATAAAGGAACAATTTAGTAAGATGAACTCAAAATTTCATGCGATGATATACTTTTCAGAAGAAAAGAAGTTGCTCATGGATTCTTCTTTCGCAAGATGAACTCAAAATTTCATTTTCAAAACCTCTCTCTCACAATCTTAAATTCTCGAATTGTTTCTTTTGTTTGTTTCTGCAGACCCCAATGGACCTTTCAGTTGATGAGAGATGCAGGATAAATCACTTGGCCTCCAGCATGATGGCATTATCCCAGGTTTGTATGTAAACGGAATACGGATCATAGAACCTGTAAATTTTCTGTAGTTCATAGTACTCTAATAGTGTAGGAATTGGTGACCAGTGATCAGTTTCCCCAGAAATAAGTTGCTAAATTAAAGTAAAATGAGTAATATGACAAGACCGATCTAGTAGCTCAGTAAGCTCAATCTTGAACTTGTCTCATGTATGAACTTATCAAACGATCAGGTTGTCTAATCTTAGTTTCATTTGTTTTCGTAGCTTAATTAATAAATTCAGAACTTGGACTCTTTTGCTAGGATGTTTACAAGTAATCTGCATTGTGATAATCCAACCGACAAATGACACCATGATTTCACGTGATTTTGTATTTCTCTGCTTTTGTCATCTTCTCCTTTCTTCTGATCAAGTATTTTTTCCCATATGGTGAAGAATATAGTAGTGTCTATTTTAAAGAAAAAATACTTTACTTTCATACATGTTCTATAACTTGAACTTTTGCAGTAGAGTCCTCAATTTTTTTCAACTTATCCTTTTCAGGGAATACCCTTTTTCCATGCTGGTGACGAGATACTAAGATCTAAGTCCATTGATCGAGATTCATATAACTCTGGTGATTGGTTTAACAAGTAATAAGCTGCCCTTTCTACCTTACTGAAAACAGCAGTTCTTCCCATGAACTAAAATGGTTGAATTTTTCTAGAGAGAAAACTAATTAAAATGTTCTTGAAAAATAATTATTCTTGCCGCCTTCTTTAGCATATATGAAGTAGAGGACAATAGTAGTTCTGTAGCATCTTTAACTGTACGGTGATGTTCTGTTTTCTTTTTGCTAAGGCTTGACTTTACCTATGAAACAAACAATTGGGGTGTTGGGCTTCCTCCAAGTGAAAAGAACGAAGATAATTGGCCCCTGTAAGTTTTTGAACTGTTACATCTTTTGTTACCATCATGGTTTTATTATGTATTTGGCCATGTCCTTTTGATAAAGTGGAGAACTTAAATGAGCATTTCCTTTCAAGTTCTAAACATGCATTTGATAGTTCAAAATTTCAAATGGAAACTATTTTGCAGGATGAAACCAAGATTGGAAAATCCTGCTTTCAAACCTGCAAAAGGACACATTCTTGCTGCCCTAGACAGTTTTGTTGACATCTTGAAGATCAGATACTCATCTCCGCTTTTTCGTCTTAGTACAGCAAGTGACATTAAGGTATATGTATTCTTCATTTCTTTGCCAGCAAATTAGTTTGAACTTCCTTTCAGACCGCTGAAGTGCTACTGTAGACAAAGCTTCTTTTTTCTTTTTATTGATCTCATGGTGAAATTATATGACATGAATGTAATTTACTGTGGGAGCTATATAACTGAGAGTGAAACAAATGTATGTTTACATTGATCCCACAGTTGAAAATGAATCATCACCTGGAAACTAGAGACAAAGATAATCCTGCTGGAACATGTGGACACAGCTCCACCCTGTACTACAACAAATGTAGTAGCTGCAAGCAACTTGCGCAAGAAAGCTATGACTTTTTATTCAGTATTACCTCAGTTTCAGAATATCTATCATGCACGCACACATTGGGGGAGGGGTGAAAATGCTCACACGGTAGATTTTGTGGAAGAGCGAGTAATATCTATCGAATTGATCTGTTGCGTAGATCTGACTGTATTCCTGTTGTATTTCAGCAAAGGGTTCGCTTTCACAACACAGGGCCCTCCTCAGTCCCAGGTGTTATTGTCATGGGCATTGAAGATGCACGAGGTGACAGGCCCGAGATGGCTCAGTTAGACACGAAGTAAGTAGCATTTGACGTAGTTATGATTTGCACAGGGCTGTTGTGCAAGATGAACATAGAGTTTAGTCTTGAGAAACATGTCATTCTGTATTACCCGATAAAAGAGCAGGTGCAGTAGTGTCCGTCCGTAGCTCAGTGTGTAGCTAACTACCTATCACTCTCTGCAGTTTCTCTTATGTCGTAACCATCTTCAATGTGTGTCCGCACGAAGTATCCTTGGATATCCCAGCTCTCGCTTCGATGGGGCTTGAACTACATCCTGTGCAGGTAACTGTTCCTAGATGTTTTCGACACTAGGTTTGTTGGTACTGTATTCTGTCTTCATTCCTAGACCATCACATTTTCTCTTTTTAAAGTGTTGAACTTCAACATTGGGGAAACTGAAAACTTACAAACTTTTTAAGAAGCAAGTCGACACACTATTCTTGTGGTTTGCTTCCTGGTGCTTCATGCTTAAAAGTGATATATAGCAAATGCGAACAACTGACCACTGATTGTCCAATCCTTGTAGTTCAAAATTTCAGTCTCCGAAAACCCTGATATGTAACGGCTATTCTGAACTGTTTCAGGTGAATTCATCAGATGCTTTGGTGGGGAAATCTGTGTACGAGGCCGCTACGGGCAGGTTCACCGTGCCCCGAAGAACTGTGTCAGTCTTTGTCGAACCTCGGTGTTGATGCCTCCTTGGTTTCAATGCGAGGATCTGTTCTACAAGTTGTCGAAGCAACCGAAGATCTTTCTGTTTTCGTGTTGAAGTAAATAATAAATGAAGAATAAGAGAGGAGAGGGCGCTGCTGCCTGCCGGATTACACTGCTGAAGGAACAAACCCAAGAATAAGAAGCCTGGCTTACGTATATGTATAGTGCCCAAGCTGCCAAGTCAAGGCTTAATTTTCTAATCCATTTTGATTTTATATATCAAAGGAAAAGATGTATATCGTGTTGTAAGTATTGTATAACATGCATGTGTTATATAAGGAAGCATAATGATATGTACTGTACTGCCTTTTTACTCTGTATATTGTTATTATTCATCAAAGAAATAAATCGCAATGTATCTGATACTAGCATAGCACCCCGTGCGTTGCTACGTAGCTATAATGGAGAAAATGAGGATAGGAATTTGTCAAATGAGCACAACGATTAACTTTGGTTCGACGACCAGTTATATGCAACAAACAGGCAGTGGTTTGATGCATGGATGTAGAGATAACAACCACAGAATAGTTCAATAGATGAATTTAGAGATGGAATGACCAAATGAGTACACACAGACATGCAAAAGTTGTGAACATACGTGCTACTAAGTGTAAAGTAGGGGAAGTGAACTCACCACCAACTCAAAATTATATAAGTTGGAAAGATATATTTTCTCTGAAGACAGATAATTGAGTGTCAATTTCTTGAGAGAGGAGATCAGGAGTGAACTTCCACTTCCTCTCCAGCCACTGATGTCGCCATGGGTTCCCATGGCCTCCGCTGAACGCAATGTGGGAACTCCGGGTCTGAGTGTCTCGGTCCATGTCTCGTAGGGTATTCAAGTTCTTAGTCGCCAGTGAAGTTGGGGTATCGATGACAATGGGAATAATTCCTCATCAGTTGTTGCCATGTTGGTGTCCTTCCTCGAAGTGATGTCAACGAGGCGGAGGATGAACGAGTTCTGTAAGGGTGCTTGTTTTTCAAGGACTTGACTATAATTTCTTATTCTTGTAAGTGTTAATTCTATTTAATATATGGCCTTCGGCCTTCCGCAAGAAAACCTCAGATTTGATTTCACATTTTTGTGTTACATTGCATTAAAAATTGTTGTCTCTTGATCAACTACTACAATGGTCAACCGATTACACCGAGTTCCGAGTTAACCAACATGCCCTAACTCTAGCGGCCACCACCAAGTCTTATCCACACCCCCGCTGCGGTCTACTTCCTCTCTATCCGGCGGTTTGTCAGCAGTAAGAGGACTGGGGACTTGTTCCTTTCATTTCTCTTAGTTCTTGGTTACCTTAGTTTTTTCACTGGCATCAAACGAGGTGGTGACGGTGATGGTCGCGTTGGAATAAGGTTCCTACATTCTCTTCCTACCTCGACGACATCCAATCAGACGCCGACGAAGGGCATGTGACGGTAGATGTTGCTAGATTTGTTGGATCTCTTTATATCTTGGTAGCTAGTGTGTCGGCCAAGGGAAACATTTGGCTCGATCTTGATGCGGTGACTTTGACCTCCTCTTTCGAGTTGTTCTACAACATGTCCTGGTTTCTCCAACCCTCTAGACTGGTGGTGAAGGATTGCAAGCCTATGTCGCCTGGGGTGATGCCCCAGCCAATATACCTTGAGCGGTTACTAAATCTCGTTTTTAGTTGTGATTGGTTATTACGGCCTTCAAACACCTGATATAGTGAGGGCGTTGGCAGGTATCCCTTCCAGCTACTGCTGGTTCAGTTCATTTTCAAGTCGAAGGAAGAACATAGCCAATATGGTTTATTTTACATTAGCTATTTGCCGCTTAAAGTATACAATGTAATTTTTATTTTAAAATTGTTGGTTGTTTTGTGTCTTGTTGTCTTTGGTTTATACTGTCTACTGTTTTTCATGAATGTTTAAAGTTCTAGGGGTTTGTCTAAGTCAAACATTTTTAAGTTTGATCAAGTATATAAAAAACTATATACTAATATCTAAAACAACAAATTAGCTTCATTACAATCACCATAATGTATATTTTCATACTATGTATGTTGATATATTTTTTACTCCCTCCGTCCCAAAATAAGTGACTCAAAAATAACTCAATTTTGTACTAATTTTAGTATAAAGTTGAGTCACTTATTTTGGGACGCATGGAGTACTATAAATTTGATCAAACTTAAAAAAAAAAAAGACTTAAACAGACTCCAGAAGTTCAAATATTTGGAAACGGAGGGAGTAATATTTAGTGATAAGATCTCTTTGATGCCTTGTGAGGGTCTAACAGAAAAATCTCTCTCTAATCGAATCGGTGACTCCACGACGCCCCGCTCGGCGCTCGCTGCTCTCTCTCTCCCTCTCTCTCTCTCTCTCTCTCGGCGCCGTCGCGGCCATCGATCGACCTCAAGGAGGCGCCGCCTGCAGCCTCCACCTTCGCTCCACCAAGGTGAGCTCCCTCCAGCGGTTCCCCGCCCTCCTTCTCTTCATTTCATTAGCCCAAGACGTACACCGCTGCCGCCGACCGCTAGCTAGGGTTTCCTAGGCCGGGGGAAGGGGATAGAGAGTTACAGCAGCAGGTGGGGAAAAGAGGGGAGGAGACATAGATAAATCGCCTTTGCTTGCTTGCAGCGCCGGCCGCCACAACGGCGGCGCCGCCGGGCCCCTGCTCCAGGCGCCCATTGGAGGTGGTCACTGCAGATGTGGGATTCAGAGAATGGATAGTTCAGTTAGGTTGTTGTGTTATCAGTTTCATTCATGAAACTGAAATTCGGGGCCTGTGCTCCTTTGGGTTTCTTGGAAAAAGAAAAAGAAAAAAAGTTCAGTTAGAATTCTTGAGATTCAGTTTTCTTCCGTATGGAAGCTTAGGAACCCGGAGTCTGAAGAAACGTTTCTTCAGACTAAGTATAAGTACAGTTACAAGACTTCATTTCGAGCGATGGTGATAAGCTTTCATGTTGAGATCAGTGCCATCTTTGTAGTTCGTCACAGGGTTCGATCTCTGTTAATTATTCATATATGTGATCTAGTCTTCGTATATACAGTAGTATTGAAGCTGGCAATTTAGCATCCTGCTTCCTAATACTTGTTACTGTCCTTCTGCCAATCCATTATTAGTTGGTACTGTTATGGAGTATGAGGGTGCTAGCCTGTAACCGTGCTGATTTTTATGGCGATAAGATGACCTTTTTCAACTAGTTTGTTTACTCTATTTGGGGGGCAAAGGCAGACGGGCACTCTACTGATTTCATTAAGAGAAAGAGTAGCAAGTTTAGTATTTGTTGAAAATTCTTTCTCTTGTTACTTTTCTGGGTTTCAGAGTCTGGTGGACACATATCCGCGGGATTCAGTTTAAGTTTGATTCGAGGCGTACAATTGCAATTTAAAACCAGCTTTTGCTTATTATCATTTACTTAACGGAAATGGGGGGAAGTCTGGTGAGATGCTTGTTGCTAGTTACCTTTTGATGGCCTAATGTAGCAGTGCTTTTCTACGTCGTGTTTAAAGAAAAACATAGGTTTTGTGGCATTACCTGTCCTGAATTAATTCTTCTTTTATCTTGGCAGTTTCTTAACTCAAAATCACATGTCCAAGGCACGCAACGCCTTAGTTGTCACTGGCTTGGTGATCTTTGCTGGTTCTGGCCTAGCATTTCCCTTCTACTTTGTGTAAGTAGTTTGTTTTCACATCTTTCTAGCACTGGTTGAGAAACGTAGATAGACATGCCGTGTGCATTGGCTAGCGTTTCTTTCTGTAACCTTTATCCATTTCTTACCCCCAGGAAATCCAAGAACAGGCCTATTATCGATTCAACGAAGCCTCTGCCACCGCAGGCTACTTTCCGAGGACCGTATGTGAACACTGGATCGCGTGACATAGGGCCTGATCACACCGAGTACCCCAAGAAGTGATATGTATTTCCATCTTGTTTTCTCTCTGTTTTTCGACGGGCGTGCAGAAAGCCAGTGAGTGGAACCCTGTAATGTTGATAACCGGCTCGGGATGCTGGGCAACGCGACTGCAGTGGTAGATTAGCTTCGGTTTGAGGTGTTATGGTGCAGAACACATGCATCTGTGCGTAGTTCTTCATGAACTGTAAGCTCTTTTGATCATTTCTTGTGCTCCAGTGACTATTCCTTCCAAAGCACCGTGCCGCTGTACCTTTTTAGGCAATAATTAATAAATAAAATGTTGAAGCTACTCACCCTCTGTTTCATATTACTTCGCACATTATAGTTTTGTTTTTAAGTCAAACTTTGTGAGACCAAATTTATAGGAAAATATTAAACATCTAAAATACAAAATAAATACAATATGAGAATATATCCCATAATGGATCTATCGATATTGATTTGGTATTGTGAATTTTGGGTTTTGGGTTTTTCATATATACAACTGATCAAACTTCACAAGGTTTTGGCATTATGAAATATATTTGATTTCTAGTCTTACAAAATTAGTATCACTAGATCCGAAATAATACATGTTTTATCTTCTTTTTTTATCATGTGCAAGGCAGGTGCACTGTCGACTTCATTAAGATAGGAAACGCAAAAACAGAATTGTTTCTCGCATTTGCCTAGTTTTACAAACGACTGCAAAATAATGAAACATGGCAGTTAAGCAAACCGCAAGGCAAACCCAAGTGAGGTAAAATTTGATTTATGCCGATCTATCGAGATCTGTTGCTCGCGAAGGCAAAACCCAAGTGAGGCTAAATTTGTCGGTGAGTCGTTCTGCATGTATTCCCTATATTTGTTTTTCTAGATATTTCAAATGGATTATAACATACAGATGTATGTAGACGTATTTTAGAGTATGGATTCACTCATTTTGCTTCGTACGTAATCATTTGATGAAATCTTTAGGAACGGAGGGACCATCTATCTTTTATTATGTTTGATTTGAAGTGCTTTGTACTATACTTCTGATGAAGTTTTTAATAGCGTATTCAAAACAAAACAAAAACTCAAACTAAACCTTTTTTTTCTAGGCGAATTCTGGTTTCCACACGATCCGCGCATCCTCTTGGTCGGTCGACTGTGATCCTGCGAAGCCGCTCGTGCACTTGTCCCAGGGGAAATCAATGGCGTCCATCCAAGCGCCAGAAACAAACAGCAGCGGTGAGGAGCAGGCCCGCCGGTACAAGGAGCAGCCCGGAAAGCTGGGGTCCTCGTCCCCCCTCCCCGCCGAGCCGCCCGTGCACGCCCCGTCCCTCCCTCTGACAGCCTCCCGCTTTCCCTCTCATCAGCCAGCAGCCTTTGCACGCACGCACGCGTCAGGTTCAGTCAGCCCCTTCGTCGGGTCAGAGGTTAGTTCCGCCTGCTTTCGCCTTTCGGTTTTGTACCGCCGGACCGGACGGATCCACCTCCTCGCTGTCAGCACCCCGGTGGTGGCTCCCCTTCCCTTCCCCGAGCCGGCTTCCGCGGCAAAGAACCTCCCGGAGTGGCAATGGCGGGCTGCTCCGCCGGGGAAGAAGACAGGCCGTGACCTCAGCCGGCTTTCCCCTCTGCAGGAATGGAGGAAGATGCCGTGCGTGCGTACGTACTCCTACGCCGGAGCAGAAGGAAAGGAACGTCGTCGACCGGTGGTTAGGTTCAGTAAAAGATCACATGTGATGTGCGTGCTTGCTTGAGTTTGACAGCGATGGTCGGCATTTGCAGGGATCCGAAGGCGGAAGAAGAAGATGGCTGATGCGAGGCGGGCAGAGAATATTTCCATGACGAGGTAATTTCGGCCCACGAGACCTCTGTAGCAGAAACTCAAAGGCTCGTGAAAAGCATTTCAACCCAGTGGTTGTTCTTCAGTTAGATTCAGTAAAAGAATTCAGGGATCAGATGGATGGATGTGTGTGTGCTATGAACAGTGGCGTGTGATGGGATGTGGCGTGTGGCGGGTTAATTAATCGGCTGGGCCTGGGGCGGATGCTTTGTGTCTGCACAGTTTAGGCCAGGAAGAGAGGCCGGCAGGCCGCTCATCATTTGTCACATCCATCTCAACCCAACCCAATTATATATATATCTTTCAGCTTCTCTTTTAGCTTCTCTGTAACATTACTTACATTTATAGAATGTATATATATAAAAAATAATTATATGTGCTTGTGAGGACAAGCTGGGTTGATCAGTGCTGCCTGCAGCTGTGCTGGGGTCCTTATTAACACCGCAAGGAAGCACGCACGCCATGTTCAGGCTTCTGTTTCTTAGAGCCATGCTGAGGCCAAAGTGGCAACTAATCACCACAAGCCACCAAACGCTAAGCTGTGTCCATTGATGGCGCCTCATGCAAACACAGTGCCCCACTGTGCCTGCATTTTTCCCCACATATTATTACATTACATTACTGCAATAATTGAGTTCCAAAGCAAATGAAATGCAGCTCAACACAAACCCTGAATAATTGGCAATTCTGCAGACTGAACATGTATATGTAGCCACTAGCCTTTTTTCCCCTGCGCCACCAACAGTGCTCCCGGGGGTGAGTGACAAGATGCATCCACGCGATGAGAGATCGATGATGCATGCCACAGCGCGGATCGATCGACAGACGGACGCATCATGCACCTGATCGATCGAGCGATCGATCGATCTCCCCAGCAGCATCGGATCTCCTCATGGCCGGCCCTGGCCCTGGACTGGAGGAGGACTGTTGAGGGGCAAGGTTCAGACAGAGGCCGTGCCTGTCAGCCAGTGGCGCGGCGTCGCCCAGCACCACACACAAAGCCACACGCCACCACAGCCACAGCCACAGCATGCATGGACACTCACTCACACACACACACAACCGCAGAGAGAGGGGGGGCAGTGAAAAGAACAATCAATGGGAAGGGGATGCAGGGCATGGCCATTTAAGGAAGCCTCCTTGACCTAGCTCGCCATGGCCACCAGGGCATAATGCAGGTCCCATCCGTCAGTATCAGCACTGGCCTGGCCTGGCCTGGCCTGGCCTTGCTTGCCCACTGGGTAGAGCAGCAGTATGATTGGCCTCTCTCTCTTCTCCTCTCTCTTGCGGTGCAGTGCGGGCAGCAGCAGCAGCGGAGGATGGGGAAAACAAGAGGGCGTACTGCTGCAGCGCTGTGATTGTTTCTCGAGAGAAAAGAAAAGGCGCTGCTGTGATTTGAGGTTTCATGCTGTTTTGCAGCACCTTTTCCTTTCACCCGGCCAAAAGAACTACTCATTGCAATCCCCCTTTACTCAAGTTTTCACCGGCCCAACATGCATGCACGGCGCCCAACAGTTTTTTTGGTTTCAGAAAGCTGCTTTACTTCTTTCATTCTCTCCATTTATTTTCCTTTTAAATTGCTTGCAAAAACTTGTAGAGTACTGAGATAACAGCAGAAAATAGGGGAAACGATCAGTAAACTGTTAACTCAAACAATGTGTGGTTAATTTGGAAAGATATGTGAAGTTAAGGATTTTTTTTAGGAAGGCTGCTTAGAAGTTTATATGCATCAACACAAGCATCAGTGCATGCTTTCCAAAAACCTGGCTGAATTCCACATCATGAGGGAGAAGGCGAATGATTCATCAGCTACAGGTTGATTAGAAGCTCCACATCATGATTGTTAACACAAGTAAATTAACAGGATCCTCCAAAAGGAACTGAGGACACATTAATATTATTCACAGTAAAGCAAGAGATCTTCAAAAAAAATTCTGAAGCATCCTGCAAAAGGAATTGATGAGGCCAGACTTCCGGTGGAGATCAGAATTAAAAAGGCGACATGGAGAAAATGGAGCAAATTAGCAAAAAAATGGCAGTCATGGGCACAGACAAGACATAATAGTAATTAGCAAACTTGACCACAGGAAACTGAATCTTGGGGCACATAGATCACAGGCAGGTAGCCATGACTAACAAACACATGCATCTCGGTGCCAAATCAAAATACCCTTTCCAACAATCCTGGCTGTGCATACCTACCTTCTCCACCATGATGTGAAATTCTCTTAGAAAAAACATCTACAGCCTGAAGAAGCTGGTGAGTGATCCGCCAATGAGGCTGCCCGCCAATTGGTCTCTCTCTGCAATTTCCCACAGCTTTATTGAACTGCAGATCTTGCCGGCAGAAGCTAGCATCCACCAATTGCAGATGCAGTTCAAGAAAGCTGTGGAAGACAGCAAAGAGGGCCACACATCTCTCTCTCTCTCTCTCACACAAGGGAATTAGCACCCAATAGTGAATAGCCATATGGATCATATAGATGGATAAAGGGGAGGAGGAGGCTAGGGTTCTTCGCTTGTTTCTTCCTGCCATACAGACACAGTGTGGGGTTATGGGAGAGCTGCGAGGAGATACCAGCAAGTGGTTCTTCTACCTAGGCTTGGGGCCATGGGTGAGTGGGGGG
>LR738712.1:689603671-689643179 GCA_902687465.1 Secale cereale
GGGGGGGGGGGGGGTGGAGGAAGAAGAGGGGAGCCTGAGGGTTTATTTATACCAGCGGGGTGGGGAGGAGAGATGTGGTTGGTGCATGAGAGGTTAAGGACCCAATCCCAAGAAGAATATAGAGCCTGCCCTCAACACTACTCCAAGCCCCCCATCTCCTCATTTTCCTCCCTCTCTCTCTCTCTCTCTTCACTCTCTCTCTCTCTTCTGTGAGGAGGAGGGAGGAGGAGTGGTGAAGGGGGAGGGAGACTTTTTGGGCAGAACAATCCAACTAATCCAAGGGAGGATGTAGATGAGGGAGGGGACAAGGCCCAAATACTTTATGTGACACTTGGGGGAGATGAGCCACCGGCCAGCCTGCCTAGCTAGCAAAACCGGGCATTTGCTTTTGTTTTCTTTCCCTTGGTGGCTTGGGGGTGGATGCAGTGCAGGCACAAAACATGCGTGCATGCTTGGGACAATGCTTGCTGAAAGCAGGGGAAAGATGGAGCCTTTCTGCATCCATGGCAGTCGATCACAGCTTAGTTTACTCAGGAGTTTACTAGTGGGGGGCAGAAAGCAAGGGTAATTTGCCCATAATTTTGTGCAGGATCCAAAGCAAAGATTGCCTCATGGTTGTTCTAGAATCAGATGTTGATTTTCCACTGGATTCGCAATGATCGTACCGGCGGCGCAATTGTCGTCCCTCAAGGGTTGTCAAATTTGCTTTTCGCAAGAAAATCAGACTCGCCAACTCGCGATCTATCGTGGCAATTAACTTTGAGAAATGCTCCCTCTGTAAACTAAACGCAAGGGATGTCGAATCAGTCTGAAAAGGCCCCCGCGTCGCCTAACCTAGGCGGCACGGGCGGCGATCCCATCTACACCACCTCGCCCTCCATCGTCAGCTCTTCCCCCTCGCCGCCGCCGGAGGTCACCGCCGGGCGAAGCCCGTGCGGTGGCGGCGGCGGCGGGGCATTTCCCTGTACGCTCTCGTGGCAAGACAGGCGTTGGCGGCTTCCCATGCGTCGGTTGACGGCGCCGCCGGCGCGCGTCGGATCTTCGGCCGGTGCATGCGGCGTTCACATCCATCCGGGGCCAAGCAAGACTATTTGCGATCCAGGGTGCTTGGAAGTTGGTGCGCCCCATGCTACAGCCATCTGCACCCCTGCGTGTTGCCTTCGCCTCCCGATCCGGCAGGGTTGGCCGCTGTCTGGGGTGCTTCCCATGGCGCGCGTGACGGACTCATCGGCCTGCGGCGAATTCGTCTGCCTCGGCTCGGACGGCCGCGAGGGCCCTGGATGTGAGCTGCCATCGACGGTGGATCTGGTCTCTACTCTCTGCAGCGAGTTAGACCACATATTCGGCGTGCTAGGTGCGCCGGGCTACTATGCACGAGGAGTGCAGTAGGCTTGGCGTGAAAGGAATCCTCTTTGATCTGGCCATCGGCGAGTTCCGGACTTCTCCTTCAAAGGAAAACAAGGACCGGCGTATATGACGCTCTTTGGACACCTTGATTGGATAGTGGCCGGTCGTGTGCACCCGCGACATCAGCATAATCATCTTCACTGGGTATCGCGAAGCTCTATTTTTGTCGACACCTTGGAACATGTCTACATCAAGATTTCCAAGGGTTCAACACATGCGGAGAATGCCATGGCGTGGTTGGAGGACCTACAAATGGCGAAGGCGGGGTCTTGGATCCGATGAAGACTTTGCTTCACATGCAGTTGTTCTGACTTGGCTTGCGGGATATGTTCCCGTCTAGACCGGACACGATTTCTTGTGAGCATGGTGGTACGCGACTTGCAGTAGTAGCCTGCGCAAGTGGGGTGACAGCATTGGAGGACTTCTTTGTTGGTGGTATTCCTTTGAGTACCGAGACGTGATTTTCAGGGTGAAAACCCAAGGTCTGACTTTTATTAGCTGTGCCTGGCAGTGACCTTATTGAAGACATTGTTTTGGGAACGCGGTCTTTCTTCAGGGTGAAAACCTACGATCTTCGATCGGGCAACGACAACGCTTGTGCATTGTTTCCTTCTTGGAGGTGTTGCTTTTGGAGAACCTTCTTTCTAGTCCGGGTGCTGTCTTTGTTGGTGGTTAGAGTGTTACTACTGCGGGTGATTGATCACCATGGCAGGGTCGTTTTTTTTTTCTTCTCTTTTCCCTTTTTCTTTTTCTCTTTTGGCTGTGTGCATCCTAGATGTTTTTAGACATCTTGTTGGTGCAGAGGCTGGGTGTAATTGGTATCTTCTTGATATTAATATATTCCCCTTTTCAATAAATAAATAAATAAATAAAGAGGTGATCTAAAACGTCTTATATTACTTTGCAGGGGGAGTAGTTGGCTGAATCAGAGTGCAACGTTTCAGCAGACGTGCTGCATGGACCCTCTTTCCTTCAAAATTTTAGAAAACTGTATTTAAACATTAAAAAAAAACTTGAAAACTTGTACATATTCATTACGGATCTGTGAAATTCCATTAAAAAATTTGGTGATTTGTAAGCTGCGCAAAAAACAAAATCTCAGCCCAATAACAAAAATAAACCGGCCCATTTTGATATACATATTTTGTATTATTTTTTTGTATGCCACATATGAAAATAGTATATTATTATAAAAATTTGCAAGTATGTACTCCCTCCGTCCCATAATGTAGGACGTTTTTTGACACCACACTAGTGTCAAAAAATGTCTTACATTATGGGACGAAGGAAGTAGTATATATCTATATGAGTGTGCATAATTTTTTCTCCGATAGGGAGTCCTAGGTCTTGCACCGTCGTCCTAAGTTAGGGATAGCAAGTGACGGTTAGGACTTAGGACGACGGTGCTATCCCTAACTTACCAAGGTTTAAGACCTAGACTTGACATTGGTGCTCGTATTTTTCTGAATTTATTGTTGCATAGATCTAGGACCTCAATAAGTTCCGAACGTTCGGGATTTAGGCATGCTAATCCGAACTCTTTTTATGACAACTTTAATTAAGTCGATGGTGACAAAATATGGCAATTTTCTGACAAAAAATCGAACTGGAACAAAGTTGCCATGTGTTAACAACTAAAGTTGCCATAAAAAACGTTCGGGATCACATGTTTAAAATCCGAACGTTCGGGATTTATCTATTCCGTAGATCTAAAGGCACGTGAGCATATAAAAAAATTGCAAGCGATGTAAATCATTTAAATATGATTTTAAAATTAAAAACTTGAATAATTTTATTTTCTTTTGAACACAACACTCTAAATAATTGATACTTACACATGTTCAAGTCTTTTGTATGTATGCAAATTTTCATTAACAAATGACACATTTTGTTCTCTTTGAGGAAAAAACAGTAGCCATGCTCTAGAAATACGAATTAAGAAATTGTCATGCGGCATGGATCTTCAGCCCTATTTTTCTTTCTATTGAACTATAATTGAATTAAACATAACCATCTTCATGTATAGAACTCAAATCCATTGATATCAGTGAATTTACGAGTAGGGAGTCCACGTGCAGAACAGAGTGAACTATTTCCTCCTCTTCTACCATTGGTCAGATTATGGTTGGCCAAAAGAACATCGGTACTGCTAATTGGCGAACGTTCGCTGGGAAGGAACCCCAGCGAATGCCCTCGCAGCCGTTTGGTCAATATCAAACCATGACAGTTTTGTGAAAAAAAATGTCTTCTCTAGGAAGGAATTGTCATGCCAGACTGAAGAAATGTCACCTCCCATGACAGTCTTAGGAGGGGAAATACCTTCTCTTAGAGGAAATTGCCATGCTAGTCTGAAGAAATTGTCACCTCCCTACAACTAAAATTGCCATGGAAAACCTTGCCAACAAGCAAATGGTCACCAAGTAACTATCTGAATTGCTTCTTTCACTTCGTATTGTCCCGTCAACGGAAAAGGTCAACAAGTTGACTTTTCAGTCATTTTTCCTGATCATATCCCTGCTCCAAGTATAAAAGAAAAACTCCATTTTCACCTTCAGAAACGAAACAGGCAAGAAAATATAGCTCAAAAAAATGAAAATGGAGGGAGATATTTCGTCCAAGCTTTCTACGGTAACCAACCAGTGGCTCTCAGCGCCCCAAAGCAGCGTCCCCAACCTCCCAAGCTACAAGACAACAAGGGCTCAAGAAAAATCGCGCAAAACTTCCGTAATCGCGCACGCAGAAGCAAGCAGAGCACTGATCGACGATGGCGGCCAAGGTGGCGTCCCCGCTCCCGTTCCGCCGCGACCTGCGGGGCCCGCCCGGCCGGCGGTCGCCCAGGAGCGGGCTGCCCGGCGCGCTGGCCGGGCTGGGCTGGAGCGACGGCTCCCGCAGGCTCGTGGCGCCGGCGTGGCCCGCGCGGGCGCGCGGGCGGAACAACAGGTCCGGCGGGCGCGGCGCGACCAAGGAAGAAGACGAGCGCGCCGAGGAGACGGAGGAGGCGGAGGCCGTGCTGATCATCGACGGGGAAGAGGAGGACGAGGAGTTCGGGGACGACGATCTGTCCGGGTTCAGGGGGCTCGTTCTTGATCTCTCCTACAGGTAAAGGCACACTCTTTACTAATTACCGTGCTTACGACTCAAGTTAATTTCAGCTAAAAATGGTGATTAACATGAGCAACAGAGGTTATACCGTAGCTTCTGCTTTTTGATTGGCATCTTGAAACTGTTCTGAAAATACCCGCAGGCCTGTCAATGTCGTCTGCTGGAAGCGCGCGATCTGCCTGGAGTTCATGGAGAAGGTTAGCCTCTGCTGCAATGCAGCCAGCAGTTCATCATCACCATCATCACTCCCAAGTCAACAACCCAACTGCTGATCAAATTTAATGCAGTGATCGTTTTAGCCATGCAGGCCGATGTTTTGGAGTACTACGATCAGACGGTCTCCTCTCCCAGGGGATCCTTTTACATCCCCGCGGTTCTCAGGGTATGTGGGGTGATCCATCGATTTGTCAGACACTTAGACCCTGTTTTCTGACAGGCGAAATTGAAATTTCCCCTGATTCCTGATGGAATTGAACTGTTTGCTGGTGACTCATGCAAGTTTCCTGTGAGATCAGGTTCCACAGCTGCTGCAAGTTGTGAAGAGAAGGAGAGTCAAGCACTGCCTTAGCAGAAAGAACATACTCTTCAGGGATGGGTTCAGTTGCCAGTAAGCATTTCCCTGTTTTTCTTTAGGGAAGTAATAGCATTGTACTTTTGCTAAAGCCATTGAAAATTTCCCTTCGTATAGCTAGATCTTCATGGATAATCAGGAGTAAATTGGTCGCACTGTCTGTACTGCACTGCAGGTATTGCTCTTCTGAAGATGACCTCACGATTGATCATGTCATCCCGGCCTCGCGCGGCGGCAAATGGGAATGGGAGAACTTGGTCTCACTATTTCTACCATCTTATTACCCTCCCTGAAATCATGGATAATAAAGAGTCTTACAAAGTTATTTTGCCATCTCTGAATTGTTAGGTAACTGCATGCTCTAGATGCAACTCCAGGAAGGGTAACAAGACGCTACTGCAAGCAAACATGAAGCTACGCAAGATCCCCAAGGTCTGTGACACTGCTTGCTCTTCTTGACTAGCACTGCAATATTTGTGAACTGTCCCAAATAAGAACAGTATAATTCTTGCTGAATTGCACCGCAGGGGCCAAAGGAATTCGACATCATCGCGGTGCCCTTGACGAAATCCGCGTTCAGGACGATCAGGAGGAGGCACGGCCTGCCTGAAGAGTGGCTGCAGTACCTTACCGGGCCATCTCCATGACCAAGGGAGGATTCCCTCCAGACCATAACCTGTAGCCATCACTCAACCTCCATGTATATATATTGCCAGGCTCATCTTCTCCAGCCAAAGATTCGTGTCTATCCATCATCAGCTCTGTACATGCCTAGCTACCTTCTGATTTCTGAAAATAAATCTGTACATGCCACTGATTGTCAGTAAGTAAATAAAACAAGATACCGACTTGAATGTCACGTGCAGTTTGCATTGGCCTTGATTTCCTGACAGGAATAATTGGAACGCCAAGAATTTACCTCAGAGTTAGTGGTAGTTTTTTCATTTTCCTCTCAGTGCGAGGCATTCACATTGAGGGCTACGTGTTCATTTTCTCCTCTTTTTTTTTCTTTCGATCACGGCGTTCCCACTGTGAGAGAGGCTTGTATTGTCCGTCTAGGTCTGGTAAGCCATCACACATATTGGTTGTTTGGAAATATGCGCACGTGATGGCTACATTCGCATATCTAGTGACCTTTGTTAATATTGGTTAGCCAACACTCTCTGTCTCTACCAGGCAGCAAGCCTGGTAAGCTATCTCGAAAAAACAACAACACTCTCTGTCTCCATTTGCATGTCTGGTGATGTTTAAACCGTGTAATTTGGTCCGGATTAACTGTGATATTTACACGCATTTGCTCTATGTTTCGGAATTTCGTTGATGGTCTATGTAGTATGTTTCACGTTGCATGAATTGTATGGATTTTGGGACCAGATATGAGGTACACGGCTATGGGCGCGGGCGACGATTCGCTGGTCACTGTGTGCGGGCGTACAAGAAGATGAATCAGCTATGACTTGCGGTGGATGATCTAGCCTGGTCAAGAAAAGTCTAGGGTTCCCCTGCCTCCCGCCAGCGCCGTCGTCGATCCGTTTCGTCTCTGGTGACCTTAGGGCCATGGCGGCGTGGTGGATCTCGGTCCTTGCCGGTGGGAGAACTCTGTTTCAGTTGTTTCTTCGCATTTTGTTAGGCTTTTGTGTCCTGCGCAGGAAGACGCGACGGCGGCGGCTCCCTGAAAATGGAAAGAGAATCTCTCTATCTAAGATAAATTTTCACAAAAGTGAGTTGTTCTGTTTTGGGAAGGCCAAAGACGAACAAGACACATATAGACAATTGTTTGGGTGTGGATTGGGTTCTTTACCACTCACTTATTTGGGTATACCGATTCACCACCGTAAGTTATCCAATAAATAATTAAAATGCATCAAAGATCGTATAGAAAAAAAGCTTAGTTGCTGGAAGGGTAAGCTAATGTCTTATGGAGGTCGGCTAGTGTTGATTAACTCAGTACTGACTAGTATGCCGATGTTCCTACTATCGTTCTTCGAAATTCCGAAAGGGGTACGGAAACGACTTGATTTCTTCAGATCTCGTTCTTCTGGTAGTCAGATGAGGCCAAGAGGAAATACCGTCTCGCGCGATGGGATATTCTTTGTCGACCAAAAGACCAAGGCGGTCTCGGTATTGAGAACTTAGAAATCAAGAACAAGTGCCTCATGAGCAAATGGCTCTACAGGTTAGAGATAGAGTCGGAGGGTATGTGGACACAGATTTTGCGTAATAAGTACCTCCAGTCCAAAACACTAGCTCAGGTTACCATGAGACCCACAAACTCGCCATTCTGGAAAGGGCTTATGCGTTTTTTTTTAGAAAAGGAGGATGACCCCCGGCCTCTGCATCTAGGAGATGCATACGGCCACTTTATTGATTATTCTCGATGCCCTTACAAAGTATTACAACAATATGTCTGAATCCGCCATCTTGGCAACATATGCCGCTACTCCTATCCAAATGATGAAGGCGTGCTAGCTGCGCCACTACTTAGACCACTCATCTAAGCCTAACATCAAAATGATGAAGGGGTGCTAGCTGGGCCACTACCCAAACCACTCACCTAAGCCTAACATCAAACGCCGGAAGCCCCAACCGAGCCACATACCGGGTCTGGGACACAATCCGGTCTGACGCACTCACATGTGTCGTCGCCGCCATCTTCCACAGGTCAGTCTTCAGAGCAGATATTGAGGCTTCTACCTTGTCAGGCCACTCCGCCATCGACGCCACCTTGACGCCAGACAACTACCTCCACCCGCGCGAGTCCATCACCGCGCATCGGGCGCCGAGTCTCCACTGCACCACGCCGCCGAGATCCGCCGTCATCAATGTGAAGGATGAAGTACCGCTCCACCAAAAAAGGCGCCCGCTGGTCCCTCGATCCCGTGTACGCCTCCAAGAATGACGCCCCCAAGTAGGAAACGACACCAACGCGCCGCCGTCATCCGATCAACTGATCTAGGATTTCCTCCGGAGGTAGCGGATAGAGGTCTAGAGCTTCTCCACGGCGATGCCTTCAAGAAGGTAATGACACCACAAGGTGCCACCAACGCCGGTCTTGGCATCAAGCCGAGCACAAGGTTTTCACCCGGATCCGCTCGAAGAACCTCCATCACGTATTGTGTGCACGAGTCGCCGCCGATCTGAGCCGCCGCACATGGAGCAGGCCGCACCGGCCAGATCAGATCTGTCCGGAGGACACAACCCGCATGGTGCCGACCCAATCACCAGGCCCTCCATGCCGCCACCGCCGATCCGAGGACAGATGGTGTGTCGCCGCAGACCCGACCGCCGCAGACCCGGTCGCCGCCGCCGAATGCCGCCACGCAGCCCGAGGCATGGCCGGCTGCCGCACACCACCATCGTCGCCCTTGGCCGAGGCAGCCGCCGCGCCGTCGCCGGAAGGCAGGCCCGCCGCGCCGCCAGGCCAGATCAGCCGTGCCACCCACGCCGCGGGACTCCGCACCGTCCGCACGGCGCAGGCAAGAGGGAAGACCCCCGCCACCGCCATCAGCCCCGGGCTATAGCCAACGGCGTCCTTCGGCGACGGTGGCGGGAGGGGAGGACGGATGGGGACCCCCGGCGGCTAGGGTTTTAGATCCCGCCCGAGGGCGACGCGGGGGGTTCGGTCACGGACGCCCTTGTTGTGAGCACTAAAAAGACTTAATACTAGTGTTAATTGGCTGATGGGGCCGAGGGCTTATGCGAGTAAAGGACTTGTTCTTTCGGAGGGTCAAATTCCTGGTTGGCAATGGGATGTCAACAAGGTTCTGGGAGGATACGTGGTTAGGAGAGACGCCCCTGGCCGTACAATATCGTACCCTGTACAACATTGTGCAACGGAAGGAGGATTACGTAGGCACAATTTTACATACGACCCCCTTAAATATTCAATTCAGACGAGCACTAGTTGGTGAGCGATGGACTGCATGGATGCACCTGGTTCGGAGATTGATAGATGTTCAACTCTCTGATCAACCGGATTCCACGCAATGGAAACTAGCTAAGAATGGGATTTTTACGGTAAAAACGTTCTATATGGATTTGATTAATTCTTGCCCAATCTCGCGATCGTTGCATATTTGGAAGATTAAGGTTCCTTTGCGCATTAAAATCTATATGTGGTTTGTCCGCAAACAAGTAATTCTTACAAAGGACAACTTAATTAAGAGGCGATGGGTAGGTAGTCCACGATGTTGCTTTTGTGATCATGATGAAACAATACAACATTTATTTCTTGAATGCCCATTGGCCAAATTGCTTTGGAGAACGATTCATATAGCCTTCAACATTACTCCTCCAGTTGACGTTGCATCGTTGTTTGGAACATGGTTAACTGGGGTCGAACATACTACGGCTGCTCGTATTCGTATTGGAATATGTGCGCTATTGTGGGCTATATGGAATTGCAGAAATGATTTCATATTTAACAGACAACACAATTTAACTTTCTTGCAGGTCATCTTCAGAGCTACGGCTTGGATCCGTACGCGGTCCTTACTCACTCCTATGGAATTCAGGGAGTCTTTGGTTACTGGGTGCAACCAGTGGGAGATGGTCGCACGGGCTATATTTAACCGGTTCGGATGGCGGTCGCATAATAGGATAGGAATCTAGGGAGCTTATCTTTTTCTATTGCCATCCCGGTTGTGATTTTTAGCATGAACTTTGCTTTACTTTTATTTGTCGCTCCTCTTGCGAGCTGTAATACTTTAACGACTTTGTGACACTTTACGGCTTCTTAATAATATGGCTGCATGCATCATTATGATGCAGAGGCCGGAGGTACGCCTCCATTTCCAAACAAAAAAAAAATCTAGCCCTCGTTTCGATGGAGTGCCTAGCGTCATCGGTGGGCGTGTGTATGTGTGTCTCCGGCGGATCTGTCATTGGTGGATTTGCTCGGATCTGATCGTAGTTTGTCTACGTTTATGTGTTTTCAAGTTCGATTCTTCCGATCTACACTACTCTTCGTCGACGGAGGTTGTTGTTCTGTTGCGTTGGTCCTATGGGGCCTTAGCACTACGATTACTCCAATTGTCTACTACAACAAGTTTTGCCCTGCTTCAGCGAGGGAGGGACAACGACGGCGACGCGACTTCGACTCACTTCGGTGCTTGTAGTCGTTGCTAGATGGTCTACGGATCTAGATGTAACTTTTATTATTTCGGATGTCCGTTATAGTGCCATGATTGAAGATGAATAAATCAGGGGTTTTAGCCCGGTCACTCGCCGTCCGGCCGGGCACATAGAATGCGGAGGCGGTACGGTAGCTAGCTAGGCAGCGCACGCGCCCTCGCGCAACGATCAAACTGATATGCCAGCCTGCTCGCCTGTCTCGGGGCTAGGTACTGTACGTACTGTAGGCGCCTCAAAAGGAGAATGAAGACCACCCTCAACGTTTCCATCGCACGCATCGGTCTGGAGGATCGGCTTAATCAATTCACTCTCCCACTGAACCTGACAGTGATATGTTTCTCTTTGACCAGCAAGCTATAGCTAGCTAGCCAGCCAGCGAGGATAGGAGTAGTACCACTGTACTGTACCAGCGACTGGTGAAATGGAACACCGAGACGCGTACAACACGCGCCAGTCTTGAGCAAACATATCGACACGAGCACCTTTTTTTTGGGCAGATGACATGGGCATATGCTACGTGATACACTGCGCACGAACACTCCTCCGAGCTCTGCAAGTCTGAACGCCAAATGCGGAACTCAAATTCAAGAAGAAGAAGAAGCAGAAGAAGAAAAAGAAGAAGCGTACAACAGCAGCACGCACGCGCATAGTCGGTGGATCTGCGCCTGATCGATTCTTATACGATTTCCGCGCTGACGGTTGGAGTAGCGACCTGCGAAAGCTACGTACTACTACTCCACTCGTGGTTCGATGCCGGCCGGTGTGCGTGCGTGCGTGGACGCATGCGGCGGCAGAACGGTGTCAGTCGGGTCGGAGGAGGAGTGCCGCCGGACTGGAAGCCGGAAGCCCCGCCTCGGTCGAACGGGGGCGGCGCGCGGACCGGAGGGAGGCCCCGGATCAGCGGGCGGCATACGCGCTGCACCTGCACGTATGGGGTTCGCGCCATGCCCATGCATGCATGGCTCGCTCTGGCCGCAGCGCGGCACAGGACTGCACAGTACGTTCCGTTCTCGTCCCGAGGCCCGGGATTTGTCAGATCTAGTTGGCGTTGTTCCGAAGCAAATTCACCTGTCAGAATGTCGGATCCACTCCCAACAAGTTTGCACGCATCGAGGCCGGCTAACTGACATTGCATTATTACTACAATACTCCTGCAATTTCGCTGGGATTTCGTGCTCGATCGCTTCAGCCTACGGCTTCGTTACCCAGAGTCGGTTGCCTCTTTGCGGTCGCGGCAAACCAGGCCAACATGCCTCGCCTTGACTGATCAACGGCTGCCAACGAACCACACACGTTCCGTACTATCTTCGTCCGTCAGTGGCACTTCATCAATCAATCTTCAAACTCGACGAATTCGATGTTACTCGTACTACATAAGCGTGTGTGTGTGCGCGCGCGCATATACGCGTGTTCGCAAGTTATGCGGTTCCAAAATAAAAGGGACGCGCAAGCTCGCATCTGTCTCTTTGGACAGTAGTAAGAATTCTCTAGGAGTTTTGTAGGATCCCCATCCTTAGGATTTTTAGTTATATATTTCAAAGGGAGGCAAATGATTTGCTTCATTTAGACTATGAATTGAGAAGAGAACAGAGTTTGATTGTTTGTGTTACAACACATTGTTGATTACAAAAAATTGATGCCTTGGCGGCAGGATTGTGCCCAACTTCTTAGCGCCCACGTTTACCCCGAAGCGCCCCCTCTTTCTTCGTGTAATGAAGAAGAATCGTGGAAGGGGCGCTATTGTGACGAATGACCTACACATTTCTTTCATTCCAAATTGCCCGAGAGGTGAGCATAGCCAGCGAAACCATTGCTTTGCGGTTAGGGGTGTTAGCGGCAGATAAGCCAACCCACCACTCCTTGGTGGACTGCAACAAGTGCAAGGTTGAAATATATGCATTCCAACAACAGTCACCCTTTGATCATGCCATAAAGCCTAAGCGTGAAATGGCACTTGAAGATGAGGTGGTCCATCGACTCTTGCACTTGCTTACATAGCACAATTTGGCCAAGCTATCTGTGGTTCAAATCCTATTTTGGGCGGGCCAACCAAGGAAATAATTTGACTTTAGACATAGCCCAAACTTTTCAAACGGCATGCTCAAAAGGGGACCCAACAATGCCAAGGAATTGAGCCTTATAGGCGGACTCCGCCGAGTAGACTCTGTTGTTGGTGTGCTTCCAAACAATGTCATCCTCGGCCTCCCCATGGAGGGTGAAGTCCCTTAAAGTGCCCCAAAGCTCGACGAATTACCGAAAATGGTCACCAGAGAAACTTAATGAAATTTTGATCTTGGAGACCCAACCATCGTCTTTGAAGGCCTCTCAAACTTTCCACTTTTTTCTTGTAGATGCCTCAAGAATAATGGATGTCGTGTCCTAGTGTTTTCTATCTTGCATCCAAGGGGAATCCCAAAACGGTGTGCGTGCACCGTTTCCGTCCGTGATGGAGTTCGGGCATAGAAGTCATAAACCGTGTCATCACATGGGTTACCCATACCACACATCTTTGGAGGCTCCTTACCCTCATATATACCAGAGCCATCAAAGTCTGAGTGCCCTTGCTAAAAAAAATCATAGTTAACACTCTAGGGCCACCAAGATCAAGTGGTGGGCGGACGGCCTCCCAATTAACCTTGCATTTTGCACCGGTAGTCTTGTTTGTTCCCGCCGAAAGGAAGGTACACTAAAGCATGTTGACACTGCAAAGGGTGCTAGGTGGGAGAATGAGGTGATTATGAAGTAGACCAACTGGGAGGAGAGCACCGACTTGACAAGGGCCGTGCAGCCAATACAGAAAATATTTTGGCCATCCCATGGTATCAATTTGGCCGCCATCTTATCTTCAAAAAACTGGGAGTCCACTTTTCTTAGTTGCCAAACCAAGAGAGGCAACCCCAATTACTTCGGAGGAAAGGATGTCCGGGCCGCCGGAACACTTTGAAGGACATGCGGCAAGTTGAAGTGGCCACAATGGATGATGGGGGCAACCGAGAACTTTTGGAAGTTGATGGAAAGGCCCATGACATCTCCAAAGAGGTGTAATGTGTTGGAGAGCTTGTCGATATCCCCCTTGATGCGTGACATGAAAACCGTCGCATCGTCCGTTCAAAGGGAGATACGTAAAATCGCGCCGCGACCACAGATCTTTTGAAACAGCCCCTTCATAGTTGCTACCAAAGAATTCTTTGGAGAGGGTTGATGGCGATGTCAAAGAGTAGGGGGGACATCGGATCCATCTAACGAAGCCTAGGGCCATGGGCAATGAGGTTACTGGCCACACTGTATAAAGGATCCTGCGAAGAGGAGGTGCAAAGTAGCACGGTTACCCAATCATGAAAAATGCTAGGGAAGCCCCTCCGATGGAGAAGATCAATGATGTATTTCCATTTCACGGAGTGAAACGCCTTGCGGATGTCGAGCTTGAAGAGGAGGGGCAGGGACATGCCCTTGTGGAGCCGATGAGCGATGTTCTGCATATGTATGAAATTATCATGGATGCTTCTCATCTAAATGAATGAATTTTGGGATCAACCAACTCCATCTATCTATCGTCTATTCCCCTCCCAAAAGAAATTAATAGAGCATTGCAAGGCAGACTCTTGGACAACACATGTCATCAAACCATCCACGACAAGATCAAGGTGCAGCACAATCATTTGATTACCTGTCGTGTACACATCGGCGTATGAATGTGGTGTGTAGAGTACTACTCCCTCCGTTCGGAATTACTTGTCTTGAAAATGGATGTATCTAGAACTAAAATACATCTAGATACATCCATTTGTGCGACAAGTAATTCCAAACGGAGGGAGTAGTTTCGAAAAAAAATTACTCTCTTCGTCCGGAAATACTTGTCATCAAAATGGACAAAAAGGATGTATCTAGAACTAAATTACATCTACATACATCCCCTTTTATTCATTTCGAAGACAAGTATTTCCGGAGTGAGGGAGTAGCTATCTATCGTCGATGCCTCAAAAAATAAATCTATGTACCGTATGAATCCCGTCACCCACCCAGGCCCAGGCCTCTAATGCTACGCAAACGCAACCCACCGATGGGTGGCGCTGCTACGGCGGCGGCAGCGGGCAGCAGCGCGGGAAGAGGGGTCGCTCGCGTGCACGTCGGGTAAACAAACCCTGGCGCAGAACGTAGCTGCCGCTGCGGATTGCAAAGCGTCAACGCAAGCGACGCAATCGGATCTCAGGACGGAGGGAGCACGGCACGAGGGCACCGGAGGCAGTGAACGATGACTGAGCTGTGCAAGGGAAGTAAAGGAAGGTGGCCCTGCCTGATTCCTCCTCATTGTCATTACAAGGTCCAAGCATCGCACGCATCTCCGCTGGTCAGCTCTAGAGCGGGCAGCGAGCTCCACGAGTTTTGACTGACAAAAGAGGGACGCAAGAAACAAGGGAGAGCTCCCTAGAAGAGATGACCAGTCTGTCTGATATAAGCTCCACGGATACTAGTGGTACATCACTACAAACATCATTCATGGGCGCAGCGTTCTTGAGAATCAACATCATTCATTTCACAACCAAGCAAGTCTTCCAGAGCTAGAGTATCAGGCAGATTGTAGAAGCGTCGTTCAGAGCAAGAATTGAGTCGCAGCGCATGATTTGCTTCAACCATTCTCGTCTCTAACAACAGCAGGATCCGATGCTCCCGAGTGAAACACAAAGACGCCGAAGCAAAGATCACAATAAGCTCTAGATACAGAATATGATGACCAGATAACAGACCATGATCAAATGAGAAGTTCCGGAACCAACAATCCAGCCAGTGTTCCCAAGAACAGGTATCAGATGGTCAACAAGTCTGCAACTAGGATACCAAATGGTATCTGGGATGCGTTCAGCACTGCAGCTTTCAGTAAACAGCAGGGATTCAGAGAGGTTCAGTAACATGCTAATCTTCTTTCTCCTGTCAAGGGGTAATTCTAAGAGAGATTCATACACTAATCTTGTTGAACAACTGAGTGCAAAGTTAACTATTTCCCTGACAAAACTTATATACGTTCCTGCCATCTGATCTTCGATCAAACAGACAATGCAGGCAACATTTTACCAATGCAAAACAGTACCAGATAGAAAGCTTGAGATTTCAAGTCATGAAAAAGTTTGACCAATACAAAAAACCATTGCAAGTGCACTCAAGACTGCGGTGGCTTTGCTATGAGTCAAAGGACGTCATGCTAAACTGCCAATCAGTTTCAAGTTTCTAGATCAAAGACGTCATGTGAGGTGTGCAGCTAAACCCAGAAAACAAGGTTCAGGGCTAGCATTCCATATGGTGCTCTGAACACGTAAATGATACGATCAAAAGGCCAGCCCTAGGCTATCTTACTATCTTTAGGACCAGAGTTCAGAAACAGCAACTTATTTTGCATACCAAAACCTGTTAGCAGATCAAGCGTGATATGCAATTATGCACAAGCTCATATAAACATATTATACAATGCAAACTACTGCCGGACATGACTTCATCACCTTCCTGCCTTCTAACTTTATATCAAGCAATTATTGCAAGCACCATTTCATCAAACCATCAAGTACAGAAGAACACATACTGGTAAGATTGCATCAAGCATTCCATGTCAATGCGCTACTACAATTCAGTTCTATTGAACATTGCTTAACCGAAAATCAGTTTTCGAGTTTCCAAAACAAGGGTTCACTGCTCCTAATTAATTAAGAAGTCTACTACAAACATGCAAAGCACATAAACTAGGCATGATTGATCAGGAAACGACCATTGCTATTGCAAAATTGGGCGTATGTCAATTAAACAGCCAAACCTTTATCACATGGACAACACAATTGCGGTATCCAGTAATTGCAGGTCACATAGGCAGCAGCACACTTTAAAACAAGAGACCACAAGCAGGAACAACCTAGCAAAGAACAATCAAATTTAAGCCATGAACTCATACCACAATATCTCAGATTCTTCAACTAATCAAAACATGCATACTCATACCACAATATCTCAGATTCTTCAACTAAGCAAAACATGCATACTGATACCACAATATCTCAGATTCTTCAACTAAGCAAAACAGTGCATACTTTAACACTTGAGCACGAATGTAAGTCATGTCTCTTCCACCATCATCTTCTTGCGTAACAACAACGAGAGGAGAACGGGAAGAGCCTTTTTCTTGGCGCGCGCCTACTTCTCGGAGGAGTTGGGGCCGCGCTTCTTGCCGAAGCCGACGACGGCGGTGACGAAGCGGCGGTTGTACTGGATCCTCTTGTGGGCGCGGCCGCGGGGCTGCTTCTTCTTGTCCTGCTTGGCGACCTTGGGCGTCTGGCCGCGCACCTTCCCGGCACGGGCCAGCGATCCGTGCACCTTGCCTGCGCAAACAGCAGCGAGCTCGCATCAGGATATGAACAGGCTACGACGATGAGAGGGGTATAGTTGGGTAGAGGTGAGAGAGTTACCCATGTCGACGGCGGCGGTGAGGCTGTGGAGCGGCGGCGGAGGGTTGGAGGGCGAGTGCGCGAGGGTTGGCGGCGGCGGCGGTTGTGGAGGGAGAAGGGGAACCCTAGGTGGGGATGGGGGGTTTTATATAGCGGGGCTCCCGCTCTTTGGGTGGGCGCAGACCGTAGTGGACTGGGTATCATTGGGCTGTGGGTACAGGACAAATGGGCCTAGAGTACACAAGCTGCGCTGGGTTAGTTTGGGCTACATTACAACTGGCGTGGACTGTGTTGAGCGGTCCTCACTTTTCTTTAGCTGGTCCTGTCCTGTTTAGTTACTAGGTTTTTTTCTTAGGGGTTTTTTGGTTACTAGGTACTGTATCCGGGCGTTAGCACGGGCCAGACATTTTTTAACATAAGAAGAGGACCATAGGGTACAGATCTTGATGCAGATCAAATAGACAAAATAAGATTATGTTTTGTTTATAAAGTATACAAATTTTCCAACTATTTTCCAAGATTGCTTATTGGGTTGCCAAATACTATAAGATATTTTGAGTTTTAGTTACTTCCGAGCCATGAATTTATTTTAAAGCATGGTTTGATGAAAACCAAAAGGGGTTGAAAAACTAAAAAAAAATACCATGGAGGCTGGCAGCTTGGAGAAAGGTGGGTGGGAAACTAAGGACATGTTTGATTGTTTGCATCCATCCAAACCAAGGTCGCGTGATTTTTTTTCACATTTGGTTGGTTGAGTCGCATGAAAATGTCGGCCTGCAGGAAACTTAATGCACCATTGGGCCTAGCTCTTGGGAAGGGCGCTTTCTCCACATCAAGGTCCGTGTGATGCAACTCGTGGCACGTGGGCGACGGAGCCTGCATGCAAGGAGGTGGTCTCAAAAAGGTGCGTTGTTTCTCGAAGCGGCGACATAATTACCCTCACTTTCCCTCACTGCCCTCTCATTCATCTCTCTACTCTTCACAATCTCACGCGGACGACAGCGAGCAACAAAGCAAACTGCAAGGCAAGCACAAGCGTCAATCACCGGCAGGACTTCGACAATGGCGGTAACCCTTGTCCTCTATTCGTGCTTGAAAAGCTAGTCGAGAGAAAATTAAATGAAAGATGAAACCTTAGGTTCATTCTAAGGAGTAGAACATTATTATTTCCTTTTTTTCTTATTTTATATTTAATTCCAATCTTAATATAATTTTCAAATTAATGATTTTTTAATAATTATGAACTATTTTAAATTTGTAAATTTGTTGCAAATCGATGAAGGTTTTGTGGAAATTAATGAATTTTTTAAAAAATAAGCTCAGTTTTTAAAATCTCTACACAGTTTTAAAATACGTAAAAAAATATTGATATACGACCAGAACTTTAAAATTTACGAACATTTAAAAAATTAATCAATAAGTCAAATCCGAGAACAGTTTTTTTAATTTTGGAGGACTGTTGTAATTCAAAGAACATTTTATAATTTTTTAAATGGCCACCATTTTATGAATATTGGGAATAATAATTTAAATTCTAAAACAAATTCAAATATGTAGAAAAATGAAACTCTTGAACTGTTCTACAATTTATCATTATTTTTAAAATTTTGGAACATTTCCTGAAATCAAGTTCCAATTTTCCAATTTATAAACACTGCTTTTAAATTTGGAATATTTTATAAATTTGTGTTTTTTCTTAAAAACTTGAGACCATTTTAATGTAATGGATGATTTTTAAATCTATTAGCATCTTTAAATTTCACCTTTGTTAAAAATTTAAACCATATATAAAGTAGCAAAAAGACATGAAAAGAACACAGAAAACCACAGAAGAAAAAGAAAACAGCAATACCCCACTCGGCAATGGGACAGTGTCCAGGCAGAAAGCGCGCTGGAGTGTGCATTTTAGATCTCGCTTATTGGAAGACAGACATATGTCTAGCTGAAAGTTCTCATTGTTTATTTTCTTTTCCTTTATTTCTTCACCTTTTTACATTATTTTTTCTCTGTTGTTACTAGTTTTTCCATTCCTTTTTTTTCTCGTGGTTTTCTTTTGTTTCTTTCTGTTTTTTATACTGTGGTTTTCTACGGGTTTTTCTATTTTCCCAAAAATTCATTGTCTGGTTTCATTATTATTTTTCAAGAACACATGTCTAAATTTTCCCAGTGCACTTACATTTCTAGTGTACATGCAGAATATATTTTTGATATACATCATAAATTTTCCAAATACATGATGTGAATTATTTTCATAGTACACTTTTTTTATACATGTAGAACTATTTTTTATTGTTAAAATGTTCTTTCAAAACTACGAACATTTTCATAAGTAGATGTTTAACATTTTTTCAAACATATGCTTTTGATATCTAGATTCCTCATACATATTTGTACTTTTTTTATACGTCATGAACTTTTATAGAGATGTTAACATTTTCCGGATACAAGATTAATATTTTCTTAGATACTCCCTCTGGTCCATATTAACTAATTGTTGCTGATTTTGTACAACTTTAGTACTAAGTTTTACTAAGTCAGCGGCAGTTAATATGAATCAGAGAAAGGTTTTTTTGTGTGTTCAATTTTCCTAAACATCGTACATATTTTATATCCATTTTGGAACCTCTTGTTATATATGTTTAACATTTTTTTAATACATGGTTAACATTTAAAAACTTATATTATTTTATGTATATTTTTAATAAGCACTATGCCTTTTTTGTATAAATAAAGAATATTTGTAATAAGCCATATACTTCCTACATTCCTAAATATAGGTCTTTTAGAAATTTCAATATATATTTGTATGTAGTGTATTTAGAAATGGAGGGAGTATCTATGTTCTGATATAAAAAAATGCATATGTAATGTACATTTTTATATAGAAAAGCATATTGTTCATCCCTCAACTCATGGTGTAATCTAGATTTGGTCCTTCAACTTCAAAACTAGTACTGAAACCGGTCAAGGTTCGTCCGTGGACTCGATTTTGATTGGTTTCGGTGTTGACTCACCCCTGTTTTGACCGTCCTGACTCAAATTCATGTACTTCTTCAAATCCGCGTGTTGTTTTCAAGTTCACGTATTTTATTCAAATTCACATACTTTTTTCAAATCCGCGTAGTTCCTTTCGGGGAGAATTCATCAATTTCGAAAAAAGAACACAAACTAGAATAAAAGTGTTGGGGAACGAAGCATGAAAATAAAAATAAATCATACGAGCTCCCAAGATCTATCTAGGACCTCTCTAGTCAATAACCAATAGCGGGACCTGGATGCCCATAATGGTTTCTACATATTCCACGAAGATCTTTTATCGGTTGAGCCACGATGTCAATGATTCGGTTAATCCCGTATGCAATTCCCTTTGTCCGGTGATATGTTACTTGCCCGAGATTTGATCGCCGATATCTCCATACCTAGTTCAACCTCGTTACTGGCAGGTCTCTTTACTCGTTCCGTAATACAAGATCTCGTGAGTAACTCATTAAGCACATTGCTTTCAAGCTCTTTACGATGTTGTATTATCGAGAGGGCCGAGAGATATCTCTCCGTCATATGAAGTGACAAATCCCAGTCTCGATCCATGCAACTCAACAGACACCTTCTGAAATACATGTAGAGCACCTTTATGATCAGCCAGTGATGAAGTGATGTTTGATAGCACACAAGGCATTCCTTCGATATCCGGGAGTGACATGATCTCATGGTGTAAGGAACTGACACTTGACATGAAGAAAGCTTTAGCAAATAACTAAACGATCTGAATGCTAAGCTTATAGTTGGGTCTTGTCCATCACATCATTCTCCTAATGATGTGATCACGTTATCAAATGACAACTCATGTCTATGTCTAGGAAACATTAACCATCTTTGATCAACGAGCTAGTCTAGTAGAGGCTCACTAGGGACATAGTACTTGTTTATGTATTCACACATGTATTTAACTTTTCGATCAATTCAATTCTAGCATCGATAATAAACCTTTATCATGAATAAGGAAATATGATAATAACCGATTTATTATTGTCTCCAGGGCATATTTCCAACAGTCTCCCACTTGCACTAGAGTCAGTAATCTAGTTTACATAGTGATGAATCTAACACCCATGGAGTATTGGTGTTAATCATGTTTTGCCCGTGGAAGAGGTTTAGTCAATGGGTATGCCACATTCAGATCCGTATGTACTTTGCAAAGTTCTATGTCTCCATCCTTAACATAATTACGAATGGAGTTGAAACGATGCTTGTTGTGCTTGGTTATCTTGTGAAATCTGGGCTCCTTGACAATGGCAATACCTCCAGTGTTGTCACAAAAAATAGTCACTGGATCTGATGCACTAGGTATTACACTCAGATCGGATATGAACTCCTTCATCCAGACTCCTTGTGCTGCTTCCGAATCAGCTATATACTCCGCTTCGCATGTAGATCCCTGCCACGATACTCTCTTTGTAACTGCATCAACTAACCACTCCACTATTTAATATAAATACATATCCAGTATGAGACTTAGAGTCATCCGGATCTGAGTCAGAGCTAGCATCGACGTAACCCTTTACGACGAGCTCTTTGTCACCTCCATAAATGAGAAACATGTCCTTAGTCCTTTTCAGCTACTTCAGGATATTCTTGACCGCTGTCCATTGATCCACTACTAGGGAAAACCTTATACACAGAATCTTAGCAGTAGAGCTGGATAAAATGACGCGCTACTGCTACTTAGTAGCAGCGCATGGAAGTAAAAGGCGCTACTGCTACTGAAAGATCGTGGATGTCGCCTAGAGGGGGGGGGGGTGAATAGGCGCCTTAAAATAATTACGGTTTAGGCTTGAACAAATGCGGAATAAACCTAGCGGTTAATTTGTCAAGCACAAAACCTAAAAGAACTAGGATCACCTATGTGCACCAACAACAAATGCTAAGCAAGATAACCAACTAGGTGATAGCAAGATATATGACGAGAAACAGTATGGCTATCACAAAGTAAAGTGCATAAGTAAAGGGCTCGGGTAAGAGATAACCGAGGCACGCGGAGACGACGATGTATCCCGAAGTTCACACCCTTGCGGATGCTAATCTTTGTTTGGAGCGGTGTGGAGGCACAATGCTCCCCAAGAAGCCACTAGGGCCACCGTAATCTCCTCGCGCCCTCGCACAATGCAAGATGCCGTGATTCCACTAAGGGACCCTTGAGGGCGGTCACCGAACTCGTACAAATGGTGACCCTTGAGGGCAGTCACAGAACCCGTACACTTTGGCAACCCTTGGGGGCGGTCACCGAAACCCGTCAAATTGCTCGGGGCGATCTCCACAACCTAATTGGAGACCCCGATGCTTGCCCGGAGCTTTACACCACAATGATTGAGCTTTGAACACCACAAAGGTTGGGGCTATCTCCCCAACGACACCACGAAGCTTCACCACAATGGAATATGGCTCCAAGGTGACCACAACCGTCTAGGGCGCCCAAGCACCCAAGAGGAACAAGCTCAAGGGTGCCAAGCACCCAAGAGTAATAAGCTTCTCAACTTGTAACCTCCACGTATCACCGTGGAGAACTCAAACCGATGCACCAAATGCAATGGCAAGGGCACACAGAGTGCCCAAGTTCTTCTCTCCCGAATCCCACCAAAGCAACTAATTCTAGGGAGGGAAATGAGAGGAAGAACGGAGAGGGGAACACGAAGAACTCCAAGAACTAGATCCAATGGGTTCCCCTCACAAAGAGGAGAAAGTGATTGGTGGAAATGTGGATCTAGATCTCCTCTCTCTTTCCCCCCCAAAACTAGAAGAATCCATGGAGGGATTAAGAGATAGCAAGCTCGAAGAAGGTCAACAATGGGGGAAGAACACGAGCTCAAAAGGATGGGGGTTCATTGGGGAAGAAGACCCTCTTTTATAGGTGGGGACAAATCCAACCGTTATGCTCACAGCCCACACCGAGCGGTACTACCACTCCAAGGAGCGATACTACCACTAGGGCGGTAGTAGCCCTTTGAAACACAACAACGAGGAGGAAAAAAGGCCAGAAGAGAGGTCGGAGCAGTACTACCACTTGTCCTCACAGTACTACCGCTAGGGGTAGCGGTACTACTGCTAAGGGTAGTGGTACTACTGCTTGCGAGCGGTACTAAAATATTACATCCGTGCCTACCACCGCTGGACTTATGACGAGTTTTTGGTCCGGAGCGGAAGTAAGCCACAGAAGCAAAAAATTACATCCGCTACCATTTGCGGTAGTACCGCTACAGCCCTTTCGAGGACACCGAAACAGGCACAACTTTTGCAAACGGACTTCGAGTTCAACGAAACCAAGTTTGTTGGAAAGCTAACGACATGGCCTAACACAATCTTGATAGAAATAACAATAGTAAGCAAATGAGAAAAGTCCCATAAGAAAATGGAGAGAACCCTTCCTCGAAAGAGACCGGTAAAACCTCCAACACCAAAAACGCAATAGAAGAAGCATGTGAACTCCGTTTTCGATGAACTCAAGCTTGTCAAGAAGATGACCATAAGCTCCAAATATCACAAGAATAAAACCAAACAAGAACCAAGAAATATGATGCAAGCATGCAATGGTTTGAGCTCTCTACGAACGATACGATCAAGCTACCCACTTGAGAGCCCCCATTGATAGTACGGCAATCAATCCTATAACCCGGTCTCCAAACTACCACCATGAGACCGGTAAAATAGAGAACCTATTAAGGGCAAACATTTGCCTTGCACAAAGTCCACTTGAGCTAGATGTAGACGATCTTGGCTTCCTCAAGTTGGGCCACCTTTCTTGATTTCGTTGGCTCGGTGAAGACTAGTAGATTGCTCCCCATACTCCACTATGGATGAGCCACTCTTCGGCACATCTTCACAAGTTCATTGTCACCATAATGAACAGAAATATTCAAGAACTTGATCTCTTCGTGATGCATCACTTGAACTTGCACACCACAACCTTGATTTGATGTCATCCTCCATATGTTGTATGTGATCTTCCTCTTGACGCAAGCCCATGGAAGATAACCTAACCCCACATAGAACTCTCACAAAGACCATGGGTTAGTACACAAAGCGTAATTGACAATGCTTACCATACCATGGGATCGTTTGATCCCTCTCGGTACATCTTCTACGCTTTGTGTGTTGATCAACTTGAAACACTCTCTGTACTTAGTCTTGATCAACCTTGAATCTTTCCAACTCTATTCATTTGGATGATGTCTTGAAGGTAAACATGAATGATCACACACTTTTCTTATTCAAGACATGCTTGCAATAAGCTCAACACTCACAAGACCAATCTTTGGATAATTCCTTAATAGCAGCTTGGTCATCACAAACTCTCACTGAAACAAACAAATGGACTCCAAGAAAAGTCTATGGACAAATCCTTCAAATATAACTCAAGGCAACCATTAGTCCATAGAGATTGTCACCAATTACCAAAACCAAACATGGGGGCACCACATGTTCTTTCAATCTCCCCCATTTTGGTAATTGATGACAATCACTTTCAAGAGAGTTTATATAAGGAATTATGCATCACCATACCATGCAACAATAATGTATGCGCATGAGATGCAAAAGCTTAGGAACAAAACCAAAGCAAGAAGAGATGACTCTCTAAACTTCTCCACTCTTAGGAACAAAACCAAAGCAAGAATTGATGACTCTCTAAACTTCTCCACAAAACTCTCTGAAAATTCTCCTTCATTAGCATCGATTGCCAAAATGGGCGAAAGGCTTAGAAGGCCAATATAACTTGTGTTCCTCCATAAATTGTGTATTTCTCAACTAGAGAGTGGAATGCAATACACAGATCCAACGATAAATACTTGGAGGAAGACAAACTATATTGAGGCCCAAAGATTGCAAAAGAATGATATGCCACAAAGACATAACAAACAGAGAGACATGCAATCAAGCAATCAAAGGATACCAATTGAAGCAAGCTATCAAAAGATACCAATTGAACCAACTAGACTAATGATCCTACGATTCACATGAATAAACGGTATTAAGATATGAGCAAAGGAGTGTCCTAGAGAAACTAGAGAAGCTCCCCATGTTTTGTGCACAATTTAGTTTTGTATTTGGATACAACGAGCACAAAATAGGATCGTCACTCCCCCAAGATCAACAGAACCTCACAACAAGTGCAAGTGAGAATGTAGGAAACTAAGCCTAGCACTAGCAACAAACAAATGGTTGAGCAACATATAAAGGAGGCAACTTAAGAGTAGGCTCAACTAAAATGATGTGTGTGAGTCATGGCAAAGCACTTGAGAAGACTAATGTAAGGGTGACCATTAAGCATCAACATAGTCTTGAATAGTTGAGATACAAGGTGCATGACATGTCCTTCTCACACACACCAAGCAAATGGATTCACAAGCTCACTAAAAAAAGAAATATTGACCAAGCTTGTGACAACCCATGGTGAAGATAGAAAATGAAGGCCTCATCAAGATGAGGGATACCAATTAAATGGAAAGCTTTGTTAAGACAAACATGAGGAAAATGATCTTCACCACAAAAGAGTGCATCAAGATGCAGCGATATAAGATCCAGACTCAAGACACACACCTTCACGGAGCCACCAAAGAAATAATACAAGAAAGAAAAGGTGGACACGAAAGAAGGGGATATCAATTAGATATGCAACTTCTCTCAGGTGTATAAGATTCTAGGTAGATGAAGACCATGATGATATCAATCCAAAAAGAAGGATGTACACACGAAATTGTTGCAAAAAAGGAAATAATAAGATATCCACAAGGAAGTCATAAATATACCAATTAGATATTTGCTTGAAGGCATATCACATGGCTAGATATGGTCTTATTGTATATAAATGAGTTCCAACCACACGAGCATCAAAGACATCACAACTAGCAACAAGAGATCATTGTTGGGATGCTTTGAGAAAGGAAACAAGTATCACAAGAAAGAATGAATTACATGCCATGATACAACCTACACAAAGTTGATGCAAGAAATGTGTGCATGAAGTAGATGATGATACTTGTTACCGAGATAGCGTTGGAATGATGTAGAAGATACCAATTGAAGGTAGATAGTAGTTCATTGATCATCCTAGTTAGACTCCAATAAGCACATGGTGACAACACCGTCCTTGTGAGTGAGCCGAGCATCCAATACATCTCCAATTGTTCCTAGAACAACCACACACAAAAAATGGTACCCAAACTCATTGGGACCAAAGAGTTAGAAACACCAATACATAGGACAAAATCCACATACATATGTGCATAAATATATTAAAATGAATTTCATGCACATCTCATCCAAATTGAGACTAGGTGGAGTTTCCCCTATATATTGGGTCAAAGAAAGAAAGCATGCCAAAGAAACTACATGAAGTAAATATGCATGCTCAAGACTTTCAAGAAACGATACCAAATGAAAAATAAATACCAAGTGAAAATAGGATACCAAATAGAGAAATCATCACTTGGAAGATATCATTAAAAAGATACATCAAGGAATGAGATATCCATTGACACACTCAAAAAGAAAGATATCGAACTCCCAAAAGAGAGGATGGTTCCAAACAATCCAAGCCCTCTATAAAGTTTCATGATGGCACAAAGTACCAAAAAGAAATGGCTTGCCTTCCATCAACACACACTTGAAATGGATCACAAGATGAGTGTTTCATAGAAAATAGGATAGCTCCCCCAAGATTTGTGCATTATAGAGAATTTGCATTTGAATACAAAATGCACAAGATGGGATCACCACTTTCACTATATCTCGAAAACACTAGACGAGATCAAGAAAACAACAATGTCCACAAGTGGCATGGAAGACAATGGGAGTTGACACAATTTGACAAGAAATAAGACAAATGAAAGCAAAAATCAAGGTAAAGATGATCAATAATTTCTACCACATAAATGATTACCCATTGTCAAGAGATAGAAGTATTTGGGAATAATTCCCGATGGTAGATTGCAAAGATATCCAACATTATCTTCACACCAAAAACACAAACAAATTTGCAACTTGTAGAGCTAACATGTCACCTAGGCACAAGATAATTTACAATATCAACTCTAGGTGACAATATCTCAAATGTACACATTTTTTGGCTTGTAATATACACATAGCATATTACCCCCCCATAATGTGATACCACTGAAAAACTTAACAAGATGCAAAAGAGAACCAACAAGAGATAATTAATGGACCAAATAGAATTTGAATTTCTCATGAGAAGACATACCACATAGAGAATAGATAATCTTGTAATATCAATACTATATAGTATTCCTCATGTACACACATTTATAGGATTGTGAGGTGCACAAATCACATCACTCCCCCAAAATGGGATGTTTCATTAATCTCTCACAAGAGCCAACTAAGATATAAAAAAGATGCACAAAGGCTCAACACACTACACACACGTACATGATGTGCAAACCAACATATACATACTTGATTTCTCAAGATAAGCAAATTGGAAGCACAACATATACACGCACATGCAAGGTACAAAACCACAACATGCTAAGGGGCAAGTAACTTTCAATGTAAACAATTTAAGCACAAGTTACCGCAAGGAGGAACATTGGATATAAGATAGAAACTTGATAAGCCGAATGACTTGGCTTGAGACAATATGAATGATGAATACCCCTTAATTCTTCATAATGTAACCAAGTCTCCAATGCCCTCCAACAACACCTATTGATCAAATTTTAGCTTGTTGGTCCCCAACCAAGTTGGGTCCTAAGAGGTTAGTCATAATAGGTTTGGCCACCCAAATGGTTCTTTTCTTGACACCACTTTGAGTCCCAAGAAACTTGGCAAACACATTGCCAACCTTATCCTTCCCAAGAGAATAGATATCATCAATAATAATTGGGTTGCATAAGTTACCACTAGTGCATGCAGAAGCGGCGTGACCTTTCTCACGACATAAGTAGCAACGTATACTCTTCATTTTCTTCTCCCTTGATTTCTCAACAAGAGGAGCATGAACTTGAGTATTCTTGGGAAGTGGCCTTTCTTAGACTCGTGGTTGAGCATGTGATTGAACTTGTGGTCTCTTCCCTTGTTGCTTGTCAATAATGGGCTTCTTCTTCAATGGGCAAGATCTAACATGATGCCCTTCAATTTTGCACTTGTAGCAAATAATCTTGGCCGAATTCTTGAGTTGTTCTTGGCCCTTTTTCTTCTTATTGATTTTGGACTTCTTCTTCTTGTTGGAGTTGAATCCAAGTCCACCTTTGTCATTGGGGAATTTTTACACACTCAAGATATTGTTGAGTGTGGACTTTCCTTCATGACACTTTTCCAAGTCTTTCTTCAAAGAAGTGACTTGGGCCTTGAGCTCTTTGATTTCATCTACATGGTTAGTATCAACACAAGTGCTAGAGGAAGTATAAGCTTCATCGTTAGAGCAACAAGGCAAGGAAAGTAATTCATCACAGGATGTACCCATATTGTGAGTAGATGGATTACAAGGACTAGCACATGGCAATATAGCATTTTGACTAGAAGTAGTGCTAGTATCCACATGAGGCTCACTAGATGTTACCTTGATAATCATAGCCTCATGAGCTATCTTTAGCACATTATGGGATACTAGAAGATCATCATGAGAGCTTGTGAGCTTTACATGATTTTCTTCCAATTTCCTGTCAGTGCTAGATAGCAACTCAACATTTTCCTTCAAAATGGATGCTTCACTAGTTAGTAGCACAAGCATCATCAATATTAGCAAGCGGAGAAGGCAACTTTACAAGCTCCTTAGAATATGAAGCTTCAAGTTGAGCATGAGACTCGGTGAGTTTGATGAGCTCACCCTTAATGACCCTTGAGCCATTTTCGAGGTGCTCAAAATCCTCAAGGAGTTTAGCATGCAGAAATTCAAGCTTCTCATTTTTAGTTTCAACATCATTAGCCACCTCGAGAGCTCTATCATGGGATTCCTTTATTCTAGATAGTTCTAGAGCAAAAGTCTCCTCAAGAGATTCCTTGGTGGTTTGTTCAAGTTCAAGAGCTTGCGAGAGGTCGACGATCTCATTAGCGTAATCACGCTCATGACCTTCCATTTTCTCAATGGTGACCTCATGCTCCTCTAGATGAGATTCCAACTCCTCTATATATTTCTTGCCCTCAATGGCAATAGACATGATTTCCATGAAGTTGGAACGAGCAATTTTGTTCTTATGAAGAGCTTTAAAAATCAGTTCCCCCTTAATTTTCAAGGAGGCAACATTATCATTCTCTTCATCATTATCAACATCATCGTCATTGTCATTATCACTATCATCACAAGATATATTGGGATTCAAAGTGGGAGATACCTTTGAAGCCTTAGCCATAAGGCAAAACGCAATAGATGATGATGTTGGATCCCTTGAAGCACCATTCAAGACTAAATCTTGTTCCATGGGGTGTTGGGTTTCCTCTACATTGTTAGCACAACAATTCGAGGAAATATATGCATTTTTACCATGGCAACAAGATATAGCAAGCATATCATCATGAGTTTTAGTCAAGCAATTTCTACATGATATGCAAGGACTATCAACACAAGCATGTGAAACATGTAGGGTGCTCGAAGTGTTAAAGTCCAAAGAAGATGCATTGCAATAAGATAGTGATGAAGGATCATCCATAATAAGCATACTATCATCATTGCAATGACCAACACTACTCACCATATCATTACCTTGTGGCAAACCACATGTAGGTGAAGTAGAAGAAGTTGAGAAGACAACACGGCCGGAGGTGGAGGGAGAACAATCATTCCCACAATTCTTGGACACACCATATTTATCTTGAAGCTTTGTCCACAACTCATGAGCATCCCGGAACGACATGAGTTGAAATATAACTACATTGCTTAAAGCATCAAAATCACATTAGAAGCTTGAGCATTGAGATAAGAGTTTGTCTCATCCTCTAAAGATAATCTTTGTGGATCCTTTGGAGGACAAAAACCCATATCTACAATTTGCTCTAAATTTGGGTCCATGACCCTAAAGAGATTAAGCATGCGAATTACCCAAACATCAAAATTTGTGCCATAAAACTAAGAGTGTAAGAGAATCCTAAACCCCTAGTCGACATCCTTACTCTCTAGGCAGTTAAGCCCTATAAAGAGAGACGAGGCTCTGATACCAATTGAAAGATCGTGGATGTCGCCTAGAGGGGGCGGGGTGAATAGGCGCTTTAAAATAATTACGGTTTAGGCTTGAACAAATGCGGAATAAACCTAGTGGTTAATTTGTCAAGCACAAAACCTACAACAACTAGGCTCACCTATGTGCACCAACAACAAATGCTAAGCAATATAACCAACTAGGTGATAGCAAGGTATATGATAAGAAACAATATGGCTATCACAATGTAAAGTGCATAAGTAAAGAGCTAGGATAAGAGATAACCGAGGCACGCAGAGAGGACGATGTATCCCGAAGTTCACACCCTTGCGGATGCTAATCTCCGTCTGGAGCGGTGTGGAGGCACAATGCTCCCAGGAAGTTAATAGGGCCACCGTAATCTCCTCACGCCCTCGCACAATGCAAGATGCCGTGATTCCACTAAGGGACCCTTGAGGGCGGTCACCGAACCCGTACAAATGGCGACCCTTGGGGGGCGGTCACCAAACCTGTACACTTCGGCAACCCTTGGGGGTGGTCACCGGAACTCGTCAAATTTCTCGGGGCAATCTCCACAACCTAATTGGAGACCTCGACACTTGCGTGGAGCTTTACACCACAATGATTGAGCTCCGAACACCACAAAGGTTGGGGCTATCTCCCCAACGACACCACGAAGCTTCACCACAATGGAACATGGCTCCAAGTTGGCCACAACCATCTAGGGCGCCCAAGCACCCAAGAGGAACAAGCTCAAGGGTACCAAGCACCCAAGAGTAATAAGCTTCTCAACTTGTAACCTCCACGTATTGATACGTCTCCAACATATCTATAATTTTTTATTGTTCCATGCTATTATTTATGAAGTCTTGGATGTTTAATGGGCTTTATCATTCACTTCTATATAATTTTTTGGACTAACCTATTAACCCAGAGCCCAGTGCCAGTTTCAGGTTTTCTCCTATTTTAGGGTTTTACAGAAAAGGAATATCAAACGGAGTCCAATTGACGAACCAATTTTTTATGATTTTTTCTGGACCAAAAAAAGCCCCCGAAGCAAAAGAGTTGGGCCAGGAGAGCCACGGGCTGCCCTCGAGGGTGGAGGGCGCGCCCCCCTATCTCGAGGACGGCCCGTAGCTCCCCTTTACTTGGCCCCGACTCCAAAAATTCCTATAAATACTGAAACCTCCAGAAAGAAACCTAGATCGGGAGTTCCACCGCCGAAAGCCTCTGTAGCCACCGAAAACCAACCTAGACCCTGTTCCGGCACCCTGCCGAAGGGGGGAACCCTCACCGGTGGCCATCTTCATCATCCCGACGCTCTCGATGACGAGGAGGGAGTAGTCCACCCTCGGGGCTGAGGGTATGTACCAGTAGCTATGTGTTTGATCTCTCTCTCTCGTGTTCTTGAGATAGCATGATCTTGATGTATCGCGAGCTTTGCTATTCTCGTTGGATCTTCTTCTCCCCCTCTACTCTCTTGTAATGGATTAAGTTTCCCCTTTGAAGTTATCTTATCGGATTGAGTCTTTAAGGATTTGAGAACACTTGATGTATGTCTTGCACGTGTTTATCTATGGTGACAATGGGATATCATGTGATCCACTTGATGCATGTTTTGGTGATCAACTTGCGGGTTCCGTGACCTTGGGAACCTATGCATAGGGGTTGGCACACGTTTTCGCCTTGACTTTCCGGTAGAAACTTCGGGGCACTCTTTGAAGTTCTATGTGTTGGTTGAATAGATGTTTCTGAGATTGTGTGATGCACATTGTATAATCATGCCCACAGATACTTGAGGTGACAATGGAGTATCTAGGTGACATTAGGGTTTTGGTTGATTTGTTTCTTAAGGTGTTATTCTAGTACGAACTCTATGATAGATTGAACGATACTACAGACTCTTGAATAGATCAATCAGAAAGAATAACTTTGAGGTGGTCTCGTACCCTACCATAATCTCTTCGTTTGTTCTCCGCTATTAGTGACTTTGGAGTGACTCTTTGTTGCATGTTGAGGGCTAGTAATATGATCCAATTATGTTATCCTTGTTGAGAGACCTTGCACTAGTGAAAGTATGAACCCTAGGCCTTCTCTACTATCATTGCAACACCGTTTATGCTCACATTTACCACTTGCTACCTTGCTGTTTTTATATTTTCAGTTTACAAAAACCTATATCTACCATCCATATTGCACTTGTATCACCATCTCTTCACCGAACTAGTGCACCTATACAATTTACCATAGTATTGGGTGTGTTGGGGACACAAGAGACTCTTTGTTATTTGGTTGCAGGGTTGCTTGAGAGAGACCATCTTCATCCTACGCCTCCCACGGATTGGTAAACCTTAGGTCATCTAGTTGAGGGAAATTTGCTACTGTCCTACAAACCTCTACACTTGGAGGCCCAACAACGTCTACAAGAAGAAGGGTGCGTAGTAGACATCAAGCTCTTTTCTGGCGCCATTGCCGGGGAGGTTAGTGCTTGAAGGTATTTAGATCTTGCAATGCAATCTTTTAGTTTCTTGTTTTACCACTAGTTTCTTTTATAAAAGAAAACTACAAAAAAATGGAATTACGGTTACCTCATATGCTTCATCTTTTTAATATCTTTCGTGAAAATGATGGGAAGGAAAATTGTGCTCAAGAACTAGAAGAAGAATTACATAGAATTCTTGGCATGAAATATGTGAATGATGAGCATGATTGCAATGTTGTTAGTATGAATTCTTTGAATACCCATGATGCTAATGATATGCAAAGCCACAAGCTTGGGGATGCTATGTTTGATGAAGATGATATGTTTAGTCCCCCATGTCTTGATGAGAAAATTTATTATGATGAAAGCATGCCTCCTATTTATGATGATTATTGTGATGACACATATGCTATAAAGAATAAAGATAACTATGAACCTTGTCATCATGATTCTAATTATGCTTCACATGATAGTTATTTTGTTGAGTTTGCTCCCACTACTATTGATAATGATAAATTTGCTTATGTGAAGAGTAGTAAAATTTCTATGCAAGTAGATCATGAAAAGAATGCTTTATGTGCTGGTTATATTGTTGAATTCATTCATGATGCTACTGAAAATTATTATGAGAGAGGATCATATGCTTGTAGGAATTACAATAATATCAAGTTTCCTCTCTATGTGCTTAAAGTTTTGAAGCTATGCTTGTTTTCCCTTCCTATGCTAGTTGATTATCGTTCCCATAAGTTGTTTTCTCACAAAATCCATATGCATAGGAAGTGGGTTAGACTTAAATGTGCTATTCATATGCTTCATGATGCTCCCGTTATGTTTCAATTCTTATCTTTTATGTGAGCATCATTATGCCTAGCTAGGGGCGTTAAACGATAGCACTTGTTGGGAGGCAACCCAACTTTATTTTAGTTTCTTTGTTTTTGCTGATGTTAGGTAATAAATATTGCATCTAGCTTATGTTTAGATGTGGTTTTATGTTTTAATTAGTGTTTGTGCCAAGTAGAACCTTTGGGAAGACTTGTGTGAAGTTTATATGATCTTGCTGTAAAAAAACAGAAACATTAGCGCTCACGAGTTTGGCTGTGAATTTTTACTGGAGCGTGCTATTTAGTTGAATCTTTTTGCAGATGATTAATAGACAAATTCCTAAAATTTAACAATTTAGTTTGAATTTTTTGGAGTTCCATAAGTAGGCGAATCCTGCAGATTACTACAGACCGTTCAGTTTTTGACAGATTCTGTTTTTCGTGTGTTGTTTGCTTATTTCAATGCATCTATGAGTAGTATTGGGAAGTATGAACCATAGAGAAGTTGGAATACAGTAGGTTTAACACCAATATAAACAAAGAATGAGTTCATTATAGTACCTTTGAGTAGTGGTTTGTCTTCTTAAACTAACGGAGCTCACGAGAATTTTTGTCTAAGTTTTGTGTTGTGAAGTTTTCAAGTTTTGAGTATTGCTTTGATGGACTATGGACCAAGGAGTAGCAAGGGCCTAAGCTTGGGGATGCACATGGCACCCCAATTAAATTCAAGATAATCAAAATCCTAAGCTTGGGGATGCCCCGGGAAGGCATCCCCTCTTTCGTCTTCATCCATCGGTAACTATACTTGGAGCTATATTTTTATTCACCACATGATATATGCTTTGCTTGGAGCGTCAATTTAGTTTATTTTGTTTTGCTTGCTGTTTGAATAATATCCCAAGATCTTAAGTTCTTAAATGTTAGAGAGCCTTCACATAGTTACATAATTATTCAAACACTCTATGTGCTTCACTTATATCTTTTGAGTTGAATAGTTTTTGCTCTAGTGCTTCACTTATATCTTTTAGAGCACGGCAGTGGTTTTATTTTGAAGAAATAGATGAACTCTCATGATTCACTTATATCCTTTTGAGAGTCTATTAAGACAGAATGGTAATGTGTTTAGGCTAAAGAAACTAGTCTTCACATGATATACATCCAATGTCAATGTAGTAAAAAATTTCACACCAAGTGCATTGAATAGAATGAGATGTTGGATGCTTGATAATTGTTTTGAGATATGAAGATAGTGATATTAGAGTCATGCTAGTGGAGTTATTATGAAATTGAGAAATACTTGTGTTAAGGTTAGTGATTCCTGTAGCATGCACGTATGGTGAACCGTTGTGTGACTAAGTTAGAGCATGAGGTATTTGTAGAGTGCCAACCTTTGTGTGGAGGTCGGGGGCGCGCGATGGTTAACTCCTACCAACCTCCCCCCTAGGAGCATGCGTTGATTGCTTTGTTTTGATGACTCGTAGATTTTTGCAATAAGTATATGAGTTCTTTATGACTAATGTTGAGTCCATGGATTATACGCACTCTCACCCTTCCACCATTGCTAGCCTCTCTTGTACCGCGCAACTTTCGCCGGTACCATACACCCACTATATATCCTTCCTCAAAACAGCCACCATATATATTCCTCAAAACAGCCACCATACCTACCTATCATGGCATTTCCATAGCCATTCCGAGATATATTGCCATGCAACTTTCCACCGTTCCCTTTATATGACACACATCATATTGTCATGTTGCCATGCATGATCATGTAGTTGACATCGTATTTGTGGCAAGGCCACCATGCATAACTTTTCATACATGTCACTCTTGTTTCATTGCACATCCCGGTACACCGCCGGAGGCATTCATATAGAGTCATACTTTGTTGTAGTATTGAGTTGTAATATCGAGTTGTAATGAAAGTGTGATGATCATCATTATTAGAGCATTGTCCCATGGGAGGAAAGGCTAAATCTATAAAGCCCCTCCACAAAAAAAGGCCAAAGAAAAAAAGAAAGGCCCCAAAAAAAGGGACAATTGCTACTATCTTTTTCCACACTTGTGCTTCAAAGTAGTACCATGTACTTCATTGTAGAGAGTCTCATGCTAAGTCACTTTCATATACTAGTGGGAATTTTCATTATAGAACTTGGCTTGTATATTCCAACGATGGGCTTCCTCAAATGCCCTAGGTCTTCGTGAGCAAGCAAGTTGGATGCACACCCACTAGTTTCTTTTGTTGAGCTTTCATTCATATTTAGCTCTAGTGCATCCGTTGCATGGCAATCCCTACTCACTCACATTGATATCTATTGATGGGCATCTCCATAGCCCATTGATACGCCTAGTCGATGTGAGACTATCTACCTCCTTTTTGTCTTCTCCACAACCACCTCTATTCCACCCATAGTGCTATGTCCATGGCTCACGCTCATGTATTGCGTGAAAGTTGAAAGGTTTGAAAAGATAGAGTATGAAAACAAGTGCTTGGCTGAAATCGGGGTTGTGCATGATATGAATATTTTTGTGTGATAACGAAGGAGCATAACCAACACTATATGATTTTGTAGGGATAACTTTCTTTTGCCATAGTATTTTGAGAAGACATGATTGCTTTGTTAGTATGCTTGAAGTATTATTGTTTCTTATGTCAATATAGACTTTTATCTTGAATCTTTCAGATCTGAACATTCATGCCACAATTAAGAGAATTACATTGAAAAACTATATTGGTTAGCATGCCACATCAAAAATTCTTTCTTTATCATTTACCTACTCGAGGACGAGCAGGAATTAAGCTTGGGGATGCTTGATACGTCTCCAACGTATCTATAATTTTTGATTGTTCCATGCTATTATTTATGAAGTGTTGGATGTTTAATGGGCTTTATCATTCACTTTTATATGATTTTTGGGACTAACCTATTAACCCAGAGCCTAGTGCCAGTTTCTGTTTTTCTCCTATTTTAGGGTTTTACAGAAATGGAATATCAAACGGAGTCCAATTGACGAGCCAATTTTTTATGATTTTTTCTGGACCAAAAGAAGCCCCGGAAGCAAAAGAGTTGGGCCAGGAGAGCCACGGGCTGCCCTCGAGGGTGGAGGGCGCGCCCCCCTATCTCGAGGACGGCCCGTAGCTCCCCTTTACTTGGCCTCGACTCCAAAAATTCCTATAAATACTGAAACCTCCAGAAAGAAACCTAGATCGGGAGTTCCGCCGCCGAAAGCCTCTGTAGCCAACGAAAATAAATCTAGACCCCGTTCCGGCACCCTGCCGGAGGGGGGAACCCTCACCGGTGGCCATCTTCACCATCCCGATGCTCTCCATGACGAGAAGGGAGTAGTCCACCCTCGGGGCTGAGGGTATGTACCAGTAGCTATGTGTTTGATCTCTCTCTCTCTCTCTCTCTCTCTCTCTCTCTCTCGTGTTCTTGAGATAGCACGATCTTGATGTATCGCGAGCTTTGCTATTCTAGTTGGATCTCCTTCTCCCCCTCTACTCTCTTGTAATGGATTGAGTTTTCCCTTTGAACTTATCTTATCGGATTGAGTCTTTAAGGATTTGAGAACACTTGATGTATGTCTTGCACGTGTTTATCTGTGGTGACAATGGGATATCATGTGATCCACTTGATGTATGTTTTGGTGATCAACTTGCGGGTTCCGTGACCTTGGGAACCTATGCATAGGGGTTGGCACACATTTTCGTCTTCAATTTCCAGTAGAAACTCCGGGGCACTCTTTGAAGTTCTATCTGTTGGTTGAATAGATGTTTCTGAGATTGTGTGATGCATATCGTATAATCATGCCCATGGATACTTCAGGTGACAATGGAGTATCTAGGTGACATTAGGGTTTTGGTTGATTTGTGTCTTAAGGTGTTATTCTAGTACGAACTCTATGATAGATTGAACGTTACTACAGACTCTTGAATAGATCGATCAGAAAGAATAACTTTGAGGTGGTTTCGTACCCTACCATAATCTCTTCGTTTGTTCTCCGCTATTAGTGACTTTGGAGTGACTCTTTCTTACATGTTGAGGGCTAGTAATATGATCCAATTATGTTATCCTTGTTGAGAGAACTTGCACTAGTGAAAGTATGAAACCTAGGCCTTCTCTACTATCAATGCAACACCGTTTATGCTCACGTTTACCACTTGCTACCTTGCTGTTTTTATATTTTCAGTTTACAAAAACCTATATCTACCATCCATATTGCACTTGTATCACTATCTCTTCGCCGAACTAGTGCACCTATACAATTTACCATTGTGTTGGGTGTGTTGGGGACACAAGAGACTCTTTGTTATTTGGTTGCAGGGTTGCTTGAGAGAGACCACCTTCATCCTACGCCTCCCACGGATTGATAAACCTTAGGTCATCCACTTGATGGAAATTTGCTACTGTCCTACAAACCTCTGCACTTGGAGACCCAACAACGTCTACAAGTAGAAGGGTGCGTAGTAGACATCACGTATCATCGTGAAGAACTCAAACTGATGCACCAAATGCAATGGCAAGGGCACACGGAGTGCCCAAGTTCTTCTCTCCTGAATCCCACCAAAGCAACTAATGCTAGGGAGGGAAATGAGCGGAAGAACAGAGAAGGGAACACAAAGAACTCCAAGAACTAGATCCAAAGGGTTCCCCTCACAAAGAGGAGAAAGTGATTGGTGGAAATGTGGATCTAGATCTCCTCTCTCTTTTCCCCCCAAAACTAGCAAGAATCCATGGAGGGATTGAGAGATAGCAAGCTCGAAGAAGGTCAACAATGGGGGAAGAACACGAGCTCAAAAGGATGGGGTTCATTGGGGAAGAAGACCCTCTTTTATATGTGGGGAAAAATCCAACCGTTATGCTCACAGCCCGCACCGAGCGGTACTACGGCTCCAAGGAGCGGTACTACCGCTAGGGCGGCAGTAGCCCTTTGAAACACAACAACAAGGAGGAAAAAAGGCCAGAAGAATGGTCAGAGCGGTACTACCGCTTGTTCTCACGGTACTACCGCTAGGGGTAGTGGTACTACTGCTAAGGGTAGCGGTACTACTGCTTTCGAGCGGTACTAAAAATTTACATCCGTGCCTACCACCACTGGACTTATGACGAGTTTTTGGTCTGGAGTGGAAGTAAGCCACGGAAGTAAAAAATTGGGACAATTACATTCGAGCCCTTAGTTGTGTCACACCCGTTTGTTTTGCCCCTAAATTCAAAAAACCCTCAGTCTTGCCCAACCGCGTTTGCTGCACTTATGTTTTTGCCCTTCCGTCACGGCTCCGCCTGGTCAGCGCCGTTTGACCATAACCGGCGGCTGTTTTTGGACATGTTTACCCCAGGTGGGTCCCGCCTCACTCTCATTCCTCATCTCATTCTATCTCGCTCGACGAACCCTAGTTCTGAGCGGCGGCGACCTTGGCGAGCGGCGGCGCCATCGATTCTCCTCCCACCTGATGGATAGCTGGGAGTGCACCGGTGGTGGCGGCGACCTTGGCGAGCGGCCGGGCCATCGATTCTCCTCCCACCCAATGGAGAGCGGGGAATGCACCGGTGGCGGCGGCGACCACGGATCCACACGGGCATGGCGACCATCGATTCCAGCGGGGTACTCCCTCCCTCTCTCCCTAACTACCTCTCTTACCTCTGGATTTGGTCGAGTAGGCTCTCGCCCTCCTCCCCTTTCTCTCTCCCTTGGATCTGGTGGATTAAGCTCTTTTACACTAGATATACATGATGTAGGTAGTATTTTATTGTTCTTGTGTGTTGATTTATGCCCTATTTGCATAATAGGATGGATCCCACAAGAGCATTTTCTCTGTCTATAAGAATGGAGACAACTGTATTAGGTTCTGTCGGCACAAAGCAACAAGGATGTGGCTTTAATTTCCCATTAGTGCTGGACACCAATAGCAGTTTTAATGAGTTTAGAAATGCAATCTCTTCCAAGTATCCCTGGGGTGTGCTTGATGCAGTAGAGTTCAGGTACTGGGATAGTGAGAAAGTTAATTGGGTCCCTGTGCAGTCTGATGATGAGTTAGCAGTGATGTTTGCAAGAAATGCACGGACCATGTCATGTAACTTTGAAGTTACAGTTATTCAGAGAACTAGAGCAGAAAGCATGTCTTCTAGGCCATCTGGTTCAAGGGGTTCAAGGGGTTCAGGTGTCAAGCTCTTTGGTACACAAGCACAACTTAGGTCAAGCACAAGAGCAGGCAGTACTGCTTGTCAGCCACCTAGAACTCCAATTGCTAGAGTCAATTCTGAGCCTTCTTGTAGTCAGAGCCTAGCACAGCCAGAGAAAGTGGTTGATCATGTTGTGGAGGAAGCTATGCCTGATGAGGCAATGTTGTCTGATGAAGAGGATGTGAAACTATATCCTGGCTATGTCCAACACAATAACCAGGAAGATGCAGCAGATGA
>LR738712.1:689646072-689708373 GCA_902687465.1 Secale cereale
ACATCATCCATTAACTTGCTCAAATATGTGAAGACACAGAGATGGCCACAAAAACAACACACACTAGGGTAATACCAAACAGAAGTGTCCACACATGCAACATTTCATCTCGCTCTTTTAGTTTCTTCTTCAAAGTGCGCTTCTTCTTCGCCAGCTCTAGGTTTCTCTTCTGCAAATAATGACATTTGATCCACATCTGTTCAATCTCAGCATGCATGTGTTCAAATGCAAGTGCAACACGAGTTGGGGGAGGCGGGTCAACCCAAACCAACCACTGGCACTCTTCTGGCAACTGCAATTTAGGCAAAGATTAGATCATACCAACGACGTGTCCATATCCAAGATTATAATGATCTAAATGTTACTCTTACATCAAGTGGGCACCCTAAAAAGCGTCGGCCGGTGCTTCCCCCTCCCCAGGCGACTCGACGGGCCGGAACTAGGCCATGTCCAGCGCAACGGTGCTTCGAGTGGTACTCCAAGCCGGTGTAGGTGTCGTCCGGCAGATAAAACTCGGATGCATGCTCCACAATGCCCACCCCATTGACCTTCTCGAAAAATGTGAGATTTTCCCCCAAAATACAGAAACCCTAACCCTAGAATAGAGGAGGGAATCACCAAGCGTTGCTTACCTCTCCAGCCATGGCGGGTGCCGACGAGAGGTTAGATGAGATGCCCGGGCTCGACATCTCCAGATCCACCCCCTCCCGCCCGCTTCTGCTCCTCTGCTTTTGCCGCAGCCGCTCGTTTTTTTCACTGGAGCTCAACGAGGAGGAAGTAATAAGGGCAACCACCCCAGGGGTAAACATGTCCAAAAACAGCCGCCGGTTATGGTCAAACGGCACTGACCAGGCGGAGCCGTGACGGAAGGGCAAAAACATAAGTGCAGCAAACGCGGTTGGGCAAGACTGAGGGTTTTTTGAATTTAGGGGCAAAACAAACGGGTGTGACACAACTAAGGGCTCGAATGGAATTGTCCCTAAAAAATTACATCTGCTCCAAGCGGTAGTACCGCTCCCATTTGTGGTAGTACCGCTGCATCCCTTTTGAGGACACCGAAACTGACATAACTTTTGCAAACGGACTCCGAATTCAATGAAACCAAGTTTGTTGGAAAGCTAACGACATGGCCTAACACAATATTGATAGAAATAACAATAATAAGCAAATGATAAAAGGCCCATAAGAAAATGGAGAGAACCCTTCCTCGAAAGAGACCGGTAAAACCTCCAACACCGAAAACGCAATAAAAGAAACATGTGAATTACGTTTTCGATGAACTCAAGCTTGTCAAGAAGATGACCATAAGCTCCAAATATCCCAAGAATAAAACCAAACAAGAACCAAGAAATATGATGCAAGCATGCAATGGTTTGAGCTCTCTACGAACGATACGATCAAGCTACCCACTTGAGAGCCCCCCTTGATAGTAAGACAATCAATCCTATAACCCTGTCTCCAAACTACCACCATGAGACCGGTAAAATAGAGAACCTATCAAGGGAAAACCTTTGCCTTGCACAAAGTCCACTTGAGCTAGATGTAGACGATCTTGACTTCCTCAAGTTGGACCACCTTTCTTGATTTCGTTGGCTCGGTGAAGACTAGTAGATTGCTCCCCCATACTCCACTATGGGTGAGCCACTCTTCGGCACATCTTCACAAGTTCATTGTCACCATAATGAATGGCAAGCTTCAAGAACTTGATCTCTTCGTAATGCATCACTTGATCTTGCACACCACAACCTTGATTTGATGTCATCCTCCATATGTTGTATGTGATCTTCCTCTTGACGCAAGCCCATGGAAGATAACCTAACCCCACATAGCACTCTCACAAAGACCATGGGTTAGTACACAAAGCGTAATTGACAACGCTTACCATTCCATGGGATCTGTCGTGGTTTTGTCACGGCAGATGTCCCAGCATGAGGACTTAGTCGTGGAGCCATCGCTACGAGTTAGCTTAAAGGGGTTAAAGAGGATAGAGGACCCAGTGAATTTTATACTAGTTCGGTCCCTTGCGATGAAGGTAAAGGCCTATTCTAGTTGTTGTGGTATTGCTAGGGTTTTGATGACCAGGGAGCGAATCCGTTTTGCCTGTGTCTCTGATGTCTACACACGCTTCTACTCTTGTAGACTATGTTGGGCCTCCAAGCGCAGAGGTTTGTAGGACAGCAACAATTTCCCTCAAGTGGATGACCTAAGGTTTATCGATATCAGGGAAGTAGAGGTTGAAGATGGTCTCTCTCAAGCAACCCTGCAACTAAGATACAAGAAGTCTCTTGTGTCCCCAACACACCTAATACAACTAGGAGTTGTATAGGTGTACTAGTTCGGCGAAGAGATGGTAAAATATGGATGATAGGAGTGGCAAAGCAAAGTAATATAAATCTGTAATAAAAAGTGCAGCAAGCAAACAAGTGGTAAACGTGAGCACAAATGGTATTGCAATTGTGGAAACAAGGCCTAGGGATCATACTTTCACTAGTGGCAACTCCCAACAACATTAACATAATCGAATCACATGATATTTCCCGTAAAACATGCAATGGAGACGCACCCGAAGGTCATTCCTTCGTGGTCAAGAGAGGACGAGAATTATGTAGGGCTAAAAAAGCACACCTCAAAGTTCGTAGTTCTCAATCTAAGGATTTCCGAATGTCACCGCGGCCATCCAAAGAGAGTTCCACAATCACCACAACATATCTAAAGGATAGTCAAAGACAAGCACCAAGAGACTCTCAATCTTCAATCAACACACAAGAGAGGAAATCACTCATGAAAATATTTTTCTAATCCATGTCCAATAGACCGCTGTCACCTTGGTCTCGGGGATTATACTAGATAAAGACAAGTGAATGCATCAATCCAATACATAGAGGAAGGGGAAATATCATGGGATCACCCTAGATTAACATAGCCTATGATCACAACGAAGATCACATCATGGGAGAGAGAGATAACCACATAGCTACACGTACAAGCCCTCGGCCCCGGAGGAAACTACTCACGCATGGACATGGTGAGGAGGAGGTTGATGATGGTGTTGATGGAGAGGTGCAGCCCCGCGAGGAGGAGACGGCCGGCGGCGGCCCTTGGGGGCGCGGCGGCGGCGGTGGCCCTAGGGGGCAGCGGCTTCTTGGCCCCCCTTCTTCCTTGTGGATGGTGCTGCAATGGTGCTGGTCCTCCCCTCCAAGACGGCGGCTCGGGAGGAGGAAAATTCGTGGCCCTTGGTGACCTAGGTTTTCTCTCTTTATATAGACTCTCGGATTCCCGTCATCAGATTTTGGGCCTTAGTAAAGCGGGCTTTACTCGGCCGTCCGGACTCCGATTTGGACGAATTTTATGTCCAGAAGCATCGCCTCGAAATTCCCCACAACTTTCGCAACTATACTTTTTCCGTTTGACATCGTCTTCGGGCCGGAACGTGACCATCTTTAAAAAATCGTTCTTAGACAGATTTCAGGAAAGTCAGAGTCCTACTCCAATACGACTCCTTTTGCGTTTTTGTCAATTTCCAAGTAATTCCTACACAATAAAGTGTAAAACAAGAACATTGTGCACTTTTGCAACCATTAGTAGGTTAGTCCAAATATGATCAAAAGTGTATGGAAGTGCATAAATATCATAGCAATATCACACAAAAAAGGCATGGAGCAAGCAGAAATTATATATACGTTTTGGACGTATCAACATCCCCAAGCTTAATTCCTGCTCGTCCTCGAGTAGGTAAATGATAACAAGAATAATTTCTGTGGTGACATGCTATTAACCATATAAGGACTTTTCATAGTCATATGACAAAAGCTTACTGAGACAATGAATCTGTTGTAATTAAATTGCCTCATGAGAAAATCACAAAGAACTGAAAGTTTTACAATATGATACTGAAATACTCAATAGATTTGTAATGAGCATGGTGTGCAAACATGATAAAGTGATATCTCGCTTGCCCCCTTTAGTGAAGCAAAACATAAATGCAGGGGCACCTCCAAAGTTTAAGTGACGACTAGATACAATGATTTCAGAATAAATGATATCATAATCATGCAAAAGACAATGGTATTTTGGGACAATGCACATTACACTCAGAATGACAATCATGCTCTAAATAGTTGGTGCTTTAAAGAAGGTGGAGACTCTCGAACCGTGGCTTTTATTGGCAAGGTTGAAAACCCGTGGTCGGAAACAAAAACTAAACATGTACCAGAGCTCTTGGTTTTAAAAACAGAGGTAATAATTATTTTTTTGGAATATGCATGTTCTGTCAACGAATGCTAGCAGATAACTCAATCACTTCTTGAGATGGACAAGTTTCGAGGAACGGCTCCCGAATGAGGATGATCACATCCTCTTAATCTCCTTTGTTTATCACTGCCAAAGTTTTCTGATTTCTCATGAACAAAGCGTGAAGGAGGGTTTGTTTGTTATATTATTTTTGAGCCGGGCGCACTCTTTGCCAGTTCCTTCTCGTATTATGGGTTTGCACATTAGACATGCAATCCCGGGGAGAAGCTTGTCCAACTTAAAAAGATCATGAATTAACTACTACTTCCTCATGAGCTAAAACAGAGGCACAAAAGAGAAATGCTTTTTTTGAATAATTTCGAGATGGTACATGAAAGTCTTCGTTAGGAATGGCAGGTAAATACCATGTATAGGAAGGTATGGTGGACACATATGGCATAACTGGTTTAAAGGATTTTGGATGCACAAGCAGTCAGTCCGCTTAGTACAGGCGAAGGTTAGCAAAAGACTGGGAGCGACCAACTAAAAGAGCAATGACGGTCATAATCATGCAGAGCGACAAAGCAACATTGAATCGGGCATGGAAGTTATATCGCTACTCAGAAATTAAAGATTATCAAGGCTTGATAGACTTTCTTTACAGTCTTAAATATGCGTGAGCATACGCCAAGTCAATCAAAATAAATTCTTGAAGGAAGATATCACTAGACCATACCACATCATAGGCAAACAAATCATGTTGGTACTCCAATAACACATTGAGAACCCCCCAGCTATTTGAGACTAACCATAAGAAAACATGAACTACTAAGCATCATTATGCACATAGCATTTTTATCAGAGACATATCAACCAGTGCAACAGAAGCAAACTCTCTTAACAAGATAAGCATGATAACTAAAGAGAGTTCCAGCGACCAACTAAACAAAAGCTCTTTAAAAAGAAAAGCATGAAAACTAAGAGGTAAGCATGACAGTAGCTATTGAAAGACAAAGAACACACACAACAAGGATAGACATGAAAATTCTATGTTATGTTCTAGGTTGAAGTGGAGCGTGTTTCTCTCCCACACAAAGAAAGCTGAGTTCCAACTCGTTATGAAAAGCAAGCAAAGCTAAAGAAAACTAAAAAGGAAACTAAAAGCAAAACGCTCCAAGCATAGCACATAACACATGAAGTGATAAAAATATAGTGGAACGAAAGACGAACTGATAATGTTGATGGAGAAGGGGATGCACGGGGGGCATCCCCAAGCTTAGACGCTTGAGTCTTCTTGAATATTTCTTGGGGGTGCATGGGGGCATCCCCAAGCTTGAGCGTTTGACACTCCTGAATCTTTTTATCATCTTCCCTCGCACACTTGAAAACTCCCTTCATACATAACTCATCATAATCTGATTAGCGAGGTTAGTACCCATAATAAAATAATTGTTCCTTGCTGGAAATAAGGATATTCTTGAAGGTCTACTGTTTCTCAAGATTGCCAAAAGATTTTTGCAAAGAAAAAGCAAGCTCAAGGTTTGCAAAACGAAGGAAAGGCAAAACAGGACAGAATCTGTGAAAAACAGACCAGCAGGTAGTAAATAATTTCTTCGGGGCACTTCTGCAACTCAAATCAAAAAACTCAGAACAGACGCCTGAAAGCCAATTGTATAGAGCACGCTGTCGAAAAAATTCAGACCAAAAAGATGATCTAATGATTTTATACGAATTTTTCTATCCAAGGACAGAATCTGTTTCCTGGACAGCACGTCACAACTTTTGAACTTTCTTGCAATCAGAGGCTACACTTGGCACAAAGCTGAAAAGTAAAGATACAATGATGATGCTACGGTAGTAACAAACATCAAGACCACTAAAAACTGAAAGAACAAACTGAAAGCAAAGATAACAAGGGTTGTCTCCCTAGAGCTCTTTCTTTATAGCCATAAAGATAGGCTTAAGACTTTAATGATGCTCTCGTAGGAATATGAGTTGAAGAGCAAAAGAGAGCATCAAGAAGTAAATATCAAACACATTTAAGCCTAACATGCTGATACGTCTCAAACGTATCTACTTTTCCAAACACTTTTGATATTGTTTTGACCTCATTCTTGCATGATTTGGACTAAAATAACCCGGACTGACGCTGTTTTCAGCAGAGCTGCCTGTATGGTTTATTTGTGTGCAGGAAAACGGATTTTTAGGTATCTCAGAAAAATCCACGAAAAATCACAGAAAATCCACGCACCCGAAGGAACCAGGAGCCAGAAGTGGGGCCAGAGGGGGGCCAGGGGGTGCCCAGGCGCCCTGTGGGCGCGCCCCCCTGGGCCGCGCCGGGAGGCCGCCTGGGTGGGTCCCACACCCCCTGGTGCCCTACTTTACCTCGTATTTTTACTCCCGACGCAGAAACCCCAGATCAGAAGTTTTTTCGCAGTTTTCCGTCGCGGAGCCGCCGCCACCCTCTGTTCTTCCTCGGGAGGGCTAATCTGGAGGCTGAATTGGCCTCCGGAGAGGGGAGATCGTCGCCATCGTCATCATCATCACCACTCCATCATCCCTCCATGACTTCCCCTTTCATGTGTGAGTAATTCCCCTGCTGTAGGCGAAGGGGATGGTAGGGATTGGATGAGTTAGATCATGTAATAGTTTGTCAGATCGTTGGGGGCATGTTGCCTATCATCTACTATGGTGTTTATCATCTTTGCTACAACTTGTTATTCTTAATGCTTGACACTTAGGGCCCGAGTGCCATGATTTCATATCTGAACCATATGTGTTTGCATGAATATATTTGTGTTCGTGATCCTATCTATGAGTTGTTTGCACCTGTTACGGTTCGGAACCGGCGATCCCAAAAGTGACAGCTTGGGACACCAAAGGGGATGGTACGTAGTTTGAGGATTACATGTATCCATTGAGTTCATTGCTTTGTTCCGGTGCTCTTTGACAGGAGCACCTTAATCTCCATAAGTTCCTTTTGGCCCCGTTCGTAGCGGGATGGTAGGACACAAGATGTTGTGCAAGTTCTTATTGCAAGCACGCACAACTACCTATGGGATACATGCCTAATGTTTGATATTTGCCTAGATGATCATTACTTTTCCGTGTGCCGTGCCCCAAGTTAGAATCTATCTCATCCATGCAGCGCCCAACCATCCATCTCCCTAGCCTACAGTGTTTTAAGTCCTGCTTGTCACTAGTTGCTACTTTTGCCATTTACTACTGCTATTTACTTTTGCTGTTTACTTTTACTATTACTATCATCACTATCATATCACTGTTACCACTTATCTTTTGTTGCAAGTAAGTATATTTCAGGTGCGGTTGAATTGACAACTCAACTGTCAAAGCTTATAAATACTCTTTGGCTCCCCGTGTGTCGAATCAATAAATTGGGTTATTCTTACCCGCGAAGACTATCTCGATCCCTTACGGTTGAGGGTTATCAAGTACCATTTTCTGGCGCCGTTACCGGGGAGCATAGCAATATTTACAAGTCTACTTGAGGTATCCTACCTGCTGCACTTCATCCACTATGGGTAAGAAAGGAGACCCCAAGGTTCCGATCTTACTATCCACTACAAGAAGAGGTACTGCTCTGAGCACTAGTGCTACACTTGATTCACCTTCCGTTATGAGTAAGTTTGCCTCACCACCACCACATGATGGTCCTACTGAATCTGTTACTATGTCTGATACTCTTGATGATGCCTCTACTACTTTTGATGATATTAGTTCGCTTGGTTATGCTCTTGAGAAACAAATTGCTGCTGCTGCAAAAAAATCTGGAATTGAACTCCCTGTTACTCGCTACCCTATTGGTGAAACTTATGATTATCCTGATTTGAGTAAACTCAAGGAGAGTCTCCTTGATGATGATTACTATATACTAGATGAAGATTTATGCAGAGAACTGACAGGGTTTTCCGGCTCTGACCCTGAAGCTATTAAGAAACTGTTTGAAAAACATTCTCTGAAGAACAAAACCGTTCTTAATCCTGAATTTGCTACGTCTCCCATATGCATTGATGATCCTGATTATAATTTCTCTGTTGATCTTTCACTTATACCTATGGTTGAAGCTGACCCCTTTTATGGCAGAGAAAATGATGATGCTATTGCACACCTGACTAAACTCGGTGAGTTGGGTAGCCTGTTTACCACAGATGAGAAGATACGATACTTTTATGTGACCAAGCTTCTTCCTTTCTCCTTGAAGGAGGGTGCTAAAGCATGGTATGATTCACTCCCATGCGGTTCCATTAAGAGTCCTCAGGACTTAGCTCACTCTTTTGTTGATAAGTACTTTCCTGCTCACATGCAACATGCTGCTTTACAAAGAATTTATAACTTTAAACAGTTGAAGGATGAGTCCCTCCCTAAAGCTTGGGGGAGGTACTGCGGTCTGATTCGGGCTAGACCTGGACATGAAATCCCTAAGAATGAATTAATCGATATATTCTATGTTGGTCTAACTGATGAATCCAGGTCCTATTTGGACAGTTGTGCTGGTTGTGTTTTCAGGAAAAGAACACCGGACGATGCGGAAGATTTAATGGGCAGGATTGCCAAAAACCATGAAGATTGGTCCGTCCCTGAACCACCTCCACCAACAAAGAAGAGGGGCATGTTTGTTCTGAGCCCCGAGGATATGCGAGAAGCAAAGAAGTCTATTAAAGAGAAAGGTATTAAAGCTGAAGACGTGAAGAATCTACCCCCTATTGAGAAGCTGTGTGAGCCTACCACTCACCCTCCTATGGTAGAGGTACACTCTCTTTTAGATTTCAACGCAAGTGACATCCCTCATGGTAAGCCTCCTGGTCAATGTTTAGATGAGTTTGATAATTTTATTATGAAACAGAATCATTTTAATGAGAGGATAGAAAGTCAGTTGCATGATAATTCCCTTGCTATCAAAAGGCTGCTTGATGTTTTAGATAGAACAGTTAATGATGTTCAATGTCTTGTGAAGCATTTTCATATGGTTCAAACTCAGCTTGATCAAATTTCTAATGTGCAAAGAGATTTGCTTGCTAACAATGCCAAACAAGATAATTTGCAGGCTTTCGGGATTAAGACCCGAGGAGGAACTAGCACTCAAGATCCTCTTTATCCAGAGGGGCATCCGAAGAGAATCGAGCAGGATTCTCAAATGCAGGAAGAAGAAATTGTTGGCTCTCCAAAGAAAAAGAAGAAACATAAGGAGACTGACAATTCTAATGATCCTATTGCAGATGAAGAGCCAGCTATTGATCCCAACAGTGTATCTATCTCCGATGCTGAGACTGAAGACGGTGCTGAACCTGAAGGTAATGATAATGAGAAGAATGATCCGCCTGAAGTTCGAGAAGAAGAAGCACCTGACAAACGTAAGAGGTACACTAAAGAAGACTTCATCGCAAGAAAACATGGGAAGGAAAGAGAACCATGGGTACAGAAACCCATGCCCTTTCCAGGTAAGTCCATCAAATCTAAAGAAGAAGAGCATTATAATAAGTTTTGTGAGTGGATTAAACCTCTTTTTCTTCAAATACCTTTGACTGATGCTATTAAGTTACTTCCTTATTCAAAATATATGAAAGATATTGTCACTAATAAAAGAAAAGTTCCTAATGATGCAATATCTACTATGCTTGCTAACTACTCTTTCAGTGGAAAGATTCCTGAGAAGCTCGGTGATCCAGGTATACCCACCATTCCTTGCTCCATAAAGAATAATTATGTCAAAACTGCTTTATGTGATCTTGGAGCAGGAGTGAGTGTTATGCCTCTCTCTCTTTACGAGAGGCTTTGTTTAGAAAAACTAATTCCTACAGATATCTCCCTTCAGATGGCTGACAAGTCAACCGCTGTTCCGATAGGTATTTGTGAGGATGTTCCCGTAGAAGTTGCTAATTGTTTAATTCTTACTGATTTTGTTGTGCTTGACATGCCTGAGGATGGGAGCATGTCCATTATTCTTGGTAGACCTTTTCTTAACACCGCAGGTGCTATTATTGATTGCAATAAAGGGAAGGTTACTTTCCATGTGAATGATAAAGAACACACGGTATATTTTCCAAAGAAGATCGACAGGAGGCATGGCCTCAACTCTATAGAGAATATCGAGACCGTGAAAATTGGAGAATGGGACTGTCCACTACATGTGCCTCACAAATATAAAACTATCATGGTAGGGACAATGTCCATCAAGGTAAAGGTACAGTGATTACTTCGTAAGAGGTGAGACTTTTTGCTCTATATATCGCCTGTTTGTTGGTAAGACTTGATCAACCTTACTAGTGAACATGTTTTATATAGATAAAAAGTTGAGCTTGTTATATTTTCATTTGTTTTTAGTTTTGTACTACTTGCTGTACCAAGTATTTATGTTTTTGAAGCTTCACAATACTACTAACTGCTTCAAGTTTTCAGAGAGTTTCGCAGCTTTTTGAACTTCGAAAAAATTTCAACAGTGAAGTTTTCAGAAAAATTCCAGAAAAATTATTGAAAGTGCAACTAATCCCCGGGTGGTTTTGGTAATTAATAACAACATATATATCATTGAACTAATATTTACTTGAGAATCATTTCAGAGAAGTTCGATGATATGGGTATGGAAATGTCTGAAGAAGTGGACCCCTCAAAATGCCAAGAGAAGCATTGGCAAAAGCTCAAGACTCCATTTTTGATTTAGTGATCAAAGATCACATTGAGTCCATAGGAAAAGCCAATACTATTAAAAGGGGATGAGGTTGTGTTGATGATCTGGTTGCTCAAGTGCTTAGTGATTTAGCTCCTTCAACTATCAGCAATTTTCACTACTTAACACACTCATAAGTAATCTCGGACAAACCGATTCTTCCAACTCAGTCCCACCGAGATGAACCACCTCAGCTATTCTTCCAAACCCTAGATATTTCGGTCCATCCGATTTTGAGTTCGGTCTCACCGAAACTGGACTGCCAACCTTCTGTAACCGTTTGTCATCATTTCGGAATATCCGAGTTGTTGATTTCGGTCCCACCGATTCTGGCAAGCTCCTACCTTTGACTCATATCGGACACACCGAGATGGTATTTTCGGTCCCACCGAAAACCCCAACGTTCACTATATTTGAACTTTCGGTCTGACCGAGTTTTCACTTCGGTCTCACCGAGATTGCTCAATTATGTGTGTAACGGTTGGATTTTGTGTGGAGGCTATATATACCCCTCCACCCCCTCTTCATTCGTGGAGAGAGCCATCAGAAAGTACTACCACTTCTACCTTACACTTTCTGAGAAGAGAACCACCTACCCTTGTGTTGAGATCAAGTCATTCCATTCCTACCATATGAAACTTGATTTCTAGCCTTCCCAAGTTGCTTTCCACTCAATCCTTTCTTCCACCACAGCCAAATCAGTGAGGAGAGTTGAGTGTTGGGGAGATTATCATTTGAAGCACAAGAGCAAGGAGTTCATCATCATCAACAACATCTATTACCTTTTGGAGGGTGGTGCCTCCTAGATTGGTTAGGTGTCGCTTGGGAGCCTCCGTCTTTGAGATGTGGAGTTGAACCAAGAAGTTTGTAAGGGCAAGGAGATCGCCTACTTCGTGAAGATCTACCCCGAGTAAGGCTAGTCCTCCGTGGGCATAGGCCATGATGGAATAGACAAGGTTGCTTCTTCGTGGACCCTTCGTGGGTGGAGCCCTCCGTGGACTCGCGCAGCCGTTACCCTCCGTGGGTTGAAGTCTCCATCAACGTGGATGTACGATAGCACCACCTATCGGAACCACGACAAAAATCTCCGTGTCTCCAAATTGCGTTTGATCTTCTCCACCTCTCTTTACTACATGTGCAATTTACTTTCCGCTGCTTATACTCTAGAATTGCATGTGTAGAGTGATACTTGTATTGATCATAATTGTGAAACTGCCAAAAACTGTTCATGATCAAAAGGCAGAATTTTTATATTGTCAAGTAGTCTAATCACCCCCCCTCTAGACATACTTTCGATCCTACAAGTGGTATCAGAGCTTTGGTCTCCATTGTTTTGGTTTCCATTGCATTGGACTCCATAAGCTTGGTTTCACAACCTAGGAGAGTATGGTGTCTAGTGAGGGTAATTATCGTAGAGGTCCTTACTTTGATGGTACAAATTTTGCTAGTTGGAAGCATAAAATGAAAATGCATATTCTTGGTCATAACCCAGCCGCATGGGGCATTATTTGTGTTGGTATGCAAGGTGAATTCTTTGAGGAAGGAAAAGTTCCGGATCACGAAGCTACACCGGAAGAGTTGCGGATGTTGCAAAACAATGCTCAAGCTTGTGACATTCTCTTCAATGCTTTGTGTCCCGAGGAGTTCAACAAAATCAGCCGTCTTGAGAATGCTAAAGAGATTTGGGATACTTTGGTTGAAATGCACGAAGGTACTGAATCTGTGAAGGAATCAAAGCTAGATATTCTTCAAGGTCAACTTGACAAGTTCAAGATGAAGGATGGTGAAGGAGTCGCTGAAATGTACTCTAGGCTTGCTCTCATCACAAATGAGATTTCCGGCTTAGGAAGCGAAGAAATGACCGACCGATTCATCATCAAGAAGATTCTAAGAGCTTTGGATGGAAAATATGACACCGTGTGCACTTTGATCCAAATGATGCCAAACTACAAAACCCTCAAGCCAACTGAAGTCATTGGAAGAATTGTTGCTCATGAGATGACACTTAAGGATAAGGAAGAGCTTCACAACAAGTCAAGTGGTGCTTACAAAGCTACAAGTGATGCTCCCACCACCTCAAGTGACAAGTTAATTTCCAATGAAGAGATAAGCCTAATGGTTAAGAACTTCAACAAGTTCTACAAGAATAGAGGCAAAGAAAGAAGCTCAAAGTCTAGATCATATGATGAAAAGAGATCTTCTAGTCGTGATCGAAACTGCTACAATTGTGGAAGACCCGGACACTTCTCAAATGAGTGTATGGCTCCCCACAAGAGAAGAGAAGAATCTCCAAGAAGAAGAGCAAGAGATGAGTCACCTCGGAGAGAGAGAAGGAGTAGAGATGATCGTTATGAACGAAGACCCTCTCGGAGAAGCAAGGATTCGGAGAGGAAAGACAAGTCATCAAGGAGCTACACAAGAAGAAGACATCAAGCTCATGTAGGTGAATGGGTCTCCGGCTCCGACTCTGACAATCAATCCGATGGAAGCTATCACTCCGACTCCGACTACAGTCAAGATGAAGGTGTTGCCGGACTTGCACTCGTATCCTCCAACTCCAACTCCTACGACTTATTTGATTCACCAAATTAGGGAATTGGAAGATGATTCATGGCTAAAGGCCCCAAGGTAACACACCCTGAATTCATTGACTTTGATAGTGATGAGGATGACTTGCTTGGTGAAGATGAGCTCTTGCATGATAAATCTAGTGAGCTTAGTAATGATGAAAATGCTAGTAGTCTTTATAGTCGAGAAGAGTCGAATGACAATGCTATGAAGGAGATTGAGCGTCTAACTAAAGAACTAAACACTCTTAAGTTAGCTCATGAAACAACTCAAGAAGATCATAGAGAGCTCCTAAGATCTCATGAGAAGCTACGCTTCGAGAAGCTCACTCTAGAGCAAGAACATGAGTTTCTAAAAGCGATCAATGACGATCTTCGAAAGAAGAGTTCTTCATATCTTGCCAAACGACTTCTCTTGTCTAATTTCTTGCCACCTATTAAGACTAAGCATGACAAGCATAAGAAAAGTTCTTCCTCTAGTAGTAACAATAACAATGTTAAATCCAATATTGTTGCTTCTAGTAGTTCTCTTGATTCCACTAACAATGTTTCAAGCCAAGTTACACTTGAGCAAGAAAATAGCTTATTGAAGGAAATCATAGAGAAAGGTGTCTACAAGAGTCTTGCCGGAAGCAAGAACTTTGAGGAAATTGTTCGCAAACAAGGAAGGCACCGGAAGAATCAAGGGATTGGTTTTGAGCGAAAGATCAACGCCGAAGGAGTTGAGTGGGAAGAAGGTCAATACCCTACTCCACAGTTTGTTTCACAAAAGGAGAAGTATGATCCTACTTCTTCCAATGTGGAACAAGCTCAAGATGACCTTCCACCACAAGACCACAAGCTAAAGGCCAAGGACAAGCTTCAAGAGGAGATTGATGCATTCATTGAAGCACCTCAAGCCATGGTCAAGTGGGTTCCCAAGGACACATCAAGTTCTACTTCGTCAAGCTCAACTACAACTCCAAGGATTCCCATCAAGATGATGTGGATCCCAAAGAAGAAGAACTAGAAGGTTCTTGAGGGTGACTCCGCCAACATACTTCACTCATATTCATTTTGGCAAGAACTTGTGCAATCAACTTCCACATCATGCACTAGTTCATGGAGTCACAAACCCTCTTGTTGGTAAGTCAAGGGACAAGGTAATCATTGCTTTCATGGACATGATCTTTTGTGAACTTCAATCTTTGTCTATGGATATCCTTGTTTGTTCCTTGTGGGACTAACCCATGTAGGTATTGAAAGTGCCCTAATCCAAAGGATAGCTCCCAACTCTTGATGATCTACATCAACATTGAGCATCCACATCTTCAACATCTACATGAAGTCTTCTACGACAACCCAAGGTTAGTTTGACCCTTTAAAAGGGGTTCTCACATCTAGGGGGAGCTTTGCTCTAAAAATTGAGCTAAAGCATCTCCAAATGATGTGAACACATAAATGCTTTATGTAAAAGTGGTAACCCCACTTGTGCTTAAACGATGAGTATGACCTATGATCAAATGTTCTCATTTGGCTCCTAAGTCAATATACTCATATATAGATGACCTAGTCATCGACAAATTGTGTGCTAGTAGCTAGAGTATTGGTTGTGCATGTTTGACACATATTTCAGTTGCTATCTTATTGTGTGAGCATGTTGAATGCATGATTTCATCCATTCAAGGACATCCATTTGTTGTTTTGATTGTTTGACTTTTCTGGCCAAATGGATGGACAAGAATGCCTAAGCACCTTCCCTAGCTATCTATGCTTTCTCGTCTCAAATTCTATTCATGCTCATATCACAACTTTGAACAAGTCATTTTCGGACCCTCCGAGTGAGGAGCACTCGGAGCCACCGATCCGTCTAAGGCTGACTTCCAAAACCTTCTAAGTCCATTTCGGTCTGACCGACTTCTCCATCTCGGTCCAACCGAAACGCTTAGACTGATCTAGGTTTCATCTCGGTGAAACCGAGTTCAAAATCTCGGCGTGACCGATATGTGTAACTACACAGCAGTTAGCCATTTCGGTGTCACCGAGTTTTTCAACTCGGTCCCACCGACAGTATGGGGATATATATACTGAGGGCAGCGCGCGATTAATTCTTCAAACCGTTTCGCCCCCAAGTCCCCTGCTGCCGTCGCCCTGGTCTTCGGATCGTCGCTGTCGTCGCCTGTGCGCCCTCGCCGCAGGTCTCCGCCGCCGTCAACGGTAATCTTCTCCGCGCCGTTGCCGCCGTAGAGGGACTCCACCAAGTTAGGGTGAGTCCCGATCCCTCTCATGCTCCCCATCTGATTCTTGCACGATTGGTTTGCCATGTATCTATCCACGTTTGAGATATTCCTTAAACATCAGATCAGATCCTTTTAGTTTCGAGCGAAATTCTTAGGTTTAGGTTTCCACGAAACACATCTCGGTGAAACCGATTTTGAAAACTCGGAATGACCGATTTGGCCTCTGGCCATTGCACTGCACCGTTCGGTCTAACCGATTCGTGCAAATCGGTGTGACCGATGTAGAGTCTCAGTGAAACCCTAGTGTTTCGGTAGGACCGAAACCCATTTCGGTCTGACCGAAAGTGGTGTGTAGGTTTCTGTTATACACTTCGGATTCACCGAAACTGAAAATCGGCTTGACCGAAATGCATTCTGTGAAAACTCAAAACTAAGATTTGAACTCATTTTTTGCAAAAACCTCTGCAGTTGTGATAACTCTTCTACTCCGCCTATACCTTATCTTTTCACAGGTTGTCAGCCATGTCAGATGTCAGTGACAGCCAGAACAGGTCTGAGTCACCGTTTGCAGAGATCCCTGAGGCAGATACTAGTCCTGAGGCTAGTAGTTCCAGTGATGATGGTGAGAGGAGCACCCCTAGTGGTTTGCCTCTTGCAGCCACCAGAACCAGAAAGAAGAGAAATTCTGATGATGAGGACTCTGACTTCGTTGCTGAGGAAGTTACCTCCAAGCCCAAGAGAAATGTTGTTGCCAAAGAGCACCAAGGGCTTCAGTCAAAGAAAGGCACCAGCAAGGTCAAGCAGTCAGCTGTTGCAAAGAAACTAAACTTGGAAGAGCCAGCTCCAAGTAAGGTGAAGAAAACTTCCAAGAGGAAGAGGGTAGTATATGCTGAACCTCATGTTGATGCAGCTGCTGATGAAGAAGAAGAAGATGCACCCCAGCCTCCTCCTCAGAAGGCTAAGTTCATGGGTGATGCTATTAGGGCTCAAGCCACTTCTAAGCCCAAGAAGCCTGCTCAAGCCAAGGCAGCTCCAGCCAAGCCCAAGAGGACAACCAGGAGCATTCCAGCTTCTGAGAAGAACAAAGGTGAGATGCCACCGTCTGAGTCAGATGAAGAACATGTGTTGCTGAAGCTCCGTCCTAAGTTGCTGCTCCACAACGATGCTCATCCTCAAGCCGAGGATATGAAGGCAAGGAAGGATAGATGTCTCAGGCTATGGAGACAGTCTGATCCATATGCCGTGAGGAGAAGGACTGCTGTGGACCCCAGATTCCACACCAGAGAGCAGCAGGACTTCTATGAGACCGTGCTGATGGATAAGAAGCCTATTGTTGCAGACACCAGGTATGTTGACTGGAAGTACATTGACAGTGAAGAGCACCGAGACTTCTTTCCCCATGTGCATGAGAGCTTCACTGCATGTGGAGTTGCTGATTTTGTGGGTCAGGAGCTGACAGATTGGAATGACGAGATGATCATGCAGTTCTATGCCACAGCCCACTTCTATCCTGATGGCAAGATCACCTGGATGACTGAAGGTCAAAGGTTTTCTTCGTCTGTTGAAGAATGGGCAGAACTTCTGAATGCTCCAGTGCAGAGAGAGGACGACATTGATGTCTATGGGATTCCTAAGAAGAGCCATGATTCCATGAAGAACATGTACAAGGAAATCCCTGCTGCTGATTTGGAAGGATGGAAGCTTGGCTCAGTGTACTATCTCCAGGCAGGTCTGACCACCACAAACACTATTTTGAGGCATACATTGATGCCCAAGTCTGGAGACCACCGCATGATTCGAGGCTATTCTATCAACATGCTGCACATTCTTGATGAGAAGGCACCTTTCAAGGTGATGGACTTAATGGTAGAGACCATTAAGAGGACTGCAGCTGACCAGAAGAGGTCGTGTGGATTTGCCCCGCAGATTCAGATGCTTATCAATGCCAAGTTTGGCACGGGCAAATTCATGTTGGATAGGAAGCACTTGCCACTGCAGCCAGAGCATGAGGACAACGTTGTTGTGATGGATGAGGAGGATCCAACCTCAGTTGAAGGTCAAGCCAAAATTGAAGCTGCTAAGAAAGCCAAAGCTGACAAAGAGGCAGCAGCAGCAGCAGCTAAACCAAAGAGCTTCGGAGAGCAGATTCTTGAAGCTACCCAGAGGATTGAACAACGCCTGGCCAGCATTGAACAATATCAGGAAAGCCTAGAGAGGATTGTTGAGGACAAGATCCATGCTCTGGACGTGAAGCTGACTGAGATTCAGGTGTCCGTCAACAAGCTTGAGGCAGACATGGAGGAAGCAAGGCAGGAGAGAGCAGAGCTCATGCAGGATGATCTAGTCCAGGACTCTCATCGCCAGACTGCTCAGGTTCCCAGAGGATCTAGATCTGCAGCTATGCCAGTGACTGACTCCAGGGCTACCACTTCAGCACCAGCTACAGCTCCAGCAGTTACTCCAGCTCCAGCATCCACTCCTCCAGCGCAGACATCAGCAGAAGTCTTCGCCGATGCCGTCATTTCTACTCCGACATCTACCCAGACGGGAGCCGCCAGCAGAGCCCACAGTGACGCTTAGCTCTATGCTCTTTCGAACTTTTTGGTAACTTGTTGCCAAAGGGGGAGAAATTGTATAGATCATAGGGCTTCGAGAGAGAGAGTGCTCTTTCGTTCTTTTGCCGGTTTTCTTTGAGATACATTTGGCTCTTTTGGTCTTTCGATACTTTCAGTGTGCTTGCTACTGCGTTTGATGCTACCTTAATGAGTGCTTGGTCATACTATGCTCTAATGTGTGCTTAATGCTTATCATATGCTATTCCTTATTGTATGGATATTTACTCTTGTCTTGGTGATTGAGTGCATGTTATTCATTCTTATCATTTTGTGCGCTCCACCAAGATGTATGTGACATGGAAGAGTGACCCATAATCCTAATCGATTGTGCATTTGCATTCAAACGCAAATTTTAAATAATGCACAAATTTAGGGGGAGCTCTTGTTTATCACATACTTCTCAAAGCGACGATATTATTCATTAATTATATCTTTTGTCGAAGCTTTGATCTATATGTTGTCATCAATTACCAAAAAGGGGGAGATTGAAAGTGCAACTAATCCCCGGGTGGTTTTGGTAATTAATAACAACATATATATCATTGAACTAATATTTACTTGAGAATCATTTCAGAGAAGTTCGATGATATGGGTATGGAAATGTCTGAAGAAGTGGACCCCTCAAAATGCTAAGACAAGCATTGGCAAAAGCTCAAGACTCCATTTTTGATTTAGTGATCAAAGATCACATTGAGTCCATAGGAAAAGCCAATACTATTAAAAGGGGATGAGGTTGTGTCGGTGTACTAGGGTAGAGGTACCTCAGTACCCCAACTTGTGCACGGACAGTTGCAGCTTCCCGCGGCAGGGTCGACCACGTGCTCGCCGGAGACCTTCCTGCCCCATGCAAAATCATTCAAAAACAAAGTATACAAGACAGAAGATCGAGACCCCGGCAAGCGGAGCTTGCCGGGAAGGCCGTTCCAGGCTCAAGGTTACCTCACTCACTCAAGGCCCTGGCAAGAGGAGCTTGCCAGGAAGACTAGAAGATTCCATCATAGAAGACACGCCTCGGCGCTATATGCGTCCCGGCGAGGGCCCGGGGAGCGACAAGCTTCAGAGCCCGACAAGCCCCCCGGGCCCGGCAAGGTCAAGACCCCGGCAAGGTGCTTGCCGGGAGAGTCGCGCTGTGTGCCCGCGCTCCAGCTCATCGGCCCACGCGTCGCCCTGGGGCCATTCCAGGGACGCGTGGCGGATGGCTGTGCAGCCTGGGGGACACGGTGGCACTCCACGGAGGTGAAGCCATCGCCGTGCAAACGGAGACGCAAGGGCGGGAGCTTTTGGGGTCGACGGCGACGGGCATTAAATGCTCTTGTTCCCCACTGTCAAAGTAGGTAGCGACCACTGTTCACGCACTGTAGCTCCACTATTCCCGCACTGTTACAACTACCACCTCTTTTACATTTTTACCCCTTTCTCCTACGTTGACACCTGTCGGTGACCCCTTGCACTATAAAAGGAGGCCCATGCACAACGTGGAGGGGGTTCGGAACCTAGATCGCTCATACGCTCGGTGTAGCTGGTTCTTCGAGCTCCCGAGCTCTCCAACTCAATACACAACTAAGCAGGAGTAGGGTTTTACGCGTCCACCGCGGCCCGAACCTGGGTAAACTGCCCGCGTGTCCGCTACGATCTGCTCTTCGTGCTCCCTCCGCCCTCTTACCGCACAAGCAAGGGGCTCCGGTCCCATAGGTGTTTGCGGCGGACAGTTTCCCCCGACATCTTTGGCGTGGCGAGTACCCGCCCTTGGCGGAGCGCTCTCCCTTGCCGGGGAGTTCGGCCTTGGCGGGGACGGCGGGGCCCGCGGCTCCTCAGGAGCGACCTCCAGACGCTCCTGAGCTTGCGGCTCCACCTCTGCACAAGACAATCAAAACAAGACAAAAATAATCAGGATATTAGCTCAAGGACAGATGCTCAAGCACACCCGACAAATGGAAGTACAGAACCCAGACTTACGCCGGGGGCTGCGCTGGGGGCTGCTCCTCGGAGCAGCGCTCGGGTCCAGCAATCTTGGCTCCGGCACGTCCCCAGTCGCCGCGGCGGGCGAGTCGTCCGCGACCTCGACCACGGGCACCTTGGCTTTCTTTGCCACTCGCTCTGCCAAGGTCCTGAAATCAAAGCAAGACACAAGATTAGCATCAACAATAATCAAGGCGAAATTTGAGAAGATGTAAGATCTCGAGTTCTTACTCCTGTTCCTCCTCGTCGTCGTCGCTCAAGGCGGAGAAGTCAAACTCCACCTGGGGCGCGTCTGCGCGAGGAGCGGGAGGCGAAGACTCCCTCGGGCGCTTGGCGGTCCCCCGGGGCTGGGGGCTGCGAAGACCCAGCCCCTGTGGTAGCCGGGGCCCGGGGAGCGGGCGGAGCCGCCGCTCCGCTCCGTGAAGACTCCTGTCCGCTCGGCGCCTGCTTGCGGGGCGCCTCTGCTGTGGCCTGCTTGCGGGGCGCCTCTGCCGTGGCCTGCGTGCGGGCCGCCTCCGCCGTGGCTGGTGCGCCGGTCGCCCCCGTCGCAGCTTGACTCCCCCGGGGAGCTCGCGCTGCCCGGCGAGCTGGTTGTTGCCGGGGCGCCTGCGCCCTCGCCCCCGTCGCCGTCTTCCGGAGACGCTTCAGAGGGGAACGCCTAGGGCTTGCCCGATGCGGGGAGGTCTCCGACGAGGAAGAGAGGTCGTCGGCGTAGAGCTCCGTGGACCCGTCGGAGTCCTCGGCGGCCTCGGCGACGCCCTCCTCCTCCTCCTCCCCGGCTGGCTTGCTGGGCCCAGCGCCCTGCGCTGTGGCCGCCTTCCCTCCGGCGCCTCCGCTCCCTCCGGCGCCTCTGTTTCCTCCGGCGACGTTGCCGCTCGCCGCGGCCTCGGTCAAGATTCCCGGGATCCCGGAGTGCCTCAGGGAAGGGACCCCGGCGAGCTCGTCGGGAGGCAGCTTCAGTAGCCTGCGGATCTCCGCCTCCTCCGCTTGGCAGGACGCTTCCGCAGCATCTGCCTCCTCGGGCGTGTAGCCGAACTCTCCTGCCGCTGCGGCTGCAGCGGCCTCTTCAACCCGAGAAGCGATGTACGCTATCTCCTGGTCGGTGGTGTCCCGTGTCAGCTCCCGGGTCTCGTTCTTGTTCTTCGCCACCTCCACCAGGTTGTCGAAGAGATTCAGGACGACGTCGGGCTTGGGCGCGATCCACGTGCGGTCGACGCCATGCGAGTCGCACGCGGGCATCATGGCGCGGAGGTTGTCCCTGGCTGTGCTGTTGCAGAGAGGCACCACTCCCCGGGGACCCCTGAACCATTCCGGGTGGGCCGGGTCGTGTTTAAACAGTTCCCGGACCATCCCCTTCAGCTCCAGCGATGTGAAGTTAAAGTTGAGCCCGGGGCGCAGCCTCATGATATCCGCCGAGTTGCCGTACTCCCAGGCCGGCCTTTTCCTGTCTTGGAGAGGGGCGATGCGGCGGCGGAGGAAGTCTGTGCCCACTTCTGCGACCGACAACCTTGCTACCCGGAGACGCAGAATCCTGATGAGGGCGATATCAAGCTTGCTGTCGTCCGAATCCAGCTCGCTCCAGTCCCTGCCGCGCACGATAGGTGTTGTGCGCGGCGCGGTGAAGGGTTGCGGCTGGTCCTCGACGATCCAACACCAATCAGCACGCCACTCCTCCCACTTGCCGCGGAGCTCCCCCGGCAAGTAGGACTCCTTGTTCAGACGGAAAACCCAAGATATTCCTCCGGAGAGGGGGGCGCCGGCCTCTGCTCTAGGGGTGAAGAAGTGCCTAAACAGCGCTACGTTTGGGTGTATTCCTATATAGTTTTCGCACATGTGTGCGAAAACCGCCATTGTGAGGATGGCGTTGGGGGTGAAGTCAAGAAGGTGGAGGCCATAGGTGTGCATTATGTCACAGAAGAATTCAGAAAAAGGAGGGCAAAGACCGCAGTGGAAGAAGGCTGCGAAGAAATAGTACCCGCTGGTTAGTTGTCCTTGGCGGCGGCCGGATAAGCTCGAGTGCGGGGGTGCGCCTTGGTTCCCTTGGACCAGAACAAGTAATACTTGTTCCAGAGCTCCCGCGCGCTGAGCCTCGGCGGGAAGACGAGGTTCCGCTTCCGATACGCGGTAAGCCTCGCCGCTTGCTCCGATTTCTCCTTCTTGGCCTTCTCCGCCTTCGCCTTCTCGGTCTTCGGGGCCATGGCGGAGGCGGCGGAGGAAGAGGGACGAAGAGCCCGGCGGCAGCGGAGATGCAGACGGCGGCGGCGGAGCTGTGGAGGCGGAGCGCAAAGGGGATCTCTGGAGATGGAAGAGGATGCAATGAAAGCGTAAGGAGGGGAACCGCTCCTGCTTCCTCTGCTTTTATGGGGAAGTGGGGGCCGTTTCGCTCTTTCCATTAAAAGAACATGGCCACGTCCCATCCCACGACGCCGCAATCGACGCGTGCCATTACGGGGGGACGCGGCGGATGCGGAAGTGGATTCGGCGCGCTGTGGGCCGCGTGTGTCCGTGCACTGTTTTGGGCCTGGCCCAACAGCGCTCGGCACCGTGTGTGGCCCAGGCCCGGGGGCTCCTGTCGGTGTACTAGGGTAGAGGTACCTCAGTACCCCAACTTGTGCACGGACAGTTGCAGCTTCCCGCGGCAGGGTCGACCACGTGCTCGCCGGAGACCTTCCTGCCCCATGCAAAATCATTCAAAAACAAAGTATACAAGACAGAAGATCGAGACCCCGGCAAGCGGAGCTTGCCGGGAAGGCCGTTCCAGGCTCAAGGTTACCTCACTCACGCAAGGCCCTGGCAAGAGGAGCTTGCCAGGAAGACTAGAAGATTCCATCATAGAAGACACGCCTCGGCGCTATATGCGTCCCGGCGAGGGCCCGGGGAGCGACAAGCTTCAGAGCCCGACAAGCCCCCCCGGGCCCGGCAAGGTCAAGACCCCGGCAAGGTGCTTGCCGGGAGAGTCGCGCTGTGTGCCCGCGCTCCAGCTCATCGGCCCACGCGTCGCCCTGGGGCCATTCCAGGGACGCGTGGCGGATGGCTGTGCAGCCTGGGGGACACGGTGGCACTCCACGGAGGTGAAGCCATCGCCGTGGCAAACGGAGACGCAAGGGCGGGAGCTTTTGGGGTCGACGGCGACGGGCATTAAATGCTCTTGTCCCCCACTGTCAAAGTAGGTAGCGACCACTGTTCACGCACTGTAGCTCCACTATTCCCGCACTGTTACAACTACCACCTCTTTTACATTTTTACCCCTTTCTCCTACGTTGACACCTGTCGGTGACCCCTTGCACTATAAAAGGAGGCCCATGCACAACGTGGAGGGGGTTCGGAACCTAGATCGCTCATACGCTCGGTGTAGCTGGTTCTTCGAGCTCCCGAGCTCTCTAACTCAATACACAACTAAGCAGGAGTAGGGTTTTACGCGTCCACCGCGGCCCGAACCTGGGTAAACTGCCCGCGTGTCCGCTACGATCTGCTCTTCGTGCTCCCTCCGCCCTCTTACCGCACAAGCAAGGGGCTCCGGTCCCATAGGTGTTCGCGGCGGACAGTTTCCCCCGACAGGTTGTGTTGATGATCTGGTTGCTCAAGTGCTTAGTGATTTAGCTCCTTCAACTATCAGCAATTTTCACTACTTAACACACTCATAAGTAATCTCGGACAAACCGATTCTTCCAACTCAGTCCCACCGAGATGAACCACCTCAGCTATTCTTCCAAACCCTAGATATTTCGGTCCATCCGATTTTGAGTTCGGTCTCACCGAAACTGGACTGCCAACCTTCTGTAACCGTTTGTCATCATTTCGGAATATCCGAGTTGTTGATTTCGGTCCCACCGATTCTGGCAAGCTCCTACCTTTGACTCATATCGGACACACCGAGATGGTATTTTCGGTCCCACCGAAAACCCCAACGTTCACTATATTTGAACTTTCGGTCTGACCGAGTTTTCACTTCGGTCTCACCGAGATTGCTCAATTATGTGTGTAACGGTTGGATTTTGTGTGGAGGCTATATATACCCCTCTACCCCCTCTTCATTCGTGGAGAGAGCCATCAGAAAGTACTACCACTTCTACCTTACACTTTCTGAGAAGAGAACCACCTACCCTTGTGTTGAGATCAAGTCATTCCATTCCTACCATATGAAACTTGATTTCTAGCCTTCCCAAGTTGCTTTCCACTCAATCCTTTCTTCCACCACAGCCAAATCAGTGAGGAGAGTTGAGTGTTGGGGAGATTATCATTTGAAGCACAAGAGCAAGGAGTTCATCATCATCAACAACATCTATTACCTTTTGGAGGGTGGTGCCTCCTAGATTGGTTAGGTGTCGCTTGGGAGCCTCCGTCTTTGAGATGTGGAGTTGAACCAAGAAGTTTGTAAGGGCAAGGAGATCGCCTACTTCGTGAAGATCTACCCCGAGTAAGGCTAGTCCTCCGTGGGCGTAGGCCATGATGGAATAGACAAGGTTGCTTCTTCGTGGACCCTTCGTGGGTGGAGCCCTCCGTGGACTCGCGCAGCCGTTACCCTCCGTGGGTTGAAGTCTCCATCAACGTGGATGTACGATAGCACCACCTATCGGAACCACGACAAAAATCTCCGTGTCTCCAAATTGCGTTTGATCTTCTCCACCTCTCTTTACTACATGTGCAATTTACTTTCCGCTGCTTATACTCTAGAATTGCATGTGTAGGGTGATACTTGTATTGATCATAATTGTGAAACTGCCAAAAACTGTTCATGATCAAAAGGCAGAATTTTTATATTGTCAAGCAGTCTAATCACCCCCCCTCTAGACATACTTTCGATCCTACAATTATAATAAAAATTTCCACGTCGGGAGAGACCCAGAGGGGCCTGGGGCCAGCCAGGGGGGACCACCAGTGGCCCAGGCGGCCAGCTGGCGCGGCCCAGCCCCTGGCCGCGCCCACAGGGCGCCTGGGGCCCACAGGCCCCCCCTCCAGGTATGTCTTCTTCCTCCCTCTCTCTCTTACTCCAAAAATGTGAGTTCTGCACTTGTTCTTTGTGTTCTTGCTGTTCTTGGAGGCGATTCTTCGATCTCTCTCTACAGCCCATCATTTGAGCTGAAATTTTGAGCAAATACTCCTTGGTATGTGACTCCTCCACCCCTCCAATTAGATTTTTGATTGGTGGCCTCATTTGTGAGTATTTAGTAGTTCTTGGTGCTGTAGAGATGAGCTTGCATGCATGTGTAGAAAGTTATTTTTCAAGTTTTGATGCAAGTTTATGCCTTGGGCAAGTGAGTTGAGTAGTTTGCCTTAGCTCACTTTGTTTTAATCCTCGTTTTTGTAAATTGTAAAATTTTTCAGAAATGAGTTTGTTAGGAAGGGCAAAAGGATGGCTTGAGAAGAGGAGGCCCGCACACTCCGATCGAGTTACTAGAGCCGCAGCTTCACCATCGACTGCTAGGGTGAGCTATAATGAAGATCACGTGCCCCTGGAGTTGTTGGAAGACACAAGTCCAGCACGTGCGATGACATTTCCATGTGATGAATTCATGGAAGCTGCGGGAATCAAGGATGAGTTTTATAATCTTTGTGCTAATGCAGGTTTGACGCGACTCGTCACGAGCCGTGTTACTCAGTATCAAAAACTCACCTCCAGTTTCATTAACAGTTTTAGATATAATCCTGATTCAGGTGCTATTGAGTTTAAAATTAATAATGATCTTATCACCATGACTTTGGGAAATTTTTGTGAAATAATAGGTGTGCCGAATGTTGGGAGGACGGCTAGGATGGCCACTCAGCCCTCCGAGCTGAAAACTGTCATCAACTCTCTCTGCAGCATGGGTACGAGGGATATTCATCGGTCGAAGATCTCCAGCATCTTGTTTCCTCACCTCAGGTATTTTGCATATTATATTGCTAGAGGGGTGTTAGCTCGTGACAACACGAGCAGCATTTCTGCTTCGGATATTGCTATCCTGGCAGTAGCCCTCTCATGGAGGTCTGATTATAATCTGGGTACCTTAATTGCTCGACGCCTTGCTATGAACGGTAACAAGGGGGACTTATATGGTGGCGTTTACGCCACACTTATCTTGGAGCATCTTGGAGGCACCCCACACCCTGATGATACCCCTTTTACTTATTTAAGCTTTGATCTTGCTGCTATGAAAAGGCATAAGTTTGTTACCATGGGTTCTGAGCTTGATAATCTTATTTATATCTTGCGTTTCGGAACTGCCGCGGAACGCGAGATCCGTCTACCTGCACCTCTTTTGTTTGATTTTTCTCCCAGGAACGGATGGTCCTTTGATGTTGTTCAGTTCGATGAGTTCATGGTCCAGCATCAGTTTCATAACCCCATGGAGGGGGTTGTGCCCGACGAGGAGAGGCACGGTGAGATACCACATTTTCAGGAAGAGACCGCCACCGAGTTTGGTGAAGGGTCTTCCTCTGTTTGGCGTTCGGAACCTTCCTCGTGGGAGACTCCGAGGAGTTCGGTGTACGCGCCAGCATCCTTCTACGACCCTTGGACTCACCACCATACCCCTGGAGCAGGAGGCTCCTGGGGGCAGTAGCTGCTACCAACTTAGGCCAAAAGCCTAAGCTTGGGGGAGTACGTGCCCTTCTCACTTTTCCATTGTATTATCCGTTTTATTCGCTTTGATCTTTTCGAAGTTTTTGCCCGTTCTTCTTTGTTTCTCTATTTGCAAAAACAACAAAAAAAATTTCTCTTTCTTTTTACTTTTATTCAACCTTTGAAAAATCCAAAAAGATTTCCTTTCTCTCTTTAGTTTGCTTTGTTTTCAGAGTTCAGCTCGAGTCCGTGATGGCATTTAATTATATTTCCTACGTTCGATCATGCAAGTGACAAGCAGTAATGACGAAGATCGACTGAAGGGAAGCAACAGGGAAGACCGGTATGAACTCTTTCTGTTTCTACTTTTGTACATATGCCTGTACTTATGATCTAGAGATCAGCTTGTAGCGACATAGTGCTATGTTTACAATGCTCTTTCAGTGGTTCATGCTTTCCTTGTGGCTAGTCTCGAATAACTAGAGTATATAATGTGTTATTGAAATGATCTACATGCATTGCACTGTTCATAGTCTGGTATACTAAGGTGGTATTTCCCTTTAGAGAATTTTTGGATTGACTTGGCACATGCTTACACATGCTTAAGACTAAAAAGTCTACTCTGCCTTGATGATCTTTGAGTTTCAGAATAGTTATATCACTTTCATGCCCGATTCAATGTTGCTTTGTCGCTCTGCATGATTATGACCGTTATTGCTCTCTAGTTGGTCGCTTCCCAGTCTTTTGCTAAACCTCCACCTGTACTAAGCGGACTGACTGCTTATGAATCCAAAATCCTTAAAACCAGTTATGCCATAGGAGTCCACTATACCTTCCTATACATGGTATTTACCTGCCATCCCTAACGAAGACTTTCATGTACCATCTCGAAACTAATCAAAAGCATTTCTCTTTTGTGCCTATGTTTTAGCTCATGAGGAAGTAGTAGTTAATTCATGATCTTTTTAAGTTGGACAAGTTTCACCCCTGGATTGTATGTCTAATGTGCAAACCCCTAATACGAAAAGGAACTGCCATTGAGTGCGCCCGGCTCAAAAAGATAGTATGACAAACAAACCCTCCTTCACGCTTTGTTCATGAGAAATCAGAAAACTTTGGCAGTGATAAACAAAGGAGATTAAGAGGATGTGATCGTCCTCACGCGGGAGCCGTTCCTCGAGACTTGTCCACTCAAAAAGTGATTGAGTTATCTGCTAGCATTCGTTGACGAAATATGCACTTCTCAAAACATGTTTACTTCTTTTTTTTTAAAACCAAGAGCTCTGGTACATGTTTAGTTTTTTTTTCCGACCACAGGTTTTCAACCTTGCCAATAAAAGCTACGGTTCGAGAGTCTCACCTTCTTTCTTCAAAGCACCGACTAGGAGAGCATAATTGTCATTCTGAGTGTAATGTGCATTGTCCCAAAGTATTACATTGTCTTCTGCATACTTGTGATATGATTTATTCTGAAATTCTTAGTTCTAGTCTCCTTTAAAACTCTGGAGGAGTCTCTGCATTTATGTTTTGCTTCACTCATGGAGGCTAGCGAGATACCACCCTAGTATGCTCAAGCTATGTGCAATGTAATCTTGTTTTGATTTTCAATAGTATATTATTTACTTTTAAGTATTTGTGACTGATCACTTGAAGGAAGGACTGCTCCTTGCATTGTCCTCATAGTACTGTTTCAATACTTGCTAAACTCTTTTCGTAGTACATGCTTATATACATCTAATGAAGCAAAAGAGTTTGTCAAAGTTTTCTTTGTCGCGTCCAGTTCGTTGAACTGAATTGCTTGAGGACAAGCAATATGCTAAGCTTGGGGGAGTTGATACGTCTCAAACATATCTACTTTTCCAAACACTTTTGATATTGTTTTGACCTCATTCTTGCATGATTTGGACTAAACTAACCCGGACTGACGCTGTTTTCAGCAGAGCTGCCTGTATGGTTTATTTGTGTGCAGGAAAACGGATTTTTAGGTATCTCAGAAAAATCCACGAAAAATCACAGAAAATCCACGCACCCGAAGGAACCAGGAGCCAGAAGTGGGGCCAGAGGGGGGCCAGGGGGTGCCCAGGCGCCCTGTGGGCGCGCCCCCCTGGGCCGCGCCGGGAGGCCGCCTGGGTGGGTTCCACACCCCCTGGTGCCCTACTTTACCTCGTATTTTTACTCCCGACGCAGAAACCCCAGATCAGAAGTTTTTTCGCAGTTTTCCGTCGCGGAGCCGCCGCCACCCTCTGTTCTTCCTCGGGAGGGCTAATCTGGAGGCTGAATTGGCCTCCGGAGAGGGGAGATCATCGCTATCGTCATCATCATCACCACTCCATCATCCCTCCATGACTTCCCCTTTCATGTGTGAGTAATTCCCCTGCTGTAGGCGAAAAGGATGGTAGGGATTGGATGAGTTAGATCATGTAATAGTTTGTCAGATCGTTGGGGGCATGTTGCCTATCATCTACTATGGTGTTTATCATCTTTGCTACAACTTGTTATTCTTAATGCTTGACACTTAGGGCCCGAGTGCCATGATTTCAGATCTGAACCATATGTGTTTGCATGAATATATTTGTGTTCGTGATCCTATCTATGAGTTGTTTGCACCTGTTACGGTTCGGAACCGGCGATCCCAAAAGTGACAGCTTGGGACACCAAAGGGGATGGTCCGTAGTTTGAGGATTACATGTATCCATTGAGTTCATTGCTTTGTTCCGTGACAGGAGCACCTTAATCTCCATAAGTTCCTTTTGGCCCCGTTCGTAGCGGGATGGTAGGACACAAGATGTTGTGCAAGTTCTTATTGCAAGCACGCACAACTACCTACGGGATACATGCCTAATGTTTGATATTTGCCTAGATGATCATTACTTTTCCGTGTGCCGTTCCCCAAGTTAGAATCTATCTCATCCATGCAGCGCCCAACCATCCATCTCCCTAGCCTACAGTGTTTTAAGTCCTGCTTGTCACTAGTTGCTACTTTTGCCATTTACTACTGCTATTTACTTTTGCTGTTTATTTTTACTATTACTATCATCACTATCATATCACTGTTACCACTTATCTTTTGTTGCAAGTAAGTATATATTCAGGTGCGGTTGAATTGACAACTCAACTGTCAAAGATTATAAATACTCTTTGGCTCCCGTGTGTCGAATCAATAAATTGGGTTATTCTTACCCGCGAAGACTATCTCGATCCCTTACGGTTGAGGGTTATCACATGCTTCCTATGCATAGGAATATTGCAATAGAATAATTCATTGAAGCACAAAGCAACTAGCATAGGAAGGCAAAACAAGCATAACTTCAAAATATTCACCATAAAGAGAGGAAACTTCTTATTATTAAGATATTTAGAACCAAGTCTCCCTCTCTCATTAGAAATTTCAGTGGCATCATGGATGAACTCAACAATATAACTATCACATAAGGCATTATTTCCATGATCCAAAAGCATAAAAGTGTCATTACTCTTCATATAAGCAAAATCTTTCTTATTAGGAATAGTGAGAGTAAGACCATCATAACCATCATGGTAATCATCGTATTTAGGAGGCATATCATAATCATAATAAATTTTATCCTCAATAGTAGGTGGACTGAAAATATCATATTCATCATTGTAATCATCATATATAGGAGGCATAGTATCATCAAAGTAAATTTTCTCCTCAAAAGTTGGGGGACTAAAAATATCATGTTCATCAAACGTGTCATCCCCAAGCTTAGAGCTTTCCATGTCATTAGCAATATTGATATTAAATAAAAACATACTAATAACATCACCACCATCATGATTGTTATGCAAATAATAAAGTTCCAAAGGTTTTTTAATTTTCTCTTCGAACACATCATGTCCAAGTTCAAGGTAGAGCTTATAAAGCTCTCTCATATTTTTTTTGTTTTCCATTAAGCAAAACTAGTGAAAATAAAAACAAGAAACAAAAATATTTAATTGCAAGATCTAAAGATATACCTTCAAGCACTCACCTCCCCAGCAACGGCGCCAGAAATAGCTTGATGTCTACACACGCTTCTACTCTTGTAGACTATGTTGGGCCTCCAAGCGCAGAGGTTTGTAGGACAGCAGCAATTTACCTCAAGTGGATGACCTAAGGTTTATCGATCTCAGGGAAGTAGAGGTTGAAGATGGTCTCTCTCAAGCAACCCTGCAACTAAGATACAAGAAGTCTCTTGTGTCCCCAACACACCTAATACAACTAGGAGTTATATAGGTGCACTAGTTCGGCGAAGAGATGATAAAATATGGATGATAGGAGTGGCAAAGCAAAGTAATATAAATCTGTAACAAAAAGTGCAGCAAGCAAACAAGTGGTAAACGTGAGCACAAATGGTATTGCAATGGTGGAAACAAGGCCTAGGGATCATACTTTCACTAGTGGCAACTCCCAACAACATTAACATAATCGAATCACATGATATTTCCCATAAAACATGCAATGGAGACGCACCCGGAGGTCATTCCTTCGTGGTCAAGAGAGGACGAGAATTATGTAGGGCTACAAAAGCACACCTCAAAGTTCGTAGTTCTCAATCTAAGGATTTCCCAATGTCACCACGGCCATCCAAAGAGAGTTCCACAATCACCACAACATATCTAAAGGATAGTCAAAGACAAGCACCAAGAGACTCTCAATCTTCAATCAACACACAAGAGAGGAAATCACTCATGAAAATATTTTTCTAATCCATGTCCAATAGACCGCTGTCACCTTGGTCTCGGGGATTATACTAGATAAAGACAAGTGAGTACATCAATCCAATACATAGAGGAAGGGGAAATATCATGGGATCACCCTAGATTAACATAGCCTATGATCACAACGAAGATCACATCATGGGAGAGAGAGATAACCACATAGCTACACGTACAAGCCCTCGGCCCCGGAGGAAACTACTCACGCATGGACATGGTGAGGAGGAGGTTGATGATGGTGTTGATGGAGAGGTGCAGCCCCGTGAGGAGGAGACGGCGGGCGGCAGCCACGGAGGCGGCGGCGGCGGCCCTTGGGGGCGCGGCGGCGGCGGCGGCCCTAGAGGGCGGCGGCGGCCCTAGGGGGCAGCGGCTCCTTGGCCCCCCTTCTTCCTTGTGGATGGTGCTGCAATGGTGCTGGTCCTCTCCTCCAAGACGGCGGCTCGGGAGGAGGAAAATTCGTGGCCCTTGGTGACCTAGGTTTTCTCTCTTTATATAGACTCTCGGATTCCCGTCATCAGATTTTGGGCCTCAATAAAACGGGCTTTACTCGGCCGTCCGGACTCCGATTTGGACGAATTTTATATCCAGAAGCATCGCCTCGAAATTCCCCACAACTTTCGCAACTAGACTTTTTCCGTTTGACACCATATTCGGGCCGGAATGTGACCATCTTTAAAAAACGTTCTCAGACAGATTTCAGGAAAGTCAGAGTCCTACTCCAATACGACTCCTTTTGCGTTTTTGTCAATTTCCAAGTAATTCCTACACAATAAAGTGTAAAACAAGAACATTGTGCACTTTTGCAACCATTAGTAGGTTAGTCCAAATATGATCAAAAGTGTATGGAAGTGCATAAATGTAATAGCAATATCACACAAAAAAGGCATGGAGCAAGCAGAAATTATAGATACGTTTTGGACGTATCAGTCTCCAGCTGTTGTTTGTTGTCCCTGAACGGTCGCCGGGTCATCCCTTTATATACACAGGATGACGCCCGGCTGGTTTACAGAATCCCGAGGCCGGCTCATAAACGTGTCCGGCTCGGTTTCTTCCTTTCCTATCTTAATACACAAGTACACACCATATGTCGGTTTATGTCTACGGGCCCTAATCCGCCTTTGGGCCCTGGGCCTTTTAGTTCTCTATAGTAACATGCCATACTCCTTGTCTTCACGGGCTTCCATAGGGGTAATTCAGTACAGGTATAACCCAGCCCCTCCTGGGCGGTTTATACCTAATTGTTATATCCCCAACATTAGGCCTCAGATTGATTTGAACCTGTTCATGTCAATCTTCAACACTTAGGAAAATTTCTTCTTTAGTGCCTTCGAATGATCTTGTAAATCGCCATAACGTCATCTTCCAGGATCATAATAAACCGCCATGACATCACCTGTGCATTAAAAACCCGTATATATTTAGCTTTTATTAATGAGCCTCCGAAGACCGAGGCGACAGTTCTGTCCCATATCCATTTTTTGGGTTCCTTGATTCCCGCACCTGTCGCTTATCCCTTCGACTTATAAATAGGGCCAATGGTCCCTTTCTTTTTCTCCCCTTGCCTCTTCGCCATTCTTCTACCTTGCACCTCCTCAGTGCCCTAGCACCGCCGCCGCCGTCTACCTTCGCGTCTGCCCCAACAAAGGCCGATGCATCAACCTGTTTTGACCAGAGTTCCGCCGGTGCGCCTCCGTGTCCAATAGCCCTGGTAAGTCTTTTCCTTGCTCCTCCGTAGATCCCATTAGGACCTTCTGCGAGTTCATCAAAGATCTCATGCGGTTCTTCCCTATTCTTATCCACGACTTAAATGGCGAGCGTAGATCTGATGTTTTCCTGCGCGGTTGTAACAATAATCCCCCTTTCTTGTCATTAGCGCACCCTTTCTTTAGAGTAATTCCATCTAGGTCTGATGAACTTCTTTAGTACCTGTTTAACTTAGGTCCGAATATACCTAAGTTTATTGATACATTGTAGTTTTGTAATTATCATGCTGATCTGTGAAACTTGTTTTTCCATCGCCTAGTTATTTTAGATCTGTACCTTTCATGGTCACATAGGCGGTTTAACTTTTAGAAAATCATAATCCGGTAGGTAGCATTAGTCCCCACTTAAACCGCCATTTTGGTTATTTTCAAAACGCTTCCAACATCTGACTCCGGTTCAATAGTGTGTATATGCCTCAACATCTTCTCCAGCTGACCTCTCGACGCTTTATACTTGTTAACCATGAATCATAAACCGGCCTTCTATCTGTAATTTCAGCTCTTCATTTGAAATGGCCAATCAATTTTATTCCTGTAACTGGGTTCTATCCCGGGTTACCGTGGAAGAACTGAACGAGTTAGTCGAGATTGGCACTTTCGTAAAAAAGGATGTCATCCACTGGAGAGTCCTTAGTTCAGAAAATCCTCCTGAACCCAAAGATGGAGAAGTAATTGTGTTCGTTGATCACCTGGCCCGAGGGTTTAGCCCTCTCAGATCAAAATTCTTTTGCGATGTGCTTGGTAGCTTCCAACTCCATCCTCAAGATATTGGACCAAACTATGTGTCCAATATTTGCAACTTCCAAGTATTTTGCGAGGCTTATCTGCAAGAAGAGCCCACAATTGAACTGTTTAGGGATTTCTTCCACTTGAACCATCGTATAGAGTTTATAGATGGACCCAATACCGAGCTTGGCGGGATGTCAATTCAGAAAAGAAAAGATGTCAACTTCCCTCATGCCAAGCATCATAGTCATCCCAAGGACTGGAATCAGACTTGGTTTTACTGCCGAGATACCTCTCCAACTGATGAGAATCCCTTGCCGGGTTATCGTCCTGACCGGCTCTCTAATACCCATCCATTTACTCAACGACTTAACGCCAAGGAGCGATCCAAGTATGCACCACAGCTTTCAAAGCTTCGGGCCTTCACTGTAAACGGTCTAACGGCCGTCGATTTTGTTCGTTGCTAGATCTCTTGGAGCATTCTGCCTCTAAGCCGACGCTCCGGTTTAATGTGCGAGTATACTGGGGATTTGAGAGATCCTCAGCGACATACTAAGGCTTAGTTGTCAGAAACTGAAGGTACTGAGTCTGTTAAGAGGATATTGGATGAACCGGTGGCTGTCTGCAGCAAAACAGGGCCGAATCCCTTCTGTGTATCCAATAAACCGCCAGCTGTAAGGATCCTATAACTTGTTGCTTTATTTCAATCCTTTAAATATCCTCCCTTAAATTCATCAATCTCTTACAGGGTGATGATCCGTTCTGGAAGAAGAAAGCGCAGGATAAACCGGCTAAGGTATCTCGCCCCAAAACTAATGTTGTCAAGAAGCCTGCCAAAAGGAAAACCGCTGAGTCCTTCCGAAGTGAATATTGATGATGATTTGGATAAACCGGAATCAGAGGTAGAACTTAACTCTCTTGGCTCCCTTTTCATACACCTCATTGACAATGATTATTATCAGGATAACGCTGAAGGCAGCCAAGCTGATGACGTAGATGTAATGACCCTTTCCTCCAGTTCAGATCCTCTGCCAACACAGAAAATCCGTCAAGCAAACCGGAAAGTAAGATTTTCTCACCCCCTAGCTCACTTGGACCCAAACTTTCTTTTGAAGAAACAGCAACACGAAGCTCGCCGCACAACCCGACACAACGGCCAAGCGATTACTTCCACCGGTTTACCAAATACTCCGATCCGGAAACATCGATCAGAGGTCTTATATATTCCTGATGTTTCTTATCCCAAAGCGGATCATTTCCGACAGCCTCTTAATCCGTCTGATTCGAACTATCAGGAAACACCTCATTCATCATCCGGCAAGTCGACGACCACACAACTTCCAGCCCTCAAGACGGTTCCTGGGTAAGTTTTAATTTACTATTAACTCTTTATGTTTATCCCATGTACTGACCTTTTTAGTTTATCCTTCTCAGCGGCAGACCTAGACCCAGCAAAAAGGCCAAATTAAGTAAACCGACTGATGGTAACGTGATTACTGAACCGGAAGGAACTCCAGAGCCGGCAGAAGCAAATGCCGACGCCATGCTTGAGGATCTGCCGCTACCGGATCATGATCTCTTTGTTGACCAAGAAGTCGATCCAATGGGCCATGTTGACAAACCAACCAGCCCAGTCCGAACCAATGACAAACCGGCAAGCCCAGTTAAGGCTGCTAATGATACAACAGAAGATGTTATGATCACCGGTTTTGGCCACACCACTCCTGGCGATCCTGTCGCTTTGTCAAAGCATAGCGCCAAGGAGGAAATTTCTGCTATGGACAAAGGCAAATGGAATGCCGATTTATCGAGCTATGCCCACCTCAGCGCCCAGGACCTTCACTCTGGATTCTTGAACCGTCTGTACACAAGCCGTGACTATGAAGTCGGTTTAGTGAGACTGATGAAAGAGCGATATGAGGTAACTGTTACTTAACTTCTGCAATATTGTTTCTCCCTTTGTCAAATTTCTTATATCAATCTCCAGTGTAGCCCCCAAGGGCCGGTTTATCTTTTCAAGATGAATCGGGACTTTTAGAATATCAAACTTGCAACTTTCGCCTATGTAGCCCCCAAGGGACGGTTTATCTTTTCAAGATGAACCGGGACTTTGTCCTGTAACTTTACTTTGAGCGAATATGCATTAGCCCCCAAGTGCCAGGAATAATACTTGTATTGAGCTTGGGGCTTGTAAAAAACTTCTGATAACAAGCAAATAGGCATTAGCCCCCAAGTGCCAAGTGTATAACTTGTTATGTGCTTAGGAATTCAAATATGTTCTGCCAACTCATGATATGTATGTCTCTGACAGGCTGATCTGAGCAAAAAGGAATCCCAAACTGCTGACCTTCAAGAAAACCTCAAGTTCCAGCAAGCAGAAACCTCCAAAGCCAAAGATGAGCTGGCCAACGCTTTAGCAGCTATGGAAAAGTTAAAGGAAGATTTCAAGAAGGAGCGGGTGGATTGGGATGTAGAGAAATCCGCTTTGCAGAAGAGGGCTGATGATGCGGAAGCAGCCCTTAAACTCTTGGCAGAAGAGCTAACTGGTTTAAAGCGGCAGATAAACGCCATGACCACTGCTATGTTTGGTAAGTATCTTAATCATAAGCTTTCAACACGTGTTATCCCATAAACTGCCGGTTTATCAATATTCGTCATGATGCAAGAACCCGCATTACCCATCTGGGCTCTGATATGTAGAAGAAATTGAAGGCTGCTGATACTCTCATAGAGCAGTTATATACCGGCGCGCAGTGGATCATTTGCACTGCTTCTCATAACAAGCAGCCCCCAACTTTGATCAAGGAAACTTTGGAGAAGTTGTCAATGCTGCCTGCCCGGTTTGAAGAAGCAAAGAGATGAGCTCCAAGGGCAGGCGCTCTGACCGCACTAACCCGAGCAAAAGCATGGGTACCTGACCTTGATCCTGCTGACGTGGGAAATGGCTATCCAAGCTTGAAGGAAGACGGATCAGATTTTGACAATGATGATCTCCGAGCTTTGACAAAGGAAATGCGCCCCTTGGCTAGCAAATTGGCTGAAGAGGCTGATCTTTCCCACTACCAGTCGGCTTATGATGCTGACAACAATCGAGTTAGAGTGCCAACTCATGATGTGCAAAATCTCACCCCGCCCGTCCGTAAGCACACTTATGCCCCTGATGTTGAACCCTCCATGCTTATAAGCGATGAAGCTGTTTTCCAATCCCTAACTGGGATCGATTGGGCAACCACTGACTTCCAGCCATTGGGTGGAGAAGAGGAGGAGGAAATGGCGCAGGGTGACCCACAGCCGTCAAGCCGGCCCGGCGAGGAATCATGAATCGGGAGCCGTTTTAGTCTTTTGCATATCGCAATACTTGGTGAAAACAGTTATTCTTTTGGGCATCAAAGCGCCTTGTAATAGGGCTAGTTGAAATACTTGGTCTGCTATGCCATCGTGCATATTCATTTTGCTTGACGATGTTAATCCACCATTATTATACCTTGCATGCGTATCCTTCGGTACAACTTTATTCAACCTGTTTCTGCATAAAATAAGTTTAAAGTGTCATGGCGGTTTATCGCTGGATGGGTCATAATGCCCAAATACATGACCTAGGTTTATAACCTAGGCTGCATTTTGAAATAATTAAATATGAAATACATCATACCTATGATATTGAATCACATTGTTGATTTTACCAACCTTTGTAGTAAGGGTGATAATCCCAAATCATGAGTATTGATGGCTCCTGCAATATTTTGCCGGTTTATGATAAACCATACCGGGTCATGATAAACACCGGATTATCCGTATATGATACTAGCGATTTGTAATCGAAACCAGACGGGTTAACTAAACACCGGTTTATTTGATAGTAGTGACTTATAGTCAACAACCAAGCCGAGTCAATAAACATCGATTTATCATAAAAAATGCTATAAACCTCAAAAAGAGAAAAACTTGTCAAGTAGAATTGTGCGAGGCTTTTATGGGCTGCCAGGCCTAAATCGAGGCTTTTCATGGGCTGCCAGGCCACTGAGTTAAACCATTTTACAAAGCCTTTTAAGATGGACCTCACATTAACCAATCGTCGTTTTAATGTTGACAAGTTCAGGGTCTGTATAAGATTGACTTGTCAAATGTTCGGCGGGTCATACCAGGATTACCTAGACGGAGTGACTTACTTGATGAAGGCAGGTTAACCCGGGGTTTTAGGTGAATACACCTGGCTTCCAAGCCTGGCTTGATAGCCTATTACAAGGGTCTTAAAAACTCTTTGTTGCTGTGCAACAAGAGCCCCCACGTAACATTTTGAGCTCTGCTCAGTGGGTGCCTATGTTTGAGTTGTGTTGTGCAACAAACTCTCTTTGGCCCTTTATGATAATACTGGCTTGATAGCCGAATTAGAGCTGTGCTCTTATGATAATATGGGCTTGATAGCCGGATTAGAGGGTAGTCAGAACTTCGCTTTATAAACAGAAGCCCCCATGTAACTAAAACTCTTATGGGATAAAACAGTAGAGGCCCCGCTTTAGCAGGGATGCTGGTTTATTATATTGATCATAATATATACATTTTCAAAAATATATACATAAGAGGAGCCTATGGCTCAGGTGTAGTAAGGCCGAATATGAGCAATGTTCCACGGCCGGTGGGTCTCCTCCTCCGATGTGCGTGAGTCTTTGTGTTCTCGAACGTTGATAAGGTAGTATGACCCATTATGCAGATTTTTGCTAACCACAAAGGGCCTTCCCAAGGCGGGGATAACTTGTGCATATCAGTCTGATCCTGGATGAGCCAGAGCACCAGATCGCCTTCTTTAAAAGTTCTGGTTTTAACTCGGCGGCTGTGATAACGATGCAGATATTGCTGGTAAATCGCCGCCCGAGCTGCTGCAATGTCACGTTCCTCGTCTAACAGGTCCAGTGCTTCCTGTCATGCCTTCTCATTGTCAGCTTCGACATAAGCCGCCTCACGAGGCGAGTCATGACGGATATCACTAGGGAGAACTGCCTCTGCTCCGTAAACCATGAAAAGGGCATGTAACCCGTAGACCTGTTGGGCATGGTATTGATGCTCCATAATACGGAAGGTAACTCCTCCACCCAACAACCCGGCGTCCTCTGTAATGGAACCATTAGCCGGGGCTTGATGCCTCTCAGGATCTCTTGATTGGCTCTCTCAGCTTGACCATTAGATTGAGTGTGAGCCACTGATGATACGTCAAGCCGGATGTGCTCTCATTGACAAAAGTCTTGCATAACACCCTTGGACAAATTAGTGCCATCATCAGTTATAATGCTATGTGGAAAGCCAAACCAGAAACCACCTTCTTGATGAATTGAACCGCCGTGGCTGCATCACATTTGCTGTCTGGCTCTGCTTCCACCCACTTGGTGAACTTATCCATCGCCACCAAAAGGTGGGTTTTCTTATCCTAGGATCTCTTAAAGGGCCATACCATATCTAGCCCCCAAGTTGCAAACGGCCAAGTGATTGGAATCATCCTCAATTCTTGAGCCGGTACATGAGCACGCCGTGAGAATTTTTGACAGGCATCACACTTCTTGACCAAGTCTTCAGCATCAGCATGAGCCGTCAGCCAATAGAAACCGTGATGAAAAGCTTTAGCTACCAAGGATTTTAAACTGGCGTGGTGACCACAATCTCCTTTGTGGATCTCACGCAAAATCTCACGGCCTTCATTCGGAGATACACAACGCTGAAACGCCCCTATTACACTGCAATGATGTAATTCTCCAATGACGATAGTCATTGATTCGGACCACCGGATTATCTGCCTGGCCAAAATCTCATCCTTTGGTAACTCGCCTCGGTTCATATACGCCAAATATGGGACTGTCCAATCTGGGATAGCATGAAGAGCCGCTACCAACTGAGCCTTCGGATCAGGAACAACCAAGTCCTCCTCTATAGGTAACTTGACCGACGAGTTGTGCAAGACGTCCAGAAAAACATTATGTGGAACCGGTTTACGTGCCGGGACCCCGACTTAGAAGTCGAGATCACCGAATGCACGTGTACAGTGATCCCAGGGATCAATGCTCACTGAACACACAGAAGCTGAATAACAAGAGTCTTACATCCATACATATCGTCTTACACAAATTAAGGCCATTATGGCCAAGTCTTCCATAGATAAAGCCTCACGGGCTGAATAGCAAATAACTCAAATAGCGGAAGTCTTCGATGATAGGTAGAACCCATGCCAACTGCCTTAACCCTACAGGCATTCTGACTGGGATAGCATCCTAGTTCACATGTTCGTCTCCAAAGAACTCTTCCTCAAATTCCTGTTCCTCCATGCCTGGCCAATTAAATAACCAGTGGCAAGCCAATGAGTACTTTGAAAGTACTCGCAAGCAACCCATGATGTGGTTCAAAATAACAATGCAAACTGAACAATAATGAGCAATCTAGCAATGGGCTAGAATAAATGTCCTACCATCAAGTTTATGCATCAATAAACTCGCGTAACCTCGAAGACAGATTACCGATATCAACATGAATATGATTCATCTCATCGAGTCAAGTCACCACCTTGACTCATCACACACACAACTTTCACCGATGAAGTAAAATCCTGGACATAGTTTAAGTAGCACCACCCAACTGTCCATGACCGTGGACACGGCTATTCGAATAGTTTTACACTCTGCAGAGGTTGCGCACTTTACCCACAAGATCTGGGAAGCTTTCGTGTCATCCACGATCCCGCAGTATCTCACGTACTCGGTGGAAGCACCCGGTCATTATCTTTCCTTAGACGTCACTAACATAGAGTCCACTCGTTGGTACACGGCCCTCGAGTACAAACAATAGATCACGGGACTTTCCCTAATTTTCAATGTCGCGCGTACCCGAAGGGACCAACGGTGTGTCCGGTGCCCTGTAAAAACAGTCATGGTCGTCTATCCAAGCACGACCCCGTCCCGGGAAAGACCTCAAGTCTCCCCGTCACTAGTAATGCGGGCACCATGCTAGTATCGACCTAAGTAATCAATAAAGCCCCGTCCCATAAGGGGTAGTGTGGTTGCACATGTTTGGTTGGGACGGTAGTCACACATAAATCTAATCCATTATTTCACCCATGCACAAGATTTTACCGGCACATCACTTCTTTCTCAAGTGATGACCTAACTCAACATCACCCTCGGGCATTAGGGGCACCCGATGGGTTCATGCAAAGATTTCAACCACGAAGGTTCATCTCACACATGCATCACTAAGCATCATTACTAACTATTTGCATGTCATCTAGCACATAGCAAGATCAAGAGCAAGGCATGCATCATGTGGTGGTTCAACTAGGTCACCACCGTAACTCTACCATCATGCATCGGAAACAAACGGGTTCCAAAGAACAAGTGTATCATGGTCAAAGGGCTGCTTGCCTGGATTGGCTTGGTCTTCAAAGTCTTCAAATCCTTCTCCTTCTCCTTCTTCAGCAACTTCGTCAAATACGGTATTTATACATCGCATAATAACAACGGAAAAATAAGACCACAAATAAAATAAAAAAATCAAAGTGCTCAGAAAAATGTCAACTTATTTTTGTTAAATACTAGAGGGAAAACTAAGATGGAGAAAATTCTTAGTTGGAGTTTTGGAGTGACAGAATGGAATCTAAGGATTTTAGAACAGGAGTTTTATTGCTCAATTTTGAATTTAAATTTGAACAGAACAAAAAAGTTTCATGAATATGTGTGAAAGTGGCACCATTAAATAGGTTGGAATATTACAAGAATTTAGGAGTTGGAATTATTTCATTTGGACTAATATTCATTTCTGTAAAATTAATTGAATTAATCACAGAAAGAATAAAAAGAAATGGCCCTATGCCACTGGGCCAGAGCGGCCACAGTGCACGGCCCAGGGCATCTAGCCCAGCTGCTCGGGCGCCAGCGCGCGCACGTCAGGGTTTTAAACCTGACGGGCGGGGCCCAGCGGTCAGCGGCAGCGAGGGGAGAGAGGGAGCGGTGAGGATGATAGGCGGGGCCCGCCTGTCATCTTCAACCTCTCGGCCACGGCGACGGCGAGTTCACCGGCGACGATAGGGGCCACGGCGAGGCAAACAGAGGGCAGGGACGGACTCAGCAACGAGTCGCGGTTGCAGTGGTGGTGGTGCGACTCGCCGGGGAGGCCTGGTTCACCGGCGGCGAGGTGGGACGGCGGAGGAGCTTCGGGAGGTCGTCGCTCCGGCCGATTCCGACTGCTACAGGGAGGGGAAAGCGAGGGGAAAGTATCAGTGGTGTGTGGTGGTTCCAAATCGGGCAAAAGGAAGGGCGGAGGAGGCCTGTACTGCGAGATCGCCGGTGGCCCGACGCGGCGGAGCTCCGGTCGATCCCGAGCACTGGGGCTCTTCGGGGATGAACGAGTGGTGCTGGCGTGTTGCTGTGAGTGTGTTGAGGCTGCTGGTGCTGAGTGGGGAGCTCGGGGGGGGGGGGCTTATATAGCCGCGCCCACGGTCCACCGTGGACTCGTGTGCCGGCGAGGTTGCAGGCGAGGCCAGAGGCTGTTCTGGTGCCTGTGATCGAGCCGGGAAGGATCGTGGACGTGTTCCACGCTTAGTTGAGGGGAGAGGAGGAGCGGGGGACGCTCCAGACAACGCGCGCGTGTGAGCCCGACGAGTGGAGGTCGCGGGCGGCCGGCGCGCGTGTGAATGCGGCCACTGGAGGGAGAGAGAGAGGAGGGGGACAACACCGGTGGAGGCTGCGGACGTCGAGGCGCGTTGGGAGGCGCGAGGGGAGAGCTCGAGGCTGTCGGCTGCGCTGGATTGGGCGAAGCTACTGTGCGGGTGCGCACTGTAGCGCGCTCTGGAGCGGCCTAATTGCATGCCATGGCATGCCATTGGCCCTCTGGGCGGGTCCGCCGTGTCTGGGGGGTTTAGGGTGATGTAGTCAACCCATCTGTGGCATTGGATACCCTGGATGATCAAGGAGAGAGAGAGGAAGCTGGTAACTTGGTGAATTCTGGTTGTCCAACAAGGTGAACCAGGGTTTTTACCCCTCAATCATGGAGGTGGAGACATGGGAGAGTTACTGGAGGTAGCTAGTAACCAGATGAAGCTATGGTAAAAAGTTGAGGCCAAGATAAATAGTAAAAGTGATCAAGATGGTAGTTTTGGTAAAATAGCAGAAGGTGTTTGACCAGTGTTTGGTCAAGCAAATGATCTCCACTTGCCATGACACTTAACAGGGTTGAATGACATGTGAAAATAGGGTGCTTCACCAAATTTGGGCTTATTTGAAGAAACTAGCCAATGTAACTTTGGTGAACCCTAGAAATCAACAGAAATGGCTTCATCTTGTTTGAGTCAAGCTAATCATCTCCCCTTGATGCACCACTTGGTGTACTTTCATCATTTGGGGTGTTGATCATGCCCACAAAGTTTGAAGCTCCAGGTAAAAAGTTGGTAATGTAAAGTTGTTCAAATTTGCATTTGAATAGAAAGGGTTTTGGGGTATTCTGCTCAAGTTGCTCTATTCCAATTCTTGTGCCATTTGGTCTAGATGCCTTATTAGGCCATTCTAGCATGTGCACCAAGTTTGAGAGCATTTGGATAAGTTTGGCAATGTAAAGTTGCTCAAACTTCAAATATGGACAGAATGGTTATGAAGGGTTTTGAGGATGTTTTCTTGCTTCCCAAGGCATGGAACTTGGCAAGATCATCATATATGCCATATATGACATGATATAATTTCCCTGGAATTTTTGGAGAATATTTCCTTTGTAAATATTTCAAAAGCTTGAAATATCCAGAAAGGATTTTGGAAGGATTTGTCCAATATTTTGAACATGACCATGTGTTGAAACTCTTATATATGGACAATATATGTCCTATGAGTTTCCCTGAATTTTGGCAAATATTTTTGGAATACTTAATTAATTTTTCCCTATTAAAGACCATTTCTGGCCTTAAGAAAAAACTTTTAAATAAAATAGGAAAATAACTTTTAAAATTATACTTTTGTGGTTTCTGGGAGTCCTATGACTACTAGGTCTCAAATGTACCTTTTGAAATAATTTTCTCACCCTAAATCAAGCACTTGAAGTGCAAACCTTAATTCAGGGGTTTTGGGAATACTAAATTTATAAAATACATTTTGGCCAAATCAATTTTGTAAGAAAATACTATACTGTTATATAACACATGGCATGATCATTGGGCAGAAGTTTTGGGTATGGGGATGGATTCTACAAGAGGTAATAGTTGACTTTAATGAGCACATAAAAAGCACATGAAGAAAAACTCAATTCCAAATAAAAGCCAAATGATGCCAAAAATTTTTGCTGGTCCAAATTTTCATGCCTCATTGATGCAAATAACATGTAACAAAATGCAGGGTGTGACAGACCTACCCCCTTACAAGAATCTCGTCCCCGAGATTCCTAAACTAGGTCTTAAAAGAGACCGGGAAACTCGGATCTAAGATAGTCTTCACGTTCCCAGGTTGCTTCTGCTTCCGTGTGGTTGCTCCACTGGACCTTGAAGTACTTGATGGTGCGGCTTCGTGTCCGTCGTTCTGCTTCGTCCAGAATGCGATTGGGCTTCTCGCGGTAGGTCAAATCAGGCTGCAGATCAATGGCTTGGTGATCAACATCCTTGTAGAGATTAGGCTTGTTCGGAACTTGGAGACATTTCAGGAGTTGTGATACATGGAATACATTGTGCACACCGGATAGCTCGGGTGGTAGTTCCAACTGGTAAGCCACTTCTCCTCGTCGTGCAGTGATCTCAAAGGGTCCAATGAACCTTGGTGCGAGCTTCCCCTTGACGTGGAAACGCTTGGTTCCCTTCAGAGGAGTTACCCGCAGGTACACATGGTCCCCGACATGGAAACTCATGTCCCGACGGTGAGTGTCAGCATAACTCTTCTGCCTTGACTTGGCTGCCTTCAAACGTTCTCTGACTAGTTGGACTTGCTCTTCTGCTGCGCGGAGAATATCCGGTCCAAAGACAAGCCCTTCTCCAGTCTCTGACCAGTTGAGGGGTGTGCGACATCTGCGTCCGTACAACACCTCAAATGGTGCCATCTGAAGGCTCGACTGATAACTGTTGTTATAGGAGAATTCGGCAAAAGGGAGACAATCTTCCCATTTGGTTCCATATGCCAAGACACAGGCTCGGAGCATGTCTTCGAGAATCTGATTTACTCGTTCTGTCTGACCTCCGGTCTGTGGGTGAAAAGTCGTGCTGAAAGATAACTTGGTTCCCAAAGCTTCTTGGAACTTCTTCGAGAACCTTGAGGTGAACTGGGTTCCTCGATCTGACACAATCTCCTTGGGAACACCGTGAAGACTTACGATTCTATCGATGTAGAGAGCTGCCAGCCGGTTGCCATCATAAGTGGTCTTGACAGGAATGAAATGGGCCACCTTGGTCAAATGATCGACTATGACCCAGATAGAGTCATGTCCTCTATCCGACCTTGGTAATCCAGTGATGAAGTCCATTCCGACTTTATCCCACTTCCACTCAGGAACCTTGAGTGGCTGAAGCAATCCAGCAGGTCACTGATATTCAGTCTTGACCCTTTGGCACACATCACACTTTGCAACATAGGTTGCAATATCTCTTTTCATCCCATGCCACCAGAATCGTGCCTTCAAGTCTTGATACATCTTGGTTCCTCCGGGGTGGATGGAATACGGAGTGTCGTGGGCTTCTTGCAGGATCAGGTTCTTCAGCTCTATGTTGTTTGGTACGCAGATGCGACCCTTGTACCAAACAATCCCGTGCCCGTCTTCAGAGAATCCTGGGGCCTTGCCTAGCTTCATCTTCTTCTTGATGCCTTCAATGCTTGCGTGTCCTTCTTGCGCCTTCTTGACTTCGTCCATCAGGGTCGATCTAACTTCCAAATGATCCAGGAATCCAGGGGTGACCAATTCCAAACTGAATTGTTCGAGTTCCTTAAACAAGGTTGGCTGCCTTTCTTGAATAATGACATTCAAAGAGCAATCCTTCCTGCTTAAGGCATCGGCCACCACGTTAGCCTTCCCGGGGTGATATTGAACACTGAGGTCATAGTCCTTGATGAGTTCCAACCATCTTCGCTGCCTCATGTTCAATTCCTTTTGGGTGAAAATGTACTTCAGACTTTTGTGGTCTGTGTATATCTCACACCGTTTCCCTAGGAGGTAATGCCGCCATGTCTTCAAGGCATGAACTACTGCCGCTAGCTCAAGATCGTGAGTAGCGTAGTTCTCCTCATGAGGTCATAGCTGCCTGGAGAGGTATGCTATGACTCGGCCTTCCTGCATCAGAACGCTTCCCAATCCGGTTCGAGAGGCATCACAATATATCACGAACTCCTTGTGAATATCAGGTGTTGCCAGAACTGGGGCGGTGGTCAATCTCTTCTTGAGCTCTTGGAAGCTCTCTTCGCACTTTGGCGTCCACTCGAACTTCTTGTCCTTCTTGAGGAGCTGAGTCATTGGCCGTGCAATGCTAGAGAATCCTTCCACGAATTTGCGGTAATAGCCCGCAAGTCCGAGGAAGCTTCTGACTTCCTTGACGGTCGTTGGAGATTGCCATTGGGTCACAACTTCGATCTTTGCGGGATCAACTGACAATCCTTCTTCGGTCAAGACGTGACCTAAGAATCCAACTTTATGCAGCCAGAACTCACACTTGCTGAATTTGGCATATAGTTGGTGCTCCCGAAGCTTATCTAGGACCATCCTCAAATGTTGCTCGTGCTCTTCCTCCGACTTCGAGAAGACAAGAATATCATCGATGAAGACAACAACGAACTTGTCCAAATATTCCATGAAGACTTTATTCATGAGATACATGAAGTATGCTGGGGCATTGGTTAACCCAAAGGACATGACCGTGCACTCGTACAAGCCATATCTGGTTATGAATGCCGTCTTCGGAATATCTTGGGGGTCTGATCTTCAGTTGGTATTACCCAGATCTGAGGTCGATCTTGGAGAACACCTTGGCTCTGCTGAGCTGATCAAACAGATCTTCAATTTTGGGAAGTGGATATTTGTTCTTGATTGTAACTTCATTGAGGGAACGATAGTCAATGCATAAGCGGATGGTACCGTCCCTCTTTGCCACAAACAGAACAGGAGATCCCCAAGGGGAGGCACTCGGGCGGATAAATCCCTTCCTCAACTGCTCTTCCAGTTGCTTCTTCAACTCGGCTAATTCTTCCGTCCCCATTCTATAAGGCTTCTTATAGATGGGTCCTGCCCCGGGCACGAGCTCGATGATGAACTCAATGTCACGGTCAGGGGGCATTCCCGGTAGTTCATCTGGAAAGACATCAGGATACTCACATACCACCGGTACTTGCTCTAGCCCAACTTCAGACAGACAGTTGACTTGAATGGCTTGAGCGGAAGAGGAGTTGGGAGCAAACTTGACTTCGACTCCTTGGTCATTGGTCACAGTGACTGTCCGATTGGCACAGTCTAACAAGCCTTGGTGCTTGCTGAGCCAATTCATGCCTAGGATCACATCCAAGCCTTGTGATCTCAGGACGATGAGGTCTGCTAGGAAATCTACACCGTTAATGGTAATACTGACTCCCTTACAGCCTATCTTGGCTCTCATCTCTGCTCCGGGGGTTTGTACCACCATAGGGTTATTCAGGGGTGTAGGGGTCATGCCACTTTTTAATTCAAATCTTTGAGTGACAAATGAATGCGTTGCTCCAGAATCAAACAAGACAGTTGCAGGTGCTGAGTTGACAAGGAACGTACCCAGCACGACGTCCGGGTCTTCCTGGGCTTCTTCAGCAGTGACGTGATTCACACGCCCCTTCCCCTGGTTAGGCGGGTTGCGAGGAGCTGGGTTCCTTGGTGGCATCCTGCGACCTTGTCCTTGGTTCTGCGCATTGGGGCGCGGGGCATCTAGCTTCTTGTTGGGGCACACCCTTGAGATGTGTCCAGACTGACCACATCCAAAGCAAGTGACTTGGTTTGGATTGTTGATCTTGTTGCCACCACTTGTATTGGGGTTGAAAGCTGGCCTTGGGTTGGCATACTGCTAAGGCTGAAAGTTGGTGCGAGGTGCAGGAGCTCTTGGTTGCTGATAGGTTGGCTTGGCCGGGGCTGACTGCCACGGACGAGGCTTCTGGTTGCTGGAACTTCCCTTGCTAACCATCTTGCGCTTGCGAGTGTCTTCCAAAGCACGCCGCTTGTCTTCAAGCATAAGTGCTTTGTTCACCAGGTCAGGGAAGGTTGGGCAGTCACACACGACAAGCGAGTATTGCAGAGTCTGATTGAGGCCTTCCATGAAGCGCTCCCTTTTTGCAGCATCAGTGCTGACATCCTCAGGGGCATACCTTGACAGAACACTGAACTTCTGCATGTACTCCTTGACAGTGCCACTTCCTTGCTTCAGGGCTCGAAACTCACGCTTTTTGATAGCCACGATTCCGGAAGGAATGTGGGCTTTGCGGAATTCTGCCTTGAAGTTGACCCAAGTGATGTCTTGTTCAGCATGCATGACCTTGAATCCATCCCACCAAGCTCTAGAAGTCCCCCCGAGGCAGTGGGCTGCATAAGCCACCTTTTCGCGGTCTTCGATGCATCCGACTAGTTCCAGCAAGTCCTCAATGGTGCGGACCCAGTCATCTGCATCCAGGGGTTCAGCAGTCTCGATGAAAGTTGGCGGTGCATGCTTCTTGAACTCTGCCAACGTGGAACGTCCATGGCCATTCCCCGCCGGCTGGCGGTTGTTGGTGACAGCTTGAGCAATCAACTGAAGGGCTGCGGTGTTGGCTTGGCATTCCTCTCGGAAATCTTGGAGAAGCTGAGCCATGTCCATGCTTGGAGGAGGTGGTGGTGGTGGAGCTTGGTCGTTGGTTTGGTCGTGGCCTGCCTCTGACTGAGCGGATGCTCCGGCTTCAGGCTGCTGGGTAGAGGTACTAGTACGAGTTACAACAGGCATCCTGTTGGAGCGGTAAAAGGTCTCATGACTCGGAAGAGGGAAAACAAGATAGATGGGTGCCTAGTAAGGGGGTGGGTGTGACACTAATCAAATCATGCAAGGGCCAAAAGGCCAAAACACATCCATTAAAATCCAAATGGGTGATGTAGTCGTTTACATGTTCCCGAAGGAAGAATACGACATACATCCAAACACGACAAAAGTTAACACTAGATGGTTTCATATGAACCATTCGAGGACTCGACTGCGCATAGGGGTTACACGACCTATCCTACCGTAGAGGTCACAACTGGCATATCCGAGTAGCGAATAATGCCTAAGCGGCGGAATTCTCGGTCACGTATTCCGGCTCTTCTGGGTCTTCCTCCTTGTCTTCATCTGTCTGGCCCCCCTTGTCACTTGAGGGTGTGGGGGAGTGGAGGAGTTGGATACGACGGTGCTTTGTCGGTGGTGCAGGGAAAAGCTTGCGATATTCCCTTGCCGTCATCCGGCGTCGCCGAGGTGGTTCTTCATTCTTGGAAGATACATCCTCGGAGGGCCTTCCGCCTTGGTATGCGATAGCGGACTGTCCGGAAGGTGCTCCTTCCTTCTTGATCCTATTTGTCTTCTCTTGAGCTCGGCGAAGAAGTGCCTTGGTCTTGTGAAGTTCTTCTCGAAGCTTCATTGATTTCGAGGCCAAGTCTTGTGCCAAGCTGTCGGCACATAGACTGAAGTAGGTCTGGAACCGAAGCGAGAGTCCTTCCTTTAGTGGAGGGGCTAGTGCGCTGCTTTCATCTTCACCTTCCTTCCGGTAAGGCAAGAAGCGGGTTGTCATCTTGGCTGCCATCTCCGGAAGAAGCTCACGGAGACGGGTTAGTGCCTTGAGTGCAGCAGCCTCGACAGCAAGTGGTAGTGTTGCCATCTGGGGTCCCTCGAAGAACCAACTTGTGGGAGGATCGTTTGCTTTCACGATCACTTCCATATGGTATTCCACCTCAGTGTCGCTAACCCAATGCTCAAGGTAGGTGAGGATGGGTGCTCGGTGGAACTGACACTCCTGGAGGCTATCCTCGAGAAGCAAGGGAAACCCAGTGGTCAGGTGCTCTTCGGGTACAGCGGCCATCTACAAAGGTGGAATAGGAGAGGTTAATAAGCTGATGAAATCTCAGGTTTAGAAAAGAAGAGAGGTTCAGAAGGTTTTTGAAAAAAAGGGTCTCATCTAACTAACGCCCATGCTAACTAAGGCTTCCTACAGTCAGGATGGCTCTGATACCAGCTCTGCCGGGACCCCGACTTAGAAGTCGAGATCACCGAATGCACGTGTACAGTGATCCCAGGGATCAATGCTCACTGAACACACAGAAGCTGAATAACAAGAGTCTTACATCCATACATATCGTCTTACACAAATTAAGGCCATTATGGCCAAGTCTTACATAGATAAAGCCTCACGGGTTGAATAGCAAATAACTCAAATAGCGGAAGTCTTCGATGATAGGTAGAACCCATGCCAACTGCCTTAACCCTACAGGCATTCTGACTGGGATATCATCCTAGTTCGCATGTTCGTCTCCAAAGAACTCTTCCTCAAATTCCTGTTCCTCCATGCCTGGCCAATTAAATAACCAGTGGCAAGCCAATGAGTACTTTGAATGTAATCGCAAGCAACCCATGATGTGGTTCAAAATAACAATGCAAACTGAACAATAATGAGCAATCTAGCAATGGGCTAGAATAAATGTCCTACCATCAAGTTTATGCATCAATAAACTCGCGTAACCTCGAAGACAGGTTACCGATATCAACATGAATATGATTCATCTCATCGAGTCAAGTCTCCACCTTGACTCATCACACACACAACTTTCACTGATGAAGTAAAATCCTGGACATAGTTTAAGTAGCACCACCCAACTGTCCATGACCATGGACACGACTATTCGAATAGTTTTACACTCTGTAGAGGTTGCGCACTTTAGCCACAAGATCCGGGAAGCTTTCGTGTCATCCACGATCCCGCAGTACCTCACGTACTCGGGGGAAGCACCCGGTCATTATCTTTCCTTAGACGACACTAACATAGAGTCCACTCGTTGGTACACTACCCTCGAGTACAAACAATAGATCACGGGACTTGCCCTAATTTTCAATGTCGCGCGTACCCGAAGGGACCAACGGTGTGTCCGGTGCCTTGTAAAAACAATCATGGTCGTCTATCCAAGCAGGACCCCGTCCCGGGAAAGACCTCAAGTCTCCCCGTCACTAGTAATGCGGGCACCATGCTAGTATCGACCTAAGTAATCAATAAAGCCCCGTCCCATAAGGGGTAGTGTGGTTGCACATGTTTGGTTGGGACGGTAGTCACACATAAATCTAATCCATTATTTCACCCATGCACAAGATTTTACCGGCACATCACTTCTTTCTCAAGTGATGACCTAACTCAACATCACCCTCGGGCATTAGGGGCACCCGATGGGTTCATGCAAAGATTTCAACCACGAAGGTTCATCTCACACATGCATCACTAAGCATCATTACTAACTATTTGCATGTCATCTAGCACATAGCAAGATCAAGAGCAAGGCATGCATCATGTGGTGGTTCAACTAGGTCACCACCGTAACTCTACCATCATGCATCGGAAACAAACGGGTTCCGAAGAACAAGTGTATCATGGTCAAAGGGCTGCTTGCCTGGATTGGCTTGGTCTTCAAAGTGTTCAAATCCTTCTCCTTCTCCTTCTTCAGCAACTTCGTCAAATACGGTATCTATACATCGCATAATAACAATGGAAAAATAAGACCACAAATAAAACATAAAAATCAAAGTGCTCAGAAAAATGTCAACTTATTTTTGTTAAATACTAGAGGGAAAACTAAGATGGAGAAAATTCTTAGTTGGAGTTTTGGAGTGACAGAATGGAATCTAAGGATTTTAGAACAGGAGTTTTATTGCTCAAATTTGAATTTAAATTTGAACATAACAGAAAAGTTTCATGAATATGTGTGAAAGTGACACCATTAAATAGGTTGGAATATTACAAGAATTTAGGAGTTGGAATTATTTCATTTGGACTAATATTCATTTCTGTAAAATTAATTGAATTAATCACAAAAAGAATAAAAAGAAATGGCCCTGTGACACTGGGCCAGAGCGGCCACAGTGCACGGCCCAGGGCATCTAGCCCAGCCGCTCGGGCGCTAGCGCGTGCACGTCATGGTTTTAAACCTGATGGGCGGGGCCGAGCGGTCAGCGGCAGCGAGGGGAGAGAGGGAGCGGTGAGGCTGACAGGCGGGGCCCGCCTGTCATCTTCAACCTCTCGGGCACGGCGACGGTGAGTTCACCGGCGACGATAGGGGCCACGGCGAGGCAAACGGAGGGCAGGGACGGACTCACTAACGAGTCGCGGTTGCAGTGGTGGTGGTGCGACTCGCCGGGGAGGCCTGGTTCGCCGGCGGCGAGGTGGGACGGCAGAGGAGCTTCGGGAGGTCGTCGCTCCGGCCGATTCCGACTGCTACAGGGAGGGGAAAGTGAGGGGAAAGTATCAGTGGTGTGTGGTGGTTCCAAATCGGGCAAAAGGAAGGGCGGAGGAGGCCTATACTGCGAGATCGCCGGTGGCCCGACGCGGCGGAGCTCCGGTCGATCCCGAGCACTAGGGCTCTTCGGGGATGAACGAGTGGTGCTGGTGTGTTGCTGTGAGTGTGTTGAGGCTGCTGGTGCTGAGTGGGGAGCTCGAGGGGGGGGGGCTTATATAGCCGCGCCCACGGTCCACCGTGGACTCGTGCGCCGACGAGGTTGCAGGCGAGACCAGAAGCTGTTCTGGTGCCTGTGATCGAGCCGGGGAGGATCGTGGACGTGTTCCACGCTTAGTTGAGTGGAGAGGAGGAGCGGGGGACGCTCGAGACAGCGCGCGCGTGTGAGCCCGACGAGTGGAGGTCGCGGGCGGCCGGCGCGCGTGTGAAGGCGGCCACTGGAGGGAGAGAGAGGAGGGGGACAGCACCGGTGGAGGCTGCGGACGTCGAGGCGCGTTGGGAGGCGCGAGGGGAGAGCTCGAGGCTGTCGGCTGCGCTGGATTGGGAGAAGCTACAATGCGGGTGCGCACAGTAGCGCGCTCTGGAGCGGCCTAATTGCATGCCATGGCATGCCATTGGCCCTCTGGGCGTGTCCGCCGTGTCTGGGGGGTTTAGGGTGATGTAATCAACACATCTGTGGCATTGGATACCCTGGATGATCAAGGAGAGAGAGAGGAAGCTGGTAACTTGGTGAATTCTGGTTGTCCAGCAAGGTGAACCAGGGTTTTTACCCCTCAATCATGGAGCTGGAGACATGGGAGAGTTACTGGAGGTAGCTAGTAACCAGATGAAGCTGTGGTAAAAAGTTGAGGCCAAGATAAATAGTAAAAGTGATCAAGATGGTAGTATTGGTAAAATAGCAGAAGGTGTTTGACCAGTGTTTGGTCAAGCAAATGATCTCCACTTGCCATGACACTTAACAGGGTTGAATGACATGTGAAAATAGGGTGCTTCAACAAATTTGGGCTTATTTGAAGAAACTAGCCAATGTAACTTTGGTGAACCCTAGAAATCAACAGAAATGGCTTTATCTTGTTTGAGTCAAGCTAATCATCTCCCCTTGATGCACCACTTGGTGTAGTTTCATCATTTGGGGTGTTGATCATGCCCACAAAGGTTGAAGCTCCAGGTAAAAAGTTGGTAATGTAAAGTTGTTCAAATTTGCATTTGAACAGAAAGGGTTTTGGGGTATTCTGGTCAAGTTGCTCTATTCCAATTTTTGTGCCATTTGGTCTAGATGCCTTATTAGGCCATTCTAGCATGTGCACCAAGTTTGATAGCATTTGGATAAGTTTGGCAATGTAAAGTTGCTCAAACTTCAAATATGGACAGAATGGTTATGAAGGGTTTTAAGGATGTTTTCTTGCTTCCCAAGGCATGGAACTTGGCAAGATCATCATATATGCCATATATGACATGATAGAATTTCCCTGGAATTTTTGGAGAATATTTCCTTTTGTAAATATTTCAAAAGCTTGAAATATCCAGAAAGGGTTTTGGAAGGATTTGTCCAATATTTTGAACATGACCATGTGTTGAAACTCTTATATATGGACAATATATGTCCTATGAGTCTCCCTGAATTTTGGCAAATATTTTTGGAATACTTAATTAATTTTCCCTATTAGAGACCATTTCTGGCCTTAAGAAAAAACTTTTAAATAAAATAGGAAAATAACTTTTAAAATTATACTTTTGTGGTTTCTGGGAGTCCTATGACTACTAGGTCTCAAATGTACCTTTTGAAATGATTTTCTCACCCTAAATCAAGCACTTGCAGTGCAAACCTTAATTCAGGGGTTTTGGGAATACTAAATTTATAAAATACATTTTGGCCAAATCAATTTTGTAAGAAAATACTATACTGTTATATAACACATGGCATGATCATTGCGCAGAAGTTTTGGGTATGGGGATGAATTCTACAAGAGGTAAAAGTTGACTTTAATGAGCACATAAAAAGCACATGAAGAAAAACTCAATTCCAAATATGTCGGGGCCGGATTTCGGGAACACAATATTCCAGAAATTAACCCCTAGTGTCATCACCAGCCCAGGATTACTGTTACTGGTGGACACATCCTTGTTACAGATTACCAAGCATTTACAAGAATTTGATACAAGACCATAAAGGTCTACTGATACAACCATGACTCCGGTGGTGGATGAAGGAATTGGCTTGTGGATCTCCAACATCGATGGGGCTCCATTCCCACAGGAACAGCTGACCCGGATAACTCCTATCCTGCGTGGCTGTACTCCTAGGCTTCGCACGGACGTCACTGCACTATTCCTTGCAAAACCCATAACCTGGCCAAGTAAATAGCCAGGGACAAGCCTGTGAGTACGTTTGAATGTACTCGCAAGCATCATGGACAAATGATATAATAAATGCAGCAAACAATTATACGGTCAAGATGAAATAAACTATATGCATATGCTCATGATGGACTTATATTAAATGCATGTTGACAGGAATTAAAACATGGCATGGTGAATAATGGCTAGTGCAGGAAAATAAATATTAGTATCAATATAATATAAAAGAAATGCCGGTCGTATGTCAAGTGACACCACGATCGGTCTTAAGAAGAAATGCCAGTCGGGTGTCTAAAGGAGAAATCGGACGATACCATCCGAGAACTCAGGCGACGCCACGAAAGGACTTGAAAAGAAATGCCAGTCGGGTATCCACAAGAGTAGTGGCGTGATAAACCGCCTGACACTCGAGGGACGCCACAAAAGGTCGTGAAAATAAAAGCGAATGTTCGGGGTAGACTAGCCAGCCCCTGAGACACTCTGGAAAGTAAAATAAGAGCAAAGGGTTAGTTCACAAATATAACCATATCATCAAATATACTAATGGTAACACCAGTAGCAACGATAATTATCCTGCAGAATAACCATGCTCAAAATTTAAAAATATTTCCTCCGGAGACCGACTCTAAGACCGACACTTGACCAACCCAGACTGTAGTCCTTAACCGCGGACACGGCTATTCGAATAGATACGGCTCTGCAGAGGATGTACTCTTTACCCACAAGTATAGGATTTCTTTAATCAGTATCGGGACACTGACTAATTCCCATTATGGTCTTTGGGTTGAAAACACACCTAACCAGCACACACCAGCTTAACTTTTCTGCTGCCAGGAGTCACCCAAAACAACAGTTAAGTAAAACTCTAAGTCGGAGAGGCTACAACCTCCATGAGCATGGGATCACTATTCAAACGCGCGGATTACAAGGGTACACTCCCTCTCGGCTACAACCGGAAACACCCATGCTCCCTGACCCGATGACAGGATTTAGTCCACCGTCGTGGAAAAACCTCATCGTGGCCCTCTGTACGGTGTGTGCACGGAAAGGGGTTAACAACTTACTAAACCGTACCCTACCCGTGGCAGAGACAAGTGGTAGTACGAAACAAGTATGGGGGTTACTGGAACAAGACTCGATCTACGGTCGACTCAGGAGGCTAATGATTCTAGCAATGGTTAGCACAACAAAATTATTCTTTCAACCATATCATCAGGACAGGGCCACAACCCTTGTCTGCTTCCACATATGTCTCATGACACCACCATGTCAAATATGGCCTGTGCCCACCAGCACGTCCAAAACAGGAGCACACTCCTGGGTACTCATAACTCATGTATATCAATACCGTAGTGGAATGCATGCAAGAGGAAAATATGCACATGACCATGCAAGCATGCAATATTTCTATCCAAATGCCAAATCTATTAAAAGTAACAAACATGCCCTAAATATTCTAGCCTGCAAACATTCACCATATCAAGCGTTCAAAATGCTTGCCTTGAGCATGCAGGAGTATTGGGTGTATACCAAAAGTTTTGAAAATATTATCTCCCCTCCATTTCCTATTTCAAAAGAATATTTGAATTACCACATATAGCAAAAAAATAGTGATAAAAAGTTGATTGGAAGATTATGAAATAACTATTAAAATAAACTAGATCAAATTTTAGGAATATCAGAAAAGAATTAATTTATTTGGAGTTCATGTGATTTACTATGGAATTTACAAGCTGAACAACAATGAGTAAATGGATTATTTAAGGGACAATTCCATTCGAGCCCTTAGTTGTGTCACACCCGTTTGTTTTGCCCCTAAATTCAAAAAACCCTCAGTCTTGCCCAACCGCGTTTGCTGCACTTATGTTTTTGCCCTTCCGTCACGGCTCCGCCTGGTCAGCGCCGTTTGACCATAACCGGCGGCTGTTTTTGGACATGTTTACCCCTGGGGTGGTTGCCCTTATTACTTCCTCCTCGTTGAGCTCCAGTGAAAAAAACGAGCGGCTGCGGCAAAAGCAGAGGAGCAGAAGCGGGCGGGAGGGGGTGGATCTGGAGATGTCGAGCCCGGGCATCTCATCTAACCTCTCGTCGGCACCCGCCATGGCTGGAGAGGTAAGCAACGCTTGGTGATTCCCTCCTCTATTCTAGGGTTAGGGTTTCTGTATTTTGGGGGAAAATCTCACATTTTTCGAGAAGGTCAATGGGGTGGGCATTGTGGAGCATGCATCCGAGTTTTATCTGCCGGACGACACCTACACCGGCTTGGAGTACCACTCGAAGCACCGTTGCGCTGGACATGGCCTAGTTCCGGCCCGTCGAGTCGCCTGGGGAGGGGGAAGCACCGGCCGACGCTTTTTAGGGTGCCCACTTGATGTAAGAGTAACATTTAGATCATTATAATCTTGGATATGGACACGTCGTTGGTATGATCTAATCTTTGCCTAAATTGCAGTTGCCAGAAGAGTGCCAGTGGTTGGTTTGGGTTGACCCGCCTCCCCCAACTCGTGTTGCACTTGCATTTGAACACATGCATGCTGAGATTGAACAGATGTGGATCAAATGTCATTATTTGCAGAAGAGAAACCTAGAGCTGGCGAAGAAGAAGCGCACTTTGAAGAAGAAACTAAAAGAGCGAGATGAAATGTTGCATGTGTGGACACTTCTGTTTGGTATTACCCTAGTGTGTGTTGTTTTTGTGGCCATCTCTGTGTCTTCACATATTTGAGCAAGTTAATGGATGATGTACTGCTGTTTATGATGGATGATGTAGTGTTGTTTACGATGGATGATGTAGTGTTGTTTATGATGGATGATGAACTAAATGGCAATGGAAGATGCAGTTTGGAACTTGTTTATGAGTTATTTATGTGAATTTAGTACTATCGATGATCCAAAACATTGATTGATCTTGAACATGCCATAAGATTGCACACCAATTGAACATCACAGAATGATAACAATTGAACAACATGATGACATACCAAAGTTGTTCACACGACGATGACATACCAAAGTTGTTGACACGACGATGACATACAAAGTTGTTCAAGATGACACGATGACGACATACCAAAGTTGTTCAAGATGACACGACGACGACATAACAAAGTAGTTCAACAAGACACATTCAAGAGCCAAGTGCACATCACATTATTAAGTCGAAGATGGCAGGGAGCAATTAGAACTTCAGTGATTTGCTCCTAGTGTTTCTTGCTGGATTGGGTAACAGCCTTGCCTTGGATCTGGTGTTCTTTGCTGGAGCTGGAGCTGGAGCTTGAGCATGAGCAAAGGGTTCAACTACTGCTGTATGGCTTGGTTTCTTCTTAGCTGCTCTTGGAGAAGCCCCTCTATCAGCTGCCCTTTTGTAATTTTTCCTAGGGCTGACAGATGATTGAGTAATCAGACATGGGACATTCAGAAACCTAGAAAATAGAAACAATAACCCAATGTAGTAAGTGTAAATACCTTTGCACAGTAGCTTCCACTTGTTTCGTTGGCTGCTCATTGTTCAGTGGTTCTGTTGTAGCCTCATCATCATCATCTGTTCCATCAGCATTCTCCTCATTGTTCTGTGGTTCTGTTGCAGCCTCATCCACATTTTCTGCTCCCCAATGTTCATCCTCTCCAAATGCAGCATCAACTGATTCTTTGCAGTTTTTGGCAATGTGTCCAAGTCTCCCACACCTCTTGCACTTTTTCTTTCTAGCACCAAGCCCCTTTCCTTCACTACTAGCCCTGATCCTTTGCTTTCTTGGCCTACCAGGTGCTCTGTTCTGAACTGGTGCACACAATTTGAATCCTGGATCCACTATGTCCCACTGTTGCTTTCCCTCTAAAGCTGGTAGGTTGTCTGCATAAGTAGCTATGAATTTATCAACAGAGTAGTACTTATGAACATATTGATCAATGGCATTGGCTTCACCTCTTAGAGCTGTAATAAAAAAGAGAGCATGGATGCATGGCTTGCCAGTAAGTTGCCACTGTCTGCAGCTGCAAGTCCACTTAGCTAGGTCTACTGGGTACCTCCATTCTCTTTTTTCTTTGTCAGTAGCAGTCACCTCTGCCTCTGTTGGGCTTCTCCTGACCATAGTCATTCCCAAACCTTTTGATTTAGCCATCAAGGCCTTCATTACAGATGGTATGATGTTGTGGCCAATGAAATGATCAGTGGCAATCCTAGTCCTTATATCAAACTTCTCCATGATGTATTGCCTAATCTTGTCTAGCAAGTCCACTATGTGCAGCCCCTTGTACTTCTTGATCTTGGAGTTAAATGCTTCTGCCAGGTTGTTGTTAACATAATCAACCTTGCTGAACTCATTTATTAGAGCTCTAGCCCATATTTTTTTGTGGTGCATTTCCAAATATTCTTTGACCTTGGGCTTGCTGTGCAACTGTCTCACATGGTAGTTGTGCTTCTTGATGCTGTAAGTAAGTGAGGAAGGCCACAAATTCTCATCATAAAACTTCCCCTTAAACTTCTTACTGAAATTCTGAGCTAGATGCCTCATGCACTCTCTATGCTCAACTGCAGGGTATACCTCTTCCACAGCAGTTTCTAGTCCTTTACAAGCATCAGTATGTATCACCAGCCCTTCTGGATGTCCTATGACATTTTTTAGGTTTTTGAAAAACCAACCCCAACTCTCTTCAGACTCTGCTTCTATGACACCATATGCTACAGGAAATAGCCAGTTATGAGCATCTATGGCACATGCAGCAACTAGTTGGCCTCTAAACCTTCCATTCAATGCTGTAGCATCCACAGCAAGGTATGGCCTACACCCCTCCAAGAAACCCTTCTGACAAGCCTTGAAACAGACAAATACTCTTCTAAAGCACTCTTTCTCGAAAGTTTTACCTCTGAGCTTGTACTTTACAGTGTGTTTGTCAATATCAACAACACTGCCAGGTGAAGCCCTCTCAACTTCAGCCTTGAATGTGTAAAGTAGCTGAAAACTGTCACTATACTTGCCATATATCCTGTCTAGGGCCATCTCTTTCCCATAGTAACATCTCATATATGGAGGTTCAACTCCATATTTGTCAAGTAACTTCTGCTGAATTTCTTTTGGACCAATGCCTGGATTATGTCTGATCCATGCCATTGCAGCATCTGCTATCCACCTTCTCTTTGCAGCTCTCAGCCTCTGGCTTCTGTTAACACTTGGACAGTTGTGTTGGTAAGGATTTACTTTGATCTGAAATGAATAAGAAAACACAATAAGTAATAAATAACTATTAATCAGAACTAGTTTACTAGTAATGAATAAGAAAACACAACATGTGTAGTACCTGAAATAGTGTGCTTCTCCTCATCAAAGATGCATGCAATCTCCATTTACACCTATCATATGCACAATGCACAGTAAACCTTGTTGGATCACTTTTGTCAATTTGAAATTCTGTTTCTGTCCTTATTGAGAATGTTGCAACTGCATTTCTACAGTCAACTGCAGAGGGAAAGACTACACCTTCCTCAATTGAGGGATTCTCTCTGTCATACATAACTACAGGCCTGTCCTCATCATCATCTTCAAAATGTCCCATGTCCTGTTCCTCCTGCTTCTCATCATCATCTGTGTCAGAAAATTCTGCTGGTATATAATCCTCATCTGCTGCATCTTCCTGGTTATTGTGTTGGACATAGCCAGGATATAGTTTCACATCCTCTTCATCAGACAACATTGCCTCATCAGGCATAGCTTCCTCCACAACATGATCAACCACTTTCTCTGGCTGTGCTAGGCTCTGACTACAAGAAGGCTCAGAATTGACTCTAGCAATTGGAGTTCTAGGTGGCTGACAAGCAGTACTGCCTGCTCTTGTGCTTGACCTAAGTTGTGCTTGTGTACCAAAGAGCTTGACACCTGAACCCCTTGAACCCCTTGAACCAGATGGCCTAGAAGACATGCTTTCTGCTCTAGTTCTCTGAATAACTGTAACTTCAAAGTTACATGACATGGTCCGTGCATTTCTTGCAAACATCACTGCTAACTCATCATCAGACTGCACAGGGACCCAATTAACTTTCTCACTATCCCAGTACCTAAACTCTACTGCATCAAGCACACCCCAGGGATACTTGGAAGAGATTGCATTTCTAAACTCATTAAAACTGCTATTGGTGTCCAGCACTAATGGGAAATTAAAGCCACATCCTTGTTGCTTTGTGCCGACAGAACCTAATACAGTTGTCTCCATTCTTATAGACAGAGAAAATGCTCTTGTGGGATCCATCCTATTATGCAAATAGGGCATAAATCAACACACAAGAACAATAAAATACTACCTACATCATGTATATCTAGTGTAAAAGAGCTTAATCCACCAGATCCAAGGGAGAGAGAAAGGGGAGGAGGGCGAGAGCCTACTCGACCAAATCCAGAGGTAAGAGAGGTAGTTAGGGAGAGAGGGAGGGAGTACCCCGCTGGAATCGATGGTCGCCATGCCCGTGTGGATCCGTGGTCGCCGCCGCCACCGGTGCATTCCCCGCTCTCCATTGGGTGGGAGGAGAATCGATGGCCCGGCCGCTCGCCAAGGTCGCCGCCACCACCGGTGCACTCCCAGCTATCCATCAGGTGGGAGGAGAATCGATGGCGCCGCCGCTCGCCAAGGTCGCCGCCGCTCAGAACTAGGGTTCGTCGAGCGAGATAGAATGAGATGAGGAATGAGAGTGAGGCGGGACCCACCTGGGGTAAACATGTCCAAAAACAGCCGCCGGTTATGGTCAAACGGCGCTGACCAGGCGGAGCCGTGACGGAAGGGCAAAAACATAAGTGCAGCAAACGCGGTTGGGCAAGACTGAGGGTTTTTTGAATTTAGGGGCAAAACAAACGGGTGTGACACAACTAAGGGCTCGAATGTAATTGTCCCATTATTTAATCTAGGCAGTGAATATAAAGCTTAGGAAAAATGTTCATCTAATCCAGATAAATAGGGCACGATTTTAAGAGGCTGTAGAAATTGGAATCATCAGATTTGGTGCAGAATTGAGTGCTGTGGGATTGTTGGAAGTTTGCTGGAGAAGAAAATGAAAAAGAGTTGAGATGCGTCCTGAGCGCGGAATAGCTGAGCGGCGCTACTGGGCCCAGCCCAGTCGCTTGGTGGTATGGGAGGCTGCTGACGCCGAAAACGTATTTTTAAGGAATACGTTTTCCGTTAGCGAAAACGTCGTCTTGTGACTACGCTTCCACTCAAACGGCGGGTCCCGCGGATTGAGCCGCTGACGAGCGGGGCCCGCGCCTGCTTTCTTCCTTCTGGCGCCATCCCCCCCTCTTTACCCCGACAGGAAACAGAGGAGCTCCGGCCATCGCTGGCGCCGCCGAGTGGGGGCACGGCGGCCTCAGTCGACGGCGGGGATGGATCCGCTGCTTCATCCCGCGCCTGTGGGTGGTAGAATTTGGGCCGGGGTAGCCGGAGTGGAGCACAACACCATGACCCAGAGGCGGCCGAAGTTGGATCGGGACGAAGCCATGGCCGTCTTG
>LR738712.1:689714158-689740667 GCA_902687465.1 Secale cereale
GTGCCGATGAGAAGAGAGAGCTCGGGGAGGGGGTTTATAGGCGGGAGCGACATGGTGCCGTGGCTTCCAGAGGGAGGCACGTCAGCGGCGCCATTGATGGAAAACGCGGACGGTGGCGAGTAGGCGTGGCCGGCGCGGTTAGGTGAGGGCGGGGTCCTGCCACAGGCGAGCTGGCTGGCTCGGGAGGTGCCAGGTAGCCTGGACGGCGCCGTCCACGGCATACAGTGGCGACGGCCATTAATGGCAGACGCGGCCGGTGGCGAGGCCGTTGAGGCCGGTGGCAGTGGTAAGTGAGGTTGGTGGGTAGGTGCGGTGGTTGGTAGGGTCGGTGCGAGGTGGATGGGCTCTGGAAGCACCAGGTGGCCGGGTCGGTGCCGTCCCCGAGTCGGCAACCGCGGCGGCGGCTCTGGTCGGTGCAGGTCAGTGGCTGGTCGGCGCTAGGAGCCAAGGAGGAGTGATGGCGGGGTGTTAGGTGGTCGGGCCGACCCAGAGGGAGGCTCGGGTGAGCTGGGGAGGCCGCAGGGCAGTGGCAGGAGCTCGATGTCACGGGCTGCAGTACGGGCGCTCTGGCCATGCTCTGGACATGCCCCTGGTGTGCTCGACGCAATGCCAGAGCGGCCTACAGTGATCTAATCGAGGTGATCTTTGGCATGGTGGTGACTAGTAAGTTGACAAGGATGTTGGACATGTTGGTTTGGTCAGATGGTCAAGAGTGTAGTGTAGTTTGGAGATAGGCAAAATTGTTGTTATGTACACAAGGTGCTCGATGAAATGCTAAGGCTATTTAGAATATTCCTATGAAAGTGGTATTTGGAAGAATGGTGTCTCATTAAGTGTCAGGGATGATAGTGAAGTTGGTTTGGAAAATGGAGATACTTGCTAGTGCAAGTTTTGGAGGATTTTAGTTCTGGACAGAAACTACAGAGGGGTTTTTGGTGGACTCACATAACTCAAATGGAGCTGATCTCTTGGGGTTAAGGGTTTGGTAGGAGGAACTAGAAGATGGCCAAGTATCAGAATCTTTGGAGCCAGAATTAATATGGTTGTAGTAGAAACCTAGAAATTGGACAGAATTAGAAATGAGGATGATTCACTCAAAAATTTCAAAGGGAAGGAATGGATTTTTGCAGAAAGGTGATCCATAGGCATCACATGACTCCTCATAATTTTGGTGGAAATTTTAGAGAATTATTTAAAATAGTTGTAGTGCAAACAGAAGCATATGAAGAAAAGAAAAAGCTATTAAAAGAATTTCTATGGCCAAATTTTATTATGAAAATAAAACAAGTAATGAAATGTTTTAAGATGAATATCAGAGCCCACAAAATTACTAAAAAAATTTTCTATATGGAGGGAAGTAAACAGAAACAAAAGGTTAAAACACTAAAGAATTTTGTAAATCAATTTTTTTTTTGTTTCTAGCCAAATTTTATTTAATGAAAAAGTAATTAAATTTTTGGGGTGTTACAAAATAAAAGCCAAATGATGCCAAAAAAATTTGCTGGTCCAAATTTTCATGCCTCATTGATGCAAATAACATGTTACAAAATGCAGGGTGTGACATTACGTTGGGAACCCAAACGGCTTAATGCGTCCGCCGCTTCATTCTTTCGCCGGTCCACATGCTCAACTTGATAACCCTTGAAGTGTCCAGCAACAATGTCCACCTCTCGATGATATGCTGCCATGAGCAGGTCCTTGGAGTCCCAAGTACCAGATACTTGTTGGGCCACCAGATCCGAGTCACCAAAACATTTAACCCGGCTTAAATTCATCTCCTTAGCCATACGAAGACCGTGGAGGAGAGCCTCATATTCAGCTGCATTGTTAGTGCAAGGGAACATTAAACAGAGAACATAATAGAATTTATCACCTCGTGGGGAAGTTAATACGACTCCAGCCCCCGAGCCCTGCAATTGCTTGGATCCATCGAAGTGAATAGTCCAGTAAGTATGATCCGGCTTTTCTTCCGGCGCCTGTAACTCCGTCCAATCATTGATGAAATCTACAAGTGCTTGGGACTTGATTGCAGTACGAGGCACATATTTTAAACCGTGAGGTCCAAGCTCAATGGCACACTTGGCAACCCGGCCAGGTGCTTCTCTGTTTTGGATTATATCTCCCAAAGGGGCAGAGCTGACCACAGTGATGGGATGATCTTGAAAATATTGCTTAAGCTTTCGGCTTGCCATGAATACTCCATATACCAGTTTCTGCCAATGCGGATACCTTTGTTTGGATTCAATAAGCACCTCGCTGATATAGTAAACCGGCCGTTGAACTGGATATTCCTTCCCAGCCTCCTTGCACTCCACTACAAGGGCCACACTGACGGCCCGGGCATTAGTAGCCACGTACAACAACAGCGGCTCGTTATCGACCGGAGCAGCAAGGACATGTGGCTCTTCCAACTGTTTCTTCAAGTCCTCAAACGCCGCATTAGCAACATCACTCCAGACAAAATTGTCTGCCTTTTTCATCATCTGGTAGAGAGGGATAGCCTTTTCTCCCAATCGGCTGATAAACCGGCTCATCGCTGCAATGCGGCCCGCCAGACGTTGAACTTCATTGATACATGCTGGTTTAGCCAGGGACGTAATAGCTTTGATTTTCTCTAGATTAGCTTCAATGCCCCTGTTTGACACCAGAAACCCCAAGAGCTTGTCTGCCGGTACACCAAAAACACACTTGGCCGGATTTAGCATCATCTTATAGACCCGGAGATTATCGAAAGTTTCCTTCAAGTCATCTATTAATGTCTCCTCCTTTCTGGATTTTACCACAATATCATCCACATATGCGTGAACATTACGCCCAATCTGTTTATGAAGACAATTCTGCACACAGTGCTGATAAGCCGCCTGGGCACTCTTGAGCCCAAAGGGCATAGACACATAGCAGAAGGCTCCAAAGGGAGTTATAAAAGCTGTCTTCTCCTGGTCCTTAACTACCATTTTGATCTGATGATAGCCGGAATATGCATCCAGAAAACTCACACGCTCACAACCCGCCGTAGCATCAATGATTTGATCAATACAAGGGAGATCAAATGGATCAGCTGGACAAGCCTTGTTCAAATCTGTGTAGTCCACACACATACGCCAATACCGTTCTTCTTAAGTACCAGCACCGGATTAGCCAACCATTCAGGATGAAATACCTCAACGATAAACCTAGCCGCCAAGAGCCTGACTACCTCTTCACCAATGGCCTTGCGTCTTTCTTCATTGAAGCGGCGGAGAAACTGCTTGACAGGTTTAAACTTGGGATCAACATTAAGGGTGTGCTCAGCGAGTCCTCTCGGTACACCTGGCATGTCAGAAGGTTTCCATGCGAAGATGTCCCGGTTCTCACGGATGAACTCGATGAGTGCGCTCCTATTTCGGATCCAAGTTAGCGCTGATGCCAAACTACTTGGATGAATCGCCAGGAACAAAATCAACCAGCTTAGTCTCATCAGCCGATTTAAACTTCAAGGCCAGATCATGCTCTGTAGTTGGCTTTTTCAAAGGGGTCATATCCACCGGATCAACATTGTCCTTGTAGAACTTCAACTCCTCTGTTGCACAAACTGACTCAGCATAGGCCGCATCACCTTCTTCACATTCCAAAGCGATCTTATGACTCCCATGTACCGTGATGTCCCCCTATGACCCGACATTTTGAGCTGCGAATAAACATAACAGGGTCTCGCCATGAACTTAGCATAAACCGATCGGCCAAATAGGGCATGATAAGGGCTCTTGATTTTTACCACTTCAAAGGTCAAGGTCTCTGATCTTGAGTCATGCTCATCTCCAAAGGTAACCTCCAGATCTATCTTACCAACTGGATATGCCGATTTACCAGGCACTACACCATGGAAGACAGTGTTCGACGGTTTAAGCTTTTTATCTGTTAACCCCATGCGACGGAAGGTTTCATAATAAAGAATGTTGATGCTGCTCCCTGCGTCCATGAGCACCTTGGTGAACTTATACCCCCCAACCTGAGGTGCTACCACCAATGCCAGCTGACCCGGATTATCAACCTGGGGCGGATGATCCTCACGACTCCACACAATGGGCTGTTCCGACCAGCGTAAATAATGAGGCACCGCCGGTTCAATAGAGTGCACTGCCCTTTTATAAACCTTCTGATCGCGCTTACACATGCTAGTGGTGAAGACATGATACTACCCACTATTCAACTGCTTCGGGTTGCTCTGGTAACCTGACTGTTGCTGCTGATGATTATAACCACCTTGGCTGCCTTGACTACCCTGATTGCCATGTTCGCTCTGATTGCCATGCCCGCTCTGATTGCTTTGAAATCCCGAGCTAGAACCACCACCGCCATAACCTGGCCCATGAGAACCAGGCCCTGAACCGCTAGACGGTCCATGATCATATTGGAAACGATCCGAATTTTTGAACTCCCGCATAATAAAGCAATCCTTCCAGAGGTGCGTAGCTGGTCTTTCCTTCGTCCCGTGCCTAGGGCAAGGCTGATTTAACTGGCGCTCAAGATTGATACTTGATCCTCCACTCTGCGGGGGCGACCTACCTTTACGACACTGACCATCATTCTGCGTATTGGTGTTAGCCACAAAATCTGAATTGTTATCTGCTTTACGCTTACCGCTGTTTCCATGGCTCATCGGGTTATGCTGCGGCGCTTTACCATTCTTCTTTCCCTTTCCCGAGTTTTCATTGTTAGACTCAGGGTCCTTAGTAGTATCAGAATCGGCGTACTTAACCAGAGCTGTCATGAGTGTTCCCATGTCATCACAATGACGTTTGAGCCGTCCCAATTTTAGCTTCAAAGGCGTGAACCGGCAATTGCCTTCCAACGTTAAAACTGCTGTATCGGCGTTGATGCGGTCTGTTGAGTGCAAGATCCCTGAAACCCGGCGCACCCAATGGCTTGTCGATTCATTCTCTCCTTGGACACAGGTAGCTAAGTCCACAATTGACATGGGCTGCTTGCATGTGTCTTTGAAATTCTGGATAAACCGAGCCCTCAAATCGGCCCATGACCCAATGGAGTTAGCTGGCAAACCTTTCAGCCAAGTACGGGATGTTCCTTCCAACATCATGGTGAAGTATTTAGCACATGCCGCATCGTCCACATCCAGCATCTCCATCACCATCTCATAGCTTTCAACCCACGACTCGGTGGATAGATCGACACTGTAATTGGGCACTTTCCGCGGTCCTTTGAAATCCTTGGGCAGACGCACATTACGTAAAGCGGGGGTGAGACACGGCACTCCCAAAGAGCTGGAAGTAACTCCTGGTTCCACCGAGGTGGTTGGACGAACCGGGGTAAGTAGACGGGTCGTGTACTGCGCTGCTAACTCGGCATCTCGACGCTGTCTACCCCGATCCACCACATCCTGAGCATTCGCGCCACCACCTGCCAGGTTATGCCCCCGAGTTGGGTTACGGTTCCGCGCACTACTTGACACGGCCGGTTCATCTATATGCATGCTGTAACTCCAGCTTGGGCGGGGGTGGAGTGAATCCTCTCATGGCTGTACGAATAAGCCTGCTGCTGAGTCAAAGCTGTCTGAAGGAGCTCCCTAGCCCGTCGCGTCTCCACCGCTATGGAGGACTCACCTTCGATAGGGAGGGCCGCCAATCGTGACGCGGCATGGACTATGTTATCCAAGGGGTTGGAGTAATGACCCGGAGGCGTCGGTACATGTTGTGACGAGATGATCTGACGGGGCGGATTCGTCACGTGTGGCTGGACCGTCGCCCCCGTTCCAGGCGCCCTGCCCGGTTTACCACTGGTTGATTGCTGGTTCCTGCTCCTAGCGTGCTAAAGAGGTTCCTTGCCTCGTAAACCGGAGGCAGGCGAGACCGGTACCTTCTCCTCATTACATCATTTGATGCGTTCTGATCCAACATGAGCCGATAAGCCTGAGCATCCAACTCGGCCCGCTCCGCGGCCATCCTGGTGTTTTCAGCTTCCAGGTCTATCTTGGCTTGAGCTATCTGTTCCTTTATTTTAGCAACTTCCGCGTCACGCCGCTCCTGCTCCGCCGGTCTTACTTCAGAAGTCAACAACACTGTCAGAGTGTCGAATAAACCGGACAACACCTGAGCTGGTGGCTGCGCAGGGCCTCCTGCCCCAGCTGCAGCTGCCTCAGCTAAACTGGATGTCAACGCTGCTGCGGTCGAAGAGTGTTGCACGGACTGTGATCCGGCCTTGAAGACTGCAACTCGGCTCGGCGGATCGAGGGGGGGTCCGGAATACTGTCGCCGTCGGAACAGCCCCCAAACCGGCCATCTTGTAGTAGGTACAAAGACTCGGTCTCTCCGGTAGATGACTCATCACCAGAGTAAATGACGGTCTCACCACCAGATTCCGATCTATCTTCAGTTTCCGCTCCGTGGACGACTCCCACAAAGACACGCTTCATGGCAGGCTGAATCCGGGCAGGTCTCGCACGCTGAGCCGTTTCGACGATGTTGGTGCAGATGTCCGGCTCAGGGCCCAGTTCTCCGATCTTGCCAATGAAAACATGGATGCCGCCGAAGGGGACCCGGTACCCGTACTCAATCGAGTCGGCCTCGAGGCCCCAGCCTGCGTCGTCGATGTAGATCTTGCCGCGATGACTCTTGGTCATCCGGCCCACTGCGTAGCCCTTGAGACCTTCGAAGCTTCCCTCTAAGAACTTGAAACCATCGTGCGATAGCCCCACGGTGGGCGCCGACTGTCATGGTTTTGTCATGGCAGATGTCCTAGCATAAGGACTTAGTCGTGGAGCCATCGCTACGGGTTAGCTTAAAGGTGTTAAAGCGGACAAAGGACACATGCAATTTTATACTAGTTCGCCCCCTTGTGGTGAAGGTAAAGGCCTACTCTAGTTGTTGTGGTATTGCTAGGGGTTCGATGGCCAAGGAGCGAATCCACTTTGCCTATGTCTCGAGCTGTTGTTTGTTGTCCCTGAACCGCTGCCGGGTCGTCCCTTTATATACACAGGATGACGCCCGGCCAGTTTACAGAATCCCGAGGCCGGCTCATAAACGTGTGTGGCTCCGTTTCTACCTTTCCTATCTTACAACACAAGTTACACACCATATGGCGGTTTATGTCAACGGGTCCTAATCCGCCTTTGGGCCCTGGGCCTTTTAGTTCTCTATAGTAACACACCATACTCCTTGTCTTCACGGGCTTCTATAGGGGTAATTCAGTACAGATATAACCCGGCCCCTCCTAGGCGGTTTATACCTAATAGTTATATCCCCAACATGATCGCTTGATCCCTCTCGGTACATCTTCAACGCTTTGTGTGTTGATCAACTTGAAACACTGTCTGTACTTAGTCTTGATCAACCTTGAATCTTTCCAACTCTATTCATTTGGATGATGTCTTGAAGGTAAACATGAATGACCACACACTTTTCTTATTCAAGACATGCTTGCAATAAGCTCAACACTCACCAGACCAATCTTTGGATAATTCCTTAATAGCACCTTAGTCATCACAAACTCTCCTTGAAACCAACAAATGGACTCCAAGAAAAGCCTATGGATAAAACCTTCAAATATAACTCAAGGCAACCATTAGTCCATAGAGATTGTCAGCAATTACCAAAACCAAAAATGGGGGCACCACATGTTCTTTCAATCTCCCCCATTTTGGTAATTGATGACAATCACTTTCAAGAGAGTTTATATAAGGAATTATGCATCACCATACCATGCAACAATAATGTATGCGCATGAGATGCAAAAGCTTAGGAACAAAACCAAAGCAAGAAAAGATGACTCTCTAAACTTCTCCACTCTTAAGAACAAAACCAAAGCAAGAAGAGATGACTCTCTAAACTTCTCCACAAAACTCTCTGAAACTTCTCCCCCATTGGCATCGATTGCCAAAATGGGTGAAAGGCTTAGAAAGCCAATATAACTTGTGTTCCTCCATAAATTGTGTATTTCTCAACTAGAGAGTGGAATGCAATACACAGATCCAACGATAAATACTTGGAGGAAGACAAACTATATTGAGGCCCAAAGATTGCAAAAGAATGATATGCCACAAAGACATAACAAACAGAGAGACATGCAATCAAGCAATCAAAGGATACCAATTGAAGCAAGCTGTCAAAAGATACCAATTGAACCAACTAGACCAATGATCCTACGATCCACATGAATAAACGGTATTAAGATATGAGCAAAGGAGTGTCCTAGAGAAACTAGAGAAGCTCCCCATGTTTTGTGCACAATTTAGTTTTGTATTTGGATACAACGAGCACAAAATAGGATCGTCACTCCCCCAAGATCAATAGAACCTCACAACAAGTGCAAGTGAGCATGTAGGAAAATAAGCCTAGCACTAGCAACAAACAAATGGTTGAACAACATATAAAGGAGGCAACTTAAGAGTAGGCTAAACCAAAATGATGTGTGTGAGTCATGGCAAAGCACTTGAGAAGACTAATGTAAGGGTGACCATTAAGCATCAACATAGTCTTGAATAGTTGAGATACAAGGTGCATGACATGTCCTTCTCACACACATCAAGCAAATGGATTCATAAGCTCACTAAAAAGAAAATTATTAACCAAGCTTGTGACAACCCATGGTGAAGATAGATAATGAAGGCCTCATCAAGACGAGGGATACCAATTAAATGGAAAGCTTTGTCAAGACAAACATGAGGAAAATGATCTTCACCACAAAAGAGTGCATCAAGATGCAACGATATAACATCCAGACTCAAGACACACACCTTCACGGAGCCACCAAAGAAATAATACAAGAAAGAAAAGGTGGACGCGAAAGAAGGGGATATCGATTAGATATGCAACTTCTCTCAGGTGTATAAGATTCTAGGTAGATGAAGACCATGATGATATCAATCCAAATAGAAGGATGTACACACGAAATTGTTGCAAAAAAGGAAAGAATAAGATATCTGCAAGGAAGTCATAAATATACCAATAATATATTTGCTTGAAGGCATAACACATGGCTAGATGTGGTCTTATTGTATATAAATGAGTTCCAACCACACGAGCATCAAAGACATCACAACTAGCAACAAGAGATCATTGTTGGGATGCTTTGAGAAAGGAAACAAGTATCACAAGAAAGAATGAATTACATGCCATGATACAACCTACACAAGGTTGATCCAAGAAATCTGTGCATGAAGTAGATGATGATACTTGTTACTGAGATAGCGTTGGAATGATGTAGAAGATACCAATTGAAAGTAGATAGTAGTTCATTGATCATCCTAGCTAGACTCCAATAAGCACATGGTGACAACACCGTCCTTGTGAGTGAGCCGAGCATCCAATGCATCTCCAATTGTTCCTAGAACAACCACACAAAAAATGGTACCCAAACTCATTGGGACCAAAGAGTTAGAAACACCAATACATAGGACAAACTCCACATACATATGTGCATAAATATATTAAAATGAATTTCATGTAGGGATGGCACTTTTGCCCATGGGTATGCGTACCTGTGGGTACCCTACCCGAAAATAGTGGGCATGGGTGAGACTTTTTACCATTTCACACCCATGGGTATGGGTATCCATACCCGCAAAAAGCATAGGTAGGCTATGGGTATGAAATTATACCCATGGGTAACCCAATGGATACCCAAAAAATAAATAAATAAATTAAACCATGTAATATGTGAGTAAATAATTATCTTGAGTTCTTAACTAGCCCACGGACCATAGGCCCATAGCCAGCCATCGCCCCAGACCCCTCGTATACCTAAAATACTTATCTTCTCTACTTTTCCTTGACTTCGGAAGATGAAGCAATCAAGAGCCGGGTTACTGAATCCTCATCGATTCATCCCAAACCAAGGCTATATATTGTACCCACCGAATGGGTACCTGAATTTAGACCTTTTTCTCATCTTAATTTTGTCATGTTAATCCTATATATTGTACCCACCGGATACCCATTGGGTATAGGATACCCGATGGGTATGGGCATGGGTACCAATTTGCCCCCATGGATAGTGAAGTGGGTGGGTATAGAAAAAATATTTGGGTATGGGTTTGGGTAGAAAAGTGTCGTACCCGCCCATACCCTACCCATTGCCATCCCTAATTTCATGCACATCTCATCCAAATTGAGACTAGGTGGAGTTTCCCCTATATATTGGGTCAAAGAAAGAAAGCATGCCAAAGAAACTACATGAAGTAAATATGCATGCTCAAGACTTTCAAGAAACGATACCAAATGAAAAATAAAGACCAAGTGAAAATAGGATACCAAATAGAGAAATCATCACTTAGAAGATATCATTAAAAGATACATCAAGGAATGAGATATCCATTGACACACTCAAAAAGAAAGATATCGAACTCCCAAAAGAGCGGATGGTTCCAAACAAACCAAGCCCTATATAAAGTTTCATGATGGCACAAAGTACCAAAAAGAAATGGCTTTCCTTCCATCAACACACACTTGAAGTGGATCACAAGATGAGTGTTTCATAGAAAATAGGACAGCTCCCCCAAGAGTTGTGCATTATAGAGAATTTGCATTTGAATACAAAATGCACAAGATGGGATCACCACTTTCACTATATCTCGAAAACACTAGACAAGATCAAGAAAACAACAACGTCCACAAGTGGCACGGAAGACAATGGGAGTTGACACAATCTTGACAAGAAATAAGACAAATGAAAGCAAAAATCAAGGTAAAGAAGATCAATAATTTCTACCACATAAATGATTATGCATTGTTAAGAGACAAGAAGTATTTGGGAATAATTCCCGATGGTAGATTGCAAAGATATCCAACATTATCTTCACACCAAAAACACAACCAAATTTGCAACTTGTAGAGCTAACATGTCACCTAGGCACAAGATAATTTACAATATCAACTCTAGGTGACAATATCTCAAATGTACACATTTTTTTGGCTTGTAATATACACATAGCATATTACTCCCCCATAATGTGATACCACTGAAAAACTTAACAAGATGCAAAAGAGAACCAACAAGAGATAATTAATGGACCAAATAGAATTTGAATTTCTCATGAGAAGACATACCACATATAGACTAGGTAATCTTGTAATATCAATACTATATAGTATTCCTCATGTACACACATTTATATGATTGTGAGGTGCACAAAGCACATCACTCCACCAAAATGGGATGTTTCATTAATCTCTCACAAGAGCCAAGTAAGATACAAACAAGATGCACAAAGGCTCAACACACTACACACACGTACATGATGTGCAAACCAACAGATACATACTTGATTTCTCAAGATAAGCAAATTGGAAGCACAACATATACACACACATGCAAGGTACAAAACCACAACATGCTAAGGGGCAAGTAACTTTCAATGTAAACATTTTAAGCACAAGTTACCGCAAGGAGGAACATTGGATATAAGATAGAAACTTGATAAGCTGAATGACTTGGCTTGAAACAATATGAATGATGAATGATACGTCCAAAACGTATCTATAATTTCTGTTTGCTCCATGCCTCTTTTGGGTGATATTGCTATGATATTTATACACTTCCATACACTTTTGATCATATTTGGACTAACCTATTAACTCAGTGCACCCCAGTGCCAGTTTCTGTTTTCGGCTGTTTTTGTATTTCAGGTTTTCACATTACGAGAACTGCCAGGAAAAATCCAGAAAAATTATATAAAAAATCAGCGTTCCAGAAACTACCGTGCGCCCGAAGGACAGCCGGGGGGGGCACCAGGGCTCCAGGCGCCCTGGCAGCGCCCCCCCCCCCCCGGGCCGCGTCGGGGGGGCGCCTGGGCCCCCCGAGGCTCATCCGATGCCCCCCTTTGGCATATATTTAAAGCGTCTCCCGAAACCCTTGAGGGAGGAACTCTTTTTCGCGATCTCATCTCTGTTCCGCCGCCGCCGCCGCTTCCAAGATCGGGAGCACCAGGAGAACTCTTCCCGGCACCCTGCCGGAGGGGAGGATCACCACCGGGAGCCTCTCCACCACCATGGACGCCTCCCGGATGAGTTGTGAGTAGTCTCCCTTGGACCATGAGTCCATGACCAGTAGCTATGTGATGTTCTCCTCTCGTTCTTGTGCTTCACTAATTAGTCCTCGTGAGCTGCCCTACATGATCGAGGCACATATGTAATCCTTATGTTGTTGCTATGATGAGTTTGCTGGGATCCGATGGATTATGAGATTATGTTCAGATTGTTCTTGAGTAATATATTTGATCTACCTCTTTTATATTTATGTTCATAAGTAATTCTTGCATGTTCTCCGTTGTTATTTATTGCTTTGGCCAAGTAATGGGTAGTGACTCCAAGAGGGAACGTTATGCTCGATTGTGGGTTCATGCCCCTCGATGACTAGTTTGAGTGACAGAAACATGAGTCTAGGGGATGTGTTGTTGCCACAAGGGGGAAAACAACGGTGCTTGTGCCCGCGGGTGCAAGGATTGTTTACTTTACGCAAAGTTCTTTTAATGCAGTTGTCTGTTGCATTGAGTTTACACTATGGGTGGGGCTCGCAACTTAATACCAGCGAGATGTTCTGGATAGATATCTCAAGGTGGATGATTAGTAGTAGATATTGATGGATTTCGGTCTACTTACTTTGGCGTACCACCCATGCTTTGAACCTCAACCTTTCTTGCAATGTAGTCAGCATTGGTTTGCGCACATGGTCCTGTCAATTGCCCAGCTGTAATTCGTTTACCTCACATAGCTGTTTTATCGTCTTTTGGGAGAGAGACATCACTAGTGAACATCATGAGACTCCGGTCCATATTACCATCATTGATCACATCCGCTATTTACTTTTCGCTTTTATTTACTATTGCAATTATATCTATCACTACTATCACTTGCGTTTAATCCTTTGTGAACTACAAGGCTGGAGGGATTGACAACCTCTCTGTACTCGTTGGGAGCAAAGTTATTTGTATCTGTGTGCAGGTCCACGTTGATTGCTAATATCTGGCGCCGTAGCATTTGACACCTTCTTGTTGAACCTAGGAGTCTCTGGGGATTCGATCCTTGGTATCTTTGCCAAGGGAAAAACTTCCGCAACACTACATCTCACACCTTCCACTTGGGGTAACCAACGAGGGGCGAGAAGCCTAGCAAGAGTTTTTCTGGCGCCGTTGCCGGGGACTCCACTCTTCAAGATAGGGGAGTTGCACGCCATCTTTTACCTTTGCTTTTAGTCTTGTTATTTTACCTTTCAGTTTCTGCTTTAGTATCTTTTATCGAAAATCACAAAAATAGTTATCTTGCTTGCTTACTACTATGGGTTCCACCGAGAACACCAAGTTGTGTGACTTCACTAGTCACAACAACGATGACTTTATCAGCACACCTATCACTACACCTGCCACTTCAGCACCTTCATATGAAATTAAACCTGCTTTACTGAATCTAGTTATGAAAGATCAATTCTCCGGTGCTGGAGATGATGCTGCTTTACACTTGAACAACTTTGTTGAACTTTGTGATATGCAAAAGTACCAAGAAATAGATGGTAATATTGTTAAGCTTAAGCTTTTTCCTTTCTCCTTGAGAGGAGGAGCTAAAATTTGGTTTCAGTCTTTGCCTAGAAATAGCATAGATTCATGGGACAAGTGCAAAGATGCTTTTATTGGAAAATACTATCCACCTGCTAAAATTATCCAACTGAGAAGTAACATAATGAATTTTAAACAATTGGATAATGAACACGTTGCCCAAGCTTGGGAACGTATGAAATCTCTTATCAAGAACTGCCCTACTCATGGTTTGACTACTTGGATGGTTATCCAAACTTTTTATGCAGGCTTGAACTTTACCTCGCGGAACTTGTTAGATTCGGCCGCGGGAGGAACCTTTATGTCAATTACACTTGGTGCTACAACGAAGCTTCTCGATGAGATGATGACCAACTATTCCCAATGGCACACCGAACGCGCTCCAACAGGTAGGAAGGTAAACTCTGTCGAGGAAATTTCCTCCCTTAATGAAAAAGTTGACTTGATCATGTCTCTACTTTCGAAGCAATCCTCTGTTGATCCTCGTGATGTTCCTTTAAATTCTTTGATTGCTCAAGAACAAGTAGATGTGAACTTTATCTCTAGAAACAATTTTAATAACAATGCTTATAGGAGTAATTTTGGTAGCAATCCTAGACCGTTCCCCTCTAATTCTTATGGGAACAACAGTGCTTATCCTAGTACCAAGAACTCCACTACCGAACTAGAGATTATGCTTAAAGATTTCATCACTACCCAAAAAGCCTTTAATAAGAGTGTAGAAGAAAAATTACATAAACTAGATGATCTCTCTTTGAAGGTAGACCATTTAGCCAATGAGATAGAATGTCTTAAAATTAAAACTTCTCCTCTTGAGGAGAGGAAGGTCACTCCTATTAATGCTACTCAAGTGCAAATTAATGAAAATATTAGGATGATGGCTAAACTTAAAGAAAGATGGGCTAGAGAAAGGGAGGAAGAGGATAGAATTAAGAGCCTTCCTACCCACCACACTGTTGCTACTATCCAAGTTGTTGAGGATATCCAAACTCTTAGCACCCAATGTACTCCTGGTCCCATTGGACCTATTGATAGTGATGCTATGACTATAGAAACTACCAAACATGTGAACCTAAAGGACACCACTACCACTTTACTTGATGCTAGTGACCTTGATTTTGATAGTTGCACTCTTACCGAAGTTATTGATTTCCTTCACAAGATGTCTAGAGATCCCCGCACTAGCACGCTTAACCTTGCCTTCACAGAGCAAATCACTAATGCTCTCATCAAAGCTAGGGAGGAGAAACTTAGAGTAGAAGCCTCCATACCTAGAAAGCTAGAAGATGGTTGGGATCCTATGATAAAAATTAAATTGAATGACTTCTCTTGCTATGCATTATGTGATGTTGGAGCTAGTACCTCTGTTATGCCCAAAAGAATATATGATATGCTTAAATTGAAACCTTATGATTCTTGTTCTTTTGGTGTTCGTCTCGTTGATTCTTCCATAAAGAAACCTTTGGGGAGGATCGACGATGTTCTTATCGTTGTCAATGATAATTATGTTCCCGTTGATTTTACTATTATGGATATTGAATGTGATCCTTCTTTTCCAAATATTTTGGGACGTCCCTTTTTACGCACCGTTGGTGCTATCATTGACATGAAAGAGGGGAATATAAAATTTCAGTTTCCTCACAAGAAAGGGATGGAACACTTCCCTCGAAAGAAGATCAAGTTACCTTTTGAGTCCATTGTACGGGCTAGCTATTCTTTTACTCTTGATAAAACTTGATCTATATGCATTATGCCTAGCTTAAAGGCATAAAAGAAAGCGCTTTTGGGAGGCAGCCCACATGAATAAATTTATTTTGCTTTTTTTGTGTCTTGATGTTGTTACTACTGTAGCATCATCATTGTATCTTTACTTTTCAATTTTGTGCCAAGTGTAGCCTCTGATTGCTAGAAAGTTCAAAAGTTGTGAGGTGCTGTCCAGGAAATAGATTCTGTCCTTGGATAGAAAAATTCGTATAAAATCACCAGATCATCTTTTTGGTCTGAATTTTTTCGACAGCGTGCTCTATATAATTGTCTTTCGTGCTTCTGTTCTGAGTTTTTTTAATTAGAGTTGCAGAAGTGCTCCGAACAAATCAATTACTACCTGCTGTTCTATTTTTCACAGATTCTGTCCTGTTTTGCCTTTCCTTCATTTTGCAAACCAAGAGCTTGCTTTTTCTTTGCAAAAACCTTTTGGCAATCTTGAGAAACAGTAGACCTTCAAGAATATCTTTATTTCCAGCAAGGTATAATTATTTTATTATGGGTACTAACCTCGCTAATCAGATTATGATGAGTTATGTATGAAGGGAGTTTTCAAGTGTGCGAGGGAAGATGATAAAAAGATTCAGGAGTGTCAAGCGCTCAAACTTGGGGATGCCCCCATGCACCCCCAAGAAATATTCAAGGAGACTCAAGCGTCTAAGCTTGGGGATGTCCCCGTGCATCCCCTTCTCCATCAACATTATCAGTTCGTTTTTCGTTCCACTATATTTTAATCACTTCATGTGTTATGTGCTATGCTTGGAGCGTCTTGCTTTTAGTTTTCTTTAGTTTTTCATAACGAGTCGGAACTCAGCTTTCTTTATGTGGGAGAGAAACACGCTCCACTTCTACCTAGAACATAACATAGAATTATCATGTCTATCCTTGCTGTGTGTGTTCTTTGTCTTTTAATAGCTACTATCATGTTCAGCTCTTAGCTTTCATGCTTATCTTTTCAAAGAGCTTTTGTTTAGTTGGTTGCTTGAACTCTCTTTAATTACCATGCTCACCTTATTAAGAGAGTTTGCTTCCGTTGCATTGGTTGATATGTCTATGATAAAGATGCTACGTGCATGATGGCGCTTAGTAGTTCATGTTTTCTTATGGTTAGTCACAAATAACTGGGGGGTTCCCAATGTGTTATTGGAATACCAACATGATTTGTTTGCCTATGATGTTGTATGGTTTAGTAATATCTTCCTTCGTAAATTTATTTTGATTGACTTGGCGTATGCTCACGCATATTTAAGACTGTAAAGAAAGTCTGTCAAGCCTTGATGATCTTTTGTTTCTAAGTAGCGATATAACTACCATGCCTGATTCAATGTTGCTTTGTCGCTCTGCATGATTATGACCGTCATTGCTCTCTTAGTTGGTCGCTCCCAGTCTTTTTCTAACCTTCGCCTGTACTAAGCGGACTGACTACTTGTGCATCCACATCCTTTAATCCAGTTATGCCATATGAGTCAACCATACCTTCCTACATGGTATTTACCTGCCATTCCAAACGGAGACTTGCATGTGCCATCTCAAAATTATTCAAAGAAAAAGCATTCTTATTTTGTGCCTCTGTTGTAAGTTCATGAGGAAGTAGTGGATAATTCATGACCTTTTTAAGTTGGACAAGCTTCACCCCGGGATTGCATGTATAATGTGCAAACCCATAATACGAGAAGGAACTGGCATTGAGTGCGCCCGGCTCAAAAAGATAATATAACAAACAAACCCTCCTTCACGCTTTGTTCATGAGAAATCAGAAAACTTTGGCAGTGATAAACAAAGGAGATTAAGAGGATGTGATCGTCCTCATTCGGGAGCTGTTCCTCGAAACTTGTCCATCTCGAAAAGTGATTGAGTTGTCTGCTAGCATTCGTTGACGAAACATGCATGATCTAAAATAAATTATTACCTCTGTTTTAAAGCCAAGAGCTCTGGTACATGTTTTGTCTTTGTTTCCGACTACGGGTTTTCAACCTTGCCAACAAAAGCCACGGTTCGAGAGTCTCCACCTTCTTTTAAAAGCACCAACTACTGAGAGCATGATTGTCATTCTGAGTGTAATGTGCATTGTCCCAAAGTAGCATTGTCTTTTGCATGATTGTGATATTGTTTATTCTGAAATCATTGTATCTAGTCATCACTTAAACCTTGGAGGTGCCCCTGCATTTATGTTTTGCTTCACTAAAGGGGGCAAGCTAGATATCACTTTATCATATTTGCACATCATGTTCATTGCAAATCTATTTGATGTTTCAGTATCATATTGTAAAACTTTTAGTCCTTTGTGATTTTCTCATGAGGAAACTTAATTACTATAGATTCATTGTCTCAGTAAGCTTTTGTCATATGACTATGAAAAAGTCCTATATGGTTAATAGCATGTCACCACAGAAATTATTCTTGTTATCATTTACCTACTCGAGGACGAGCAGGAATTAAGCTTGGGGATGTTGATACGTCCAAAACGTATCTATAATTTCTGCTTGCTCCATGCCTCTTTTGGGTGATATTGCTATGATATTTATACACTTCCATACACTTTTGATCATATTTGGACTAACCTATTAACTCAGTGCACCCCAGTGCCAGTTTCTGTTTTCGGCTGTTTTTGTATTTCAGGTTTTCACATTACGAGAACTGCGAGGAAAAATCCAGAAAAATTATATAAAAAATCAGCGTTCCAGAAACTACCGTGCGCCCGAAGGATAGCCGGGGGGGCACCAGGGCTCCAGGCGCCCTGGCGGCGCGCCCCCCTAGGCCGCGCAGGAGGGGCGCCTGGGCCCCTCGAGGCTCCTCCGATGCCCCCCTTTGGCATATATTTAAAGCGTCTCCCGAAACCCTCGAGGGAGGAACTCTTTTCGCGATCTCATCTCTGTTCCGCCGCCTCCACCGCTTCCAAGATCGGGAGCACCAGGAGAACTCTTCCCGGCACCCTGCCAGAGGGGAGGATCACCACCAGGAGCCTCTCCACCACCATGGACGCCTCCCGGATGAGTTGTGAGTAGTCTCCGTTGGACCATGAGTCCATGACCAGTAGCTATGTGATGTTCTCCTCCCGTTCTTGTGCTTCACTAATTAGTCCTCGTGAGCTGCCCTACATGATCGAGGCACATATCTAATCCTTATGCTGTTGCTATGATGAGTTTGCTGGGATCCGATGGATTATGAGATTATGTTCAGATTGTGCTTGAGTAATATATTTGATCTACCTCTTTTATATTTATGTTCGTAAGTAATTCTTGCATGTTCTCCGTTGTTATTTATTGCTTTGGCCAAGTAATAGGTAGTGACTCCAGGAGGGAACGTTATGCTTGATTGTGGGTTCATGCCCCTCGATGACTAGTTTGAGTGACAGAAACATGAGTCTAGGGGATGTGCTGTTGCCACAAGGGGGAAAACAACGGTGCTTGTGCCCGCGGGTGCAAGGATTGTTTACTTTACGCAAAGTTCTTTTAATGCAGTTGTCTGTTGCATTGAGTTTACACTATGGGTGGGACTCGCAACTTAATACCAGCGAGATGTTCTGGATAGATATCTCAAGGTGGATGATTGGTAGTAGATATTGATGGATTTTGGTCTACTTACTTTGGCATACCGCCCATGCTTTGAACCTCAACCTTTCTTGCAATGTAGTCAGCATTGGTTTGCGCACATGGTCCTGTCAATTGCCCAGCTGTAATTCGTTTACCTCACATAGCTGTTTTATCGTCTTTTGGGAGAGAGACATCACTAGTGAACATCATGAGACTCCGGTCCATATTACCATCATTGATCACATCCGCTATTTACTTTTCTCTTTTATTTACTATTGCAATTATATCTATCACTACTATCACTTGCGTTTAATCCTTTGTGAACTACAAGGCCGGAGGGATTGACAACCTCTCTGTACTCGTTGGGAGAAAAGTTATTTGTATCTGTGTGCAGGTCCACGTTGATTGCTAATATCTTGTGCCGTAGCAGTTGACACCTTCTTTTTGAACCTAGGAGTCTCTGGGGATTCGATCCTTGGTATCTTTGCCAAGGGAAAAACTTCCGCAACACTACATCTCACACCTTCCACTTGGGGTAACCAACGAGGGGCGAGAAGCCTAGCAATGAATACCCCTTAATTCTTCATAATGTAACCAAGTCTCCAATGCCCTCCAACAACACCTATTGATCAAATTTTAGCTTGTTGGTCCCCAACCAAGTTGGGTCCTAAGAGGTTAGTCAAAATAGGCTTGGCCACCCAAATGGTTCTTTTCTTGACACCACTTTGAGTCCCAAGAAACTTGGCAAACACATTGCCAACCTTATCCTTCCCAAGAGAATAGATATCATCAATAATAATTGGGTTGCATAAGTTACCACTAGTGCATGAAGAAGCGACGTGACCTTTCTCACGACATAAGTAGCAACGTCTACTCTTCATTTTCTTCTCCCTTGATTTCTCAACAAGAGAAGCATGAACTTGAGTATTCTTGGGAAGTGGCCTTTCTTCAACTTGTGGTTGAGCATGTGATTGAACTTGTGGCCTCTTCCCTTGTTGCTTGTCAATAATGGGCTTCTTCTTCAATGGGCAAGATCTAACATGATGCCCTTCAATTTTGCACTTGTAGCAAATAATCTTGGCCGAATTCTTGAGTTGTTATTGGCCTTTTTTCTTCTTATTGATTTTGGACTTCTTCTTGTTGTAGTTGAATCCAAGTCCACCTTTGTCATTGGGGAATTTTTACACACTCAAGATATTGTTGAGTGTGGACTTCCCTTCATGACACTTTTCCAAGTCTTTCTTCGAACAAGTGACTTGGGCCTTGAGCTCTTTGATTTCATCTACATGGTTAGTATATACACAAGTGCTAGAGGAAGTATAAGCTTCATCGTTAGAGCAACAAGGCAAGGAAAGTAATTCATCACAGGATGTACCCATATTGTGAGTAGATGAATTGCAAGGACTAGCACATGTCAATATAGCATTTTGACTTGAAGTAGTGCTAGTATCCACATGAGGCTCACTAGATGTTACCTTGATAATCATAGCCTCATGAGCTATCTTTAGCACATTATGGGATAGTAGAAGATCATCACGAGAGCTTGTGAGCTTTACATGACTTTCTTCCAATTTCTTGTGAGTGCTAGAAAGCAACTCAAGTTGAGACCTTAGCTCAACATTTTCCTTCAAAATGAATGCTTCACTAGTTAGTAGCACACGCATCATCAATATTAGCAAGCGGAGAAGGCAACTTTGCAAGCTCTTTAGGATATGAAGCATTAAGTTGAGCATGAGACTCGGTGAGTTTGATGAGCTCACCCTTAATGACCCTTGAGCCATTTTCGAGGTGCTCCAAATCCTCAAGGAGTTTAGCATGCAGAAATTCAAGCTTCTCATTTTTAGTTTCAACATTATTAGCCACCTCGAGAGCTCTATCACGGGATTCCTTTATTTTAGATAGGTTTAGAGCAAAAGTCTCCTCAAGAGATTCCTTGGTGGTTTGTTCAAGTTCAAGAGCTTGCGAGAGGTCGGCGATCTCATTAGCTTAATCACGCTTATGACCTTCCATTTTCTCAATGGTGACCTCATGCTCCTCTAGATGAGATTCCAACTCCTCTATATATTTCTTGCCCTCAATGGCAATAGACATGATTTCCATGAAGTTGGAACGAGCAATTTTATTCTTATGAAGAGCTTTAAAATCATTTCCCCCTTAAGTTTCAAGGAGGCAACATTATCATTCTCTTCATCATTATCAACATCATAATCATTGTCATCATCACTAACATCACAAGATATATTGGGATTCATAGTGGGAGATACCTTTGAAGCCTTAGCCATAAGGCAAAACGCAATAGATGATGATGTAGGATCCCTTGAAGCACCATTCAAGACTAAATCTTTTTCAATGGGTTTTGGGTTTCCTATACATTGTTAGCACAATAATTCGAGGAAATAGATGCATTTTTATCATGGCAACAAGATATAGGAAGCATATCATCATGAGTTTTCGTCAAGCAATTTCTACATGATATGCAAGGACTATCAACACAAGCATGTGAAACATGTAGGGTGCTCGAAGTGTTAATGTCCAAAGAAGATGCATTGCGATAAGATAGTGATGAAGGATCATCCATAATAAGCATAGTATGATCATTGCAATGACCAACACTACTCACCATATCATTACCTTGTGGAAAACCACATGTAGGTGAAGTAGAAGAAGTTGAGAAGACTACACGACCGGAGGTGGAGGGAGAACAATCATTCCCACAATTCTTGGACACACCATATTTATCTTGAAGCTTTGTCCACAACTCATGAGCATCCCAGAACGGCATGAGTTGAAATAGAACTACATTGCTTAAAGCATCAAAAAACACATTAGAAGCTTGAGCTTTGAGATAAGAGTTTTTCTCATCCTCTAAAGATAATCTTTGTGGATCCTTTGGAGGAGAAAAACCCATAGCTACAATTTGCTCTAAATTCGGGTCCATGACCCTAAAGAGATTAAGCATGCAAATTACCCAAACATCAAAATTCGTGCCATAAAAACTAAGAGTGTCACAGAATCCTAAACCCCTAGTCGACATCCTTACTCTCTAGGCGGTTAAGCCCTATAAAGAGAGACGAGGCTCTGATACCAATCGAAAGCTCGTGGATGTCGCCTAGAGGGGGGTGGGGGTGAATAGGCGCTTTAAAATAATTACGGTTTAGGCTTGAACAAATGCGGAATAAACCTAGCGGTTAATTTGTCAAGCACAAAACCTACAACAACTAGGCTCACCTATGTGCACCAACAACAAATGCTAAGCAAGATAACCAACTAGGTGATAGCAAGATATATGACAAGAAACAATATGTCTATCACAATGTAAAGTGCATAAGTAAAGAGCTCGGGTAAGAGATAACCGAGGCACGCGGAGAGGATGATGTATCCCGAAGTTCACACCCTTGCGGATGCTAATCTCCGTCTGGAGCGGTGTGGAGGCACAATGCTCCCAAGAAGCCACTAGGGACATCGCAATCTCCTCACGCCCTCGCACAATGCAAGATGCCGTGATTCCACTAAGGGACCCTTGAGGACGGTCACCGAACCCGTACAAATGGCGACCCTTTAGGGGCGGTCACCAAACCCGTACACTTTGGCAACCCTTGGGGGCGGTCGCGGGAACCCGTCAAATTGCTGGGGGCGATCTCCACAACCTAATTGGAGACCCCGACGCTTGCGTGGAGCTTTACACCACAATGATTGAGCTCCGAACACCACAAAGGATGGGGCTATCTCCCCAACGACACCACGACGCTTCACCACAATGGAGTATGGCTCCAAGTTGACCACAACCATCTAGGGCGCCCAAGCACCCAAGAGGAACAAGCTCAAGAGTACCAAGCACCCAAGAGTAATAAGCTTCTCAACTTGTAACCTCCATGTATCACCGTGGAGAACTCAAACTGATGCACCAAATGCAATGGCAAGGGCACACGGAGTGCCCAAGGTCTTATCTCCCGAATCCCACCAAAGCAACTAATGCTAGGGAGGGAAATGAGAGGAAGAATGGAGAAGGGATCACGAAGAACTCCAAGAACTAGATCCAAAGGGTTCCCCTCACAAAGAGGAGAAAGTGATTGGTGGAAATGTGGATCTAGATCTCCTCTCTCTTCCCCCCCCCAAACAAAACTGGCAAGAATCCATGGAGGGATTGAGAGATAGCAAGCTCGAAGAAGGTCAACGATGGGGGAAGAACACGCGCTCAAAAGGATGGGGTTCATTGGGGGAAGAAGACCCTCTTTTATAGGTGGGGAAAAATCCAACCTTTATGCTCACAGCCCGCACCGAGCGGTACTACTACTCCAAGGAGCGGTACTACCGCTAGGGCTGTAGTAGCCCTTTGAAACACAACAACAAGGAGAAAAAAAAGGCCAGAATAATGGTCGGAGCGGTACTACCGCTTGTTCTCATGGTACTACCGCTAGGGGTAGCGGTACTACTGCTAAGGGTAGCGATACTACTGCTTTCGAGCGGTACTAAAAATTTACATCCGTGCCTACCACCACTGGACTTATGACGAGTTTTTGGTCTGGAGTGGAAGTAAGCCACGGAAGTAAAAAAATTACATCTGCTCCAAGCGGTAGTACCGCTCCCATTTGTGGTAGTACCGCTGCATCCCTTTTGAGGACACCGAAACTGACATAACTTTTGCAAACGGACTCCGAATTCAATGAAACCAAGTTTGTTGGAAAGCTAACGACATGGCCTAACACAATATTGATAGAAATAACAATAATAAGCAAATGATAAAAGGCCCATAAGAAAATGGAGAGAACCCTTCCTCGAAAGAGACCGGTAAAACCTCCAACACCGAAAACGCAATAGAAGAAGCATGTGAATTACGTATTCGATGAACTCAAGCTTGTCAAGAAGATGACCATAAGCTCCAAATATCCCAAGAATAAAACCAAACAAGAACCAAGAAACATGATGCAAGCATGCAATGGTTTGAGCTCTCTACGAACGATACGATCAAGCTACCCACTTGAGAGCCCCCCTTGATAGTAAGACAATCAATCCTATAACCCGGTCTCCAAACTACCACCATGAGACCGGTAAAATAGAGAACCTATCAAGGGAAAACCTTTGCCTTGCACAAAGTCCACTTGAGCTAGATGTAGACGATCTTGACTTCCTCAAGTTGGACCACCTTTCTTGATTTCGTTGGCTCGGTGAAGACTAGTAGATTGCTCCCCCATACTCCACTATGGGTGAGCCACTCTTCGGCACATCTTCACAAGTTCATTGTCACCATAATTAACAGCAAGCTTCAAGAACTTGATCTCTTCGTAATGCATCACTTGAACTTGCACACCACAATCTTGATTTGATGTCATCCTCCATATGTTGTATGTGATCTTCCTCTTGACGCAAGCCCATGGAAGATAACCTAACCCCACATAGAACTCTCATAAAGACCATGGGTTAGTACACAAAGTGTAATTGACAATGCTTACCATACCAAGGGATCTGTCGTGGTTTTATCACGGCAGATGTCCTAGCATAAGGACTTAGTCGTGGAGCCATTGCTACGGGTTAGCTTAAAGGGGTTAAAGCGGACAAAGGAAACATGGAATTTTATACTAGTTCGGCCCCTTGCGGTGAAGGTAAAGGCCTACTCTAGTTGTTGTGGTATTGCTAGGGTTTCGATGACCAGGGAGAAAATCCGCTTTGCCTGTGTCTCGTGCTGTTGTTTGTTGTCCCTGAATGGCCGCCGGGTCGTCCCTTTATATACACAGGATGACCCCCGGCCGGTTTACAGAATCCAGAGGCCGGCTCATAAACGTATCCGGCTCGGTTTCTTCATTTCCTATCTTACAACACAAGTTACACACCATATGGCGGTTTATGTCTACGGGCCCTAATCCGCCTTTGGGCCCTGGGCCTTTTAGTTCTCTATAGTAACACACCATACTCCTTGTCTTCACATTCTTCCATAGGGGTAATTCAGTACTGGTATAACCCGACCGTCCTGGGCGGTTTATACCTAATAGTTATATCCCCAACATTAGGCCCCAGATTGATTTGAACCCGTTCATGTCAATCTTCAACACTTAGGAAAATTTCTTCTTTAGCGCCTTCGAATGATCTTGTAAACCTCCATGACGTCATCTTCCAGGATCATAATAAACCGCCATGACATCACCTATGCATTAAAAAGCCGTATATATTTAGCTTTTATTAATGAGCCTCCGAAGACCGAGGCGACAACTCTGTCCCATATACATTTTTTGGGTTCCTTGATTCCCGCGCCTGTCGCTTATCCCTTTGGCTTATAAATAGGGCCAAGGGTCCCTTTCTTTTTCTCCCCTTGCCTCTTCGCCATTCTTCTACCTTGCGCCTCCTAAGTGCCCGAGCGCCGTCGCCGCCGTTGACGTTCGCGTCTACCCCAACAAAGGCCGATGCATCAACCTGTTTTGACCAGAGCTCCGCCGGTGAACCTCCGTGTCCAATAGCCCTGGTAAGTCTTTTCCTTGCTCCTCCGTAGATCCCATTAGGACCTTATGCAAGTTCATCGAAGCTCTCATGCTGTTCTTCCTTATTCTTATCCATGACTTAAATGGCGAGCGTAGATCTGATGTTTTCCTGCGCGGTTGTAACGATAATCCCCCTTTCTTGTCATTAGCGCACCCTTTCTTTAGAGTAATCCTATCTAGTTTGATGAACTGCTTTAGTACCTGTTTAACTTAGGTCTGAATATACCTGAGTTTATTCATACGCTGTAGATTTGTAATTATCATGCTGATCTATGAAACTTGTTTTTCCATCGCCTAGTTATTGTCAGGACCGGTCCTTCAGTAAAATAATTACCGGAAGGCCGACCTTTTTATTAAACCAGCGAAGCATATTATTACCTGCTGGCAGACAAATCCTTGGCATAGAATTCCAGTACACTGAATATTATACAAGGTTGAGCTGGGGGTTGCTCAACAATTTTATTACAAGCGCGCCAATATAATACATAGAGGCGGATATGACACAAGGCAGGGTGGCATACTACTAACTCGTAATAAAAGGTGGTGGAATATGTCACAGTGAAGTGGGTGATGTGACTCCAAAATATTACAGCTCATCGAGTATCGGAGTGAGACCCGATGAATTTATTTGATGGTAGGCGGAAGCGGTTATAAAACAGTGATCAACTCCAGGATCGCAAGGGACTGACTGGGACTCCACTAAGCGTCGGACTCGCTATAGAATTCTTCATCCATGAGATCTCCTTCGTCCACATCTGGCCAAATCAACAAGCCAGGTGAGTACTTTGAATGTACTCGCAAGACAGTTCGGACTTAAGATATAAAAAATGCCAACATGATGCATATGAGTATTCCAGCAAAAATGCGACCGGGAAAAAATATTAATGTGCTGTATGCAATGATGGAAGTCGGGCGGTAATCCTCCCGAAATCCAAAATATAAATGGAAGGAGACTAAACGAGTGTCCGAGTGACGCCTCATAAGAAAAATAGTAAATGATAGCAGGCCACAGTCATGCGTCTGAGCGACACCGCATAAAGGGCTTATATAAAAAAAGAATGCCACAGTCGGACGTCTGAGCGACATCACATAAAGGGCTTATAAAAAGAATGCCACAGTCGGACGTCTGAGCGACATCACATAAAGGGCTTATAAAAAGAATGCCACAGTCGGACGTCTGAGCGACATCACATAAAGGGCTT
>LR738712.1:689740839-689772204 GCA_902687465.1 Secale cereale
AATGCCACAGTAGGACGTCTGAGCGACATCACATAAAGGGCTTATAAAAAGAATGCCACAGTCGGACGTCTGAGCGACATCACATAAAGGGCTTATAAAAAGAATGCCACAGTCGGACGTCTGAGCGACATCACATAAAGGGCTTATAAATAAAAGAATGCCACAGTCGGACGTCCGAGCAACATCACATAAAGGGCTTATAAGTAACAATAGTATAATGATGAAATACTTCTGAAAGTAAATCAATACAGAGATAGTTGGTGAGTTCATCTACCAAATGAACTTGACGAAAACACTACTCTGGTTACCAACAATAATATACTAGAGACGGTCACCGGGTTGACATGAAGATTGACCCTAGGCCATAAACATGGCTACTGAAGGAATTTAACTCTGCAGAGCTTGTACCATTCGTTCATAGCCGATGGACTCTACTAGCCATGGGGACTAGTTCCGTCTATGGTGTTTTAGTAGAAACCCAGCTAACGAGTACACACCCATTTAACATCCTGTCGTCCGGAATCACCCGCGACGACATTCACAAAAACTTAAAGACGGGGAGGCTACAACCTCGAATAACATGGGATCAAATTTATATATGCGTACTCTAAGGGGTGCCCCCTCTCGGTCCCAACCGGAAACACCCATGCCCCCTGACCAGATGACGGGCTTTAATCCAGGGCCATGGAACCCTCATCCCGGCCCCTCTACTTGGTGTGTACTCGGGAGGTGGTTTACAACTGACTAGACCGTTATCCCAACGGACGGCCTATGATAGTACCGAAAAAGGAGACGAACGGAATCATGACATGATCTCCGTTGATACTGAGTTAACCAACTACTGGCATGCTCCAACAATACCAACATTCCACCCATCATATCACCATATGATCGAGGTGGTTCAAACATTATCCTTCGGGGCTCACCCGAAGCTTACTAGCATGAAAATATAACCATACACTTATGCCCATATGGTCATGCTTATGAAACAAACTACTCGAGCAAACATGCAACACACTCATCATATCAAAAGTTCAAACATGCTTGCCTGGTTCTGAAAAGTCGGAGCCTAACTCGGTGTGGTTCGCGTCTCCGTCACGGCCTCCGGTATCTATGTATTCAAACAAATAAATACTAACATAAATAACGCGCGTGCAAATAAAGTTGCTCCAAAAATTTCCACATAAATATGACAAAAAACTAGGCAGAAAACTAAAGAGGACAGAAAAAGAATCAACTCAAAATCATCTTTAGTTTAAAAGATATTAGAGTTTCTGTCCAGGGACTCATCTGTAATGAAACAGAAAAGTTTCAGGGGCTAGAACAGAAAACAACAAAGCGAATCGGTACGCAGTACATCAACCGCAGAGGGGAAACGTACTTTGCCCGAATGCGCTTTCAGAAAATGGTTCAGAGGGGAGAGGTGTGAGGCTGACAAGGGGCCCCATGCGTCAGGTTTGAAAACTGAAGCAGAGTCGCACCGGCGCCGGTGCTGCGGTGATCGCCGGCGTCGATCCACGGCGAGTTAGGGGAGGGGAGTGATACGTACGGCTTCTCGGTGATCTTCCGCGTCGAACGGTGGTGGAGTTGAGTGTCGGCGAGCCCCACGTCGACGGCGACCCTGTCTCCGGCGGACGGCGGCTCGGGTGGTCGTGGGCCTCGTCGGAGAGGGTTCCTGGGATCAAATTAAGGTGGGGGTTAGGTCTAGGTGGGGGCCAGGGTGCTACACTTGAATCCACGGCGGCGGAGAAGCTCTCACCAGAGTGAACGATGCTAGAGCCCGAGGCGGAGGGGGTTGGACGGAGTTGGGGAAGAAGGGCCCCTCGAGGCTCTTCCAGAGGCTGGCCGTGGTGTAGGAAGGCAGTGAAGGTGTGTGGGCTCGAGAACGAGCTCGGGGGTGCCTTATATAGCCGGCCCGAGGTGGTTGCCATGAATGGATAAGTCCGGCGAGTCGATTACGGTGCTGCAGTGGTTGGACGGCGGAGTTAGGGGCTTGAGCATCGTCTAGGGGGTGTAGTGGTTCCATTCCCGCACCTAACTTAGCAGGGGAGAGGGAGTTACGGGCTGTCCTCGACGGAACGGCCGCGCGGGACATCGGCGGCAGAAATCGCGCTCTGCGCGCGCCAGGCCACGGCGACGGTGCGGCTGGTGTGTGCTGGCACTGGAGGTGGACACGCGGAGTGCTGGGGTGGTTTGGGCGGTGCCAAACGGCGTTGAGTCGCGGGGTGACTTCTGTCAGCCGCCACGGGCGGTGCTGTTGCCGCGGATGTCGTCGGCGTGGTCGGGCCAGAGCGCCACCGACGCCTAGAAGCGGCCAAGCGAGCGTGCGGCGCACTGGATAAGAAGAAGGTGCAGTGTAGCGTCGGGCCAAGGAGGTACTGGCGAGATTCGTCGCTGCGCCTGATGAAACTGACGAAACTGTCGAACTGTCGATCTGTCTGTCGACAGTTTCAGTTAACAGCTTCTGAACTTGACAGTACAGTGTATGCTAAGTGTTTGATGAAATGTTTCTGGCATGTGTGAAATATTTCTGGTGCTGATATTTGGTGGAGTGGCCTCTTGATGCATCTAGAGGTTGCCCGATTTTTCACAGGATTTTTGGAAGAAGATAAATATGAATTTCACCAAATTTTGCAAATCTGGTCCAAACTTGCAGGAGGTGAAATTTGAAAATTTTCAACTATGGACCAGTGAAACAAGATGGATCTAGGTTGTGGGTACTAAGGACCATCTAGGAGAGTTGGTTTGGAAACAAATATCTGGATGGAAAGGGTGGCTCCTTTGTAAATCACCAAGGTCCACTATAAAAGACAGAAATAGTTTTGGAGTGAAATAAATAGAGGAAAAAATCCTAATAAGGTCAAAACTTACAGGAATTCATGAAAGACTTGTCCTAAGGTGTAAAGAGGGTTTTGGAGATAAATATTTCTGTTGGGGTCATGGCAAGATGAAGGTTGGGGGGAAAAGATAAGTCCAAGACCAAATTTAAAAGACAAAACTCAAGTAGGGGAGAAAACAAACAGCCTCTTTGAAACTCAACTTGGGCTTGAGCCAACCCAAGATAAGATCTTCAAGGTCAAAAACCAAGCTTGAGAAATCTCCAAAAACCTTGGCCAGAAAGATTTTAGAAGAGGTTCAAGAAAAGATAAAATAACCCTCTTCCAAAAGGCCAAAATTTTGGAAGAAAACCAACTTAAAAATTGGGGTGTTACAACACCTACCCCCTTAGGAAAAATCTCGTCCCCGAGATTTCAGCTGATCCTCAAATAGGTGTGGGTGTTCTGTCAGAAGGAAATCTTCCCTTTCCCACGTTGCCTCATCCTCTGTGTGATTACTCCACTGAACCTTGAGGAATTTAATTGACTTCTGACGGGTTCTCCTTTCAGACTCCTCCAAAATCTTTACTGGGTGTTCTCCTTAGGTGAGATCTGGTTGCACATCAAGGTTTTCATGTGACACATGTTTTTCTGGGTTGCTTACACACTTCCGTAGTTGCGAGACGTGGAACACATCGTGGACGTCTGACAGTTCCTTGGGAAGGTCCAGCTGATAAGCTACTGTGCCTTTCCGTGCAACTATACGGAAGGGTCCGATGAATCGTGGTGCTAGTTTCCCTTTGACTTTGAATCGTTGCAGCCCTCTCATAGGTGATGCTCGTAAGTATACGTATTCACCGGGCTCAAAACTTATTTCCCGATGCTTTTGATCGTAATAGCTCTTTTGTCGGCTTTGGGCGGTTTTGAGTTGATCCCGTATCATTTTTACTCTCTCCCCGGCTTCCTTTAACATATCTGGGCTGAATATGCGACTGTCCCCTGTTTCCGACCAGTTCAATGGAGTATGGCATCTTCGTCCGTACAAAGCTTCGAAAGGTGCCATCTGCAGGCTAGCTTGGTAACTATTGTTATATGCAAACTCGGCATATGGTAGGCTTTCCTCCCAACTGGTCCCATATGTGAGGACACATGCCCTTAGCATGTCTTCGAGTATTTGATTTACTCGTTCCGTTTGTCCTCCCGTCTGGGGGTGATAAGCTGTACTGAATGTTAGTTGCATTCCGAGGGCTTGCTGCAACTGGTCCCAAAATTTGGAGACGAACTGAGTGCCTCTGTCGGATATTATAGTCTTGGGGACCCCATGTAGGCATACTATACGGGCGAGGTAAAGCTCGGCGAGCTTTTGGGTGGTGTGGGTTGTCTTGACTGGTATGAAATGTGCCACCTTGGTCAGTCTATCCGTGATGACCCATATGGCATCATTACCGTGTTGTGACCGTGGTAGTCCAACAATAAAATCCATTCCAATATCGTCCCATTTCCATTATGGTATCTTGTTTGGCTATAATAGCCCTGCGGGTTTTTGGTGCTCGGCTTTAATGCGTTGACATGAATTGCAGCATGCAATAAATGTGGCTATATCCCTCTTCATGCCGTGCCACCAAAATCTTTCCTGAATATCCTTGTACATTTTCGTACCTCCAGGGTGGATTGAGTATGGACGGTGTGGCTTTCTGCTAGAATTTGCTGTTTAAGGTCATTGCTATTTGGTACGCAAAGTCTGTCTCCGAACCATAATATTCCTTCACTGTCTATGGTGAATTCTGAGGCTTTGCCCTGACTTACTTTTCTTTTTATCCCTTCGATGCTCGGGTGTCCAAGCCGAGCCTTCTTTATTTGCTCTATTAGCGTAGGCTGTATTTCTAGCTTGGATACTTCGCCTTCCGTGACCATCATTAGGTTGAGTCTTGCGAATTCTTGCTGAAATTCGGGTCTTAGGTTCCGTATGCTGCCGTTGTTTGGGCTGGGGTTACGACTGAGAGCATCTGCTACCACGTTGCTTTTCCTGGGTGATAGTGGATACCAACGTCATAATCTTTTACCAGTTCCAGCCAGCGTCGCTGTCGTAAATTGAGCTCTGGCTGTGTGAAAATATATCTGAGGCTCTTATGGTCCGTATATATTTCACAACGATTTCCAAGCAAAAAGTGCCTCCACTCCTTGAGTGCATGAATGACTGCTGCCAACTCCAAATCGTGAGTAGGATAATTTTCTTCATGTTTTCGCAGTTGCCGGGAAGCGTACACGACTACTTTGTCTTCTTGCATCAGTACGCATCCGAGGCCTTTCCGGGATGCATCACAATATACTTCAAAACTCTTGTGTATGTCTGGTACAATTAATACCGGGGCTGTTGTTAACCTCTTTTTGAGCTCTTGGAAGCTTTTCTCACATGCTTCGGTCCACACGAATTTCTTATCCTTCTTGAGTAGCTGTGTCATTGGTTTGGCTATGGTGGAAAATCCTTCAATAAACCATCTGTAATATCCGGCCATACCGAGGAAACTGCGTATATCCGTTACACTGGCTGGCGACTTCCAGCCAAGTACAGCCTCGACTTTATCTGGGTCCACAGCAACTCCTTCTTGTGTTTATACGTGTCCTAGGAAACCCACTTGTCTCAACCAAAATTCACATTTACTGAATTTGGCGTAAAGTTGGTGTTTCCTTAATTTTCCCAGTACAATGCGGAGGTGTTCAGCATGTTCTTCCGGTGTCTTTGAATATACCAAGATATCATCAATAAATACCACCACAAATTTGTCCATGAATTTCATAAATACCTTGTTCATGAGGTGGACGAAATATGCGGGGGCATTGGTCAGTCCAAACGGCATTATTGTAAATTCATAAAGTCCGTATCTTGAGGTGAATGCTGTCTTCGGGATATCTTCTGTCAGGGATATGACTAGCAGATATGAACCGGCTAGTGTAAACCGGCTTAGTTGTGTTATACTTGGTTGTAATATTTAGTAAAGGCTACGGCCCATGAGATCTTAGGGCCCATGTATAGAAGTGTGGTTTGTAAACCGCCAAGCGATGTAACTTGAGAGATAAGGAAGAAAAGACAGAGACCGAGGCGGACACAAGTATGAGCCGGCCTCGGGACTCTGTAAACCGGACCAGGCGTCACCTCTATATAAAGGGATGACCCGGCGACGGTTCAGGGACAAGCAAGAATCAACCCGTCGAGACTACATGCAAGCAAATCCGCTCCCTGTAATCCGACGCCCAAGCAATACCAAACCAACTAGACGTAGGCTTTTACCTTCATCGAAGGGGCCGAACTAGTATAAACTCTCTGTGTCCTTTGTGTGCTATGAACCCCTTCAAGCTAACCCGTGCGATGGTTCCATCATCAAGTCCGTTAAACCGGACATCTGCCGTGCTATTTCCACGACAGTTGGCGCCCACCGTGGGGCCTCCGCACGATGGTTTCGAGTTCTTGAAGGGCAGCTTTGAAGGGCTCAAGGGTTACGCGGTCGGCCGGATGACCAAGAGTCGCTGCGGCCGGATCTACATCAATGACGCAGGTTGGGGACCGGAGGCCGATTCAATCGAATACGGGTACCGGGTTCCCTTCGGTAGCATCCAAGTCTTCATTGGCAAAATCGGCGAACCGGGACCTGAGCCGGACATCTTCCCCAACATCGTCGAGCCGGCTCAGCGTGCGAGATCAGCCCGGATTCAGCCCGTCATGAAGCACGTGTTCGTTGGAGCAATCCACGGAGTTAGAGCCGAGGACGGATCGGAATCCGATGGTGCAACAGTTGTCTACTCAGATGACGAATCTTCATCCGGAGAAACTGAGTCTCTGTATCAGTTGCAGGACGGCCGGTCTGAGGGCGAGTCCGATGGAAACAGTATTCCGGACCCCTTTGGCCCGCCAAACCGGGTGGCTGTCTTTATGGCCGGTTCACAGCCCCCGATGAACGGGGCGACAGCAGAAGCTGATGTAGGGAGGAGCGGCACGACCCTCTCACCTACTGACGTTCTATCCACCTTGATGGATGAGTTCACAGCTAAAGCGGTGGAAACAGTAGCTCCAGCAGACAAGGCGCATCATGATGCAGAGCTCCTCCAGTTGAAAGGCCGGATTGATCAGTTAAAGGAAGATCTGAGGGCAGAGAAAGAGATGATAGCGGTGAGACAAGCGGAGCTGGATGATCATGCTTTCTACCTAAGGATGGAGGAAGCTTCTATGGAAGGAGTAAGGGGACGGAAGTACCAGTCTCGTCTACCGCCGGTTTATGAAGCAACGAATCTGTTCTGGACACCTGGGGCTGGGACTAGTAATAATCCAGTTTCAAACCGGAGGGCACCCCTGGCAAGGGAGGAACCGGTTCAGCAGCCCGCCGCAGAGCGGGATCGTCGGATCACGTCGGCACCTTATGTTCCCACCCCTCCAGGTCATTATTCAAACCCTTTGGATAATATCGCTGCAGCTGCTGCATGTTTGCCCGCTTTACCTGTGGAGGTGACGTCTCCGGTGGCATTGGAGGCGCGCAGGGTCAAGGAGCTGCTTAATACGACGTTGATACAGCAGCAAGCATACTCTCATAGCAGGGAAAGGCTACATTCAACACCACGTCCCAGTCGGAGTTACACTAGGCATTGGGAGGAACCCGAAGTATCTAGCAGTGAACGCAGGCGGCATCAGCGCAGACAGGATAATCCAGTGGGTGCAGAAGCACCAGCTCCGGATGCAAACCGGGTTCGGTGAGGAGCCCGGGAGGAGGTTCGTCAAACGACCCCGGTTCACACAGCTACAGGAGAAACAGGAGCTGCAACGAGTTCTTTCGGGGTGCAATGTCTTATCCCCGCTTTACGGGGTGTCAAGCTGCCTAAAGATTTTAAGGGGCCCCGCAAGGTACCTAATTACACAGCAGATTTAGCTCCGGAAGCTTGGGTTGAAAGTTATGAGATGGCCATGGAGATGCTGGACGTAGATGACTCGGCTTGTGCTAAGTATTTTACTATGATGCTTGAAGGTACGGCCCGGACCTGGCTGAAGGGTTTACCCCCGAACTCCATCGGATCATGGGGGGAACTACGCAGCCAGTTTATCAAGAACTTCAAAGATACATGCAAACAGCCAATGTCAGTGGTGGATCTAGCAGCTTGTGTGCAAGGAGAGCAAGAGTCTACAACAGCTTGGGTGCGGAGAGTAGCGGAGGTCTTACACTCTTCGAATAGTATCAATCCTAGTACGGCGATAGTGACTTTGGAAAACAATTGCCGGTTTGAATCCTGAAAATTAAAGCTCGGACGGCTTAAAAGGGATTGCAATGATATGGGAACTCTCATGAGTGCCTTGGTAAAATATGGAGACTCTGATAATACCAAGTATCCAGAAGCGGAAGGAGATAAGACAGGGAAGGTGAGCAAGTCTGGTAAACCGGCGCCAGTTAATCCGGCTGCTACAAGTTTTTGGGCAAACGGAAGGCAGAGGGTGGCTCTGACTTCGTGGCCAACACTCAAGTTCAAGGGGATTTTCAGCATAGCCTGGGAAATCCACCTTCACAAACCGGCGAAGGAATTCTTAGTTGGGATCAAGAGTTAGATCAGCCTTGTCCGAAACATGGCATGAAAGGTCGACCGGCAAAGCATACCATAAGGGAGTGCAGGCCCCTTATGAAGGCAATGGCGGGCCGCTTCAATCCTCATGACAGGCCTCCAAATGGCGGTTCAGGTCCTGGATTTTATGGTCTGGGTCATCAGGGGAACAGCTCCGGATCAGGATATAGGGGCAATAACAATGGTTATCAAAACCGGGCCGGTAATCAAAATAACCAAGGAAATTATAATAACCAGAGCAATCAGTCGCATCATCAAGGTGGTTACAATAACCAGAGCAATCAACAGCAGGGCCAAGGGAATTACAATAGTCAGGGGAATCAGCAGCGTCAGCCGCAATCTGGATATCAAAGTAATCCAAAGGAATTAAGCAGTGGGCAATATCATGTCTTCACTACAAGTCTGTGTAAGAGAGATCAGAAGGTTTTGAAGCGAGCTGTTAACGCAGTTGAACCAGCAACACCGCAATTTCTGCGCTGGTCAGAGCAGCCCATTGTGTGGAGCAGAGAAGACCACCCGATGCGGGTGGATAATCCGGGCCATTTAGCCTTGGTGGTGGCACCTCAGGTGGGAGGCTACAAATTCACTAAGGTTCTCATGGACGGTGGTAGCAGTATCAATATCTTGTACTATGAGACTTTCCGTCGTATGGGTCTCACGGATAAGAAGTTAAGGCAATCAAATACAGTGTTTCATGGAGTGGTCCCAGGTAAATCGGCTTATCCGGTGGGAAAGATTGACTTGGAAGTTACTTTTGGGAATGAGTATGATTCCAGGTCAGAGATGATAACTTTCGAAGTCGTCAAAATCAAAAGCCCATATCACGCCCTGTTTGGAAGGACGGTTTATGCTAAGTTTATGGCTAGGCCATGTTATGTTTATTTGCAGCTTAAAATGCCGGGTCATAAGGGCACGATCACGGTTCATGGAAGTCGCAAGATAGCAGTGGAATGTGAAGAGGGAGATGCAGCCTATGCAGAAGCAGTATGTGCCACGGAAGAGTTGAAATTTTATAAAGATAATGTTGATCCGGCAGATATGACTCCGCTGAAAAAGCCAACTACCGAGAATGATCCGGCGTTGAAGTTTAAATCAGCAGAGGAGACCAAGCAAGTTGATTTTGTGCCTGGAGATTCATCTAAGCAGTTCACTATCAGCGCTAACCTTGATCCCAAATAGGAAAGCGCGCTCATCGAGTTCATCCGTGAGAACCGGGATATCTTTGCATGGAAACCTTCTGACATGCCAGGTATACCGAGAGAACTCGCTGAGCACCATCTTAATATTGATCCGAAGTTTAAACCAGTCAAGCAGTATCTGCGCCGCTTCAATGAGGAAAGGCGCAAGGCTATAGGAGAAGAAGTGGCCAGACTTCTGGCTGCAGGATTCATAATAGAAGTTTTTCATCCGGAATGGTTGGCTAATCCGGTGCTGGTGTTAAAGAAGAATGGGAAGTGGAGAATGTGTGTGGACTACACAGACCTCAACAAAGCTTGCCCAACTGATCCTTTTGCTCTCCCTCGCATTGATCAAATCATCGATGCCACAGCGGGATGTGAGCGGCTAAGTTTTTTGGATGCATATTCAGGATATCTCCAGATCAAGATGGCAGCTAAAGACCAAGAGAAGACAGCTTTCATAACTCCTTTTGGTGCTTTTTGCTATGTGTCTATGCCTTTTGGGCTTAAAAGTGCACAGGCAACTTATCAACGTTGCGTTCAGAACTGTCTAAAAGGGCAGATAGGGAGGAATGTTCATGCCTATGTGGATGACATTGTGGTCAAGTCAAGGAAGGAAGAGACAATGATAGAGGATCTTAAGGAAACTTTTGATAATCTTCGAGCTTATAAGATGATGCTTAATCCGGAAAAGTGTGCTTTTGGTGTTCCGGCAGGTAAGCTACTGGGATTCTTGGTCTCAAACAGAGGAATAGAAGCTAACCCAGAGAAAATCAAGGCCATCACATCTTTGACTAAACCGGTTTGCATCAACGATGTTCAGCGTATAGCTGGCCGGATCACAGCATTGAGCCGGTTCATCAGCCGTTTGGGAGAGAAGGCGATCCCGCTTTACCAGATGCTGAGGAAAACAGACCGGTTTATATGGAGTGATGAGGCAAACGCAGCGTTTGAGGATCTGAAACGGCAATTGGCGAAGCCACCGGTTTTAGCTGCTCCTATTGACAAAGAGCCATTATTGTTATACGTCGCTGCCAATGCACGGGCAGTTAGCGTTGCAATTGTGGTTGAGCGCAAGGAAGCAGGGAAGGAATACCCGGTTCAGCGCCCGGTTTATTACGTGAGTGAAGTACTCATTAAATCTAAGCAGAGATACCCTCATTGGCAGAAGTTGGTATATGGTGTGTTCATGGCAAACCGGAAGTTGAAGCACTATTTCCAAGGTCATCCAATAACTATGGTTAGTTCAGCACCGTTGGGGGATATAATCCAGAACAGGGAAGCTACAGGCAGAGTAGCGAAGTGGGCCATTGAGCTCAGCCCACATGAGTTGAAATATGTACCACACACCGCTATAAAGTCTCAGGCATTGGTAGATTTCATCAATGATTGGACAGAGTTGCAAACTCCTGAGGTGATAAAACAGTTGGAGGGCTCGGGGGCTGGAGTTGTCTTAACTTCCCCCAGAGGTGATAAATTTTGTTACGTCCTCCGCCTATTGTTTCCTTGTACTAATAATGCAGCAGAATATGAGGCATTACTTCATGGTTTGCGGCTGGCAAAGGAGATGAACTTGAGCCGGGTTAAGTGCTTTGGCGACTCAGATTTGGTGGCACAGCAAGTTTCCGGCAAGTGGGATTCAAGAGATCCCCTAATGGCAACTTATAGACGAGAAGTTGAAACAGTTGCAGGATACTTCAAAGGATATCAGGTGGATCATATAGACCGGCGAAGGAATGAAGCCGCCGACGCTCTAAGCCGGCTAGGTTCTCAACGTAAACCGGTGCCACCAAACACTTTTTTTGGATGAATTGCACAGTCCTTCGGTTCAGATACCGTCGGAGGAAGACCTAGCTGTTCCCGATCCGGAGGCACAGTTAATTGCAGCGCTTCACGTTATTCCAGATTGGACGCTGCCCTATTTGGCATATTTGAGCCGAGGGGAGTTACCAGACGATGAAGAAGAAGCACGACAGATAATCCGACGTTCTAAGTCCATGACAATTGCAAACGGAGAGCTTCATCATCGCAGTACTTCTGGTGTATTTCAGCGGTGTGTGTCAGCTGAGGAAGGTTGTGAGATCCTTCGCGAGATCCATGAAGGGGATTGTGGTCATCACGCCGGTTCTAAATCATTGGTGGCTAAAGCATTCCGGCATGGTTTCTATTGGTTAACTGCTCATGCAGATGCAGCAGATCTTGTCCGGAAGTGTGATGCTTGTCAGAAATTTTCAAGGCGTGCTCTGGTTCCGGCACAGGAGCTCCGGATGATACCAATAACTTGGCCGTTTGCGACTTGGGGGCTTGATATGGTTGGACCCTTTAAGCGATCCCAAGATCAGAAAACTCATCTACTAGTAGCAGTAGATAAGTTTACAAAGTGGGTTGAAGCAGAGCCTATAAGCAAGTGTGATGCAGCAACGGCAGTCAAATTCATCAAAAAAGTAATTTTCCGGTTTGGCTTTCCACACAGCATCATTACAGACAATGGCACCAATTTATCTCAGGGTGAGATGGAGGAATTCTGTCAATGAGAACATATTCGTTTGGACGTGTCTTCTGTGGACCATCCCCAATCCAATGGTCAGGCTGAAAGGGCAAATCAGGAGATTTTGCGAGGTATCAAACCCCGGCTTATGACACCTTTGCAGAGAACCCCAGGATGTTGGGTTGAGGAGTTGCCATCTGTCCTCTGGAGTATCAACACTACACCAAACCGGTCTACAGGTTACACACCTTTCTTCATGGTCTATGGTGCTGAAGCAGTCCTTCCGAGCGATATACGTCATGATTCACCAAGGGTGACGGCTTATGTTGAAGCAGCCAACGAGAAAGCAAGGCAGGGCAGTTTAGACCGGCTGGATGAAGAGCGTGATATAGCTGCGGCATGATCTGCAATTTATCAACAAGACTTATGCAGATATCATAGCCGCTGGATCAGAACAAGGACGTTCCAGGAGGGCGACTTGGTACTCCGGCTTATCCAAGATCAAACAGATATGCACAAGCTATCCCCACCTTGGGAAGGGCCCTTTGTGGTCAGTAAGAATCTACATAACGGTTCATATTACTTGGTGGACGTTCGAGAACACAAGGAATCACGGACATCAGAAGAGGAGACGAAGAGGCCATGGAACATCGCCCATTTACGGCCATACTATACTTGAGCTATGAGCTCCACTGTATCCTATGTATATATTTTGATTAATGAATAAACCGGCACCCTCGGTAAACCGCGGGCTCAGCCCTTTTTCCATATACAAATATCTTGTGAGGACAACCATACAAGTTTTTTATCAGATATTATATTTCACTATATTGGCCGGTTTAGAAGTTGATTTTTTGCAGAATATACAAAGGAGTAATAAAACTCTCTAAAAAACATGAGATCATATCCGGTTCGAAGAGAGGACGCTTCACGATTTACCCACCGGTTCAGGAGGAACCCTGGAGACCCTCTGAAAAGTTGGATAATCCACGTTCAGTGATTGGTTTAAATTTACCCACCGGTCCAGGAGGAACCCTGGAGACCCTCTGAAAAGTTGGATAATCCACGTTCAGTGATTGGTTTAAATTTACCCACCGGTTCAGGAGGAACCCTGGAGGCCCTCTGGGAAAGATGGATAATCCACGTCCCATTGATTGGCTCAATTTTTATGTACGATTCTATCGGCCCTCTGAAAAGATGGTTTGCCCACGTTCAGTGATTGGCTAGGCCCTCTGGGAAAGATGGATAATCCACGTCCCATTGATTGGCTCAGTTTTTATTTGCGGTTCTATCGGCCCTCTAAAAAGATGGTATGCCCACGTTCAGTGATTGGCTAGGCCCCCTGGGAAAGATGGATAATCCACGTCCCATTGATTGGTTGAACCTTGCTTTGAGCCTGGCAGCTCTTAAAAAGCCTCGACTACATGGTCTTATTTGCAAAATTTGCATCTTTTGTGTTTGTGTTTTATAACCCTTTAAACCGGAGTGGAACAGCTACAGAAGCTGACCACATATCTATAAAATGGAAAGTCTGGATCACGAATACCAGCATGAGTAAACCGGTGTTCATTATAACCCGGATCATCTATCAGGCAACAAGCCACAAATTTCTGAGCAGTCTTGCGGAACAAGATGAACCGGAGTGATCATCAAAACCTGGGTTTCTAATTGGATCCATTAAGGTCTTCATTACGAGACTTTAAAGTCCTACCGGATTAAGAGTATTGAGCATACGTAATCTCAGGTATAACGTCATTTCTGGTATGAGTATATACTTATTTGACATTTTAAGAGAACAATTTAATCCGTCCAGTGGTAAACCGCTAGGACATATTTTCAGTATTATTTCTGCAGGGGCAGAGGATATGCAAGATAAGCAACATCAGACAACATTTAATCGGCAAATATTTCACATAAGAAAGACAGAATATCCGGATTAAGACAGATCAAGTTTTAGCTATCCTATTACAAGGCATAGCAAGCCCGACGGATTGGAAAGATTGTTTGGCAAAACAGAGACTGTGATTACAACAATAAATTTTGAGTTATGCTCCTCCTTGCTTAGACGGCTGGCCATCACCTTGATCCGGAATATCTTCATCTTCTTGAAGCGGTTGGAAGTCTGGCACACGCCAGTCGATCTTCGTCAAAGCCCGGAAATACATCTTGTCGTTGATAAGTTCAGAAGGTTCAATATCAGGAGCGAAGGTATGAGGACGAATCGGCGGGATTAAGTTGACGGTGTCATAAACCGGCCGCTCCACCCGCTCGTTTTGCAAATCATATCCAGGATGATACCTGGATAAGTCGGATTCAGCTGCGAGCTTGCTGGCGAGGGGACGCATCTCCTTCGTCAAGGCGTAGAGATCCTTTGCTGTAAAAGTTGAGCCGTCGTCTTTTGTATCAGGAAATCCGGTTAAAGCTTCTTCCGGATCAAGATCCGGGACCCAGGCCTTAGCCCTGGTAAGGGCCAGAAGAGCACCACCTCGGGCAGCAGATTTTTTGACTTCTTCAAGACGAACCGGCAAGACAGATAATTTTTTCAACGTGTCTTGGATAGTCGTAGGGGCCGGTTTACCGAAAGAAGTCGCACTAATGATCCTCTGAGCGCCGGAATACAGCTGCTCAACCAAGGTGTAACATGCTTTAAGCTTCTTCCGTAGGTCATCCCCAAGATGGGAGACACGGCGCCCTGCATATAGATATTACGGTTAAACCGGCACAGACGGAAGATTACAGGGGTAAAACAGGAGTTCAGCTTATACTTACCAAAGATTGCAGAGGTCATCAGCTCAATCTGTTGCTTTAAACCGGTTAATTCTTTTGTAACCGGATTAAGCACCCCTTCAGCATCCTGAATCCTTTTCTCCAGATCCTTCTTTTGAACCTCAAAAGTGGTCCACTCTTCTTCAAAATATTTCTTCAGATCTTCAGCAGTTTTTAAACTTACTTGAAGATCTTTCTTAGCCTTTGAAGCGGCAGATTCTGTCTCAGCAAGACGGCTCCGAAGTTCATTAATTTCATCAGCGTTCCGGTTTAACTCAGCCTACAAGCACAATCAAAAGACAAGAAGCAAAAATAAGACAAGTCTCAAGCACACAAACAAGTTGTCTACTTGACACTTGGGGGCTAATGGCAGTTGAAGCAATAAGCAATTCAAAGTTACAAGTCTCAAGCACACAAACAAGTTGTCTACTTGACACTTGGGGGCTAATGGATGGTTGAAGTATCATCAGAATTTTTTACAAGTATCAAATACATTAACAAGTTATTTACTTGATACTTGGGGGCTAATGTAAAGATCAATGGTTCAAACTACAAAGTTCCGGTTCACCTTCATCACGCAGCTAAACCGGAACTTGGGGGCTGTTATGGGATAGAAGCATATCAAAAGTATAAAGTCAGAAGAAAAGGATTACCTCATATTTCTCCTTCATTAAGTTAACCAAACTTGCTTCATAGTCTCGGCTACTGTGGAGCCGGTTTAGGTACCCAGAATAGATTTCTTGGGCGCTCATGTCTGCAAGATTGGATACTTCAGTACTCCATTTGCCCTTCTCTTTAGATAACTTCTCCGTTTTAGCCGTATGCTTGGCTAAAACGGTGGGCTCAGTTGGAGCAACGAAAGCAGCCCCAGTCACTACAACATCTGGAGAAGCAGGTGCAATTGGGGGAGTCGAAAGATGAGCCGGATTGGGATACGCCGGATTAATTTGAGGAGAATTGACCCGAGCAGGACTTGGCGGATTGTGGACATCTTCAGCAGTAAGATTTTCGGGTATTGAAATATGATCCGTAGGCGCAAGATCTTCAAGAGGAGCTATCGGCTCGCCTTCTGGAGGAACGGGCGCCGCCGGATCATTTGCCGGATCAGCTGCAGAGGTCTCAGCAGGAGGTTTGTTTGCCTTAGGTTTCTTGCTAGGCTTTGGCTTGCTGAAAAAAGTTTGCAAAATGAGTTAACATTATAAAGCAAAAGGAATCATAAACCGGGAAAGTTAAAAAGTTACCCTGGGACAGTTTTCAATGGAGGAAGCTGTGTGGCAGTCGATTCACCAGAAGAAGACAGTGGAGTTTCCTGATAATCAGGGTCAGACGGTTTAAGAGGTTTCCGGATAAGCCCGGCCTTGGGATGAAGGAGAGTCGGAGAAAGTATCACCTCAGCACGGCGCTTCCGAGCCGGAGTTAAAGAAATCCCGGATGATTCCACTGCCAGGCCGCTATGGCGAGTGGTCCGGCGAAGAGCTTCATGTTGTTGCTTCTTCAAAATAAAATTAGGATCCAATTGAGCATAAGGGTGAGAAAATTGGTATTTCCGGACGGTCCGACGACTTTTTTGTGGAAGAGGTTCTGAATCAGAAGAAAGGGTAGTTACCTCAACTTCGGCCGGATTATCACCTTCAGCCAATTCCTGTGGAAAATTATCATTAGACATGGATATGAGTACAAAAAAGCAAAATTCAGACCGGATTAATTCATACCTCGGAATCCGGGTCATCATCTTCAGCGGGAGAGCTAGCGTCAACAGCTGCTTTTCTTTTCTTATTGGCAAAGGTTTTCCGGCGTGCTTGTTTGCCGGTTTTCTCTTGAGGCTTCCTCTTCCAGAAAGGATCATCAGACTATTCAAAAGAAAGAAAGACAATTGAAAAAGACGGTTTAAAAAGAACAGGTTACAAATACAGGGCGAAGCAAAACTTACCGCAGGCAGTTTATTCTTCTTATATTACGGAGCTAACCCGACTTTGCTGCAGTCTGCTAAGGAGACATTGAGCATTTTCTTGGCTGATTCTATAACCTCCGATTCAGAGAGTTTGTCCTTTGTAAACCGCTGAGGGTCGTCCGGTTTACCAGAATACTGGCACATCAACTGTGATCGCTGACTTAAAGGAAGGATGCTCCAAGACAACCAGCAACGCATAAAATCAGTTCCAGTCAATCCATTTGCCATGAAAGCTTTTAACCTGGAGAGCTGTGATGAAAACCGGGTCCGCTCGACAGAGCTGAGTCGTTGCGGTAGAGGATGATCCTCCGGAATACGGTGCTCACGATAACCCGGCAAAGGGTTCTCTCCTTCAGGAGAAGTGTCAACGCAATAAAACCATGACTTGTTCCACTCCTTTGGATGCGTGTGTAAAGCGGCGTGAGGAAAAACAATGTCTCTCCTTTTCTGGATACTGACACCGCCGAGCTCCTGATGCGGTCCGCTGGTGAACTCTGTGCGCCGGTTCAGGTGAAAGAAGTCCCGGAACAGATCGACAGACGGTTCTTCTTGCAGATAAACCTCCGAAAACACTTGGAAGTCATAGATATTTGAAATAGAGTTGGGTCCAATATCCTGAGGGTGGGGTTGGAAGGCAGCAAGAACGTCCCGGAAAAACTTTGAACCAGGAGGAGAGAAGCCTCGAGATATATGGTCAAAAAACACAATAACCTCCCCAGGCATGAGAGTAGGGGGGCATTCATTACCCGGAGCTCGCCACTTCAAAACAGACTGAGGGCCTAAGGTACCAATTTCAGAAATTTTGACCAAGTCTTCTTCCGTGATGATGGAAGGGACCCAATCACAAGAAACAAACTGCTTGGCCATAGCAATGGAAGGACAAGTGCTGAAAAAAGATAAAGTGCAAAAAACGGATTATGCGGGTATAGCAGTACAAACCGGAAGATGTCTATGAAAGTTACACAACGGTTTAGACAGAGGACTAATGATATGGTTAAACCGGCAACAACAGGAAGCTACGTCATTACCGGTTCATGATAGCAAAAGAGGAACAACTAAACCGTTACGTTCAAATTTCTAAATTTTACAGGAACAGGGCATAATAGTGTAAACCGGAGTATACCCAACGGATCTACAAAGGAGAAGAAACAATTTCTTTATAAAAGGCTAAAGTGGAACAGATCTGGGCGCGCAAAGAAAAGAAAAATAAAGTGCAAGAAAATACAGGAAGAAACACAAGGGTCTTATGCAGAGCAGATGAATCTACAGGATATGTATAAATGGCGGGATCTAAAGACAAATACTAGTGGGAGATCTATTAACTGGGCATAAAGGTCAAAAACTTTCTACGAAGTGGGCGTTTACGAGGAACAAGATGAAGCTTTCATCGAAAGCTCTAATGGCGGAAGAACAGCGGAAGAACCCAAGAAGATGCAGATCTATAACGAGGAAGAAGGGATGTACCTAAACAATGGAGGACAGCGGCAGAGTTATCTGGTCGAATCAGGTTGATGCAGCGGCCAGGAAGGTCTTGACTCGGTGAGGCAATGGCGTCGCTTCAAGCTCGGGCGTCAATGGCGTCTTGAAGCTCGGGCGACAGACGGAGGAAGAAGAGGCGAGAAGAAGAAAGAACGAAGGGGGACGGCGGTATTTATAAGCGAAGGACAGATGTGAAGCGACAGGTGCGGGATTCGAGGGGGCAAAGATCGGATAAAGATCCTTTTTGACGCCTCGATTTTCGGATAACCATTAAACAAAGCTATAGTACAGCTCGCAGCGTTAAATGCGGAGATGATGTCACGGTCAGATCTAGTGATTCTCGAAGATGACGTCAGAGCCGGTTTACAAAAATATGAAGACAGAAGAAAATTATACAAGACAAAGAAGATTGATATGAACAAGTTCAAATCATTCTGGGGCCTAATGTCAGGGATATGACTAGCAGATATGAACCGGCTAGTGTAAACCGGCTTAGTTGTGTTATACTTGGTTGTAATATTTAGTAAAGGCTACGGCCCATGAGATCTTAGGGCCCATGTATAGAAGTGTGGTTTGTAAACCGCCAAGCGATGTAACTTGAGAGATAAGGAAGAAAAGACCGATACCGAGGCGGACACAAGTATGAGCCGGCCTCGGGACTCTGTAAACCGGACCAGGCGTCACCTCTATATAAAGGGACGACCCGGCGACGGTTCAGGGACAAGCAAGAATCAACCCGTCGAGACTACAGGCAAGCAAATCCGCTCCCTGTAATCCGACGCCCAAGCAATACCAAACCAACTAGACGTAGGCTTTTACCTTCATCGAAGGGGCCGAACTAGTATAAACTCTCTGTGTCCTTTGTGTGCTATGAACCCCTTCAAGCTAACCCGTGCGATGGTTCCATCATCAAGTCCATTAAACCGGACATCTGCCGTGCTATTTCCACGACATCTTATGTCCGTACTTTCAGTTGATGATAACCTGACCTTAGATCAACCTTTGAGAAAACCTTGGCTTGCGCGAGCTGGTCGAATAAGTCATTTATCCGTGGCATCGGATATTTGTTCTTGATTGTGACCATGTTGAGCGCTCGGTAGTCTATACACAACCTCATGGTCCCATCCTTCTTTTTGGCAAACAATACCGGTGAACCCCAAGGTGAGGAGCTGGCTCGTATAAATCCTTTGTCTAGCAGTTCCTTTATTTGCTTCTTTAATTCAACCAACTCGGATGGTGCCATTCTGTATGGTTTCTTATATATGGGGGTGGTTCCCGGTGCTAGCTCAATAATGAATTCTATTTCTCTGTCTGGCTGCATGCCTGGTAGTTCCTCGGGAAATACGTCCGGAAATTCACATACAACTAGAACCTTGCTTAACTCAGATGTATCAACTTTGTTTAATTTTGGTTGTCGCGACACCGGTCTTTCCTGAGCTGCGACTCGTATTGTTTTTCCATGATGATGAGTAAGTATCACTGTCCTATTGAAGCAGTCGATAAATCCTTTATTGGTGGTTAGCCAATCCATACCCAGGATAACATCCAGCCCTTTGTTTTCCAACACGATGAGGTTTGCGTGAAACTTTAATCCCTCAATTTCAATGGTCAAACCTTGGCAGTAATCCTGAGTGATCTGCTTACTTCCGGGGGACTTGATGGTCATTGATTTTCCCAAGGGAAGCATTGAAAAAAACCATGTTGCAAAGCAAAATTCTTCGAAATGAACGAATGAGAAGCTCCAGAATCAAACAAAACCGTGGCAGGTATTGCGTTGACAGGGAACGTACCGAGTACGATATCCGGTGCATCCTGTGCTTGCTCCTTCGTCACATGGTTCAGGTGGCCTTTCCTGTGATTGTTATTTGGGTTGAAGTTGTTACGCTTGGGCGCGGAATTGTTTCCGTTGCTGTTTGGCTTCGGTGCTGAGTTTCTTGGCTTAGGGCACTGTTTAGCATAGTGTCCCTCTTCTCCACATGCGTAGCAGGTAACACCCGGGCAATAGGTGAAATCCTTGTCTCTTGCATGAAAATTCTTATTTGGACGTGTGTCATTGGTCGTGGGTCTGTTCACCCCATTCCTCTGGAAATTCACCTTATTCTTGTTGTTGCGGGGGTGGTTGGTCTGATCCCTTTTTCTCTTGCGGATGTCTACCAGACTACGACGTTCATTTTCCAACGTAATGGCTTTGTCTACCAGTGTCTTGAAATCTGGAAAAGTGTGTACGATTAACTGGCATTTTAGTGCTGGTGCCAGTCCGTCCAGGAATTTCTCCATCTTCTTATTTTCCGTCATTCGCTCTTCGTTGGCATAACGTGATAATTGCACAAACTGACTGTTGTACTCCTGTACTGTCATGCCTCTTTGCTTGAGGTCATCAAATTCTCTTTTCTTGATCTTCATAATACTCTTAGGGATGTGTGCCCCACGAAAGCCTTCCTTGAAATCTTCCCAGGTGATATTATTTATGTCGGGATGCATAAGCAGGAAAATTTTCCACCATGACGCGGCTGCTCCAGTAAGGTAATGTGGTGCGTATAGCACTTTTTCACGGTCTGAGCATTGTGCCACAATTAATTTCCTTTCAATATCTCGAAGCCAATCATCGGCCTCAAGAGGTTTTTCTGTGTGCGAAAACGTTGTTGGCGTGTCTTCTGAAATTCAGACAATTTTGAGTGCTGTTGGTATGGCTCGCGGTGATTTTCCATGTTAATGACATGGTTCATCATTTCTTAGTGTTGTTGCTGACTTTGCTCGTAAAGACGGCACACTTGAGAAAATGCCGTCTCACTGCCCTGCTGATTTGACTGCCGCTGTGTGAAATTGTTGTCTGTCTGTGTGCCATAATTTTCTTCTGGCGGACTTGTCATGGAACGTGTCCAGGGACGAGTCATTTCTTACTCTGGGGTAATAAAGCAGAAAATCTGAGAAGAACCGAGCAGCAAAATAAACCAAGACTTTGCAAAGCAACCAAACACGAGCTCGAAAGAGATTTTTGAAAATAACTGGTTGATTGCGCATGGAGAAGGGCTGCTAGTACATATTTTACACGCAGGTTCTAACTATACATACGTCACTCAGGGTGTGCGTACACATCCTGACATGTTATTTAAAACTAGTGCACTCCTCCAAGATCCTACATGATGCGCAAACAGACTACTCCCATCAACCTATTTTACAAAACACATAAATATTACAAGCGAGCGCGGTGCGTCGCGGAATAACGCGCTAGTCGGAGATGTTGAAAACTTCCCTCGGCCTGCCGAGGGTAAGGCCCAGTGGTGCCGGAGACTCAACTTCCTCCTCACTAATGGGCTCCAGGCGCGGAGTAAGGGTACGAGGTGTCGAAGCAGGTGCAGCAGGCGGTGCAGCTCTGACTGGAGTAGGAGCAATGACTTGGTCAAACTCCTCAGTGGTAGGCAAACGGCGAGCGGTGGCTAAGATAGAAGGTGCATAGGATGCGGCGGACGAGACAAATGTCATTGGTGGTGCAGTATGGAGTAGCTCCCTCCTGTTGGCGGAGCCACTCTGGACCAACTCCATACGGGTGGCCACCAGGTAGTCCACCAGATTATCAAAGGCTGCCTCAAGTGCCTTGAGGTACTCAACCATTGATTCAATGGCTTCGTCACGTTCCCCATTTGCGCATGCAAATGCATAGTGACACGTATATGGCACGTGGCATGGGAGGTAACGGTAACGACGAGTCTTCATCGAAGGAAGAATGTCCCGGAGACGAGCTATCGCCTCACGGGCAGCCATCTGCATGGCATGCCTCTCCGTAGGCATGGCTCTGCCCACAAATCGGAGGCGGCGGGCCTCAGAACACCCACAGTTGAAGTGCACCACGGCCTGATGCATAGACACGCTGTCGTTGAGCTTGTGACGGTAGAGTGTAAACTCGGGACGGGTGGATGGCCCGATCGCGACTTTGGTGATGGCGAAGAGGAGCTTGACAAACCCCTTAGGAATGTTGGCGAACACCTGTGCATCACAGTCGTTGCTGGCCATCTACAAAAATAGAAAAAATTCCGAATAGTCAAGTCATAAATTTATGCTGACCAACAGAAAATTGCTACAGATGTAAAAATGCTGAAAAGCAAATTTTTCGCTAACATCCGATTAGCGAGCGCACCTAGTGGCTTCCTACAGTCAGCCTGGCTCTGATACCAAGGTTGTCAGGACCGGTCCTTCCGTAAAATAATTACCGGAAGGCCGACCTTTTTATTAAACCAGCGAGGGATATTATTACCTGCTGGCAGACAAATCCTTGGCACAGAATTCCAGTACACTGAATATTATACAAGGTTGAGCTGGGGGTTGCTCAACAATTTTATTACAAGCGCACCAATATAATACATAGAGGCGGATATGACACAAGGCAGGGTGGCATACTACTAACTCGTAATAAAAGGTGGTGGAATATGTCACAGTGAAGTGGGTGATGTGACTCCAAAATATTACAGCTCATCAAGTATCGGAGTGAGACCCGATAAATTTATTTGGTGGTAGGCGGAAGAGGTTATAAAAGAATGATCAACTCCAGGATCGCAAGGGACTGACTGGGACTCCACTAAGCTGCGGACTCGTGATACGTCCAAAACGTATCTATAATTTCTGCTTGCTCCATGCCTCTTTTGTGTGATATTGCTATGATATTTATGCACTTCCATACACTTTTGATCATATTTGGACTAACCTATTAACTCAGTGCACCCCAGTGCCAGTTTCTGTTTTCTGCTGTTTTTCTATTTCAGGTTTTCCCATTACTTAAATTGCCAGAAAAATTCCGGGAAAAATATATAAAAAATCAGCGCTCCGGAAGCTTCCATGCGGCAGAAGTAGGGCCAGAGGGGGGCCAGAGGGGCTCCAGGCGCCCTGAGGGGGCGGCCCCCCTCCTGGCCGCGCCAGGGGGGGGGGCGCCTGGGCCCCCCTTACCTCCTCTGGTGACCCCCTTTGGCATATATTTACACCGCGTCCCGAAACCCTCGAGGACGGAACCCTTTTTCGCGATCTCATCTCTGTTCCGCCGCCGCCGTGCTTCCAAGATCGGGAGCACCAGGAGAACTCTTCCCGGCACCCTGCCGGATGGGAGAACCACCACCGGGAGCTTCTCCACCACCATGGACGCCTCCCGGATGAGTTGTGAGTAGTCCCCCTTGGACCATGGGTCCATGACCAGTAGCTATGTGATGTTCTCCTCCCCTCTTTGTTCTTCACCAATTAGACCTCGTGAGCTGCCCTACATGATCGAGGCACATATGTAATCCTTATGCTGTTGCTATGATGAGTTTGCTGGGATCCGATGGATCATGAGATTATGTTCAGATTGTGTGTGAGTAATATATTTGATTCACCTCTTTTATATTTATGTTCTTGAGTAATTCTTGCATGTTCTCCGTTGCTGTTTATTGCTTTGGCCAAGTAGTAGGTAGTAACTCCAAGAGGGAACGTTATGCTTGATTGTGGGTTCATGCCCCTCGATGACTAGCTTGAGTGACAGAAACATGAGTCTAGGGGATGTGCTGTTGCCACAAGGGGGAAAACAACGGTGCTTGTACTTGCGGGTGCAAGGATTGTTTACTTTACGCAAAGTTCTTTTAATGCAGTTGTCTGTTGCTTTGAGTTTACACTATGGGTGGGACTCGCAACTTAATACCAGTGAGATGTTCTGGATAGATATCTCAAGGTGGATGATTAGTAGTAGATGCAGATGGATTTCGGTCTACTTGCCTTGGCGTACCGCCCATGCTTTTGAGCCTCTACCTTTCTTTGCAGCATAGTTAGCATTGGTTTGCGCACATAATCCTGTCAATTGCCCAGCTGTAATTCGTTTACCTCGCTTAGCTGTTTTATCGTCTTTTGGGAGAGAGACATCACTAGTGAACATCATGGGACCCAGGTCCATATTACCATCACTGATCACACCCGCTATTTACTTCCTGTTCTTATTTACTAGTTGCAGTCATACCTATCACTATTATCTCTTGCGTTTGATCCTTTGTAAACGACAAGGCCGGAGGGATTGACAACCTCTCTGTACTCGTTGGGAGCAAAGTTATTTGTATCTGTGTGCAGGTCCTGTCAAGAAAAAGTCTCTGGCGCTATTGACACCTTCTTGTCGACCCTCGGAGTCTCACGGGATTCGATCCTTGGTATCTTTGCCAAGGGAAAACTACCGCTACGCTACATCTCAAACCTTCCACTTGGGGTAACCAACGAGGGGCGAGAAGCCATCAAGCAAAGTTTTCTGGCGCCGTTGCCGGGGACTCCACTCTTCAAGATAGGGGAGTTGCACGCTATCTTTTATCTTTGCTTTGTAGTCTTGTTAGTTTACCTTTCAGTTTTTGCTTTAGTTCCCTTTATCAAAAATTACAAAAATAGTTATCTTGCTTGTTGCTGCTATGGGTTCCACCGAGAACACCAAGTTGTGTGACTTCACTAGTCATAACAACGATGACTTTATCTGCACGCCTATCACTACACCTGCCACTTCAGCACCTTCTTATTGGATTAAACCTGCTTTACTGAACCTAGTTATGAAAGATCAATTCTCCGGTGCTGGAGATGATGCTGCTTTGCACTTAAATAATTTTGTTGAACTCTGTGATATGCAAAAGTACCAAGAAATAGATGGTAATATTGTTAAGCTTAAGCTTTTTCCTTTCTCCTTGAGAGGAGGAGCTAAAATTTGGTTTCAATCTTTGCCTAGAAATAGTATAGATTCTTGGGACAAGTGCAAGGATGCCTTTATTGGGAAGTACTATCCCCCTGCTAAAATTATCCAACTAAGGAGTAACATAATGAATTTTAAACAATTGGATAATGAACACGTTGCCCAAGCTTGGGAACGCATGAAATCTCTTGTCAAGAACTGCCCTACTCATGGTTTGACTACTTGGATGGTTATCCAAACTTTTTATGCAGGCTTGAACTTTACCTCGCGGAACTTGTTAGATTCGGCCGCGGGAGGAACCTTTATGTCAACTACACTTGGTGCTGCCACGAAGCTTCTCGATGAGATGATGACCAATTATTCCCAATGGCACAACGAACGCGCTCCAACAGGTAGGAAGGTAAACTCCGTCGAGGAGATTTCCTCCCTAAATGAAAAAGTTGACTTGATCATGTCTCTACTTTCCAAGCAATCTTCTATTGATCCTCGTGATGTTCCTTTACATTCTTTGATTGCTCAAGATCAAGTAGATGTGAACTTTATCTCTAGAAACAATTTCAATAACAATGCTTAGAGGAGTAATTTTGGTAGCAACCCTAGACCGTCCCCCTCTAATTCCTATGGGAACAACAATGCTTATCCTAGCACCAAGAACTCCACTTCTGAACTAGAGATTATGCTTAAAGATTTCATCACTACCCAAAAAGCCTTCAATAAGAATGTAGAAGAAAAACTAAACAAACTGGATGATCTCTCTTCGAAGGTAGACAATTTAGCCCATGAGGTAGAGTTGCTTAAAATTAGAACTTCCCCTCTTGAGGAGAGGAAGACCACTCCTATGAATGCTATTCAAGTGCAAATTAATGAAAATATTAGGATGTTGGCTAAACTTAAAGAGAGATGGGCTAGAGAAAAGGAGGAAGAAGATAGAATTAAGAGCCTTCCTACCCACCACACTGTTGCTACTATCCAAGTTGTTGAGGATATCCAAACTCTTAGCACCCAATGCACTCCTGGTCCCATTGGACCTATTAATGGTGATGCTATGACCTCAACTGTAGAAACTCCTATGACCATAGAAGCTACCAAACAAGTGAGCCTAAAGGACACCACTACCACTTTACTTGATAGTAGTGACCTTGATTTTGATAATTGCACCGTTTCTGAAGTTATTGATTTTCTTCACAAGATGTCTAGAGATCCCCACACTAGCACGCTTAATCTTGCCTTCACAGAGCATATCACTAATGCTTCATCAAAGCTAGGGAGGAGAAACTTAGGGTAGAAGCCTCCATACCTAGAAAGCTAGAAGATGGTTGGGATCCTATGATTAAAATTAAGTTGAATAACTTCTCTTGCTATGCTTCATGTGATGTTGGAGCTAGTACCTCCGTTATGCCCAAAAGAATATATGATATGCTTAAATTGAAACCTTTTGATTCTTGTTCTTTTGGTGTTCGTCTTGTTGATTCTTCCATAAAGAAACCTTTGGGGAGGATCGACGATGTTCTTATCATTGTCAATGACAATTATGTTCCCGTTGATTTTACTATTATGGATATTGAATGTGAACCTTCTTGTCCAATTATTTTGGGACGTCCTTTTCTTCGCACCGTTGGTGCTATCATTGACATGAAAGAGGGGAATATAAAATTCCAATTTCCTCTCAAGAAAGGGATGGAACACTTCCCTAGAAAGAAGGTTAAGTTACCTTTTGAGTCCGTTATACGGGCTAGCTATTCTTTTACTCTTGATAAAACTTGATCTCTTTGCATTATGCCTAGCTTAAAGGCATAAAAGAAAGCGCTTTTGGGAGGCAACCCACAATGAATAAAGTTTTATTTTGCTTTTGTTGTGTCTTGATGTTTGTTACTATAGTAGCATCATCATTGTATCTTTACTTTTCAGCTTTGTGCCAAGTTTAGCCTCTGATTGCAAGAAAGTTCAAAAGTTGTGACGTGCTGTCCAGGAAACAGATTCTGTCCTTGGACAGAAAAATTCGTATAAAATCACCAGATCATCCTTTTGGCCTGAATGTTTTCGACAGCGTGCTCTATACAATTGGCTTTCGGGCGTCTGTTCTGAGTTTTTTGATTTGAGTTGCAGAAGTGCCCCGAAAAAAATATTTACTTCCTGCTGGTCTGTTTTTCACAGATTCTGTCCTGTTTTGCCTTTTCTTCGTTTTGCAAACCTTGAGCTTGCTTTTTCTTTGCAAAAACCTTTTGGCAATCTTGAGAAACAGTAGATCTTCAAGATTATCCTTATTTCCAACAAGGAAAAATTATTTTATTATGGGTACTAACCTCGCTTATCAGATTATGATGAGTTATGTATGAAGGGAGTTTTCAAGTGTGCGAGGGAAGATGATAAAAAGATTCAGGAGGGTCAAACACTCAAGCTTGGGGATGCCCCGTGCACCCCCAAGAAATATTCAAGAAGACTCAAGCGTCCAAGCTTGGGGATGCCCCCGTGCATCCCCTTCTCCATCAACAATTATCAGTTCGTCTTTCGTTCCACTATATTTTAATCACTTCATGCGTTATGTGCTATGCTTGGAGCGTCTTGCTTTTAGTTTCCTTTTTAGTTTTCTTTAGCTTTGCTTGCTGTTCATAACGAGTTAGAACCCAGCTTTCTTTGTGTGGGAGAGAAACACGCTCCACTTCAACCTAGAACACAACATAGGATTTTCATGTTTATTTTTGCTGTGTGTGTTCTTTGTCTTTCAATAGCTACTGTCATGTTTAGCTCTTAGTTTTCATGCTTTTCTTTTTAAAGAGCTTTTGTTTAGTTGGTTGCTTCTGGAACTCTCTTGAGTTATCATGCTTATCTTGTTAAGAGAGTTCGCTTCCGTGGCACTGGTTGATATGTCTATGATAAAAATGCTATGTGCATAATGGTGCTTAGTAGTTCATGTTTTCTTATGGTTAGTCTCAAATAGCTGGGGGGTTCTTAATGTGTTATTGAAGTACCAGTATGATTTGTTTGCCTATGATGTGGTATGGTTTAGTGATATCTTCCTCCAAGAATTTATTTTGATTGACTTGGCATATGCTCACGCATATTTAAGACTGTAAAGAAAGTCTATCAAGCCTTGATGATCTTTAATTTCTGAGTAGCGATATAACTTCCATGCCCGATTCAATGTTGCTTTGTCGCTCTGCATGATTATGGCCATCATTGCTCTCTTAGTTGGTCGCTCCCAGTCTTTTGCTAGCCTTCACCTGTACTAAGCGGACTGACTACTTGTGCATCCAAAATCCTTGAAACTAGTTATGCCATATGAGTCCACCATACCTTCCTATATATGATATTTACTTGCCATTCCTAACGAAGACTTTCTTGTACCATCTCGAAATTATTCAAAAAGCATTTCTCTTTTGTGCCTCTGTTTTAGCTCATGAGGAAGTAGTAGTTAATTCATGATCTTTTTAAGTTGGACAAGTTTCACCCCGGGATTGCATGTCTAATCTGCAAACCCCTAATACAAGAAGGAACTGGCATGAGTGCGCCCGGCTCATAAAAAAATATACAACAAACAAACCCTCCTTCATGCTTTGTTCATGAGAAATCAGAAAACTTTTGGCAGTGATAAACAAAGGAGATTAAGGGGATGTGATCGTCCCCGTGCGGGAGCCGTTCCTCGAAACTTGTCCAGCTCGAGAAGTAATTGAGTTATCTACTAGCATTCGTTGACGAAATATGCATCTCCCAAAAATCATTTTTACCTCTGTTTTTAAAAACCAAGAGCTCTGGTACATGTTTAGTCTTTGCTTCCAACCACGGGTTTTCAACCTTGCCATCAAAATCCACGGTTCGAGAGTCTCCACCTTCTTTCTTCAAAGCACCAACTATTGAGAGCATGATTGTCATTCTGAGTGTAATGTGCATTGTCCCAAAGTACCATTGTCTTTTGCATGATTATGATATCGTTTATTCTGAAATCATTGTATCTAGCCGTCACTTAAACTTCGGAGGTGCTCCTGCATTTATGTTTTGCTTCACTAAAGGGGGCAAGCGAGGTATCACTTTGTCATGTTTGCACACCATGCTCACTACAAATCTATTGGGTGTTTTCAGTATCATATTGTAAAACTTTCAGTTCTTTGTGATATTCTCATGAGGCAACTTAATTAGTAAAGATTCATTATCTCAGTAAGCATTTGTCATGTGACTGTGAAAAGTTCTTATATGGTTGGTAGCATGTCACCACAGAAATCATGCTTGTTATCATTTACCTACTCGAGGACGAGCAGGAATTAAGCTTGGGGATGTTGATACGTCCAAAACATATCTATAATTTCTGCTTGCTCCATGCCTCTTTTGTGTGATATTGCTATGATATTTATGCACTTCCATACACTTTTGATCATATTTGGACTAACCTATTAACTCAGTGCACCCCAGTGCCAGTTTCTGTTTTCTGCTGTTTTTCTATTTTAGGTTTTCCCATTACTTAAATTGCCAGAAAAATTCTGGGAAAAATATATAAAAAATCAGCGCTCCGGAAGCTTCCATGCGGCAGAAGTAGGGCCAGAGGGGGGCCAGAGGGGCTCCAGGCGCCCTGAGGGGGCGGCCCCCCTCCTGGCCGCGCCGGGGGGGCGCCTGGGCCCCCCTTACCTCCTCTGGTGACCCCCTTTGGCATATATTTACACCGCGTCCCGAAACCCTCGAGGACGGAACCCTTTTTCACGATCTCATCTCTGTTCTGCCGCCGCCGCGCTTCCAAGATCGGGAGCACCAGGAGAACTCTTCCCGGCACCCTGCCGGAGGGGAGAACCACCACCGGGAGCTTCTTTCCCACCATGGACGCCTCCCGGATGAGTTGTGAGTAGTCCCCCTTGGACCATGGGTCCATGACCAGTAGCTATGTGATGTTCTCCTCCCCTCTTTGTTCTTCACCGATTAGACCTCGTGAGCTGCCCTACATGATCGAGGCACATATGTAATCCTTATGCTGTTGCTATGATGAGTTTGCTGGGATCCGATGGATTATGAGATTATGTTCAGATTGTGTGTGAGTAATATATTTGATTCACCTCTTTTATATTTATGTTCTTGAGTAATTCTTGCATGTTCTCCGATGCTGTTTATTGCTTTGGCCAAGTAGTAGGTAGTAACTCCAAGAGGGAACGTTATGCTTGATTGTGGGTTCATGCCCCTCGATGACTAGCTTGAGTGACAGAAACATGAGTCTAGGGGATGTGCTGTTGCCACAAGGGGGAAAACAACGGTGCTTGTACTTGCGGGTGCAAGGATTGTTTACTTTATGCAAAGTTCTTTTAAGGCAGTTGTCTGTTGCTTTGAGTTTACACTATGGGTGGGACTCGCAACTTAATACCAGCGAGATGTTCTGGATAGATATCTCAAGGTGGATGATTAGTAGTAGATGCAGATGGATTTCAGTCTACTTGCCTTGGCGTACCGCCCATGCTTTTGAGCCTCTACCTTTCTTTGCAGCATAGTTAGCATTGGTTTGCGCACATAATCCTGTCAATTGCCCAGCTGTAATTCATTTACCTCGCTTAGCTGTTTTATCGTCTTTTGGGAGAGAGACATCACTAGTGAACATCATGGGACCCAGGTCCATATTACCATCACTGATCACACCTGCTATTTACTTCCTGTTCTTATTTACTAGTTGCAGTCATACCTATCACTATTATCTCTTGCGTTTGATCCTTTGTAAACGATAAGGCCGGAGGGATTGAGAACCTCTCTGTACTCGTTGGGAGCAAAGTTATTTGTATCTGTGTGCAGGTCCTGTCAAGCAAAAGTCTCTGGAGCTATTGACACCTTCTTGTCGACCCTCGGAGTCTCACGACATTCGATCCTTGGTATCTTTGCCAAGGGAAAACTACCGCTACGCTACATCTCAAACCTTCCACTTGGGGTAACCAACGAGGGGCGAGAAGCCATCAACTCGCTATCGAATTCTTCATCCATGAGATCGCCTTCGTCCACATCTGGTCAAATCAACAAGCCAGGTGAGTACTTTAATGTACTCGCAAGACAGTTCGGACTTAAGATATAAAAAATGCCAACATGATGCATATGAGTATTCCAGCAAAAATGCAACCGAAAAAAAATATTAATGTGCTGTATGCAATGATGGAAGTCGGGTGGTAATCCTCCCGAAATCCAAAAGATAAATGGAAGGAGACTAAACGAGTGTCTCAGTGACGCCTCGTAAGAAAAATAGTAAATGATAGCAGGCCACAGTCGGGCGTCTGAGTGACACCGCATAAAGGGCTTATATAAAAAAAGAATGCCACAGTCGGACGTCTGAGCGACATCACATAAAGGGCTTATAAAAAGAATGCCATAGTCGGACGTCTGAGCGACATCACATAAAGGGCTTATAAAAAGAATGCCACAGTCAGACGTCTGAGCGACATCACATAAAGGGCTTATAA
>LR738712.1:689772349-689845657 GCA_902687465.1 Secale cereale
GGACGTCTGAGCGACATCACATGAAGGGCTTATAAAAAGAATGCCACAGTCGGACGTCTGAGCGACATCACATAAAGGGCTTATAAAAAGAATGCCACAGTCAGACGTTTGAGCGACATCACATAAAGGGCTTATAAATAAAAGAATGCCACAGTCGGACGTCTGAGCGACATCACATAAAGGGCTTATAAATAACAATAGTATAATGATGAAATACTTCTGAAAGTAAATCAATACAGAGATAGTTGGTGAGTTAATCTACCAAATGAACTTGACGAAAACACTACTCTGGTTACCAACAAAAATATACTAGATACGGTCACCGGGTTGACATGAAGATTGACCCTAGGCCATAAACATGGCTACTGAAGGAATTTAACTCTGCAGAGCTTGTACCATTAGTTCATAGCCGACGGACTCTACTAGCCATGGGGACTAGTTCCGTCTACGGTGTTTTAGTAGAAACCCAGCAAACCAGTACACACCCATTTAACATCCTGTCGTCCGGAATCACCCGCGACGACATTCACGAAAAACTTTAAGACGGGGAGGCTACAACCTCGAATAGCATGGGATCAAATTTATATATGCGCGCTCTAAGGGGTGCCCCCCTCTCTGTCCCAACCGGAAACACCCATGCCCCCTGACCGGATGACGGGCTTTAATCCAGGGCCATGGAACCCTCATCCCGGCCCCTCTACTTGGTGTGTACTCGGGAAGTGGTTTACAACTGACTAGACCGTAATCCCAACGGACGGCCTATGACAGTACCGAAAAAGGAGACGAACGGAATCATGACATGATCTCCGTTGATACTGAGTTAACCAACTACTGGCATGCTCCAACAATACCAGCATTCCACCCATCATATCACCATATGATCGAGGTGGTTCAAACATTATCCTTCGGGGCTCACCCGAAGCTTACTAGCATGAAAATATAACCATACACTTATGCCCATATGGTCATGCTTATGAAATGAACTACTCGAGCAAACATGCAACACACTCATCATATCAAAAGTTCAAACATGCTTGCCTGGTTCTGAAAAGTCGGAGCCTAACACGGTGTGGTTCGCGTCTCCGTCACGGCCTCCGGTATCTATGTATTCAAACAAATAAATACTAACATAAATACCGCGCGTGCAAATAAAGTTGCTCCAAAAATTTGCACATAAATATGACAAAAAACTAGGCAGAAAACTAAAGAGGACAGAAAAAGAATCAACTCAAAATCATCTTTAGTTTAAAAGATATTAGAGTTTCTGTCCAGGGACTCATCTGTAATGAAATAGAAAAGTTCCAGGGCTAGAACAGAAAACAGCAAAGCGAATCGGTACGCTGTACGTCAACCGCAGAGGGGAAACGTACTTTGCCCGAATCCGCTTTCAGAAAACGGTTCGGAGGGGAGAGGTGTGAGGCTGACAAGGGGCCCCACGCGTCATGTTTGAAAACTGAAGCAGAGTCGCGCCGGCGCCGGTGCTGCGGTGATCGCCGGCGTCGATCCACGGCGAGTTAGGGGAGGACAGTGATACGTACGGCTTCTCGGTGATCTTCCGCGTCGAACGGTGGTGGAGTTGAGTGTCAGCGAGCCCCACGTCGACGGCGACCCTGTCTCCGGCGGACGGCGGCTCGGGTGGTCGTGGGCCTCGTCGGAGAGGGTTCCTAGGAACAAATTAAGGTGGGGGTTAGGTCTAGGTGGGGGCCAGGATGCTACGCTCGAATCCACGGCGGCGGAGAAGCTCTCACCGGAGTGAACAATGCTGGAGCCCGAGGTGGAGGGGGTTGGCCGGAGTTGGGGAAGAAGGGCCCCTCGAGGCTCTTCCAGAGGCTGGGCGTGGTCTAGGGAGGCAGTGAAGGTGTGCGGGCTCGAGAACGAGCTCAGGGGTGCCTTATATAGCCGGCCCGAGGTGTTTGCCGTGAATGGATAAGTCCGGTAAGTCGATTACGGCGCTGCAGTGGTTGGACGGCGGAGTTAGGGGCTTGAGCATCGTCTAGGGGGTGTAGTGGTTCTATTCCCGCACCTAACTTAGCAGGGGAGAGGGAGTTACGGGCTGTTCTCGATGGAACGGCCGCGCGGCACGTCGGCGGCAGAAATCACGCTCTGCGCGCGCCAGGCCATGGCGACGGTGTGGCAGGTGGGTGCTGTTACTGGAGGTGGACACGCGGAGCGCTGGGGTGGTTTGGGCGGCGCCAAACGGCGTTGAGTCGCGGGGTGACTTCTGTCAGCCGCCACGGGCGGTGCTGTTGCCGCGGATGTCATCGGCGTGGTCGGGCCAGAGCGCCACCGACGCCCAGAAGCGGCCAAGCGAGCGTGCGGCGCACTGGACAAGAAGAAGGTGCAGTGCAGCATCGGGCCAAGGAGGTACTGGCGAGATTCGTCGCTGCGCCTGATGAAACTGACGAAACTGTCGAACTGTCGATCTGTCTGTCGACAGTTTCAGTTAACAGCTTCTGAACTTGACAGTACAGTGTATGCTAAGTGTTTGATGAAATGTTTCTGGCATGTGTGAAATATTTCTGGGGCTGATATTTGGTGGAGTGGCCTCTTGATGCATCTAGAGGCTGCCTGATTTTTCACAGGATTTTTGGAAGAAGATAAATATGAATTTCACCAAATTTTGCAAATCTGGTCCAAACTTGCAGCAGGTGAAATTTGAAAATTTTGAACTATGGACCAGTGAAACAAGATGGATCTAGGTTGTGGGTACTAAGGACCATCTAGGAGAGTTGGTTTGGAAACAAATATCTGGATGGAAAGGGTGGCTCCTTTGTAAATCACCAAGGTCCACTATAAAAGACAGAAATAGTTTTGGAGTGAAATAAATATAGGAAAAAATCCTAATAAGGTCAAAACTTACAGGAATTCATGAGAGACTTGTCCTAAGGTGTGAAGAGGGTTTTGGAGATAAATATTTCTGTTGGGGTCATGGCAAGATGAAGGTTGGGGGGACAAGATAAGTCCAAGACCAAATTTAAAAGACAAAACTCAAGTAGGGGAGAGAACAAACAACCTCTTTGAAACTCAACTTGGGCTTGAGCCAACCCAAGAGAACATCTTCAAGGTCAAAAACCAAGCTTGAGAAATCTCCAAAAACCTTGGCCAGAAAGATTTTAGAAGAGGTTCAAGAAAAGATAAAATAACCCTCTTCCAAAAGGCAAAAATTTTGGAAGAAAACCAACTTAAAAATTGGGGTGTTACAGTTATTTCAGATCTGTAGCTTTCATGGTCATATAGGCGGTTTGACTTTTAGAAAATCATAATCCGGTAGGTAGCATTAGTCCCCACTTAAACCGCCGTTTCGGTTATTTTCAAAATGCTTCCAATATATGACTCCGGTTCAATAGTGTGTATATGCCTCAACATCTTCTCCAGCTGACCTCTCGATGCTTTATAACTGTTAACCATGAATCATAAACCAGCCTTCTATCTGTAATTTCAGCTCTTCATTTGAAATGGCCAAGCAATTTTATTCCTGTGATTGGGATCCGTCCCGGGTTACCGAGGAACAACTGAACGGGTTAGTCGAGATTGACGCTTTAGCAAAAAAGGATGTCATCCACTGGAGAGTCCCTGGTCCGGAAAATCCTCCTGAACCCAAAGATGGAGAAGTAATTGTGTTCGTTGATCACCTGGCCCGAGGGTTTAGCCCTCTGAGATCAAAATTCTTTCGTGATGTGCTTGCTAGCTTCCAACTCCATCCTCAAGATATTGGACCAAACTCTGTGTCCAATTTTTGCAACTTCCAAGTATTTTGCGAGGCTTATCTACAAGAAGAGCCCATAGTTGAACTGTTTAGGGATTTCTTCCACTTGAACTGTCATAAAGAGTATATAGATGGACCCAATACCGAGCTTGTCGGGATGTCAATTCAGAAAAGAAAAGATGTTAGCTTCCCTCATGCCAAGCATCATAGTCATCCCAAGGACTGGAATCAGACTTGGTTTTACTGCCGAGATACCTCTCCAACAGATGAGAATCCCTTGCCGGGTTATCATCCTCACCGGCTCTCTAATACCCATCCATTTCCCCAACGACTTAGCGCCAAGGAGCGATCCAAGTATGCACCACAGCTTTCAAAGCTTCGGGCCTTCACTGTAAACGGTTTAACGGCCGTCGATTTTGTTCGTTGCTGGATCTCTTGGAGCATTCTGCCTCTAAGCCGATGCTCCGGTTTAATGTGCGAGTATACTAGGGATTTGAAAGATCCTCAGCGACATACTGAGCCTCAGTTGTCCGAAACTGAAGTTACTAAGTCTGTTAAGAGGATACTGGATGAACCGGTGGCTGTCTGCAGCAAAACAGGGCTGAACCCCTTCTGTGTATCCAATAAACCGCCAGCTGTAAGGATCCTATAACTTGTTGCTTTATTTCAATCCTTTAAATATCCTCCCTTAATGTCGGTGTACTAAGGTAGGGGTACCTCAGTACCCCAACTTGTGCACGGGCAGTTGCAGCTTCCCGCGGCAGGGTTTACTGCGTGCTCGCCGGAGACCTTCCTGCTCCCTATTAAACCATTCAAAAACAAAGTATGCAAGACATAAGATCGAGACCCCGGCAAGAGGAGCTTGCCGGGAAGGCCGTACCAGGCTCAAGACTGCCCCGCTGACACAAGACCCTGGCAAGAGGAACTTGCCAGGAAGACTAGAAGACAACGCCTCGGCGCTACATGCGCCCCGGCAAGGGCCCGGGGAGCGGCAAGCTCCCGGGCCCGGCAAGATCAAGGCCCCGGCAAGGTGCTTGTCGGGAAGGCTGCGCTGTGTGCCCACGCTCCAGCTCATCGGCCCACGCGTCGCCCTGGGGCCTATCCAGGGACGCGTGGCGGATGGCTGTGCAGCTTGGGGTACACGGTGGCACTCCACGGTGATGGATCCATCGCCGTGGCAGATGGAGACGCTAAGGCGGGAGCTTTTGGGGTCGACGGCGACGGGCATTAAATGCCCTTGTCCCCCACTGTTAAAGTAGGTATAAACCACTGTTCTGTACTGTAGCTCCACTGTTCCCGCACTGTTACAACTACCACCTCTTTTACATTTTTACCCCTTTCTCCTACGTTGACACCTGTCGGTGACCCCTTGCACTATAAAAGGAGGCCCATGCACAACGTGGAGGGGGTTCGGAACCTAGATCACTCTCGCGCTCGGTGTAGCTGCTTCTTCAAGCTCCCGAGCGCTCAAACTCAATACACAACCAAGCAGGAGTAGGGTTTTACGCGTCTACCGCGGCCCGAACCTGGGTAAAACTGCCCGCGTGCTCGCTACGATCTGCTCTTTGTGCTCCCTCCGCCCCCGTACCGCACAGACAAGGGGCTCCGGTCCCATAGGTGTTCGTGGCGGACAGTTTCCCCCGACATCTTTGGCGCGCCAGGTAGGGGGCGTCGAGGTTGTGCGAACCTGATCCGGCGTTCGCGCGGGCGCATTCTTCATCAACCTCTCCAGCTTCATCAGCAACTTCATCAGCGACAACTCCATGGCCCCGAAGAAGAAGGCTTCGGAGGTCGGAGGCCCGTCCGCGTCTCACCCGCCGCCACCAGAGCCAACGGTGGGCGGGGGAGATGCCGTCGGAAGGGTGGCCGCCGGTGAGGACACTCACGGCGCCACCAGATCCAAGAACAGGACGGACGACCGAACCTCGGTCTCCGTGGACGCGCCGCGTCCATCTCAGCACACGACAACCCAGCAGCGTCATACCACAGGAGGTGGTATCCGCTTGCTGGGGCAAGGCCAAACCGGAGGCTCGCGGGACGCCCCGGACCCCCGTCCGGGCACAAGCAAAGCGAAGGCGCCGGCGCGGGACCCCGCTCCTTCTAACGTTGTTAGAAGTCCGAGCGTATCCCGCTCCTCGCACCGCTCGCCCGCATTCCCTTCCACTCCAGCAGAAGCGCTCGCAAGGGCGCAACTGCTCCTCGACTTTCCTCCAGCGGCCGACAAGGCCGAAGAATGGAGGGCTACCATCCGAAGCCTGATAGACTTCGCCAACAACGATTCTCCACAGCAGCCGTCGACCTCACGGCCGCGACAAGCTGAGAAGACGAAGGCTGACGGCAACAAGACTGCCGGGGGTGCGACAAGCGTGCATTCCCCGCCGCAGAAGCAGAAGACGCCGCCCCGCCGGAACAACCCCGACGACGGCTCCACAGCCTCGTCGGACCCGCGGGCCCGTCGGGACCAGCGTCAGGTCCTCGACGACCGGCGAGAAGAAGACGCTCGGACCACAATCGAGCGCCGCCGAGAAGCTCGGCGACAATCAGACAAGAGAGCTGGGAACACTGTCGACGCGCACGCGCCCGGTGAACCAGGCGACTTGCCGTACGCGGCAGGCTGCCCTGCGTTCACCCGCGAGCTGCGGCGCGTCCAGTGGCCCAGCATGAAGAATTTCAAACCCGACGTACCGGAGAAGTACGACGGCAAGACGCACCCCTCGGAGTTTCTCAGCGTCTACACCATCGCAGTGCAAGCTGCCGGGGGGCGCGACGAGAAGATCTTGGCGAACTACTTCCCGCTCGTGCTAAAGCCGAACGTCCGTTCGTGGCTCATGCACTTGCCGGAAGGTTCCATCTCTTCTTGGGCCGACCTCTGCCACTAGTTTGTTGGCGCCTTCACCGGCGGCCACAAACCCCATGGCCAGGAGAGCGATCTCCATATCTTGGCCCAGAAGGAAGGCGAAACCCTGCGCAAGTATATCCAACGCTTCAGCCGGGTGCAGCACAACATCCCCGACGTTCACCCTGCCGCGGTTATCAGCGCGTTCCATCAGAACGTGCGTAACCGCCGCATGCGTGAGGAGATGGCGATGACGAAGATTCGGGATGTCAGCGAGCTCTATGCTCTTGCTGACAAGTGCGCACGCGCAGAAGAGGGGAGGAGACTCCCCGAGGAGGATACTGGCGCAGGAGGAAGCGACAGCGACGACGCCGCCCCGGCAAAGAAGAGCCGGCGGCGGAACAACAGAAAGAAGGGCAAGAAGGAGGTGCTTGCCGTCGAGAAGTCCGGCAAGGAGGCCCCCGCCAAGCAAGCGCAGGCTGGCGGCTCCGGCAAGGAGCCTGCCCCTGCAGCGGCGGCCGACAAGCCGGGTAGCTCCGACAAGCAATACTGTAAGATCCACCGCACCAAGGGTCACAATCTCTCCAACTGCAAGCGCGTCGAGTACCTCGTCGAGCAGCAGAAAGCTGAGTACGAGAGGCGCGACAAGGAGAAGGCCCAAGGTGGCGGGGAAGAGCCCAGCAAGAAGCGGCCGTTCAACGGCCGGGGAGGACGCCGCGGCAAGGCTAAGCAGCGGCAAGGAGATCGACCTCCCCGGGGCCGCGACAATGACGAAGAAGATGACGACGAAGACATGGAGGACGAGGAGAACAGCGAGCAGGAGTTCCAGAAGGCCACGGAGGTCCTGTGCGTCGACGGTGGCGCCTCCCTGCATACCTCCCACCGCCAACTCAAGCAGTGGGTGCGTGAGGTAAACGCAGCGGAGCCGCCCGTGGAGTCGCGCAGGCTCCTCAAATGGTCCAGCACGCCCATCGTTTTTGACCTTGAGGATCACCCTGACCGCACCACCGCGGTCGGGTGCTTGCCGATGCTGGTTTCTCCCACCATCCGCAACCTCAAGGTCACCAAAATGTTGGTTGACGGCGGGGCCGGGCTGAACTTGATCTCCTCAGCTGTGATCAAGAAACTCCAGATACAAGATGGCGAGCTCGAAGAGACCGGTTCATTCCAAGGAATCAACCCGGGAAGGAGCAAGCCCAAGGGAAAGATCACTCTGCCGGTGACCTTTGGCGGGGAGCTCAACTTCAGGACTGAGCGCATCACTTTCGACGTCGCCGATATTCCATTGCCCTACAATGGAATACTTGGCCGTCCTGCCCTCGCCAAGTTCATGGCGGCTTCCCATTATGCCTACAACGTGCTGAAGATGCCGGGGCCGATAAGCGTCATCACTGTCCATAGCGACAAGAAGGATGCGCTTATTTGCGCCGACAAGATCTACCGGGATGCGGCAGCTGCGGCCGAGAAGGATACTCTTGCCGCTGAAGCTCCCGGGGGGAAGAAGACGAAGACCAAGTCCGGCAAGTGCTCTGGGACCCACTCCGGCAACCGCACCTCTTCGGAGTGCTGCGCTGCCGTCGAGGACGTTCCATCGAGCTCCACCAGCAAGAGTAAGAAAGGAATGGCTGCTCCTCCGGCAACCAAGAAAGTGTCCGCAAAGGAGGACGGCACTGGTGGTACCTTCACCATCAGCGCCACCCTTGACAGCAAATAGGAAAGCGCGCTCGTTGCCTTCCTGCGGGCGAATGTCGATGTGTTTGCCTGGCAACCATCCGACATCCCCGGTGTTCCCAGGAAGGTGATTGAGCACAAGCTTGCTGTCTGTCCTCATGCGCGGCCCATCAAGCAGAAAGTGAGGAAGCAAGCCGTGGAGCGCCAAGAGTTCATCAACGAGGAAATCAAGAAGCTAGAGGCAGCAGGCCTAGTTAGAGGTGTGATCCATCCGACATGGTTGGCAAATCCAGTCGTCGTGCGCAAGGCCAACGGGAAGTGGAGACTGTGTATAGACTTCACCGATGTGAATAAAGCATGTCCCAAGGATCCATTCCCTTTGCCGCGCATTGACCAGATCGTTGACTCCACTGCCGGATGTGAGCTACTCTGTTTTCTTGATGCATACTCAGGCTATCATCAGATTTTCATGGCCAAGGAGGATGAAGAGAAGACTGCATTTATCACTCCATGTGGCACTTATTGCTTTATCCGCATGCCGTTTGAATTGAAGAATGCAGGCTCAACCTTTGCAAGGGTAGTGTACACTGCTTTTGAGCCACAGATCCACAGAAATGTAGAAGCTTACATGGATGACATCGTGGTGAAGAGCAAGAGCAAGGAAACCCTGATTCAAGACTTGGAAGAAACGTTTCAGAATCTGCGCAGAATACAGCTCAAGTTGAACCCCGAGAAGTGCGTCTTTGGAGTCCCCTCCGGCAAGCTTCTCGGGTTCTTTGTATCACAGAGGGGGATTGAAGCCAACCCCGACAAGATCAAAGCCATTGAGCAGATAGAGGCCCCGAAGCGCGTCAAGGATGTCAGGAGGCTTGCAGGTTGTGTTGCTGCCCTCAGTAGGTTCATTTCAAAGTCTGCGGAATGCGCCCTACCTTTCTTCAAAATCTTGAAGAAGGCAGGTCCGATGAAGTGGACTCCGGAAGCGGAGGCGGCGTTGCAGGATTTGAAACGGTACTTGTCCTCCACTCCTATACTTGTCGCACCTAGACCACAGGAAAAGTTGTTGCTATACTTAGCGGCAACCAACCAGGTGGTTAGTGCTGCGTTAGTAGCGGAGAGGGAGTCCGACGAGGAGTCAGCACCACCGGCAAGCGAATCCAGCGACAAGCAGGGGGCTGCTCCGGCAAGCTCTGGCCCCGACAAGGATGACTCTGCGCAGGAGCAAGGAGAGGTGCGGAAGAAGATGGTGCAGCGCCCAGTGTATTTTGTAAGTTCCCTTCTCCAGGGGGCTAGGTCAAGGTACTCTGGTGTGCAAAAGTTGCTTTTTGGCCTCCTCATGGCCTCGAGAAAGCTGCGCCATTACTTCCAAGCCCATGAGATAACAGTGGTCACTCGCTTTCCGTTGAAGAGGATATTGCACAATCCAGAAGCAACAGGCAGGATCGTTGAGTGGGCACTGGAGCTGTCGAGCTTTGGTCTCAAGTTTGAAAGTACTTCAACCATACAGAGCCGAGCTTTGGCAGAATTCATAGCTGAGTGGACCCCAACACCAGATGAAGAAGTTCAAGAAACAAGTGCACCCGTGCAAGGAGCGACAAGTGAATGGGTAATGTATTTTGACGGTGCCTTCTCGCTGCAAGGCGCCGGTGCCGGCGTGGTACTCATCGCGCCCACCGGGGAGCACCTCAAATATGTTATCCAGATGCACTTTCCCAGGGAGCAAGCGACAAACAACACTGCAGAATATGAAGGCTTGCTTGCCGGCCTCAGGATTGCGGCCGAACTTGGGATCAGAAAGCTGATTGTGCGGGGCGATTCTCAGTTGGTGGTCCGGCAAGTTAACAAGAGCTATCAGAGCCCTTTGATGGAAGCTTATGTCGATGAAGTGAGAAAGCTTGAAGAGCACTTTGAAGGTCTGCAGATGGAGCACGTCCCGAGAGCTCAAAATGAAATTGCAGACGGCCTTTCAAAGTGCGCTTCGATGAAGTTACCTGTGGAACCAGGGACCTTCTTACTCAAGCTGACTCAGCCATCCGTTACACCATCAGTTGGGCAACCCAAGAAGAGAAAGTTGGTCTTCGGCGACTACTTGCCGGCGGATCTTCCTGAAACCGCCGCCAAGGTCCCCAAGATCAACAACCAGAACGCTGAGGAACAGTTTGCTCCTGCAAGTCCTCGGGCTTGTACAGTTGAAGCAAGCGTTCCCGGCAAGCCTCGCCCCGGCGAGCTTGCCGGGGGACCGTCAGCTCCGGCAGGACCAGAGGTCTTTGCCGTAGAAGCTGAGGTTCCCGCAGCGGCCCTCGAGCCTTTAGTCCTTGCCGTCGAGCCTCGGGCTCCGGCATGGGCGCAGCAGATCGTCCGCTTCCTTCAAACTGGAGAACTTCCCGACGACCCTCAAGAGATAGAGAAGATAACCAGGCAGTCAAGTATGTATCAGTTCGTCGATAACGAGCTGTACAGAAGAAGACTCAATGGTGTCAGGTTGAAGTGCATCTCCAGAGAAGATGGACAGAAGCTGTTGGCAGAAATACACGGAGGCATATGCGGCCACCACATTGGCGCAAGGGCGCTTGCCGGGAAAGCTTTCCGGCAAGGGTTCTTTTGGCAAGAAGCCCTCCAAGATGCAACTGCACTAGTAACCAAGTGTGAAGCGTGCCAGTTCCATGCGAAGCAAATTCATCAGCCAGCTCAAGCTCTCCAAACAATCCCTTTGTCATGGCCCTTCTCGGTCTGGGGGCTCGATATCCTCGGCCCTTTCCCTCGTGCTGTCGGGGGCTTTGAGTACTTGTACGTTGCAATCGACAAGTTCACAAAGTGGCCAGAAGTGGAGCCGGTGAGGAAGGTGACAGCACAGTCAGCAGTCAGGTTCTTCAGGTCGATTGTTTGCCGTTTCGGGATCCCTAACAGGATCATCACCGACAACGGTACGCAATTCACTAGTCGCACCTTCATGCAGTACGTCCAAGACCTTGGCGCCAAGGTCTGTTTCGCTTCTGTTGCTCACCCAAGGAGCAACGGTCAAGCGGAGAGGGCAAATGCTGAAGTGCTGCGCGGACTCAAGACAAGGACCTTTGACAGGCTGCGCAAGTGCGGAAGAAATTGGATAGAGGAGCTCCCAGCGGCTCTTTGGTCAATCAGAACGACACCAAGTCGAGCCACCGGACAGACACCCTTTGCTCTAGTCTATGGAGCAGAGGCAGTTCTCCCCACGGAACTCGTATACGGATCTCCTCGAGTGCTCGCTTATGATGAGCTCGAGCAAGAGCAACTGCGGCAAGATGACGCGTTGCTCCTCGAGGAGGGACGTCTCCAGGCTGCTGTACGAGCTGCTCGGTACCAGCAAGCTTTGCGCCGCTACCATAGCCGCAAAGTTAAGGCCAGGAGTCTCGAGGAAGGCGACCTTGTTCTTCGGCGCGTTCAGTCCGCCAAGAATTCCAACAAGTTGACGCCGAAGTGGGAAGGCCCTTATCGGGTGAGACAAGTTTCGAGGCCCGGCGCTGTCCGCCTCGAGACCGAAGAAGGCTTACCGGTGAGCAACTCCTGGAACATAGAGCATCTTCGCAAGTTTCACCCCTAAGGCGCGGTTGCCGTGATCCGCTCCGGCAACCACCTTTTGTACAAGCTTTGCCGCTGTTGCATGTAACCCTTTGTACAAAGCCGGGCGCAGACCCCGTGCATCAGTAAAGTTTTTGTGTTTTTCGCATCGATTGCCTTTTGCATGCTTCTCTTTGCTATTTGCATGTTCTGTTTGGCATTTGGTGCAACACTCAGATATACGGTAAGCACTATTACGCCGAAAGGCCATATGCTTGTTTCCCTCTCCCTTTTCTTTCCTCTTAAGCAGAAGGAACGTTCCTCGCGCACAAGTTTGCCGGGGGGAAGGAGGTGGAGGAGGAACTAAGTGTTGTTCAAGAAAGAGAAGTCTTACCGGAAAGCAAGCAACATATGAGAGATAAGTTGTTAGAATTTGACCAGTTCAAATTTTAAATTTTAGTTGTCTTCCTTGAACGATCGCAGTTTGTATGGAAAACCTGTGCGCGGAGGAACCTACCCGTAGCTTGCCGCACCCTTATCTTGTTTTCGAGTTCACTCAACGATTCAAGTGAGCTGCGACAAGTGTCGCGCCCTTGCTTCGTTTCCGAGTACGCTCAGCAAGATAAGTGCGTTGCGACTAGCTGCGGCAAGGTTGCTTGCCGGCGAAGACCTTGGCCAGCAGGCTGCTCAGAGTCCAGCACTCAGCGCTCGCGGCAAGGGCCCCTTGCCGGCAAGCTCCCCGGGAGCGTAGGGTGAAAAACATACAAAGTCAAAGATTGAGACAAGGAAGATAACATTGCACTGATTGATCAAAATAAAGTAAATATCTTACAAAGGATAACTTGTCGCAATGGACTAATAAGTTCATGACATAATGTGCAGCAACAAAAAGATAAAGATAATGGAGCCCTAGTCTACGCGGTCGCCCTCCTTCCTGCCAAGCTTTGCCACCTTGGCGATGATGTGGCCGACCTGCTCCTTCAGGGCCTCCGTGTCTGCATCAGCCGGCAAGCTGCGAAGAACGTTCGCGAGATTGATTCCCGGGTTGCGGTACACGATCTTCGTCAGCACCCGCTCCAGAGTTCCCGCGCAGAGCAGGCGCGACTCCTCGGCCAGCTGCGCGGGGATGCGGTTCCGGAGACCTGCAAGGGCCGGCGCGATCCCTCTGAAGAAGAGGCTGAGCTTGGCGCTGTGCGGGAGATCCGGATCCGGCGAGTAGATGAGGTGTTCGACCTTCAGCGCCAGCAGCTCCTGGTCAATGTTGGACGCAGAAGAAACCAAGTCTTCGGTCCATACCTCGATGGTCTGGCGGAAGAGCTCGGATGCCTTGTTGACGCTGTCCACCAAGGTCCGCTCCTTGCGGAGCTCCTCCTTCAACTTGTTCTCCTGAGCCCGGGCAGCGTCGAGCGAATCCTTCAGAGTGGTGACCTTCAGTTCCAAGTCCTCAATGGAGTCCTTGGCGGCCTTCAACTCGTCGCCCCTCTTGGAGAGACTCACTTGAAGCTCGGAGTTTGTGTGAGCGTCCTTCTCGCGCTCCAGGATGAGCGCGGCAACCTTCTCTGCGCTCACCTTCAGCGCCTTCTCCAACTGCTCAACCTTGGCGGCAAGCTCCTTCTTGGCGTCTTCCGCGGCAACCGCGGCGGCTTTCGCCTCCTTCAGCTCCCCGCCAAGGGCAGCCTCGCGAGCGGCAAGGTCCTCCTCATGGGAGTCCAGCTCGACCTTCCGCTGCGCGAGTTCTCCCTCTCGCCGGGACATCTCCACCCCGGCGAGCCGCTGCTGTTCGTCAGCTTCAGCCTTCTCGAGCACCCACTCCTGGTACTCGCCGGCGAGACGCTCACGCTCCTCCGCCACCTCGCGGAGGGCCGCCTGATTGGCGGCGCTGAGCTCCGCCGCACGCTTCTCCATTTCCGCGGCGGCCTTGGCGGCAAGGGCCTCCCGGGAGGCGAGCTTCGCCTGCCTGGCCCGGTAAAGGGCCAGGAGCTGGTGGAGCAACCTCTCCTCCTCGGGCCCCTCACTCCCGCCGGGCGCCTCGACGATCTTCAGGCCTGCGGAGGCGAGGACTTCTCCGTCGAACGCCTCGCCCTCCGCAGGAGCTCGCGATGAAGACCCCCAAGGCATCTGGATGAAGACGCCGTTGGGGGCCTCAAGATAATACCCCTGCTCCTTGCTGGCGGAGGGGCCGGTGGCCGGTGTAGCATCCGATGCTCCCGCCGCCTCCGGGCCGGCGGTGCGGTCGCCGTCCCCCTCCCCAGCCGCTGCGTCCGCAGCCGGGGCAGTCTCCTGCGCGGCCGGCTCGGCGGCCTCGGCCGTCTCCTCGACGACAGGAGCGTCGCCGCCGCCGCCCTGCGCGCCCTCCTCCTCGAGGTTGATAACCTCCGTCTCCATGGGCTCAGGAGGAGGAAGATCTAAAAAGAAGAAGAAGGAAAAGAAGTTCAAGATTCAAGCAAATATCCAAAAAGAGGCAAGCCAAGAAGACAAGTCACAAAACATACCTTGGCGGACGTCCTCAGCGGCGGGCTCCCTCGCCGGGGAGCTCGGCCTTGTCGGAGTAGTCACCGTCGCCGGGCTGCTCGCCCTTGGCGGGGTACTCTGCCTCGGCGGAGTACCCGCCCTTGGCGGAGCACTCTCCCTTGCCGGAGAGTTCTGCCTTGGCGGGGACGGCGGGGCCTGCGGCTCCTCAACGACAGTCTCCGGGCGCTCTTCCCGCTGTGGCTCCACCTCTACACAGAACAAGACAAGAAACGTCAAGACATGAAGACAAAACCAAATCCTCAGGCGTACCCCGACAAGCGAAAAGAGAAAACCCCAGACTTACGCTGGGGGCTGCGCTGCGGGCTGCGCTGGGGGCTGCTCCTCGGAGCAGCGCTCGGGTCCGGCAGGCTCGGCTCCGGCACACCCCCTGTTGCCGCAGCTGCCGAGTCTTCCGCGACCTCGACCTCGGGCGCCTTGGCCTTCTTCGCCGCGCGATGGGCCAGGGTCCTGAAATCAGAGCAATAAACAGAGTCAGCATCAACAAAAGATCAAGACAAAAACCAAGAAGATATGAGGTCTTGGATTCTTACTCCTGGTCCTCCTCGTCGTCCTCGCTCAGGGCGGAGAAATCATACTCCACCGTGGGCGCGTCGGCGCGAGGAGCGGAAGACGAAGACTCCCTCGCGCGCTTGGTGTTCACCGGGGCTGGGGGCTGCGAAGACCCAGCCCCCGTGGTAGCCGGCGCCCGAGGAGCAGGCGGAGCCGCTGCTCCGCTCCGAGAAGACCCTGCCGGCTCGGCGCCGGCCTGCGAGGTGCCTCCGTCGTGGTCCGCGCGCGGGCCGCCTCCGTTGTGGCTGGTGCGCCGGACGGCCTTGGCGCGGCTTGGCTCCCCCGGGGAGCTGGCTGTTGCCGGGGCGCCTGCGCCCTCTCCCCCGTCGCCGCCTTGCGGAGACGCTTCGCCAGGGACTGCTTCGGGCTTGCCGGGGGCGGGGAGCTCTCCGACGAGGAGAGGTCGTCGGCGTACAACTCCGTGGATCCGCCGGAGTCCTCGGCCTCCTCCTCCTCCTCCTCTTCCCCGGCCGGCTCACTGGGCCCAGCGTCCTGCGCTGCGGCCCCCTTTCCCTTGGCGCCTCCGCCCCTCGCGGCGCCTCTGCTCCCTCCGGCGGTACCCTCCATTGCCGCGGCCTCGGCCGCGATCCCGTGGATCCCAGAGTGCCTCAGCGAGGGAACCCCGGCGAGCGCGTCGGGAGGAAGCTTCAGCAACCTGCGGATCTCCGCCTCCTCCGCCTGGGTGGACGCATCCGCAGCCTCCGCCTCTTCCGGCGAGTATCCGAAAATTCCTGCCGCCGCGGCTGCGGCGGCCTCTTCAGCCCGGGAAGCTATGTAGGCGATCTCCTGGTCGGTGGTGTCCCGTGTGTGCAGCTTGAGGTCGTCCTTGTTCTTCGCCACCTCTGCGAGGTTGTCGTAGAAGTTGAGGACGTCGATGGGCTTCGGAGCAATCCACGTGCGGTCCAAGCCGTGCGAGTCACACATGGGCATCATGGCGAGGATCCGATCCCTGACGATGTTGTTGCAGAGCGGCACCACTTCCCGGGGAGTCCTGAACCACTCGGGGTGTGCCGGGTCGTACTTGAAGAGTTCCCGGACCATTCCCCTCAGCTCCAGCGTGGTGAAGTTGAAGTTGAGCCCGGGGCGCAGCCTCATTATGTCTGCCGGGCCGCCATACTCCCAGGCCGGCCTCTTCCGGTCTTGGAGAGGGGCGATGCGCTGGCGGAGGAAATCTGCGCCCACCTCAGCAACTGACAGCTTGGCCATCCGAAGACGAAGAATCCGGACAAGGGCGATATCGAGCTTGATATCGTCCGAGTCCAGCTCACTCCAGTCCCTGCCGCGCACGATGGGCGTTGTGCGTGGCGCGGTGAAGGCTTGCGGCTGGTCTTCTACGATCCAGCACCACTCCGCTCGCCATTCCTCCCACTTGCCGCGGAGCTCCCCCGGCAAGTACGCCCCCTTTTTATTCAGACGAAAGACCCAAGAAATTCCTCCGGAGAGGGGGGCATCGGCCTCGGCTCTAGGAGTGAAGAAGTGTCTAAAGAGCGCTACATTGGGGTGGACTCCTATGAAGTTTTCGCACATGTGTGCGAAAACCGCCATGGTGAGGATGGCGTTGGGGGTGAAGTCAAGCAGATGGAGGCCATATGTGTTCATGACGTCACAGAAGAAGTTTGAGAAAGGAGGACAGAGACCACAATGAAAGAAGGCAGCAAAGAAGTAGTACCCGTCGGGATAGCTGTCCTTGGCGGCGGCCGGATATGCTCGCGTGCGGGGATGCGCGTCGGTTTCCTTGGACCAGAACAAGTAATACTTGTTCCAGAGCTCCCGCACGCCGAGCTTCGGCGGGAAGACGACATGCCGCTTCCGGTACGCGATGAGCTTGGCCGCTTGCTCCGATTTCTCCCGCTTGGACTTCTCCGCCTTCGCCTTGTCGGTCTTTGGGGCCATGGCGGACGCGGCGGAAGGAGGGGAACGAAGAGCTCGGCGGCGGCGGAGATGTGGAGGCAGAGCGCAAGAGAGAATCTTTGGAGAAGGAAGACGATGCAATGAAAGCGCAAGGAGGGGAACCGCGCCCGCTTCCTCTGCTTTTATGGGGGAGTGGGGGGCGTTTCGCCCTTTCCATTAAGAGATCGTGGGCACGTCCCATCCCACGGCGCCGCGATCGACGCGTGCCGTTACCGTGGGGTGCGGCGGATACGGAAGTGGATTCGGCGCGCCGCGGGCCGCGGGTGCCCGTGCACTGTTTTGGGCCTGGCCCAACAGCGCTCGGCACCGTGTGTGGCCCAGGCCCGGGGGCTCCTGTCGGTGTACTAAGGTAGGGGTACCTCAGTACCCCAACTTGTGCACGGGCAGTTGCAGCTTCCCGCGGCAGGGTTTACTGCGTGCTCGCCGGAGACCTTCCTGCTCCCTATTAAACCATTCAAAAACAAAGTATGCAAGACATAAGATCGAGACCCCGGCAAGAGGAGCTTGCCGGGAAGGCCGTACCAGGCTCAAGACTGCCCCGCTGACACAAGACCCTGGCAAGAGGAACTTGCCAGGAAGACTAGAAGACAACGCCTCGGCGCTACATGCGCCCCGGCAAGGGCCCGGGGAGCGGCAAGCTCCCGGGCCCGGCAAGATCAAGGCCCCGGCAAGGTGCTTGTCGGGAAGGCTGCGCTGTGTGCCCACGCTCCAGCTCATCGGCCCACGCGTCGCCCTGGGGCCTATCCAGGGACGCGTGGCGGATGGCTGTGCAGCTTGGGGTACACGGTGGCACTCCACGGTGATGGATCCATCGCCGTGGCAGACGGAGACGCTAAGGCGGGAGCTTTTGGGGTCGACGACGACGGGCATTAAATGCCCTTGTCCCCCACTGTTAAAGTAGGTATAAACCACTGTTCTGTACTGTAGCTCCACTGTTCCCGCACTGTTACAACTACCACCTCTTTTACATTTTTACCCCTTTCTCCTACGTTGACACCTGTCGGTGACCCCTTGCACTATAAAAGGAGGCCCATGCACAACGTGGAGGGGGTTCGGAACCTAGATCACTCTCGCGCTCGGTGTAGCTGCTTCTTCAAGCTCCCGAGCGCTCAAACTCAATACACAACCAAGCAGGAGTAGGGTTTTACGCGTCTACCGCGGCCCGAACCTGGGTAAAACTGCCCGCGTGCTCGCTACGATCTGCTCTTTGTGCTCCCTCCGCCCCCGTACCGCACAGACAAGGGGCTCCGGTCCCATAGGTGTTCGTGGCGGACAGTTTCCCCCGACACTTAAATTCATCAATCTCTGACAGGGTGATGATCCGTTCTGGAAGAAGAAAGGGCAGGATAAACCGGCTAAGGTATCTCGCCCCAAAACTAATGTTGTCAAGAAGCCTGCCAAAAGGAAAACCGCTGAGTCTTCTGAAGTGAATATTCATGATGATTTGGATAAACCGGAATCAGAGGTAGAACTTGACTCTCTTGGCTCCCTTTTCATACACCTCATTGACAATGATTATTATCAGGATAACTCTGAAGGCAGCCAAGCTGATGACGTAGAGGTAATGACCCTTTCCTCCGTTCAGATCCTCTGTCAACACAGAAAATCCGTCAAGCAAACCAGAAAGTAAGATTTCCTCACCCCTAGCTCACTTGGACCCAAACTTTCTATTGAAGAAACAGCAACACGAAGCTGGCTGCACAATCTGACACAGCGGCCAAGCGATTACTTCCACCGGTTTACCAAATACTCCGATCCGGAAACGTTGATCAGAGGTCTTATATATTCCTGATGTTTCTTATCCCAAAGCGGGTCATTTCCGACAGCCTCTTAATCCGTCTGATTCGAACTATGAGGAAACACCTCATTCATCATCTGGCGAGTCGACGGCCACACAACTTCCAGCCCTCAAGACGGTTCCTGGGTAAGTTTTAATTTACTATTAACTCTTTATGTTTATCCCATGTACTGTCCTTTTTAGTTTATCCTTCTCAGTGGCAGACCTAGACCCAGCAAAAAGGCCAAATTAAGTAAACTGGCTGATGGTAACGTGATTACTGAAATGGAAGGAACTCCAGAGCCGGCAGAAGAAAATGCTGACGCCATGCTTGAGGATCTGCCGCTACCGGATCATGATCTCTTTGTTGACCAAGAAGTCGATTCAACGGGCCATGTTGACAAACCAACCAGCCCAGTCCGAACCAATGACAAACCGGCAAGCCCAGTTAAGGCTGCTGATGATACAACAGAAGATGTTATGATCACCGGTTTTGGCCACACCACTCCTGGCAATCCTGTCGCTTTGTCAAAGCATAGCGCCAAGGAGGAAATTTCTGCTATGGACAAAGGCAAATGGAATGCCGATTTATCGAGCTATGTCCACCTCAGTGCCCAGGACCTTCACTCTGGATTCTTGAACCGTCTGTACACAAGCCGTGACTATGAAGCCGGTTTAGTGAGACTGATGAAAGAGCGATATGATGTAACTGTTACTTAACTTCTGCAATATTGTTTCTTCCTTTGTCAAATTTCTTATATCAATCTCCAGTGTAGCCCCCAAGGGCCGGTTTATCTTTTCAAGATGAATCGGGACTTTTAGAATATCAAACTTGCAACTTTCGCCTGTGTAGCCCCCAAGGGCCGGTTTATCTTTTCAAGATGAACCGGGACTTTTTCCTATAACTTTACCTAGAGCGAATATGCATTAGCCCCCAAGTGCCAGGAATAATACTTGTATTGAGCTTGGGGCTTGTAAAAAACTTCTGATAACAAGCAAATAGACATTAGCCCCCAAGTGCCAAGTGTATAACTTGTTATGTGCTTGGGACTTCAAATATGTTCTGCCAACTCATGATATGCATGTCTCTGACAGGCTGATCTGAGCAAAAAGGAATCCCAAACTGCTGACCTTCAAGAAAACCTCAAGTTCCAGCAAGCAGAAACCTCCAAAGCCAAAGATGAGCTGGCCAACGCTTTAGCAGCTATGGAAAAGTTAAAGGAAGATTTCAAGAAGGAGCGGGTGGATTGGGATGTAGAGAAATCCGCTTTGCAGAAGAGGGCTGATGATGCCGAAGCAGCCCTTAAACTCTTGGCAGAAGAGCTAACTGGTTTAAAGCGGCAGATAAACGCCATGACCACTGCTGTGTTTGGTAAGTATCTTAACCATAAGCTTTCAACATGTGTTATCCCATAAACTGCCGGTTTATCAATATTCGTCATGATGCAAGAACCCGCATTACCCATCTGGGCTCTGATATGTAGAAGAAATTGAAGGCTGCCGATACTCTCATAGAGCAGTTATATACCGGCGCGCAGTGGATCATTTGCACTGCTTCTCATAACAAGCAGCCCCCAACTTTGATCAAGGAAACTTTGGAGAAGTTGTCAATGATGCCTGCCCGGTTTGAAGAAGCAAAGAGATGAGCTCCAAGGGCAGGCGCTCTGACCGCACTAACCCGAGCGAAAGCATGGGTACCTGACCTTGATCCGGCTGACGTGGGAAATGGCTATCCAAGCTTGAAGGAAGACATATTAGATTTTTACAATGATGATCTCTGAGCTTTGACAAAGGAAATGCGCCCCTTGGCTAGCAAATTGGCTAAAGAGGCCGATCTTTCCCACTATCAGTCAGTTTATGATGCTGACAACAATCGAGTTAGAGCGCCAACTCATGATGTGCAAAATCTCACCCCGCCCGTCCGTAAGCACACTTATGCCCCTGATGTTGAACCCTCTGTGCTTATAAGCGATGAAGCTATTTTCCAATCCCTAACTGGGATCGAGTGGGCAACCACTGACTTCCAGCCATTGGGTGGAGAAGAGGAGGAGGAAATGGCGCAGGGTGACCCACAGCCGTCAAGCCGGCCCGACGAGGAATCATGAACCGGGAGCCGGTTTAGTCTTCTGCATATCGCAATACTTGGTGAAAACAGTTATTCTTTTGGGCATCGAAGCGCCTTGTAATAGGGCTAGTTGAAATACTTGGTCTGCTATGCCATCGTGCATATTCATTTTGCGTGACGATGTTAATCCGCCATTATTATACCATGCATGCGTATCCTTCGGAACAACTTTATTCAACCTGTTTCTGCATAAAATAAGTTTGAAGTTTCCTGGCGGTTTATCGCCGGACGGGTCATAATGCCCAAATACATGACCTAGGTTTATAACCCAGGCTGCATTTTGAAATAATTAAATATGAAATAGATCATAGCTGTGATATTGAATCACATCGTGAGTATTGATGACTCCTGCAATATTTTGCCGGTTTATGATAAACCATACCGGATTATGATAAACACCGGATTATTCGTATATGATACAGGTGATTTGTAATCGAAACCGGACGGGTTAACTAAACACCGGTTTATTTGATAGTAGTGACTTATAGTCAACAACCAAGCCGAGTCAATAAACATCGATTTATCATAAAAAATGCTATAAACCTCAAAAAGAGAAAAACTTGTCAAGTAAAATCATGCAAGGCTTTTCATGGGCTGCCAGGCCTAAAATCGAGGCTTTTCATGGCCTGCCAGGCCACTGAGTTAAACCATTTTACAAAGCCTTTTAAGATGGACCTCACATTAACCAATCGTCGTTTTAATGTTGACAAGTTCAGGGTCTGTATAAGATTGACTTGTCAAATGTTCGGCGTGTCATACCAGGATTACCTTGTGACGCCCGAGACCGACGTCCCAGAAGATTCCAGAAGATTCCCGAAGTTCCAGATGTTCCGGCGTCTCCCGTGTGTTCTTTGTGCTTGCTTTATTTACTTTTGCATTGCATCATGTCATCATGCCATCATGTCATTTTAATTCTTGCATCTCAACCTAATAAATCGTGTGGACCTTCGGTCCATTTAAATCGAGGGAAGGATGTCTTCTCTTTAAAACATATAAAAGCCTCTCAATATTTAGGGAGCTATATTTATTAATTATTCCATTGCTTCGGAATCACCATAACACACTTGCATAATTTTCCCCATGTCTTTTCACTTCGAGTTTCACCTTCTAAATCTTGCCACTAATTCTTTTCCGTTGTTTCGAGGTTCCTCCGAAAATTCGAACATTTTTGGACACTTCGATAATCAAGTCTTAGTTCAAACCCATTTGAATTCAATTCAAATATGTTTGAATTATTTTTTTCGTTCATGCATTTTCTATTTTTCTCGGTCCTTGCTCATTTTATGATGCCCGAGAAAAATGCTCCCATGTGCTATCTTTTCCCTAACCCCCTCCTTTTTTTTCGTTCTTCTCTTTTGTTTCTGCTAAGAAATAAAAAAGAAAGAAAACTCCTCCAGCCGGCCATCCTTCCTTTGGCCCAAGCCGCAGCTGGACTCCTCCTGGCCCATCTCCTCCCTCTCCTCCTTCCCAGGCCTCAAGTCCCAGCTCCACCTCCCTAAGCCGGCCCGGTTTCCCCTCCTAACCCTAGCCACCTAGCGACCCCAACTCCCCATCGCACTCCCTCTCCTGTCCCTCGCTCTCTTCCCGGCCGCCGGTTCCCCTCGTCCCTCTCGCTCGCTCGCTCTGGCCCGAGAACCCCTCGACCCCGCACTCCGAGAGCCCGATCTCCTCGCCCGGTGCGCCCCGACCTCGTTCCCGAGCCTGCGGTCTCCCTCGATCTCCCTCGCAAACCACTCCTCCGCGCCCGTCCTCCTGGACCGCCCCGAGGCCTGCAGTCCCTTCCTCGCCTGGCCCGAGCCGGGGCCCTCCTCCGTCGCCGCCCGGATTCGCCAAGCCGGCCGCTTCCCTGGCGCCTCGCAGCCCGACGCGCTGGGCGCTCCAGTGTAGCGCCGCGGTGCCGCGAGCCTGCCGCGCCCTCGTCGTCCCTCCGGCCGGCCAGAAGCCGCGGCCCCCGAGCGCCCTCTCCCTCCTCGTCAGGGCCTCCTCGATCCTCTCTCTCCCTCGACTCCCTCCGCGCCTCGCCCTGGCCGAGCGTCGCATCGCCAGAGTCCCCAGCGCCCCTAGCACCCCAGTCTCCAGCGCGCGCGCCTCCCTCCGTCTCCCCCTGCTGCCTCCTTCCTCGCCGGCCCGAGCAGCTCCCTGCCTCGCCAAGCCGGTCGGGAGCGTGCCTCCTTCCTTCCCCTGCCGAGTGCCCCGCCAAGTTCGCCAGGAGCATCAGGCCTCCCCGTCGCCCTCCAGGCCGCACGCGCGCCCGCCGCTTCTCCCGCGAGCAGACCGCCCCATCGCCGAGCAGCTCTCCTCCGCGCAGGCAACGGCCCCGCCGGCCAAGCCCTCGCCTCCAGCGGCCCGCGCCGTTGTCCACCGGCGCCCGACGCGCCCGGCCTCCAGGCTCCAGCCGGCCAGGCCCGCCTCCCTCCGGTCCCTTCCTCACCTCGCCTTGGAGCCCCGCTGGCTGCCTCCGCGCTGGCGACGTCCAGTGCGCAGGCCGCCGTCCTGCTACCTCCACCATCCCGCAGCACACTCCGGCCAGCCAGGTCGAAGGCCTGCGCCTCTACCCGCCTCCTCCTCCATCAACCAGCACCCTGGCCTCCTCGAACCGTTGCTGCCGCCTTTTTTGTTGCCTTTGTTTTGCCTACAGGAGACCGCAGATTCGACACCCTGGCCTCATGTTCATGTTGACCGGAAGACCTCAAGTACCTCTACTGCCATCTACGAGATCGGCAAGTCCGAAGACCCGTGTACGACTCGAGACCGAGACCCCAAGTACCCCTTCGATGGCATGTACCTCTATGAACGGGAACACCTACACGACTACACGATGACTCGCCAAGTACCACGACATGACGGATGAACATCTACAAAACGTGTACCCCTACGTCGACGACGATCCTGACAAGTACCCCTACGGAACGTGTACCACTACCGTCGCCCCGAAGATGTTCGACGCCGCAAGTACCACGACACGATATCGGAACGACTACTTCCTCTTCGGAAACGTGAACCACTACTTCCTCTACGACTCGTGAGAACGACTCCTTCCTCTACGATCTCGAACCGCCCCGAAACGATCGCTCCGAAGGTATAACCCGAGACGTGACCCGTGTGATGCTTGTGTTGTATGAAATGTTTCCCGTGTGTGCTTCGTGCCGTTTCGTCCGTTTGTCATGTTCCTCGGTTGCCTCGTCACCGACTCGTGGGAACCCGGTGACGGGATCGCCCCACCTTTCATCTCGTGTGACTCGCTCACGCCATCTTTCCTTTTGCACCGGTCTCTCAACGAGTTACCGGAACCGAGATGTTGCGTTGCATCATTTTCGGATCGTTGCCGTGGCACCCTTTCTTTCCACCACGGTGACGATGCTTCATATCATCTTCTTGTTAATCTGTTAATAAAATTGCATATAACTTGTTCATGTCATCCGCATCATGCTAACAACACTAAAATGTTAATTATTGTTTGCTTATAATTAGTAAACATGCTTATGGGGATTTTTCCGGATATGTTGTTGTTATTCTCCGGCCTCATTTAAATTGCCTAGTTAGTATAGTTTTATTATGCTTCACCTCTTGACATGTTAAAAACATTTAATCTTGTCTTGTAAATAACGAGAGTCAATTAAATAATTAATGTGGTGTTTCGTCAATATGCAACTCGTTGCATATTGATCTCCACTTAACTTGTAGTATTTTTTTGTGCACTTTGCCATGCCATGCATATTTAACCGGACATGCATCATACTTGGATGTGCATCGTATGCCATGTTTATGCTTGTGTGTTTACCGTGTTGTTTGCTTCTTTCCGGTTGCTCCTCTTGTTAGCTTCGGTTTCGTTCCGGAGTTGTGAGGATTCGCTCGTTTGTGTTGCTCCGTCTACTTCATGGATCCGTTCTTCTTCCTTGTGGAATCCCAGGCAAGATGACCGAACCCGGATACCATTACTATCTTTGCCTATTGCTAGTAGTTCCGCTCTATAGTTTTGCCTCGATGCCCATGTCTTTCTTGTCAGCCTCCTACTTGTAACCATTGCCCTGTTTAACCAACCTACCTATGCAAACCGTTGCTTGGTTAAGTACGCTTTGCTCAGCCCTTCTTATAGCATTGCTAGATGCAGGTGAAGATTGAAGATGCTTGCTTCATGTTGAAGTTTGGTTGGGTTATATCACACTATATAAATGCTTAAAATGAAATCATCTATATACTGGCAGGGTGGAAGGCTAAGCCTTTTGCTTGGTGATTTGTTCCACTCATGCCGTTAGGAACCGTATAAACCGGTGTTATGTTCCTTGATTATGCGTTCCTAACACGGTTGGGGTGTATGGGACCCCCTTGATAAACCGCTAAGTGCTAAGTCTTTTCCAGCAAGTCCCAACATTTGGTACTATTTGCCTCATAATAACAACTTAATTAATTAATTAAATTTGCATAGGGGGTCGCGTCCCCGAGGATTCTTAATTCTACATAGCAGGGGGGCCAGCGCTGATGGTGTTGGTCCCAAACAGGGGTCCTGTAGGGCCGCCTTGGGGCAACCCGAGGTATCTGGTATAACCTGTAGCATCGCCCATCCGGTCGTGTCCTGAGACTTAGATACGCGCGGCTACTATCAGGGTATCGACACGCCGGGAGGATTTGCTGGATTAGCCTTACCTTAGTTCGGTTTAACTTGAGCACGGGATTCCGAGAATACTCGGGTCTTCCCACCTTGGAGTTGCGACTCCGTGGATCGTGGGCTTGTAATGGGTCAAGTTGGAACACCCCTGCAGGGTTTGAACTTTCGAAAGCCGTGCCCGTGGTTATGTGGCAGATGGGAGCTTGTTAATATCCGGTTGTGGAAAACTTGACACAATGTTTCAATACACTACCAACGTGTGTTCTGTGACTGTCAATTTCCGAATAGGGATTCGGGAGTTGAACACGGTGGGGTTATGTTTGACCGGCTTAGTTAGGATCACTTCGTGATCATCTTTCGATCGAGGCACTTCTCTTCTCGCTCTCCTTTACGTAAGTTAGTGCTAGTTGCTGCTGCAGACTCTTGTTTTTCCTTCACCTCATATTCTTTCTTCAGCCTTTTCCTCACCCAAGGCTTAAATAGTCATGTTACCCAGGAACGGGATTGCTGAGTCCTCTGTGGCACACAGTTACTTCACCACACCAGATGCAGGTTCAGCCGAGTTTGATGCAGAAGTTGGTTCAAGTACTTCACTGGGAGCTCGAAGAAGAGAGTTGCCGTTTGCTTGTGACGTTTCGACGATCAGTAGTGGTTTCTACTAGGATTCGATCCTGACCTGTGGCTTTATGTTGTTTTGGTATCTTTCTTTTGGATCTTCACCCGTAGTCGGGTTGTGATGTTTGAATGATGTTTTGCTTATGTAATGTATTGTGTGAAGTGGCGAGTGTAAGCCAACTATCTCCTTTTGCAATTTAATCCCTATTTTACATGAGTTGTGCAAAGATACCAAACTTGAGATCATTCTAGGATGGGCTTATACCTTTAAGTCGTGCCTCGACACGTAGGAGGTATAGTCCCATCCTGGGCATTACAAGTTGGTATCAGAGCCTTCTCCGACCTAGAAGCCCCCACTGATTGATCGAATCATTGACGGTTGAGTCTAGGCACACACTGAAAATATTTTTTGAGTCCTATATTATATCGGAGAGTAGGATTTCTGTTTGCTTCTCATCTCTGTTCACTCTGGTGAGGACTCCTGACGATTACTCTTTTCTCTTCTACCTTCAAAAATTGCACCAAATTTTTTTTAGGATCCTGCGAGTATTCTGGGATTGTTTCGATGTTCTTGTGACAAGGATATTGTTCTCGATGCCTCCTGTTCCCGAGGAGTTGAGCTTCGGGGTATCATTGTAACAAGCATATCGCGGCAGTACTAAATACTTAAGACGGCCGACATCGAAAATCTCTCCTATACGGCCAGTGGCAAGATAACCCCGACATCACCCAGTACTGGGGAGGTAGTTCGAGAGTATTGCCATAGCTTGTTATAGTGGATGCTTTTCGAAGGTCCGAGGTAAACAGTTTCCGAGAAAGACTGGTTATGTGTTGAAGGATGGATACACCTGGATGTAGGTTTAGAGTTGATTGCGCGGTGCTTCCCGTGTATCCCCAACACCTGATTGCATAACTGGAAACTTTCGGAAATCTATAGGTGGGTTCATCCAGTAGTTCTAGGCATTCTTCCAACGGATGCATGATATGAAGTTTGGGGTTCTACATTGAGTGAAGTGGTTTTATGGACTTGTTCTGATCGGGAGTTGCATCTTAAAGGGTCCTTGGCTATGCTGATCCGGGGATTGCAAAACCATTTTGTAACACGTTCCATGAGCTTTCAGCACGAAGATGTCGAACGAAACTTCTATCTTGTATTTGTTCTATCTGTTCCTTGTTCCTTTTTATTTATTTTGTTCTTCAAGTGGCTTCTCGACAAGTTGACGTACCTACGAAATTCATTCGTTCAAGTCTCTGTTCGAATGATATTGTGAAGACCTGCTGCGAGATATCTATCCTTTGTTTTGTTTTGATTCTGGTATTCGAGTTGCTTCGATGTCAAATGTTGATTCCATACCTTTCCTAATTGGTGTTCTCATATTTCTATGGGAGTACTAGTCCTTCTTGATCATCAAGATCTTCTTGTTTATCCTTTTTCAACCAGTGTCCATTTTGTTCATCCCAAGTTGTCTTTGTTTTTCCCCACCCTCCCACCCTTTTCTCCTTGGAGCAAGAATTCTTAATGAAATATCCATTTTATTCATGTGATATTTCTTCATTCTTTTCCTTCAATGTTCTTATCCGGTGATTTATCGTGAAGATGCTCGAGAGCTTCAAGTTCATCTTTTCTCCTTTCTCGTTTATTCTACCGGTGGATGTAATTCAATATTTTGGTGTTGATCTTATCCTTTTCCTCTTTTCACAATGCTTTCTTATTCCGGTGCACCAATTAATCATTCTCCTCTTGCTATTCATATCCGGAGTGTTGAAGATATCTCAGAAGATTCATAATTCCATTCTTATTCCGTTCAAGCTAGTTTGAGCATTGTTATCTTACTCAAGCCTTTTAATTTAACCGGTGCTATATCTCTTAAGCAATCTTTTCCAACGGTGATTTCTTTGAGTGGGCCCTAACCCACAGGTCTTTTCCAGGATCTTACCTGACTCTTCTTTTTCCGGAGAATTCTTTTTCCTGACTCTTCTAATTTTTCTGGAGTTATACTCAAATTCTTTTCAAAGTGTGATGTTAGTATGATTTCCATCAGTCACATGCCTTCCCCAAGATCGTTTTCAAATTCTTTTCTTCATTGGTTCAACCTTTTTAATTCTTCATTCCGGAGTGCTCAACAATTATTCTTGGCATTTCTCGTCTTCATTCTTAGCATTTGGAGACCGGAGAAGTGTTTCTCTTAATATTGGCCCGTTCTCTTGAAGATTCGTGGTTCTAGCTTCATGCCATCCTCATTATCGTTTTGATTGTGAGGAATTATTTTCATACCCGTCCGGAGCATTTCATGAATTCTTTCCATTGTGATCCTCCGAAGGCCATCATTTCAGAATATTTCTTCGTTCTCAGTTTTCAACTTCGTCCTCCAAATATTCTTCATTGATGTCTCTTTGTTCGTCTCCATATTCTTACGGTGGTTCATTCAAATTTACTCTTCCTTGTTATCATATCAATTCATTTGTTCTTTTCATAATCCTACCGGTGCTTTGTTGAATAATTACCCAAGCTTGTGCTAGATCTCTCTTTAATCCTTTCCAACGAGAATAAGTAGTATGCCAAATCCTTTGGTTGTCATCAATTTAAATTGGTGAAGGAGATGCATGACATAAATCTTATTCTTGTTCCTTCCAGGTGATTTAATTCTGTTGTCTGGAGCTTGTTCATCATATCATATCCTTGGTCCTAAGTTGTTCATCTTGTTTTTCCGGAGCTCCATGTTATTTCAATTATCATTTCAACCTCCATCTAATTCATCGCAGGCCTTGAATCTTATTCTTTTCATCTTTCACTTCTTATGCTTTCATTACCGGAGTTCTTCATGGTGGTTCATCATCATTTAATTCATCCTCGAAGTCTTCATCAAGATTTTGTTGGAGCTCAAGCATTCTTCATCATGCTTTCCAATTGCAATCCTTTCTACCTTATCTTTTTAGATGGTGTTATGTCATTCTTGTTAATTCCTTCATGTTTCATGATTCACGGGTTATCAAGAATGAGATAATTAAAACCATCATTTTTTCCTTGTCCAGAAGATCTTTTCAACCTCAATTTATTTGTTGGAGTTATCTTGGGTTGTATTTCACCTAAAAGCTTTCCCTAAGGATTGTTGATATTATGGTGCTTATAAATGACCCAAATTCTTCATTTATCATTCCGACGAAATAACTCTTTCGTCTCCTTGTTGATCTCAATCCAATCAATTGTTTAAGTTAGTGGCTGGTTATCACCTCATAATTTTGATGTTTGCCATAAGCCCACATCAAGCTTATTCTTTTCGTTGTTGATTTTTTTCCAACAACTCTGTTCAATAATTCGTCGTAAGGATGCTCTTTCAAATTTAATTTTGAGAGAAGTTGTCTTATTTTTCTCCGTTCTTTTCTTTTCAGCGATCTATATTCTATTCTTTCATTCCGGAGATATTGTGATGTTGCTCTCTCTTTAGCCATCATCTCGTTTTATCGAGATCATGTTCTTTCCCTTGCTTATCATTTAACCGGAGTGTTGTATTCTTCATTCAAGTTCCGTCATCTTTTCATGTTTTGCCTATCTTTAACCGGAGTGCTGTCTGAATCTTTCTTACCCTTGTGCCATTCTTTCAATTGTTTCGGAGGCAATATGTTGTTGATTTCATCAAGTATCTTCCCAACTTGGCAAGTTCATGTTCATTTCCTTCCATTTTCAGTCGGAGTGCTGTCCGAAATTATGTCATTCTTATTCCTTGGCTATACCATTGCGGTTTCATATTCTTTGGTTCGTAAGCTCTTGTTTCATGTCTTTCAACCTACAAGGTTCTCATAATGTTCCTTGTTCCACTTTTCCAACGGAGTTTTCATATTCTTTCATCGCTGTTGTATTCTTCTTTCATCTTGTTTAACCTCTCAAGGTTCTTGGTTTCACTCATCTGTCTAAGAAGCAACTTTGTTTTACCTCTTCCTCTTCCGTTTTTACCCGGTGATATCTCTAGGATCTCGGGTCGAGATCCTCTGTTAGTGTGGGAGAGTTGTGACACCCGAGACCGACGTCCCAGAAGATTCCAGAAGATTCCCGAAGTTCCAGATGTTCCGGGGGCTCCCGTGTGTTCTTTGTTCTTGCTTTATTTACTTTTGCATTGCATCATGTCATCATGCCATCATGTCATTTTAATTCTTGCATCTCAACCTAATAAATCGTGTGGACCTTCGGTCCATTTAAATCGAGGGAAGGATGTCTTCTCTTTAAAACATATAAAAGCCTCTCAATATTTAGGGAGCTATATTTATTAATTATTCCATTGCTTCGGAATCACCATAACACACTTGCATAATTTTCCCCATGTCTTTTCACTTCGAGTTTCACCTTCTAAATCTTGCCACTAATTCTTTTCCGTTTTTTCGAGGTTCCTCCGAAAATTCGAACATTTTTGGACACTTCGATAATCAAGTCTTAGTTCAAACCCATTTGAATTCAATTCAAATATGTTTGAATTATTTTTTTCGTTCATGCATTTTCTATTTTTCTCGGTCCTTGCTCATTTTATGATGCCCGAGAAAAATGCTCCCATGTGCTATCTTTTCCCTAACCCCCTCCTTTTTTTTCGTTCTTCTCTTTTGTTTTTGCTAAGAAATAAAAAAGAAAGAAAACTCCTCCAGCCGGCCATCCTTCCTTTGGCCCAAGCCGCAGCTGGACTCCTCCTGGCCCATCTCCTCCCTCTCCTCCTTCCCAGGACTCAAGGCCCAGCTCCACCTCCCTAAGCCGGCCCGGTTTCCCCTCCTAACCCTAGCCACCTAGCGACCCCAACTCCCCATCGCACTCCCACTCCTGTCCCTCGCTCTCTTCCCCGCCGCCAGTTCCCCTCGTCCCTCTCGCTCGCTCGCTCTGGCCCGAGAACCCCTCGACCCCGCACTCCGAGAGCCCGATCTCCTCGCCCGGTGCGCCCCGACCTCGTTCCCAAGCCTGCGGTCTCCCTCGATCTCCCTCGCAAACCACTCCTCCGCGCCCGTCCTCCTGGACCGCCCCGAGGCCTGCAGTCCCTTCCTTGCCTGGCCCGAGCCGGGGCCCTCCTCCGTCGCCGCCCGGATTCGCCAAGCCGGCCGCTTCCCTGGCGCCTCGCAGCCCGACGCGCTGGGCGCTCCAGTGTAGCGCCGCGGTGCCGCGAGCCTGCCGCGCCCTCGTCGTCCATCCGGCCGGCCAGAAGCCGCGGCCCCCGAGCGCCCTCTCCCTCCTCGTCAGGGCCTCCTCGATCCTCTCTCTCCCTCGACTCCCTCCGCGCCTCGCCCTGGCCGAGCGTCGCATCGCCAGAGTCCCCAGCGCCCCGAGCACCCCAGTCTCCAGCCCGCGCGCCTCCCTCCGTCTCCCCCTGCTGCCTCCTTCCTCGCCGGCCCGAGCAGCTCCCTGCCTCGCCAAGCCGGCCGGGAGCGTGCCTCCTTCCTTCCCCTGCCGAGCGCCCCGCCAAGTTCGCCAGGAGCATCAGGCCTCCCCGTCGCCCTCCAGGCCGCACGCGCGCCCGCCGCTTCTCCCACGAGCAGACCGCCCCATCGCCGAGCAGCTCTCCTCCGCGCAGGCAACGACCCCGCCGGCCAGGCCCTCGCCTCTAGCGGCCCGCGCCGTCGTCCACCGGCGCCCGACGCGCCCGGCCTCCAGGCTCCAGCCGGCCAGGCCCGCCTCCCTCCGGTCCCTTCCTCACCTCGCCTTGGAGCCCCGCTGGCTGCCTCCACGCCGGCGACGTCCAGTGCGCAGGCCGCCGTCCTGCTGCCTCCACCGTCCCGCAGCACACTCCGGCCAGCCAGGTCGAAGGCCTGCGCCTCTACCCGCCTCCTCCTCCATCAACCAGCGCCCTGGCCTCCTCGAACCGTTGCTGCCGCCTTTTTTGTTGCCATTGTTTTGCCTACAGGAGACCGCAGATTCGACACCCTGGCCTCATGTTCATGTTGACCGGAAGACCTCAAGTACCTCTACTGCCATCTACGAGATCGGCAAGTCCGAAGACCCGTGTACGACTCGAGACCGAGACCCCAAGTACCCCTCCGATGGCATGTACCTCTACGAACGGGAACACCTACACGACTACACGATGACTCGCCAAGTACCACGACATGACGGATGAACATCTACAAAACGTGTACCCCTACGTCGACGACGATCCCGACAAGTACCCCTACGGAACGTGTACCACTACCGTCGCCCCGAAGATGTTCGACGCCGCAAGTACCACGACGCGATATCGGAACGACTACTTCCTCTTCGGAAACGTGAACCACTACTTCCTCTACGACTCATGAGAACGACTCCTTCCTCTACGATCTCGAACCGCCCCGAAACGATCGCTCCGAAGGTATAACCCGAGACGTGACCCGTGTGATGCTTGTGTTGTATGAAATGTTTCCCATGTGTGCTTCGTGCCGTTTCGTCCGTTTGTCATGTTCCTCGGTTGCCTCGTCACCGACTCGTGGGAACCCGGTGACGGGATCGCCCCACCTTTCATCTCGTGTGACTCACTCATGCCATCTTTCCTTTTGCACCGGTCTCTCAACGAGTTACCGGAACCGAGATGTTGCGTTGCATCATTTTCGGATCGTTGCCGTGGCACCCTTTCTTTCCACCACGGTGACGATGCTTCATATCATCTTCTTGTTAATCTGTTAATAAAATTGCATATAACTTGTTCATGTCATCCGCATCATGCTAACAACACTAAAATGTTAATTATTGTTTGCTTATAATTAGTAAACATGCTTATGGGGATTTTTCCGGATATGTTGTTGTTATTCTCCGGCTCATTTAAATTGCCTAGTTAGTATAGTTTTATTATGCTTCACCTCTTGCCATGTTAAAAACATTTAATCTTGTCTTGTAAATAACGAGAGTCAATTAAATAATTAATGTGGTGTTTCATCAATATGCAACTCGTTGCATATTGATCTCCACTTAACTAGTAGTATTTGTTTGTGCACTTTGCCATGCCATGCATATTTAACCGGACATGCATCATACTTGGATGTGCATCGTATGCCATGTTTATGCTTGTGTGTTTACCGTGTTGTTTGCTTCTTTCCGGTTGCTCCTCTTGTTAGCTTCGGTTTCGTTCCGGAGTTGTGAGGATTCGCTCGTTTGTGTTGCTCCGTCTACTTCATGGATCCGTTCTTCTTCCTTGTGGAATCCCAGGCAAGATGACCGAACCCGGATACCATTACTATCTTTGCCTATTGCTAGTAGTTCCGCTCTATAGTTTTGCCTCGATGCCCATGTCTTTCTTGTCAGCCTCCTACTTGTAACCATTGCCCTGTTTAACCAACCTACCTATGCAAACCGTTGCTTGGCTAAGTACGCTTCGCTCAGCCCTTCTTATAGCATTGCTAGATGCAGGTGAAGATTGAAGATGCTTGCTTCATGTTGAAGTTTGGTTGGGTTATATCACACTATATAAATGCTTAAAATGAAATCATCTATATACTGGCAGGGTGGAAGGCTAAGCCTTTTGCTTGGTGATTTGTTCCACTCATGCCGTTAGGAACCGTATAAACCGGTGTTATGTTCCTTGATTATGCGTTCCTAACACGGTTGGGGTGTATGGGACCCCCTTGATAAACCGCTAAGTGCTAAGTCTTTTCCAGCAAGTCCCAACATTTGGTACTATTTGCCTCATAATAACAACTTAATTAATTAATTAAATTTGCATAGGGGGTCGCGTCCCCGAGGATTCTTAATTCTACATAGCAGGGGGGGGCCAGCGCTGATGGTGTTGGTCCCAAACGGGGGTCCTGCAGGGCCGCCTTGGGGCAACCCGAGGTATCTGGTATAACCTGTAGCATCGCCCATCCGGTCGTGTCCTGAGACTTAGATACGCGCGGCTACTATCAGGGTGTCGACACGCCGGGAGGATTTGCTGGATTAGCCTTACCTTAGTTCGGTTTAACTTGAGCACGGGATTCCGAGAATACTCGGGTCTTCCCACCTTGGAGTTGCGACTCCGCGGATCGTGGGCTTGTAATGGGTCAAGTTGGAACACCCCTGCAGGGTTTGAACTTTCGAAAGCCGTGCCCGCGGTTATGTGGCAGATGGGAGCTTGTTAATATCCGGTTGTAGAAAACTTGACGCAATGTTTCAATACACTACCAGCGTGTGTTCCGTGACTGTCAATTTCCGAATAGGGATTCGGGAGTTGAACACGGCGGGGTTATGTTTGACCGGCTTAGTTAGGATCACTTCGTGATCATCTTTCGATCGAGGCACTTCTCTTCTCGCTCTCCTTTACGTAAGTTAGTGCTAGTTGCTGCTGCAGACTCTTGTTTTTCCTTCACCTCATATTCTTTCTTCAACCTTTTCCTCACCCAAGGCTTAAATAGTCATGTTACCCGGGAACGGGATTGCTGAGTCCTCTGTGGCTCACAGTTACTTCACCACACCAGATGCAGGTTCAGCCGAGTTTGATGCAGAAGTTGGTTCAAGTACTTCACTGGGAGCTCGAAGAAGAGAGTTGCCGTTTGCTTGTGACGTTTCGACGATCAGTAGTGGTTTCTACTAGGATTCGATCCTGACCTGTGGCTTTATGTTGTTTTGGTATCTTTCTTTTGGATCTTCACCCGTAGTCGGGTTGTGATGTTTGAATGATGTTTTGCTTATGTAATGTATTGTGTGAAGTGGCGAGTGTAAGCCAACTATCTCCTTTTGCAATTTAATCCCTATTTTACATGAGTTGTGCAAAGATACCAAACTTGAGATCATTCTAGGATGGGCTTATACCTTTAAGTCGTGCCTCGACACGTAGGAGGTATAGTCCCATCCTGGGCATTACATACCTGGACGGAGTGACTTACCTGATAAGGGCAGGTTAACCAGGGGTTTTAGGTGAATACACCTGGCTTCCAGGCCTGGCTTGATAGCCTATTACAAGGGTCTTAAAAACTCTTTGTTGCTGTGCAACAAGAGCCCCAGGTAACATTTTGAGCTGTGCTCAGTGGGTGCCTATGTTTGAGTTGTGTTGTGCAACAAACTCTCTTTGGCCCTTTATGATAATACTGGCTTGATAGCCGGATTAGAGCTGTGCTTTTATGATAATATGGGCTTGATAGCTGGATTAGAGGGTAGTCAGAACTTCGCTTTATAAACAGAAGCCCCCATGTAACTAAAACTCTTATGGGAAAAAACAACAGAGGCCCCGCTTTAGCAGGGATGCCGGTTTATTATATTGATCATAATATATACATTGTCAAAAATATATACATAAGAGGAGCCTATGGCTCAGGTGTAGTAAGGCCGAAGATGAGCAATGCTCCACGGCCGATGGGTCTCCTCCTCCGATGTGCGTGAGTCTTTGTGTTCTCGAATGTTGATAAGGTAGTATGACCCATTATGCATATTTTTGCTAACCACAAAGGGTCCTTCCCAAGGCGGGGATAACTTGTGCATATCAGTCGGATCCTGGATGAGCCAAAGCACCAGATCGCCTTCTTTAAACGTTCTGGTTTTAACCCAGCGGCTGTGATAACGACGCAGATATTGCTGGTAAATCGCTGACCGAGCTGCTTCAATGTCATGTTCCTCATCTAACAGGTCCAGTGCTTCCTGTCATGCCTTCTCATTGTCAGCTTTGACATAAGCCGCCACACGAGGCGAGTCATGACGGATATCACTAGGGAGAACTGCCTCTGCTCCGTAAACCATGAAAAGGGCATGTAACCCGTAGACCTGTTGGGCATGGTATTGATGCTCCATAATATGGAAGGTAACTCCTCCACCCAACAACCCGGCGTCCTCTGTAAGGGAACCATTAGCCGGGGCTTGATGCCTCTCAGGATCTCTTGATTGGCTCTCTCAGCTTGACCATTAGATTGAGGGTGAGCCACTGATGATACGTCAAGCCAGATGTGCTCTCATTGTCAAAAGTCTTGCATAACACCCTTGGACAAATTAGTGCCATCATCAGTTATAATGCTATGTGGAAAGCCAAACTGGAAAACCACCTTCTTGATGAATTGAACCGCCGTGCCTACATCACACTTGCTGACTGGCTCTGCTTCCACCCACATGGTGAACTTATCCACCACCACCAAAAGGTGGGTTTTATTATCCTAGGATCTCTTAAAGGGCCATACCATATCTAGCCACCAAGTTGCAAACGGCCAAGTGATTGGAATCATCCTCAATTCTTGAGCCGGTACATGAGCACGCCGTGAGAATTTTTGACAAGCATCACACTTCTTGACCAAGTCTTCAGCATCAGCATGAGCCATCAGCCAGTAGAAACCGTGATGTAAAGCTTTAGCTACCAAGGATTTTGAACCGGCGTGGTGACCACAATCTCCTTCATGGATCTCACACAAAATCTCACGGCCTTCATCCGGAGATACACAACGCTGAAACGCCCCTGTTACACTGCAATGACGTAATTCTCCAATGATGATAGTCATTGATTTGGACCGCCGGATTATCTGCCTGGCCAAAATCTCATCCTCTGGTAACTCGCCTCGGTTCATATAAGCCAAATATGGGACTGTCCAATCTGGGATAGCATGAAGAGCCGCTACCAACTGAGCCTCCGGATCAGGAACAACCAAGTCCTCCTCTGTAGGTAACTTGACCGACGGGTTGTTCAAGATGTCCAGAAAAACATTAGGTGGAACCGGTTTACGTTGGGAACCCAATTGGCTTAATGCGTCCGCCGCTTCATTCTTTCGCCGGTCCACATGCTCAACTTGATAACCCTTGAAGTGTCCAACAATAATATCCACCTCTCGATGATATGTTGCCATGAGCAGGTCCTTGGAGTCCCAAGTACCAGATACTTGTTGGGCCACCAGGTCCGAGTCACCAAAACATTTAACCCGGCTTAAATTCATCTCCTTAGCCATACGAAGATCGTGGAGGAGAGCCTCATATTCAGTTGCATTGTTAGTGCAAGGGAACATTAAACGGAGAAAATAACAAAATTTATCACCTCGTGGGGAAGTTAATACGACTCCGGCCCCCGAGCCCTCTAATTGCCTGGATCCATCGAAGTGAATAGTCCTGTAAGTATGATCCGACTTTTCTTCTGGCGCCTGTAACTCCGTCCAATCATTGATGAAATCTACAAGTGCTTGGGACTTGATTGCAGTACGAGGCACATATTTTAAACCGTGAGGTCCAAGCTCAATGGCCCACTTGGCAACCCGGCCAGTTGCTTCTCTGTTTGGATTATATCTCCCAAAGGGGCAGAGCTGACCACAGTGATGGGATGACCTCGAAAATATTGCTTAAGCTTCCGGCTTGCCATGAATACTCCATATACCAGTTTCTGCCAATGCGGATACCTTTGTTTGGATTCAATAAGCACCTCGCTGATATAGTAAACTGGCCGTTAAACCGGATATTCCTTCCCAGCCTCCTTGCGCTCCACTACAAGGGCCACACTGACGGCTCGGGCATTAGTAGCCACGTACAACAACAGCGGCTCGTTATCGACCGGAGCAGCAAGGACATGTGGCTCTTCCAATTGTTTCTTCAAGTCCTCAAACGCCGCATTAGCAGCATCACTCCAGACAAAATTGTCTGTCTTTTTCATCATCTGGTAGAGAGGGATAGTCTTTTCTCCCAATCGGCTGATAAACCGGCTCATCGCTGCAATGCGGCCCGCCAGACGTTGAACGTCATTGATACATGCTGGTTTAGCCAGGGACATAATAGCTTTGATTTTCTCTGGATTAGCTTCAATGCCCCTGTTTGACACCAGAAACCCCAAGAGCTTGCCTGCCGGTACACCAAAAACACACTTGGTCGGATTTAGCATCATCTTATAGACCCGGAGATTATCGAAAGTTTCCTTCAAGTCATCTATTAATGTCTCCTCCTTTTTTGATTTTACCACAATATCATCCACATAAGCATGAACATTACGCCCGTCGGTGTACTAGAGTAGGGGTACCCTAGTATCCCGAACTTGTGGACGGGCAGTCGCAGCATCCCGCGGTAAGGCTTGCCGGGTGACCGCCAAGGTCCTCCTTGGTTCCTTTGGAGCCATTCAAGAACAAAGTATTCAAGCCAAGGAGACAAGGCCCCGGCAAGAGGAGCTTGCCGGGAAGGCCAACCAAGGCATCTCAAGGAACTTGCCGCGACGCGCCACGCGTCCCGGCAAGGCCCGGTGAGCGACAAGCTCCCGGACACGACAAGACAACGACCGCGACAAGGCACTTGCCGCGGCAAGCTACCACTCTGTACCCGCGCTCCAGCACATCCACCAACGTGTCGCTCTAGGACCCTTCCAGGGGTACGTGGCGGGAAGCTATGCAGCCAGCGGTGCGTGGTGCCAAGCGGTGCTGACAAGATTGCCATCGTGGCGAGCGGTGGCGTCCCTGATGGTCCCTTTTTGCAATGTTTGGGTGACGCAGATGGGCATTCAATGCCCTTGTCCCCTGCCGTCAGAGTTAGGTATGATACACTATAACAGATAGTTGTACCAACCGCAACACCTTTCCATTTTTACCCTTGTCTACGTTGCCACCTGTCAATGACCCCTTGAGCATATAAAAGGAGGCCCATGCGCAACGTAGAGGGGGGGGGGAGAAAGAGAACACTCACGCTCGATCTTGTTAGCTGCTGGTGTGTACTGTAGCATTCAGCGCTCCCGAGCACGAACTCAATACAAACCACAAAGCAGGAGTAGGGTTTTACGCATCTGTGCGGCCCGAACCTAGGTAAACTGCTCGTGTGTTTCGCCTCGATCTGTTCTTCGTGCGATCTTCGCCCCCGCCGAACCGAAAGGGGCTAGGTCCGCCGGTCTCATATGTGTTCGTGGATCCGTTTCCCCGACATCTTTGGCGCGCTAGGTAGGGGGCGTCGAGGTTGTGTGAACCTGATCCGGCGTTCACACGAGCTAGATCTTCACCGTCTTCATCGACATGCCGCCGAAGAAGAAGGCTTCGGAGGCGGCTGCTCCGTCCGCGACGAACCCACCACTGCCAGAGCAAATGGCTGGTGGGGTAGACGCCGGCGGAAGAACGGGCGTCGACGAGGGAGCTCACGGTGCTGCTGGGTCCAAGGACAAGGCTGCCCTGCCCATCGGCGGCGTAGTCGGCTCCCACAACGACTGGGCGCACTCCAAGACCTCGGCGTCCGTACATGCACCTCGCCCATCTCAGGAGGCGCGGGACCGGCAGCGTCATGGTACTCACAGTATCATACGTTTGCTGGACCAAGATCGAGCTGGTGGATCTCGGAGTGCTCAAGACCAGCATGCACGCCAACATGCTGGCACGAGCAAGGCACGGTCGCCTGGACGGGATACTGCTCCTTCTAACATAGTTAGAAGTCCGAGCATATCCCGCTCCTCACACCGTTCGCCACCGCCACCCACCACTTCAGCAGAAGCTTTGGCGCGAGCTCAACTGCTCCTGGACTACCCTCCAACGGCAGACAAGATCGACGAATGGAGGGCCACCATTCAGAGTCTCATTGGCTTCGCCAACGGCGACACTCCACGACAGCCGAGTACATCGCAGCCGCGGCAAGTTAGCCAGGCACAAGCCGGTGGCGACAAGACCGGTGGGGGTGCAACCATCGTGCACTCTCCGCCCCGAAGGCCAAGATCGCCGACTGGCCGGATCCACCTCGACAGCGACTCCACTGCGTCATTGGATCCACGAGCTCGCCGCGATCAGTGCCAAGTTCTTCACGAACGACAACAAGAAGACGCTCGTACTTGCATCGAGCGCCGAAGAGAAGCGCAGCGTCAATCGGACCAGCGCGCTGGGCCCTCTGTTGACATGCATGCGCCAGGGGAACCAGGCGACTTGCCATACACAGTAGGTTGCCCTGCGTTTACTCGCGAGCTGCGGCAAGTCCAGTGGCCCAGCACGAAGAATTTTAAGCCAGACGTACCAGAGAAGTACGACGGCAAGTCGCATCCGTCGGAGTTCCTCAGCATCTACACCATCGCGGTGCAAGCTGCCGGGGGGCGGGACGACAAGATCCTTGCCAACTACTTCCCGCTGGTGCTCAAGCCCAACGTCAGATCCTGGCTCATGCACTTGCCGGACAACTCCATATCCTCCTGGGCAGACCTATGCCATCAGTTTGTCGGCGCCTTTACATGCGTCCACAAACCTCATGGCCAAGAGAGTGACCTTCATCTGCTCGCCCAGAAGGAAGGAGAGCCCCTGCGCAAGTACATTCAGAGATTCAGCCGTGTACAGCACAACATCCCAGATGTCCACGCTGCCGCGGTCATCAGCGCGTTCCATCAGAACGTGCGTAACCGCATGATGCGGGAAGAAATGGCGATGTGCAAGATCAGAGACGTCAGTGAGCTGTATGCCCTGGCCGACAAGTGTGCACGCGCTGAGGAAGGGAGGAAACTCCCCGGAGAGAATACAGGAGCAGGAGGGTCTGCCAGCGAAGATGCTGCCCCGGCAAAGAAAAACCGGCGGCGGAACAACAGGAAGAAGAAAGGCAAAGAGGTGCTAGTCATTGAGCAGTCCGGCAACGAAGGTGGCGCCAAGAAAGCCAAAGCTAGTAGCTCCGGCAAGGAGATTGCCACATGCACCAACTGCCAGGCTGTGGCGGTCGGCGACAAGCAGGACGGCACCAACAAGCAGTACTGCAATATCCACCGCACCAAGGGCCACGACCTCCAGAGCTGCAAGAAGGTCGAGCAGCTTGCCGAGCAGCAAAAGGCTGAATACGAGCGACGCGACAAGGAGAAGGCCCAAGGAGGTGCTGGAGGATCTAGCAAGAAGCGCGCCGGCCGGGGAGGACGCCGCGGCAAGGCCAAGCAGTGGCAAGGGGACAGACCTCCCCGCGGCCGTGACAAGGATGAAGATGACGACGATGACGAAGACATGGATGATGTCGAGACCAGTGAGCAGGAGTTCCAGAAAGCCACAGAGGTCTTGTGCATTGACGGCGGTGCTTCTCTGCATACTTCACACCGCCAACTCAAACACTGGGTGCGGGAAGTCAATGCGGCAGAACCACCTGTCGAGTCGCGCAAGCTTCTGAAATGGTCCAGCATGCCTATCATCTTTGATATTGAGGACCACCCTGATCGCACAACTGCGGTCAGGTGCTTGCCGATGTTGGTTTCACCAACTATCCGCAACCTCAAGGTCACTAAGATGCTAGTTGACGGCGGGGCCGGCTTGAACCTGATCTCCTCCGCTGTACTCCAGAAACTCCAGGTCCCTGACAGCGAGCTCGAAGAGACCGGCACATTCCAAGGAATCAACCCGGGAAGGAGCAAGCCGAAGGGGAAGATCACGTTGCCGGTGACATTTGGCAGCGACTTGAACTTCAGGACTGAGAGGGTCACTTTTGACGTTGCCGATTTTCCATTGCCTTACAATGGGATACTTGGCCGTCCGGCACTCGCCAAGTTCATGGCAGCCTCTCACTACGCATACAACGTGCTGAAGATGCCAGGCCCGATAAGTGTCATCTCTGTCCCTGGCGACAAGAAGGATGCTCTTATCTGCGCCGACAAGATCTACCGGGAAGCGGCAGCCACAACAGATCGCAAGTCACCTGCCGTTGAAGCTCCCGGGGGGAAGAAGAAGACCAAGTCCGGCAAGAATTCTGATGCCCACTCCGGCAAGCGCACCTCTTCGGAGTGCTGCGCTACCGTCGAGGACGCACCATCGAGCTCCACCGGCAAGTGTAAGAAGACAATGGCAGCTCCGCCAGAGACCAAGAAGGTGTCCGCCAAGGAGGACGGCACTGGTGGTACCTTCACCATCAGTGCCACTCTTGGCCCTAAATAGGAAAGCGCGATCGTTGCTTTCCTGCGGGTGAACGTCGATGTGTTTGCGTGGCAACCGTCTGACATCCCCGGTGTTCCCAGGAAAGTAATTGAGCACCATCTTGCCGTCTGTCCTCATGCACGGCCCGTCAAACAGAAGGTCAGGAAGCAAGCAGTGGAGTGCCAAGAATTTATTGCAGAAGAGATCAAGAAGTTGGAAGTAGCAGGCCTTGTCAGAGGAGTGCTCCATCCTACGTGGTTGGCCAATCCTGTGGTCGCGCGCAAGGCAAACGAGAAATGGAGGCTTTGTATCGACTTTACCGATGTTAACAAAGCTTGTCCCAAAGACCCATTTCCCTTGCCGCGCATTGACCAGATTGTTGACTCCACGGCCAGATGTGACTTGCTTTCATTTCTTGATGCATAATCAGGATACCATCAGATCTTCATGGCAGAAGAGGATGAAGAGAAGACCGCATTCATCACTCCATGTGGCATGTACTGTTTCATACGGATGCCTTTCGGACTAAAGAATGCTGGTTCAACATTTGCAAGGGTAGACCATGTCGCTTTTGAGCCACAAATACACAGAAATGTGGAAGCCTACATGGATGACATAGTGGTCAAGAGCAAGGACAAGGCAACTCTGATTCAAGATTTAGACGAGACCTTTGCAAATCTGCGCAAGATCAGCCTCAAGCTCAACCCCGAGAAGTGTGTGTTTGGAGTCCCTTCCGGCAAGCTTCTCGGGTTCTTCGTGTCTCAGCGGGGAATTGAAGCCAATCCCGACAAGATCAAGACCATTGAGCAGATTGAAGCACCAAAGCGCGTCAAGGATGTACGAAGACTTGCCGGTTGCGTGGCTGCTCTCAGCAGGTTTATCTCTAGGTCTGCTAAGCGCGCCCTGCCATTTTTCAAAATATTGAAAAAGGCAGGTCCAATGAAATGGACTCCGGAAGCAGAGGCTGCGCTGCAAGACTTGAAGAGATACCTGTCCTCCACTCTAACACTTGTCGCACCTAAGCCACAAGAGAAGTTGCTGTTGTATATAGCGGCAACCAATCAAGTGGTTAGTGCTGCGTTAGTAGCGGAGAGGGAGGCAGATGATGAGCCAGCAACCACGACAGGCGCATCCAGCGACAAGCAGGGGGCTTCCCCGACAAGCTTTGGTCCCGACAGAGATGGATCTGCGCAGGCGCGCAAGGAGATACAGAAGAGAATGGTGCATTGCCCAGTTTACTTTGTCAGTTCCCTTCTGCAGGGGGCTAGGTCAAGGTACTCTGGGGTGCAGAAATTGCTTTTCGGCCTTCTCATGGCCTCGAGAAAGCTGCGCCATTACTTCCAAGCACATGAGATCACAGTTGTCACTCGTTTTCCGCTGAAGAGGATACTGCAGAATCCAGAAGCAACAGGCAGGATTGTTGAGTGGGCACTGGAACTGTCAAGCTTTGGCCTCAAGTTTGAGAGCACTTGAACTATCCAAAGCAGAGCATTGGCAGAATTCATAGCAGAGTGGACGCCAACACCAGATGAAGAAATTCCAGAAACGAGCATCCCCGTCAAGGAAGCAAGCAAAGAGTGGCTGATATACTTTGATGGTGCCTTCTCGCTGCAAGGCGCCGGTGCTGGCGTGCTGCTTGTTGCACCCACCGGAGAGCACCTCAAGTACGTAGTCCAGATGCACTTTCTCAAGGAGCAAGCAACAAACAATACCGCAAAGTATGAAGGTTTGCTTGCCGGTCTCAGGATCGCGGCAGAACTTGGGATCAAGAAGCTCATTGTCAGGGGTGACCCGCAGCTTGTCGTCCGCCAAGTGAACAAAAGTTATCAGAGTCCATTGATGGAAGCCTACGTTGATGAAGTGAGAAAGCTAGAAGAGCACTTTGACGGCCTACAGATGGAACATGTTCCAAGAGCTCAGAACGACATTGCTGATGGCCTGTCGAAGTGCGCCGCACTTAAGTTACCTGTGGAACCAGGAATCTTTGTGCTCAAGCTGACTCAACCGTTTGTAACGCCATCAACTGGACAGTGCAAGAAGAGGAAGTTGATTTATGGTGACTATTTTCCGACAGAGCTTCCCGAAGCCACCGCCAAGAAGGTCCGCAAGATCAACACCAAGAGGGCTGAGGAGCAGTCTGCTTCGGCAAGCCCTAGGGTTTGTTCCGTTGAAGCAGAGGCTCCCGACAAGTTATGCTCCGGCAAGCTTGCCGGGGAACGTCAAGCTCCGGCTGAGCCGCAAGTTCTCGCCATAGAAGCGGATGTTCCCGCAGCAGCAGATGTGCCTTTAGTCCTTGTTGTCGAGCCACAAGCTCCAGCATGGGCACATCAGATTGTCCGTTTCCTTCAGACAGGAGAACTTCCCGAAGAGCAAGAAGAAGCGGAAAGAGTAGCCCGGCAGTCAAGTATGTACGAGTTTGTCGACAACACACTGTACAGAAGAAGACTCAATGGTGTGAAATTGAAGTGTATTCACCGGGAAGGCGGACAAAAGCTGTTGGCAGAGATACATGGAGGCATATGTGGTCACCACATTGGCGCAAGAGCACTTGCCGGCAAAGCATTCAGGCAAGGTTTCTTTTGGCCGACAGCCCTCCAGGATGCAACTGCACAAGTAACCAAGTGTGAAGCATGCCAGTTCCATTCCAAGTAGATACACCAGCCAGCTCAAGCTCTCCAGACGATCCCTTTATCCTGGCCATTTTCGGTCTGGGGGCTCGACATCCTCGGCCCCTTTCCCCGAGCAGTCGGGGGCTTTGAGTACTTGTACGTTGCAATCGACAAGTTCACAAAGTGGCCGGAAGTGGAAGCAGTGAGGAAGGTGACAGCACAGTCAGCAGACAAGTTCTTCAGGTCGATTGTTTGCCGCTTCGGTATCCCTAACAGGATCATCACCGACAACGGTACGCAATTTACGAGCCGCACCTTCATGCAGTACGTCCAAGATCTTGGCGCCAAGGTCTGCTTCGCTTCTGTTGCTCACCCGAGAAGCAACGGTCAAGAGGAGAGGGCAAATGCTGAAGTGCTGCGTGGGCTCAAGACCAGAACTTTCGACAGGCTGCGCAAGTGCGGAAGAAACTGGATTGAGGAGCTGCCGGTGGTTCTTTGGTCGATCAGGATGACGCCAAATCGAGCCACTGGCCAGACACCTTTCGCTCTAGTCTATGGAGCAGAGGCAGTTCTCCCCACGGAACTCGTATATGGGTCACCTCGAGTGCTCGCTTATGATGAGCTTGAGCAAGAGCAGCTGCGACAAGATGACGCGCTGCTCCTTGAGGAAGACCGTCTTCAGGCTGCTGTACGAGCTGCTCGCTACCAGCAAGCTTTGCGCCGCTACCATAGCCGCAAAGTTAACGCCAGAAGTCTCGAGGAAGGCGACCTTGTTCTTCGGCGTGTTCAGTCCGCCAAGAATTCCAACAAGTTGACGCCGAAGTGGGAAGGCCCTTACCGGGTGAAATGAGTCACTAGGGCTGGCGCTGTCCGCCTTGAGACCGAAGATGGCATTCCGGTGAGCAACTCTTGGAACATTGAGCATCTTCGTAAGTTTTACCCGTAAGGCGCGGTTGCCGGAACCTGTTCCGGCAACCACCTTTTGTACAAGTCTTGCCGCTGTTGCATGTAATCCTTTGTACAAAGCCAGGCACAGACCCTGTGCATAAGTAAAGCTCATGTGCTCCGCACATCTTGTCAATTTCATGCTTTCTATTTTTTGCATGTGTTATCTGACACTTTGTGCAGCACCTACCCCCGGTAAGCAATAACGGGCCATAAGGCTCCATATCTTTATTTTCTCTTCTATCTTTTTCTCAAGGAAAGGAAGGTTCCCTCGCCCACAAGTTTGCCGGGGGGAAAGGAGAAGATAATGGTATGGACCAGGCGTCGTTCAAGAAAGTTTCGCCTTACCGGGAAGCAAACAACAGAAAAGCTAAGTTGCCAAAGTTTGAGCAATCAGATTTTTTAAATTTTTAAGTTATCTTCCTTGAACGACCGTGCTTTGTATGGAAAACCTATGCGCGAAGGAACCAACTCGTAGCTAGTTGCGCCCTTACTTTGTTTCGAGTCCGCTCAACAACTTAAGTGTGCTACGACTAGTTGCGACAAGGTTTCTTGTCGGTAACGGCACCGCCAGCAGGCTGCTGACGTCCCGCACTCAGCGCTCGCGGCTATGGTGCCTACGCCGGCAAGTTCCCCAAAAGCGTAGGGCAAAAACATACAAAGGAAGGAATCAAGTAAAGGAAATAACATTGCAATCACTACCCAAAATAGAGTTATATTACAAGGTAGCTTGTCGCGGCCCTAATAGATTGTTTTCATAACATGACCAGCAGCGACAAGAAAAGAAGAAAACGGGCGGCCTAGTCTACGCGATCGCCCTCAATCCTCTTGATCCCGCTCACCTTGTCCACAATGGGTGCGACAAGGGTCTTGAGCGCCTCTAGATCAGCGTTCGGATGCAGGGTCTTGAGGACGTTGGTGAGGTTGAGGCCCGGGTTGCGGAAGGCCACCTTCACCAACACCTTTTGAAGAGCTCCCGCGCAGATCTTGCGCGACTCGTCGGCCAGCTGCTTTGGGATCTTCTCCCGGAGTCGCTGGAGGGCCGTCGCCACGCTTTTAAAGAACAAGGTGAGCTTGGCGCTGGATTGGAGGTTCTCATCGGAGGGATACCCGAGATCCTCCATCCCCAGCTGCGCCAGCTCCCTGTCAATGTCTGCGGCAGCATCCGCGAGACCCTCCGTCCAGTGCTCCACATTCTCCCTAAAAGTATTCTGGGCGGTAGCAGCACTCTCCAGCAGCGCCTTGTCGGCCTTGATCTCCTCCTTCAAAGCCACCTCCTGCTCCCTGGCGCCGTCCAACGTCTTGGTCAAAGTTGTCAGCTTCAACTCAAGATCTGCGTTGGAGTCCTTGGCGGCGCTAAGCTCCTTGCCCTTCTCGGCGAGATGAACCTGCAGCTCGCCAAAGCTGTAGGTGTCCTTCTCCCGCTCATGCTTGAGCGCGGCAAGCTCTTCACCGCTCGCCTTGAGATCGGCCTCCAGCTGCGCCACCTTCGTCTCCAGCTCCTTCTTGGCGGCCTTGACAGCTGCGGCAGCATCCTCTACTTGCTTGAGAGCTCCGCCGAATGTTTGCTCGCGCGCAGCAAGCTCCTCCTCGTGGCTGTCAAGGTTGACCTTCCGCTGCGCCAGCTCGCCCTCCTGCGCAGACAGCTTCTCAGTGGCAAGCCGTTGTTGCTCTTCAACTTCAGCCTTCTCGAGGAAGAAGGCCTTCTGCTCCTCGGCGAGTTGCTCCCGCTCCTCTGCCAGGGACCGGAGAGCTTCCTGGCTAAGACCCCGGAGCTCCTCCGCGCGCTTCTCGATTTCCACTCCCGCCTTCGCGACAAGCGACTCTCGGGATTCCAGCTTGGCTTGCCGAGCACGGTAGAGCGACACCAGCTTCCGCAGCAGCCGCTCTTCCTCAGGCTCGCTGCTGCTGCTCGGTGCATCAACCAGCGTCAGCCCAGCGAAGGCGAGCACCTCTCAATCAAAGCTCTCTCCTTCGACCGGCGCCCTGGAGCTTGACGCCCAGGGGAGGTTGATGAAGACGCCATCGTCGGCCTTCAAGTAGACGCCTGGCTGGGGCTCTTCGGAGCCTGACGCGGCGGCAGCGGCGGAAGGGTCGGCGGTCGGCGTAGCGCCTGGCGGTCCTGCGGCCTCAGGGCCGTCAGTGCGATCGCCAGACCCCTCGCCAGCTCTTGCGGCGGCAGCTTTGGCGGCCTCTTCATCGGCGGGATCATCAGCGCCAGCTGCTTCTTTGGTGGCAGCGGCGTCGTCGGCAGCAACCTCGGTCTACATCGGCTCCACACCAGATGGGTCTGACAGCCAGAAAAGGGAGAAAAGTCAAGCAAATATCCAAAAAGAAGATCAAAAGAAGAAGAACCCAAGGGAAGTTTTGAAACGAGAGGATTACCTGTACCGGGCTCTGCAGTCGTGGTCTCCGCCGCTGGGGGGCCGCTGGTGCTGTCCCTTGCCGGAGAACTCTCCCTTGCTGGAGATTTCTCCCTTGCCGGAGACTTCTCCCTTGCCGGAGAACTCTCCCTTGCCGGAGAACTCCCCCTGGCTGGAGAACTCTCCCTTGGCGGCGTAGTCGAAGCAGATGGCATGTCAGGGGTGGCTTCCGGGCGCTCCTGGTGGGGCTGCTCTGCTCCTACACAAACCAACAAACAGATGTCAGCAAAGAAAGAGTATCCATGCGCGCCTAACAGCGGAAAGCGAACCATGTACTTACGCTGGGGGCTGCTCTGGAGAACAGTTGCCGGGTCCGGCAAGGTTGTTTCGGACGCACCCCTTGCTGTCGCGGTGGGTTCGTCCTCGATAATAATCACCGGGACCTTGGCTCTCTTCGCTGCTCTTTGGGCCAGAGTCCTGTAAAGGAATGAGTTCGGAGTAAAGCGAATGAGATACAAGACAAAACAGCAAGAATTGAAGAACTACAAGTACAACAAAGAATCTTACTCTTCTTCTTCCTCGTCGGAGCTGAACGCGGTGAAGTCGAAGTCCGGCTCACCTCCGGCGCGACGAGGCGGAGGAGTGGTTTCCCTTGGCCGCTTGGCGGGGGCAGTGGCGGTGGTGCGAGACGACCCCGCTCTGGCTGCCGCCGCGGCGTGAGAGGCGGCGGGAGCAGAAGCAGTGGTCCGGGTGGACCCCGCTCAAGTTGCCGCAGCAGCGTGAGATGCTCACGCGGCAACAGTGCTTGCCGCGGTGGAGCGTGTCGCGTGGCGCAGCGGCTGTCGACTCGTCTGCCGCTATGCTACATCCCCGGCCTTGCGGAGACGCCTTCTTGGTGGAGCTGGGGGTTTTGCTTGCGGCGAGCTGTCTGAAGATGAGGAGGAAGAGGAGTTGATCTTCAACGAGCCGCTCGTATCCTCGGCGGGCTCGCTCGACTCGACGTCGTGCCCGGCAAGCTCTTCCTCGCCGGCAAGCTCCTCTCGCTTGGCACGGCTTGCCACCTCTGCTGCCTCTGCCTCCTCCACGGTGAATCCAAACTCGCCCGCGGCTACGGCTGCCGCCGCCTCTTCCAGCCTAGTGGCGATGCGTTTCATCTCCGCATCGGTGGTGGTGCGAGTGAGGCTTTTCTGTTCGTCGGAGCGGACCGGCCTTTCTACCAAGCCGTCAAAGAACTCCTGCACGACGACGTCTTCAGGCTCTTGCCAAGTTGGGACAATTCCATGCGAATTGCATAGCGGCATCATTGCACGGATGCGGTCGAGCGCGGAGTTGTTGCACAGTGGAACGACACCCTTCGGCAACCTGAACACTTCGGGATGTTGAGGGTCGTACTTGAACAGCTCCTGGAGCATCGCGTTAAGTTCCAGAACAGTGAAGTTGAAGTTGAGACCCAGGCGCAGCCTCATGATATCCGCCACATTCTTGAACTCCCAGGAGGGTCTCCTCCTCTCCTGCAGGGGGGCGATGCGGCGACGAAGAAAATCTGCGTCAACAGCGCCTACAATGAGCCCGGCAAGCCTAAGGCGTTGGATCCGGGTGACGGCAAACCTCAGCCTATCGTCTTCCGGGGCCACGTTGCTCCAATCGCTGCCGCGCGCTGCTGGGGTTTGGCGCTGGGCGGTAAACGGCTGCGGGTTATCCTCGACAATCCAGCACAAGTCTGCTCTCCATTCCTCCCACTTGCCATGGAACTCTCCCTCCAGATAAGCTTCCTTCTTGCCGCCTCTCGAGATCCAGGCGATTCCGCCGGATAAAGGCTCTCCTATCTCAACTCGGGGCATAAAGAAGTGGCGAAAAAGGGCTATGTTTGGATAGACTCCGACAAAGTTTTCGCAGAGATGTGCGAAAATTGCCATGGTCAGGACGGCATTGGGAGTGAAGTCGAGGAGACGGAACCCGTAGGTGTTCATGATATCGCAGAAAAACTCGGAGAAAGGCGTGCAGAGCCCGCAGTAGAAGAACAAGGCGAAGAAGGGATATCCATTCGGAGCCAGTTCCGAAGCGACGGCTGGAGGTACCTTCGTGCGCGGATGCGCCCGCGTCTCCGTCGACCAGAAGAGGTAGTAATACTCCCTCAGCTCCCTCGCGGCGAGCTTGGGGGGGGGAAGATTGCCCGATCCTTTCGTAGTGCCGCAAGCCACTGCGCCTCGGTCGACTTCACAACCTTCCCCTTGTCGGCCTTCGGAGCCATGGCGGAAGTGGTGGGGGAGGTCGACGGCGTTGGTGGAGCTGCTGGCGATGGGGGGCAGAGCGCTGCTCTCTTTCAGCTTTGGGAAGAAGGGGGAGCAGCGGAGGAATAGCAACTGGCGAGTGGGCGAACTGCCCCTGTTTCCCCTGCTTATAAAGAGGGAGGGGGCAGACGTTCCACCTTTCTGAATAAAGAAACCACCCACGATCTCTCCCACGACGCCGCATTCAACGCGTGCCGTTCGGGGAGGGCACGGTGGATACGGAGAGAGATACGGCATAACCCAGGCCGCGCGTGCCCGTGCCCTGTTTTGGGCCTGGCCCAACAGCGCTCGGCACCGTGTATGGCCCAGGCCCAGGGGCTCCTGTCGGTGTACTAGAGTAGGGGTACCCTAGTATCCCGAACTTGTGCACGGGCAGTCGCAGCATCCCGCGGCAAGGCTTGCCGGGTGACCGCCAAGGTCCTCCTTGGTTCCTTTGGAGCCATTCAAGAACAAAGTATTCAAGCCAAGGAGACAAGGCCCCGGCAAGAGGAGCTTGCCGGGAAGACAAACCAAGGCATCTCAAGGAACTTGCCGTGACGCGCCACGCGTCCCGGCAAGGCCCGGTGAGCGACAAGCTCCCGGACGCGACAAGACAACGACCGCGGCAAGGCAATTGCCGCGGCAAGCTACCACTCTATACCCGTGCTCCAGCACATCCGCCAACGTGTCACTCTAGGACCCTTCCAGGCGTACGTGGTGGGAGGCTGTGCAGCCAGCGGTGCGCGGTGGCAAGCGGCGCTGACAAGATTGCCATCGTGGCGAGCAGTGGCGTCCCTGACGGTCCCTTTTTGCACTGTTTGGGCGACGCAGATGGGCATTCAATGCCCTTGTCCCCTGCCGTCAGAGTTAGGTATGATACACTATAACAGGTAGTTGTACCAACCGCAACACCTTTCCATTTTTACCCTTGTCTACGTTGCCACCTGTCGGTGACCCCTTGAGCATATTTAAGGAGGCCCATGCGCAACGTAGAGGGGGGGGGGGAGAAAGAGAACACTCACGCTCGGTCTTGTTAGCTGCTGGTGTGTACTGTAGCACTCAGCGCTCCCGAGCACGAACTCAATACAAACCACAAAGCAGGAGTAGGGTTTTACGCATCCGTGCGGCCCGAACCTGGGTAAACTGCTCGTGTGCTTCGCCTCGATTTGCTCTTCGTGCGATCTTCGCCCCTGCCGAACCGAAAGGGGCTCGGTCCGCCGGTCCCATAGGTGCTCGTGGATTCGTTTCCCCGACAATGCCCAATCTGTTTATGAAGACAATTCTGCACACAGCCCTGATAAGTCGCCTGGGCACTCTTGAGCCCAAAGGGCATAGACACATAGCAGAAGGCTCCAAAGGGAGTTATAAAAGCTGTCTTCTCCTGGTCCTTAACTGCCATTTTGATCTGATGATAGCCGGAATATGCATCCAGAAAACTCAAACGCTCACAACCCGCCGTATCATCAATGATTTGATCAATACGAGGGAGAGTAAAGGGATCATCTGGACAAGCCTTGTTCAAATCTGTGTAGTCCACACACATACGCCAAGTGCCGTTCTTCTTAAGTACCAGCTCCGGATTAGCCAACCATTCAGGATGAAATACCTCAACGATAAACCTAGCCGCCAAGAGCCTGGCTACCTCTTCACCAATGGCCTTGCGTCTTTCTTCATTGAAGCGGCGGAGAAACTGCTTGACAGGTTTAAACTTGGGATCAACATTAAGGGTGTGCTCGGCGAGTCCTCTCGGTACACCTGGCATGTCAGAAGTTTTCCATGCAAAGATGTCCCGGTTCTCACGGATGAACTCGATGAGCGTGCTTTCCTATTTCGGATCCAAGTTAGCGCTGATGCTAAACTGCTTGGATGAATCGCCAGGAACAAAATCAACCAGCTTAGTCTCATCAGCCGATTTAAACTTCAAGGCCGGATCATGCTCTGTAGTTGACTTTTTCAAAGGGGTCATATCCACCGGATCAACATTGTCCTTGTAGAATTTCAACTCCTCTGTTGCACAAACTGACTCAGCATAGGCCGCATCACCTTCTTCACATTCCAAAGCGATCTTACGGCTCCCATGTACCGTGATGGTCCCCTTATGACCCGGCATTTTGAGCTGTAGATAAACATAACAGGGTCTCGCCATGAACTTAGCATAAACCGGTCGTCCAAACAGGGCATGATACGGGTTCTTGATTTTTACCACTTCAAAGGTCAAGGTCTCTCATCTTGAGTCATGCTCATCTCCAAAGGTAACCTCCAGATCTATCTTACCAACTGGATATGCCGATTTACCAGGCACTACACCATGGAAGATAGTGTTTGACGGTCTAAGCTTTTTATCTATTAACCCCATGCGACGGAAGGTTTCATAATAAAGAATGTTGATGCTGCTCCCTCCGTCCATGAACACCTTGGTGAACTTATACCCCCCAACCTGAGGTGCTACCACCAATGCCAGCTGACCCGGACTATCAACCCGGGGGGGATGATCCTCACGATTCCACACAATGGGCTGTTCCGACCAGCGTAAATAATGAGGCACCGCCGGTTCAACAGAGTGCACTGCCCTTTCATAAACCTTCTGACCGTGCTTACACAGGCTAGTGGTGAAGACATGATACTGCCCACTATTGAACTGCTTTGGGTTGCTCTGTTAACCCGACTGTTGCTGCTGATGATTCCCCTAAGGATTATAACCACCTTGGCTGCCTTGACAACCGTGATTTCCGTCTCCGCTCTGATTGCCATGTCCCCTCTGATTGCCTTGAAATCCTGAGCCAGAACCACCACCGCCATAACCCGGCCCATGAGAACTAGGCCCTGAATCGCCGGACGGTCCATGATCATATTGGAAACGATCGAATTTTTGAACTCCCGCATAATAAAGCAATCCTTCCAGAGGTGCGTAGGTGGTCTTTCCTTCGTCCCGTGCCTAGGGCAAGGCTGATTTAACTGGCTCTCAAGATTGATACTTGATCCTCCGCTCCGCGGGGGCGGCCTACCTTTATGACGCTGACCATCATTCTGTGTATTGGTGTTAGCCACAAAATCTGAATTGTTATCCGCTTTACGCTTACCGCTGTTTCCATGGCTCACCGGGTTATGCTATGGCGCTTTACCGTTCTTCTTTCCCTTTCCTGACTTTTCGTCGTCAGATTCGGGATCCTTGGTACTATCAGAATCGGCGTACTTAACCAGAGCTGCCATGAGTGTTCTCATGTCATCACAGTGACGTTTGAGCCGTCCCAACTTTAGCTTTAGAGGCGTGAACCGGCAATTGCCTTCCAACGTTAAAACTGCTGTATCGGCGTTGATGCGGTGGGATGAGTGCAAGATCCCTGAAACCCGGTGCACCCAATGGCTTGTTGATTCATTCTCTCCTTGGACACACGCAGCTAAGTCCACAATTGACATGGGCTGCTTGCATGTGTCTTTGAAATTCTGGATAACCCGAGCCCTCAACTCGGCCCATGACCCAATGGAGTTTGCTGGCAAACCTTTCATCCAAGTACGGGCTGTTCCTTCCAACATCATGGTGAAGTATTTAGCAGATGCCACATCGTCCACATTCAGCATCTCCATCGCCATCTCATAGCTTTCAACCCACGACTTGGGGGATAGATCGGCAGTGTAATTGGGCACTTTCCGCGGTCCTTTGAAATCCTTGGGCAGGCGCACATTACGTAAAGCGGGGGTGAGACACGACACTCCCAAAGAGCTGGAAGTAACTCCTGGTTCCACCGAGGTGGTTGGACGAACCGGGGTAAGTTGACAGTCGTGTACTGCGCTGCTAACTCGGCTTCTCGACGCTGTCTACCCTGATCCACCACATCCCGAGCATTCGCGCCACCACCTGCCGGGTTATGCCCCCGAGGTGGGTTACGGTTCCGCGCACTGCTTGACACGGCCGGTTCATCTATATGCCTGCTGTAACTCCAACTTGGGCGAGGGGTGGAGTGAATCCTCTCACGGCTGTACGAATAAGCCTGCTGCTGAGTCAAAGCTGTCTGAAGGAGCTCCCTAGCCCATCGCGTCTCCACCGCTATGGGGGACTCACCTTCGACAGGGAGGGCCGCCAATCGCGAAGCGGCAGCGACTATGTTATCCAAGGGGTTGGAGTAATGACCCGGAGGCGTCGGTACATTTTGTGACGAGATGATCTGACAGGGCGGATCCGTCGTGTATGGCTGGACCGTCGCCCCCGTTCCAGGCGCCTCTGCCCGGTTTACCACTGGTTGATTGCTGGTTCCTGCTCCTGGCGTGCTAAAGAGGTTCCTTGCCTCGTAAACCGGAGGCAGGCGAGACCGGTACCTTCTCCTCATTACATCATTTGATGCGTTCTGATCCAACAATGAGCCGATAAGCCTGAGCATCCAACTCGGCCCGCTCCGCGGCCATCCTGGTGTTTTCAACTTCTAGATCTATCTTGGCTTGAGCTATCTGTTCCTTTATTTTAGCAACTTCCGCGTCATGCCAATCCGGATCCGCCGGGCTAACTTCAACAGTCAACATCGCTGTCACAGTATCGAATAAATCGGACAACACCTAAGCTGGTGGCTGCGTAGGGCCTCCTGCCCCAGCTACAGCTGCCACCGCTAAACTGGATGTCAGCGCTGCTGCGGTCGAAGAGTGTTGCACGGACTATGATCCGGCCATGAAGACTGCAACTCGGCTCGGCGGATCGAGGGGGTCCGGAATACTGTCGCCGTCAGAACAGCCCCCAAACCGGCCATCTTGTAGTAGGTACAAAGACTCGGTCTCTCCGGTAGACGACTCGTCACCAGAGTAAACGACGGTCTCACCACCAGATTCCGATCTATCTTCAGTTTCCGCTCTGTGGACGACTCCCACAAAGACACGCTTCATGGCAGGCTGAATCCGGGAAGGTCTCGCACGCTTAGCCGTTTCGACGATGTTGGTGCAGATGTCCGACTCAGGGCCTGGTTCTGCGATCTTGCCAATGAAAACATGGATGCCACCGAAGGGGACCCGGTACCCGTACTCAATCGAGTCGGCCTCGGGGCCCCAGCCTGCGTCGTCGATGTAGATCTTGCCGCGACGACTCTTGGTCATCAGGCCCACTGCGTAGCCCTTGAGACCTTCGAAGCTTCCCTCTAATAACTTGAAACCATCATGCGATAGCACCACGGTGGGCGCCAACTGTCATGGTTTTGTCACGACAGATGTCCTAGCATAAGGACTTAGTCGTGGAGCCATCACTACGGGTTATCTTAAAGGGGTTAAAGCGGACAAATGACACATGTAATTTTATACAACTTCGGCCCCTTGCGGTGAAGGTAAAGGCCTACTCTAGTTGTTGTGGTATTGCTAGGGTTTCGATGACCAAGGAGCGAATCCCTTTTGATGTTGTCTCGAGCTGTTGTTTGTTGTCCCTGAACCACTGCCGGGTTGTCCCTTTATATACACAGGATGATGCCCGGCCGGTTTATAGAATCCCGAGGCCAGCTCATAAACGTGTCCGGCTCGGTTTCTAACTTTCCTATCTTACAACACAAGTTACACACCATATGGCGGTTTATTTCTACGGGCCCTAATCCGCCTTTGGGCCCTGGGCTTTTTAGTTCTCTATAATAACACGCCATACTCCTTGTCTTCACGGGCTTCCATATGTGTAATTCAGTACAGGTATAACCCGGCCCCTCCTGGGCGGTTTATACCTAATAGTTATATCCCCAACAGGATCGCTTGATCCCTCTCGGTACATCTTCTACGCTTTGTGTGTTGATCAACTTGAAACACTCTCTGTACTTAGTCTTGATCAACCTTGAATCTTTCCAACTCTATTCATTTGGATGATGTCTTGAAGGTAAACATGAATGATCACACACTTTTCTTATTCAAGACATGCTTCCAATAAGCTCAACACTCACAAGACCAATCTTTGGATAATTCCTTAATAACACCTTGGTCATCACACACTCTCCTTGAAACAAACAAATGGACTCCAAGAAAAGCCTATGGACAAACCCTTCAAATATAACTCAAGGCAACCATTAGTCCATAGAGATTGTCACCAATTACCAAAACCAAACATGGGGGCACGACATGTTCTTTCAATCTCCCCCATTTTGGTAATTGATGACAATCACTTTCAAGAGAGTTTATATAAGGAATTATGCATCACCATACCATGCAACAATAATGTATGTGCCTGAGATGCAAAAGCTTAGGAACAAAACCAAAGCAAGAAGAGATGACTCTCTAAACTTCTCCACTCTTAGGAACAAAACCAAAGCAAGAAGAGATGACTCTCTAAACTTCTCCACAAAACTCTCTGAAACTTCTCCCCCATTGGCATCGATTGCTAAAATGGGTGAAAGGCTTAGAAGGACAATATAACTTGTGTTCCTCCATAAATTGTGTATTTCTCAACTAGAGAGTAGAATGCAATACACAGATCCACCTATAAATACTTGGAGGAATACAAACTATATTGAGGCCCAAACATTGCAAAAGAATGATATGCCACAAAGACATAACAAACAGAGAGACACGCAATCAAGGAATCAAAGGATACCAATTGAAGCGCTATCAAAAGATACCAATTGAACCAACTAGACCAATGATCCTACGATCCACATGAATAAACGGTATTAAGATATGATCAAAGGAGTGTCCTAGAGAAACTAGAGAAGCTCCCCATGTTTTGTGCACAATTTAGTTTTGTATTTGGATACAACGAGCACAAAATAGGATTGACACTCCCCCAAGATCAATAGAACCTGACACAAGTGCAAGTGAGCATGTAGGAAAATAAGCCTAGTACTAGCAACAAACAAATGGTTGAGCAACATATAAAGGATGCAACTTAAGAGTAGGCACAACCAAAATCATGTGTGTGAGTCATGGCAAAGCACTTGAGAAGACTAATGTAAGGTTGACCACTAAGCATCAACATAGTCTTGAATAGTTGAGATACAAGGTGCATGACATGTCGTTCTCACACACACCAAGCAAATGGATTCACAAGCTCACTAAAAAAAGAAATATTAACCAAGCTTGTGACAACCCATGGTGAAGATAGAAAATGAAGGCCTCATCAAGACGAGGGATACCAATTAAATGGAAAGCTTTGTCAAGACAAACACGAGGAAAATGATCTTCACCACAAAAGAGTGCATCAAGATGCAATGATATAAGATCCAGAATCAAGACACACACCTTCACGGAGCCACCAAAGAAATAATACAAGAAAGAAAAGGTGGACGCGAAAGAAGGGGATATCGATTAGATATGCAACTTCTCTCAGGTGTATAAGATTCTAGGTAGATGAAGATCATGATGATATCAATCCAAAAAGAAGGATGTACACACAAAATTGTTGAAAAAAGGAAAGAATAAGATATCCACAAGGAAGTCATAAATATACCAATAAGATATTTGCTTGAAGGCATAGCATATGGCTAGATATGGTCTTATTGTATATAAATGAGTTCCAACCACACGAGCATCAAAGACATCACAACTAGCAACACGAGATCACTGTTGGGATGCTTTGAGAAAGGAAAAAAGTATCACAAGAAAGAATGAATTACATGCCATGGTAGAACCTACACAAGGTTGATGCAAGAAATGTGTGCATGAAGTAGATGATGATACTTGTTACCGAGATAGCGTTGGAATGATGTAGAAGATACCAATTGAAGGTAGATATTAGTTCATTGATCATCCTAGCTAGACTCCAATAAGCACATGGTGACAACACCTTCCTTGTGAGTGAGCCGAGCATCCAATGCATCTCCAATTGTTCCTAGAACAACCACACAAAAAAATGGTACCCAAACTCATTGGGACCAAAGAGTTAGAAACACCAATACATAGGACAAACTCCACATACATATGTGCATATATATATATATATACATATATATATATATATATATATATTAAAATGAATTTCATGCACATCTCATCCAAATTGAGACTAGGTGGAGTTTCCCCTATATATTGGGTCAAAAAAAGAAAGCATGCCAAAGAAACTACATGAAGTAAATATGCATGCTCAAGACTTTCAAGAAACGATACAAAATGAAAAATAAATACCAAGTGAAAATAGGATACCAAATAGAGAAACCATCACTTGGAAGATATCATTGAAAGATACATCAAGGAATGAGATATCCGTTGACACACTCAAAAAGAAAGATATCGAACTCCCAAAAGAGAGGATGGTTCCAAACAAACCAAGCCGTCTATAAAGTTTCATGATGGCACAAAGTACCAAAAGTAACGGCTTGCCTTCCATCAACACACACTTGAAATGGATCACAAGATGAGTGTTTCATAGAAAAAAGGATAGCTCCCCCAAGAGTTGTGCATTATAGAGAATTTGCATTTGAATACAAAATGCACAAGATGGGATCACCACTTTCACTATATCTCGAAAACACTAGACAAGATCAAGAAAACAACAATGTCCACAAGTGGCACGGAAGGCAATGGGAGTTGACACAATCTTGACAAGAAATAAGACAAATGAAAGAAAAAATCAAGGTAAAGATGATCAATAATTTCTACCACATAAATAATTACCCATTGTCAAGAGACAAGAAGTATTTGGGAATAATTCCCGATGGTAGATTGCAAAGATATCCAACATTATCTTCACACCGAACACACAAAGAAATTTGCAACTTGTAGAGATAACATGTCACCTAGGCACAAGATAATTTACAATATCAACTCTAGGTGACAATATCTCAAATGTACACATTTTTTTGGCTTGTAATATACACATAGCATATTACTCCCCCATAATGTGATACCACTAAAAAACTTAACAAGATGCAAAAGAGAACCAACAAGTGATAATTAATGGACCAAATAGAATTTGAATTTCTCACGAGAAGACATACCACATAGAGACTAGATAATCTTGTAATATCAATACTATATAATATTCCTCATGTACACACATTTATAGGATTGTGAGGTGCACAAAGCACACCACTCCCCCAAAATGGGATGTTCCATTAATCTCTCACAAGAGCCAACTAAGATACAAACAAGATGCACAAAGGCTCAACACAGTACACACACATACATGATGTGCAAATCAACATATACATACTTGATTTCTCAAGATAAGCAAATTGGAAGCACAACATATACAAGCACATGCAAGGTACGAAACCACAACATGCTAAGGGGCAAGTAACTTTCAATGTAAACAATTTAAGCACAAGTTACCGCAAGGAGAAACATTGGATATAATATAGAAACTTGACAAGCCGAATGACTTGGCTTGAAACAATATGAATGATGAATACCCCTTAATTCTTCATAATGTAACCAAGTCTCCAATGCCCTCCAACAACACCTATTGATCAAATTTTAGCTTGTTGGTCCCCAACCAAGTTGGGTCCTAAGAGGTTAGTCACAATAGGCTTGGCCACCCAAATGGTTCTTTTCTTGACACCACTTTGAGTCCCAAGAAACTTGGCAAACACATTGCCAACCTTATCCTTCCCAAGAGAATAGATATCAACAATAATAATTGGGTTGGATAAGTTACCACTAGTGCATGAAGAAACGACGTGACCTTTCTCACGACATAAGTAGCAACGTCTACTCTTCATTTTCTTCTCCCTTAATTTCTCAACAAGAGAAGCATGAACTTGAGTATTATTGGGAAGTGGCCTTTCTTCAACTTGAGGTTGAGCATGTGATTGAACTTGTGGCCTCTTCCCTTATTGCTTGTCAATAATGGGCTTCTTCTTCAGTGGGCAAGATCTAACATGATGCCCTTCAATTTTGCACTTGTAGCAAATAATCTTGGCCGAATTCTTGGGTTGTTCTTGGCCCTTTTTCTTCTTATTGATTTTGGACTTGTTCGTCTTGTTGGAGTTGAATCCAAGTCCACCTTAGTCATTGGGGAATTTTTACACACTCAAGATATTTTTGAGTGTGGACTTCCCTTCATGATACTTTTCCAAGTCTTTCTTCAAAGAAGTGACTTGGGCCTTGAGCTCTTTGATTTCCTCTACATGGTTAGTGTCAACACAAGTGCTAGAGGAAGTATAAGCTTCATCGTTAGAGCAACAAGGCAAGGAAAGTAATTCATCACATAATGTACCCATATTGTGAGTAGATGAATTACAAGGACTAGCACATGGCAATATAGCATTTTGACTAGAAGTAGTGCTAGTATCCACACGAGGTTCACTAGATGTTACCTTGATAATCATAGTCTCATGAGCTATCTTTAGCACATCATGGGATGCTAGAAGATCATCATGAGAGCTTGTGAGCTTTACATGACTTTCTTCCAATTTCCTGTGAGTGCTAGATAGCAACTCAAGTTGAGCCCTTAGCTCAACATTTTCCTTCAAAATGGACGCTTCACGAGTTAGTAGCACAAGCATCATCAATATTAGCAAGCGGAGAAGGCAACTTTGCAAGCTCTTTAGAATATGAAGCTTTAAGTTGAGCATGAGACTCGGTGAGTTCGATGAGCTCACCCTTAATGACCCTTGAGCCATTTTCGAGGTGCTCAAAATCCTCAAGGAGTTTAGCATGCACAAATTCAAGCTTCTCATTTTTAGTTTCAACATCATTAGACACCTCGAGAGCTCTATGATGGGATTCCTTTATTCTAGATAGTTCTAGAGCAAAATTCTCCTCAAGAGATTCCTTGGTGGTTTGTTCAAGTTCAAGAGCATGCGAGAGGTCGGCGATCTCATTAGCGTAATCACGCTCATGACCTTCCATTTTCTCAATGGTGAACTCATGCTCCTCTAGATGAGATTCCAACTCCTCTATATATTTATTGCCCTCTATGGCAATAGACATGATTTCCATGAAGTTGGAACGAGCAATTTTATTCTTATGAAGAGCTTTAAAAATCATTTCCCCCTTAATTTTCAAGGAGGCAACATTATCATTCTCTTCATCATTATCAACATCATCATCATTGTCATCATCACTATCATCACAAGATATATTGGGATTCAAAGTGGGAGATACCTTTGAAGCCTTAGCCATAAGGCAAAACACAATAGATGATGATGTAGGATCCTTTGAAGCACCATTCAAGACTACATCTTGTTCCATGGGGTGTTGGGTTTCCTCTACATTGGTAGCACAACAATTCGAGGAAATAGATGCATTTTTTATCATGGTAGCAATCATATCATCATGAGTTATAGTCAAGCAATTTCTACATGATATGGAAGGACTATCAACACAAGCATGTGAAACATGTAGGGTGCTCAAAGTGTTAAAGTCCAAAGAAGAAGCATTGCAATAAGATAAGATGAAGGATCATCCATAATAAGCATACTATCATCATTGCAATGACGAACACTACTCACCATATCATTACCTTGTGGCAAACCACATGTAGGTGAAGTATAAGAAGTTGAGAAGACAACGCGGCCGAAGGTGGAGGGAGAACAATCATTCCCACAATTCTTGGACACACCATATTTATCTTGAAGCTTTGTCCACAACCCATGAGCATCCCAGAACGTCATGAGTTGAAATATAACTACATTGCTTAAAGCATCAAAAAGCACATTAGAAGCTTGAGCATTGAGATAAGAGTTTTTCTCATCCTCTAAAGATAATATTTGTGGCTCCTTTGGAGGAGAAAAACCCATATCTACAATTTGCTCTAAATTTGGGTCCATGACCCTAAAGAGATTAAGCATGCGAAATACCCAAACATCAAAATTTGTGCCATCAAAACTAAGAGTGTCAGAGAATCCTAAACCCCTAGTCGACATCCTTACTCTCTAGGCGGTTAAGCCCTATAAAAAGAGACGAGGCTCTGATACCAATTGAAAGATCGTGGATGTCGCCTAGATGGGGGGGTGAATAGGAGCTTTAAAATAATTACGGTTTAGGCTTGAACAAATGCGGAATAAACCTAGCGGTTAATTTGTCAAGCACAAAACCTACAACAACTAGGCTCACCTATGTGCACCAACAACAAATGCTAAGCAAGATAACCAACTAGGTGATAGCAAGATATATGACAAGAAACAGTATGGCTATCACAATGTAAAGTGCATAAGTAAAGAGCTCGGGTAAGAGATAAACGAGGCACGCAGAGAGGATGATGTTGTTGGGGAACATAACAGAATTCAAAAAGTTTTCCTACGCTTCACCAAGATCAATATAAGGAGTCATCTAGCAACGAGGAGAAATGAGTGCATCTACATACCCTTTGTAGATCGCGAGCGGAAGCATTCAAGAGAACGTGGATGATGGAGTTGTACTCGTCGTGATCCAAATCACCGATGATCCCAGCGCCGAACGGACGGCACCTCCGCGTTCAACACACGCACGGTGCAGCGATGTCTCCTCCTTCTTGATCCAGCAAGGGGGGAGGAAAGGTTGATGGAGATCCAGCAGCACGACGGCGTGGTGGTGGATGCGACGGAAATTCTGCAGGGCTTCGCCAAGCACCTGCGGGAGGAGGGAGATGTGTAAAGGGGGGGGGGTGGTAGGGAGGCGCCGGGGACAAGGGTGCAGATGCCCTCTCTCCCCCCACTATATATAGGGGCCAGGGGGGGCGCCGGTCCTAGGAGATGCAATCTCCTAGGGGGGGCGGCGGCCAGGGGGGAGGCTTGCCCCCCAAGGCAAGGGGGGCGCCCCCCACCCCTAGGGTTCCCAACCCTAGGCGCAGGGGAGGCCCAAGGGGGTGCGCCAGCCCACTATGGGCTGGTTCCCCTCCCCCTACGGCCCATGGGGCCCTCCGGGATAGGTGGCCCCACCCGGTGGACCCCCGGGACCCTTCCGGTGGTCCCGGTACACTACCGGTGACCCCCGAAACTCTCCCGATGGCCGAAACTGGACTTCCTATACATAATTCTTTACCTCCAGACCATTCCGGAACTCCTCATGACGTTCAAGATCTCATCCGGGACTCCGAACAACATTCGGGTTACCGTGTGCATATATCTCTACAACCCTAGCGTCACCGAACCTTAAGTGTGTAGACCCTACGGGTTCGGGAGACACGTAGACATGACCGAGACGACTCTCTGGTCAATAACCAACAACGGGATCTGGATACCCATGTTGGTTCCTACGTGTTTCTCGATGATATCATCGGATGAACCATGATGTCAAGGATTCACTTAATCCCGTATGCAATTCCCTTTGTCTATCGGTATAGTACTTGCCCGAGATTCGATCGCCGGTATACCAATACCTTGTTTAATCTCGTCATGGCAAGTCTCTTTACTCATTCCATAATACATCATCCCGTGACTAACTCCTTAGTCACATTGAGCTCATTTTGATGATGTCTTACCGAGTGGGCCCAGAGATACCTCTCCGTCATACGGAGTGACAAATCCCAGTCTCGGTTCGTGCCAACCCAACAAATACTTTCGGAGATACCCGATGCGTACCTTCATAGCGACCTAGTTACATTGTGATGTTTGGCACACCCAAAGTATTCCTACGGTATCCGGGAGTTGCACAACCTCATGGTCTAAGGAAAAGATACTTGACATTGGAAAAGCTTTAGCATTACGAACTACACGATCTTGTGCTAGGCTTAGGATTGGGTCTTGTCCATCACATCATTCTCCTAATGATGTGATCCCATTATCAATGACATCCAATGTCCATTGTCAACCGTGACCATATGTTGATCAACGAGCTAGTAACTAGAGGCTTTACCAGGGACACGTTGTGGTCTATGTATTCACACATGTATCACTATTTCCGGATAATACAATTCAAGCATGAATAACAGACAATTATCATGAACAAGGAAATATAATAATAACCATTTTATTATTGCCTCTAGGGCATATTTCCAACAGTCTCCCACTTGCACTAGAGTGAATAATCTAGTTACATTGTGATGAATCGAACACCCATAGAGTTCTGGTGTTGATCATGTTTTGCTCATGGAAGAGGTTTAGTCAACGGATCTGCGACATTCAGATCCGTACGCACTTTACAAATATCTATGTCTCCATCTTGAACATAATTCCGGATGGAGTTGAAACGGCGCTTGATGTGCTTGGTCTTCTTGTGAAACCTGGGCTCCTTAGCAAGGGCAATAGCTCCAGTGTTGTCACAGAAGAGAGTCATCGGGCCCGACACGCTTGGAATGACTCCTAAGTCGGTGATGAACTCCTTCATCCAGACTCCTTCCTGCGCTGCTTTGCAAGCAGCTATGTACTCCGCTTCACATGTAGAATGCGCCACGACGCTCTGCTTGCAACTGCACCAGCTGACTGCCCCACCATTCAAAATATACACGTATCCAGTTTGTGAATTGGAGTCATCCAGATCTGTGTCGAAGCTAGCATCGACGTAACCCTTTACGTCGAGCTCTTCGTCACCTCCATAAATGAGAAACATATCCTTAGTCCTCTTCAGGTACTTCAGGATGTTCTTGACCGCTGTCCAGTGTTCCATACCGGGATCACTTTGGTACCTCCCTACCAAACTTATGGCAAGGTTCACATCAGGTCTGGTACATAGCATGGCATACATAATAGAACCTACGGCTGAGGCATAGGGGATGACACTCATCTTTTCTCTATCTTCTGCCGTGGTCGGGGATTGATCCATGCTCAATCTCATACCTTGCAACACAGGCAAGAACCCTTTCTTGGATTGATCCATATTGAACTTCTTCAATATATTATCAAGGTATGTGCTTTGTGAAAGACCAATGAGGCGTCTTGATCTATCTCTATAGATCTTGATGCCTAATATGTAAGCAGCTTCTCCAAGATCCTTCATTGAAAAACTCTTATTCAAGTATGCCTTTATGCTCTCCAAGAATTCTACATCATCTTCCATCAGCAATATGTCATCCACATATAATATGAGAAATGCTACAGAGCTCCCACTTACTTTCTTGTAAATACAGGCTTCTCCCCAAGTCTGTATAAAACCAAACGCTTTGATCGCATCATTAAAGCGAATATTCCAACTCCGAGATGCTTGCACCAGCCCATAGATCGAGCGCCGGAGCTTGCATACCTTGTTAGCATTCTCAGGATCGACAAAACCTTCCGGCTGCATCATATACAACTCTTACTTGAGGAAGCCATTAAGGAATGCCGTTTTGACGTCCATTTGCCATATCTCATAATCATAGAATGCGGCAATTGCTAACATGATTCGCACGGACTTCAGCATCGCTACGGGAGAGAAAGTCTCGTTGTGATCAATCCCTTGAACTTGTCGATAACCTTTAGCGACAAGCCGAGCTTTAAAGATGGTCACATTACCATCTGCGTCAGTCTTCTTCTTAAATATCCATTTATTTTCTATGGCGTGCCGATCATCGGGCAAGTCCGCCAAAGTCCATACTTTGTTTTCATACATGGATCCTATCTCGGATTTCATGGCTTCAAGCCATTTGTTGGAATCCGGGCCCACCATCGCTTCTTCATACTTTGAAGGTTCACCGTTGTCTAACAACATGATCTCCATGACAGGGTTGCTGTACCACTCTGGTGCGGAACGTGTCCTTGTGGACCTTTGAAGTTCAGTAGTAACTTGATCTGAATCTTCATGATCATCATCATTAACTTCCTCCTCAGTAGGTGCAGGCACCTCAGGAACAATTTCCTGTGCTGCGCTACTTTCCGGTTCGGAAGGGGTGAATGTCACCTCATCAAGTTCTACTTTCCTCCCACTCACTTCTTTCGAGAGAAACTCTTTCTCCAGAAAGGATCCATTCTTGGCAACGAAGACCTTGCCTTCGGATCTGAGGTAGAAGGTGTACCCAATCGTTTCCTTCGGGTATCCTATGAAGTCACATTTTTCCGATTTACGTTCGAGCTTTTCAGGTTGAAGTTTCTTGCCATAAGCATCGCAACCCCAAACTTTCAGAAATGACAGCTTAGGTTTCTTGCCAAACCAAAGTTCATACGGTGTCGTCTCAACGGATTTTGATGGAGCCCTATTTAAAGTGAATGCGGCAGTCTCTGAAGCATAACGCCGAAAAGATAGCGGTAAGTTGGTGAGAGACATCATAGATCGCACCATGTCCAACAAAGTACGATTTCGATGTTCGGACACACCATTACGCTGAGGTGTTTCGGGCGGTGTCAATTGTGAAGCAATTCCACAGTTCCTTAGGTGTGTGCCAAATTCATGACTTAAATACTCACCCCCACGATCCGATCGTAAGAACTTTATTTTTCTGTCACATTGATTCTCAACCTCATTCTGAAATTCCTTGAACTTTTCAAAGGTCTCAGACTTGTGTTTCATTAAGTAGATATACCCATATCTACTCAAGTCATCTGTGAGGGTGAGAACATAACGATAGCCTCCGCGAGCTTCAACACTCATTGGACCACACACATCGGTATGTATGATTTCCAATAAGTTGGTCGCTCGCTCCTTTGTTCCGGAGAACGGAGTCTTGGTCATCTTGCCCAAGAGGCATGGTTCACACGTGTCAAATGATTCATAATCAAGAGACTCCAGAAGTCCATCTGCATGGAGCTGCTTCATACGTTTGACACCAATATGACCAAGGCGGCAATGCCACAAGTATGTGGGACTATATATTATCAACTTTACATCTTTTGGAATTCACACTATGAATATGTGTAACATCACGTTCGAGATTCATCAAGAATAAACCATTGACCAGTGGGGCATGACCATAAAACATATCTCTCATATAAATAGAACAACCATTATTCTCGGATTAAAATGAGTAGCCATCTCGTATTAAACGAGATCCAGATACAATGTTCATGCTCCAAGCTGGTACTAAATAACAATTATTAAGGTTTAAAACTAATCCCGAGGGTAGATGTAGAGGCAGCGTGTCGACGGTGATCACATCGACCTTGTAACCATTTCCGACGCGCATCGTCACCTCGTCCTTCGCCAGTCTCCGCTTATTCCACAACTCCTGCTTTGAGTTACAAATATGAGCAACTGCACCGGTATCAAATACCCAGGAACTACTACGAGCGCTTGTAAGGTACACATCAATAACATGTATATCATATATACCTTTGACGTTGCCGACCTTCTTATATGCTAAGTATTTGGGGCAGTTCCGCTTCCAGTGACCCATTCCCTTGCAATAAAAGCACTCAGTCTCAGGCTTGGGTCCATTCTTTGGCTTCTTCCCGGCAACTGGCTTACCCGGCGCGGCAACTCCTTTGCCGTCCTTCTTGAAATTCTTCTTACCCTTGAATTTCTTGAACTTAGTGGTTTTATTCATCATCAACACTTGATGTTCTTTCTTGATCTCCACCACCACCGATTTCAGCATTGAATACACTTCGGGAATGGACTTCTCCATCCCTTGCATATTGAAGTTCAACACGAAGCTCTTGTAGCTAGGTGGGAGCGAGTGAAGGATTCTGTAAACGACCGCTTCGTCTGGGAGATTCATTCCCAACTGAGACAAGCGATTGTGCAATCCAGACAATTTGAGTATGTGCTCGCTGACAGAACTATTCTCCTCCATCTTACAACTGTAGAATGCATTGGAGACGTCATATCTCTCAACTCGGGAATGAGCTTGGAAAACCATTTTTAGCTCTTGGAACATCTCATATGCTCCATGGTGCTCAAAACGCTTTTGGAGCCCCGATTCTAAGCTATAGAGCATGCCGCACTGAACCAGGGAGTAATCATCACAACGCGACTGCCAAGCGTTCATAACATCTTGGTTTGCCGGGGCGGGAGCGTTGGCAGCTATGAGGATGATCCTCAGGTTACGGACCCAATCCGTATAGTTGCTACCATCGTCTTTCAGCTTGGATTTCTCTAGGAACGCGTTGAAGTTGAGGGTGACATGAGCGTGGGCCATTTGGTCTACAAGACATATTGTAAAGAATTTACACAAAGTTCATGACAATGAAGTTCATCTAATCAAATTTAATGAACTCCCACTCAGATAGACATCTCTCTAGTCATCTAAGTGAAACAAGATCCGAATTGACTAAGCCGTGTCCGATCATCACGTGAGACGGACTAGTCATCAACGGTGAACATCTTCATGTTGATCGTATCTTCTATACGACTCATGTTCGACCTTTCGGTCTTCCGTGTTCCGAGACCATGTCTGTACATGCTAGGCTCGTCAAGTGAACCCTAAGTGTATTTTGTGTGTAAATCTGGCTTACACCCATTGTATGCGAACGTTAGAGCCTATCACACCCGATCATCACGTGGGGCTTCGGAACAACGATCCTTAGCAACGGTGCACAGTTAGGGGGAACACAATTCTTGAAATTTTAGTGAGAGATCATCTTATTTACTACCGTCGTTCTAAGAAAATAAGATGCATAAACATGATAAACATCACATGCAATCAAATAAAGTGACATGATATGGCCAATATCATTTTGCTCCTTTGATCTTCATTTCCGGGGCTCCATGATCATCTTTGTCACCGGCATGACACCATGATCTCCATCATCATGATCTCCATCATCGTGTCTTCATGAAGTCGTCTCGCCACATATTACTTCTACTACTATGGCTAACGTTTAGCAGTAAAGTAAAGTAATTACATGGCGTTATTCAATGACACGATGGTCATACAATAAATAAGACAACTCCTATGGCTCCTGCCGGTTGTCATTCTCATCGACATGCAAGTCGTGATTCCCTATTACAAGAACATGATCAATCTCATACATCACATATATCATTCATCACATCTTTTGGCCATATCACATCACATAGCACATGCTGCAAGAACAAGTTAGACGACCTCTAATTGTTGTTGCAAGTTTTTACGTGGCTGCTATAGGTTTCTAGCAAGAACATTTCTTACCTACGCCAAAACCACAACGTCATATGTCAATTTCTATTTACCCTTCATAAGGACCCTTTTCATCGAATCCGATCCGACTAAAGTGGGAGAGACAGACACCCGCCAGCCACCTTATGCAACTAGTGCATGTCAGTCGGTGGAACCAGTCTCATGTAAGCGTACGTGTAAGGTCGGTCCGGGCAGCTTCATCCCACGATGCCGCCGAATCAAGATTGGACTAGTAGCGGCAAGAGAATTGAACAAATCTACGCCCACAACTGCTTTGTGTTCTACTCGTGCAAGATGCTACACAAAGACCTAGCTCAGATGCCACTGTTGGGGAACGTAGCAGAATTCAAAAAAATTCCTACGCTTCACCAAGATCAATCTAAGGAGTCATCTAGCAACGAGGAGAAAGGAGTGCATCTACCTACCCTTTGTAGATCGCGAGCGGAAGCGTTCAAGAGAACGTGGATGATGGAGTCGTACTCGTCGTGATCCAAATCACTGATGATCCCAGCGCCGAACGGACGGCACCTCCTCGTTCAACACACGTACGGTGCAGCGACGTCTCCTCCTTCTTGATCCAGCAAGGGGGGAGGAGAGGTTGATGGAGATCCAGCGGCACGACGGCGTGGTGGTGTATGCAACGGAAATTCAGCAGGGCTTCGCCAAGCACCTGTGGGAGGAGGGAGATGTGTAACGGAGGGGGGGGGGAGGGAGGCACCAGGGACAAGGGTGCGGCTGCCCTATCTCCCCCCACTATATATAGGGGCTAGGGGGGCGGCCCTAGGAGATGCAATCTCCTAGGGGAGCGGCGGCCAGGGGGAGGCTTGCCCCCCAAGGCAAGGGGGCGCCCCCCACCCCTAGGGTTCCCAACCCTAGGCGTAGGGGGAGGCCCAAGGGGGTGCTCCAGCCCACTATGGGCTGGTTCCCCTCCCCCTACGGCCCATGGGGCCCTCCGGGATAGGTGGCCCCACCCGGTGGACCCCCAGGACCCTTCCGGTGGTCCCGATACACTACCGGTGACCCCGGAACTCTCCTGATGGCTGAAACTGGACTTCCTATACATAATTCTTTAGCTCCGGAACATTCCGGAACTCCTCGTGAAGTCCGTGATCTCTTCCAGGACTTCGAACAACATTCGGGTTACCGTGTGCATATATCTCTACAACTCTAGCGTCACCGAACCTTAAGTGTGTAGACCCTACGGATTCGGGAGACACGTAGACATGACCGAGACGTCTCTCGTGTCAATAACCGGTTCTGGATACCCATGTTGGTTCCTATGTGTTCCTCGATGATCTCATCGGATGAACCAAGATGTCAAGGATTCACTTAATCCCGTATGCAATTCCCTTTGTCTATCGGTATAGTACTTCCCGAGATTCGATCATCGGTATACCGATACCTTGTCAATCTCGTCATGGCAAGTCTCTTTACTCTTTCCGTAATACATCATCCCATGACTAACTCCTTAGTCACATTGAGCTCATTTTGATGATGTCTTACCGAGTGGGCCCAGAGATACCTCTCCGTCATACGGAGTGACAAATCCCAGTCTCGGTTCGTGCCAACCCAACAGATACTTTCGGAGATACCCGTTGCGTACCTTTATAGCCACCCAGTTACGTTGTGATATTTGGCACACCCAAAGTATTCCTACGGTATCCGGGAGTTGCACAACCTCATGGTCTAAGGAAAAGATACTTGACGTTGGAACAGGTTTGGCATTACGAACTACACGATCTTGTGCTAGGCTTAGGATTGGGTCTTGTCCATCACATCATTCTCCTAATGATGTGATCCCGTTATGAATGACATCCAATGTCCATGGTCAGGAAACCATGACCAGCTGTTGATCAACGAGCTAGTAACTAGAGGCTTTACCAGGGACACGTTGTGATCTATGTATTCACACATGTATCACTGTTTCCGGATAATACAATTCAAGCATGAATAACAGACAATTATCATGAACAAGGAAATATAATAATAACCATTTTATTATTGCCTCTAGGGCATATTTCCAACAGATGTATCCCGATCTCCGTCTGGAGCGGTGTGGAGGCACAATGCTCCCAAGAAGCCACTAGGGCCACCGTAATCTCCTCACGCCCTCGCACAATGCAACATGCCGTGATTCCACTAAGGGACCCTTGACGGTAGTCACCAAACCCGTACAAATGGCGACCCTTGGGGGGCGGTCACCGAACCCGTACACTTTGGCAACCCTTGGGGGCGGTTACCGGAACTCGTCAAATTGCTCGGGGCGATCTCCACAACCTAATTGGAGACCCCGACGCTTGCCCGGAGCTTTACACCACAATGATTGAGCTCCGAACACCACAAAGGTTGAGGCTATCTCCCCAACGACACCACGAAGCTTCACCACAATGGAGCATGGCTCCAAGTTGACCACAACCGTCTAGGGCGCCCAAGCACCCAAGAGGAACAAGCTCAAGGGTACTAAGCACCAAAGAGTAATAAGCTTCTCAACTTGTAACCTCCACGTATCACCATGGAGAACTCAAACCGATGCACCAAATGCAATGGCAAGGGCACACGGAGTGCCCAAGTTCTTCTCTCCCTAATCCCACCAAAGCAACTAATGCTAGGGAGGGTAATGAGATGAAGAACGGAGAAGGGAACACGAACAACTCCAAGAACTAGATCCAAAGGGTTCCCCTCACAAAGAGGAGAAAGTGATTGGTTGAAATGTGGATCTAGATCTCCACTCTCTTTTCCCCGCAAAACTAACAAGAATCCATGGAGGGATTGAGAGATAGCAAGCTTGAAGAAGGACAACAATGGGAGAAGAACACGAGCTCAAAAGGATGGGGTTCATTGGGGAAGAAGACCCTCTTTTATAGGTGGGAAAAAATCCAACCGTTATGCTCACAGCCCGCACCGAGCGGTACTACCGCTCCAAGGAGCGCTACTACCGCTTGGGCGGTAGTAGCCCTTTGAAACACAACAGCAAGGAGGAAAAAAAGGCCAGAAGAACGGTCGGAGCGGTACTACCGCTTGTCCTCACGGTACTACCGCTAGGGGTAGCGGTACTACTGCTAAGGGTAGCGGTACTACTTCTTGCGAGCGGGATAAAAAATTACATCCATGCCAACCACCACTGGACTTAGGATGAGTTTTTGGTCTGGAGCGGAAGTAAGCCACAGAAGTAAAAAATTACATCCGCTCCAAGCGGTAGTACCGCTCCCATTTGCGGTAGTACCGCTGCAGCCCTTTTGAGGACACCAAAACTGACACAACTTTTGCAAACGGACTCCGAATTCAACGAAACCAAGTTTGTTGGAAAGCTAACGACATGGCCTAACACAATCTTGATAGAAATAACAATAATAAAAAAATGAGAAAAGTACCATAAGAAAATGGAGAGAACCCTTCCTTGAAAGAGACTGGTAAAACCTCCAACATCAAAAACGCAATAGAAGAAAAATGTGAACTCCGTTTTCGATGAAATCAAGCTTGTCAAGAGGATGACCATAAGCTCCAAATATCACAAGAATAAAACCAAACAAGAACCAAGAAATATGATGCAAGCAGGCAATGGTTTGAGCTCTCTACGAATGATACGATCAAGCTACCCACTTGAGAGCCCCCCTTCATAGTACGGCAATCAATCCTATAACCCTGTCTCCAAACTATGACCATGAGACCAGTAAATAGAGAACCTATCAAGGGCAAACCTTTGCCTTGCACAAAGTCCACTAGAGCTAGATGTAGACGATCTTGACTTCCTCAAGTTGGACCACCTTTCTTATTTTGTTGGCTCGGTGAAGACTAGTAGATTGCTCCCCCATAACCCACTATGGGTGAGCCACTCTTCGGCACATCTTCACAAGTTCATTGTCACCATAATGAACGACAAGCTTCAAGAACTTGATCTATTCATGATGCATCACTTGAAATTGCACACCACAACCTTGATTTGATGTCATCCTCCATATGTTGTATGTGATCTTCCTCTTGACGCAAGCCCATGGAAGATAACCTAACCCCACATAGAACTCTCACAAATACCATGGGTTAGTACACAAAGCGTAATTGACAATGCTTACCATACCATGGGATCGCTTGATCCCTCTCGGTACATCTTCTACGCTTTGTGTGTTGATCAACTTGAAACACTCTCTGTACTTAGTCTTGATCAACCTTGAATCTTTCCAACTCTATTCATTTGGACGATGTCTTGAAGGTAAACATGAATGATCACACACTTTTCTTATTCAAGACATGCTGGCAATAAGCTCAACACTCACAAGACCAATCTTTGGATAATTCCTTAATAGCATCTTGGTCATCACAAACTCTCCTTGAAACCAACAAATGGACTCCAAGAAAATTCTATGGACAAACCCTTCAAATATAACTGAAGGCAACCATTAGTCCATAGAGATTGTCATCAATTACCAAAACCAAACATGGGGGCACCGCATGTTCTTTCAGCTACCCTGTTAGCAGTAGCGCGTTTTGGAACAGCGCACTGCTGCTAAGTTTGAACTAGGCGCACATGGCTAGCCCCACTTAGCAGCAACGCGTATCCTTGCCCAGTGCTACTACTATGCTCCATAGTAGTAACACTTTTATTCAACCCGCGCTTCTACTGACCCTACCTTATCATCCCCGCGCGGCTGACCCTCTCACTCTCCCTCTCACTCACTCTCCCACGCGCCCCCGTCGTTCGTCGCCACCGCCGTTCCCCGACCATCGTCGTTGCCCGCCGCCGCGGGCGCTCCACTGAGGTAGTCCCTCCATCCTCCCTCCTCCTCCGGCCGCCCCCTCCTCCATCCTCCTCTTCCGGCCGCCCCC
>LR738712.1:689845803-689875941 GCA_902687465.1 Secale cereale
CCACCCCCTCCTCCCTCCATCTCTCCTAAACCCTAAACTCTTTTTTACTGTTCTTGTATAATGTAATTTTTTACTATTTTTAGTAAGTGTTTAATAGAATTAGTAAGAAAATTAATAGAACTAGTTAAACTACTTTATTTTTAGTAAGAACTAGTTTATTTTTATTTATAGTACGTGCTTAGTTGAACTTAGTTGAATTAATAGAACTAGTTTAGTTTTAGTAAGAAAATTTAGGTATATGAGACTTGATGATTGATACGTCCATTTTGCATCATGTTTTTATACTATTATTTATGTTGTTTTTATGCAAAATAATGCTTCTTGGAGTAATTCTAATGCCTTTTCTCTCATAATTTGCAAGGTATGCACCACAAGGGAGAATTCCACCAGCTGGAAATCTGGACTTGAAAAAGCTATGTCAGGCCACCTATTCTGCACAACTCCAAACAAGCTGAAACTTCACGGAGAATTTTGATGAATTATTTGAAGAATATTGGAGCAAAGAAGTACTAGAGGGGGCCCACCTGGGCGCGCTAGGGAGCCCATGCGCGCTTTGGTGGGTTGTGCTCACCCAGGCCCACCTCCGGTGCCCATCTTCTGGTATGTAAGCCCTTCTGACCTAGGAAAAATAAGAATAATACTTTCAGGATGGAGCGCCGCCGTCTCGAGGCAGAACTTGGGCAGGAGCACTTTTGCCCTCCAGCAGAGTGATTCCGTAGGGGGAAATCCCCCCCCCCCCCGGAGGGGGAAATCATCGTCATCATCATCACCAACAACTCTCCCATCTTGGAAGGGCTATCTCCATCAACGTCTTCAACAACACCATCTCATATCAAACCCTAGTTCATCTCTTGTGTTCAATCTTGTTATCGGAAACTATAGATTGGTGCTTGTGGGTGACTAGTGTTGATTACATCTTGTAGTTGATTACTATATGGTTTATTTGGTGGAAGATTATATGTTTAGATCCAATATGCTTGTAACACCCCATATGTGATACTTTCCCATTATGGCAATAAAGCATTCTCATTTGATCCTTGTCCTTATCCTTGGGAGTTCTTGTCATTTGAGCTCATTTTTTTTGCATTGCCATGTCATTTATTTTATTTTGCATCCTTGCATTGCTTCATCATCATAGCATCATGGCATCTAGTTTACTTCTTATTATGATGAGTGTGTGTGAGGTCTTGTGATGTTGTGTGTGTGGTTCTAACCTTGCCTAGCTAAACCATACCCCCCTTCTTCCTCTTCTTCTTCTTCTTCTTCTTTTTCTTTTCTTCCCTTTCCTTTGCTCCATTGTGCAAGCCACCTAGCCAAGTCCATTATTGTTCTTTCTTTTCCTAAAAATCTTGCACCATGTCTACACCCTCTCTGCCAAATGTCACCCCATTTAGAATTGATTTGATTGGGTTTTAAAATGAGAAGAGTTTGAACCATATTCAAACTCCTTTTATTTTTCTGCCTCCAAAAATGTCCAAGTCAATTTTATTAAATAGGGCATAAATCACTGAGCATGGGGATATTTTTCTTTTCCCCTAACTCTTTTCCTTTTAGTCTGTGCTTTTCTTTTTCTTTTCTGGTGGAAGTTAAATGAAAAAGAAAAGAAACAGCAGCTCCAGTAGTGGCCTGGGCCTCCTCCTTCTTCACCTCCCCCAGGCCCAGTCTTTTCTCTCCCGCAGCGCGGCCCATCTCCTCTCTTTCGCACGCCCACAGAGCACTTGCAGTCGCGCCCTGTCTTTCCCCCTGGCCCCACATGTCTACCTCTCAGGCCCGCGTCTCCGTCTACCTCCGTCACGCGAAGCAGAGCAGAGCGCGCGCTCGCCTTCGCGCCGTGATCACGGATGTCGATGTCTCGTGATCCGAGCCCCCCTTTTAAACCCGCACCGTGTCCAACCCCTCTCTCTAGGGTTCCTCTTCCTCCTATCACCGCCTGGAGAGCCAAGCTCTACCAGATCCGCCGCTCCAGTCGATACCCGCACGCATCTGGGAGCGCCAGCTCGTCGCCGGCGTGTCTCCCGTCGACCTCAGCCTCGCTAAATGTGTCCAGCTGCTTCCATGATGTCGACTACTTTGACTACTTCCCCTACGTGGAGCCGATCGCCTCGCCGCCGACGTCTTCTTCCTCTTCTTCATCTCCGGCGCCCATACCTGTTCGAGACTCGCCGCCGTCGACTCCGTCCATGACTGGGCCAGCCGAACACATCTCCGTGTTCGTGGTGAGCTCCTCTTCCTACTCGTCCCTTTTCCCCCCTCTGTAGCGCCCTCTAGCTCCAAATTCATCGAGCTCCCGAGCTCATCACCGTCGGGCCTCATCGCCGGCGAGTGTTCCGACCCCTCTAAGCCGTCGCTTGTTGTCCGTTCACTTGAGCGCGTCGTGTAGGAGCTGCATGTGCAGTCGCTGCTCCGCCTAGGCCTCTGCATCGTCTCATCATTGTCCGCCGCCGCCGTGCTGTCGTTGCTCGCCGCCGGCGCTGTAGTGCTCGTTAGGTGTTGCGTCTGCTTTGAGTGGATGCGGCTCTCCCCCAGGAGCGCTCCGCACCGCTCCGCCGTGCCTTTTGGTCGCCGGAGCAGCTCCGACGAGCTTCTAGCTCTTCATTCATCTGCTTCTGCAGTTACGTCTTCAGATATAGCGCATGTTCTCTGTCGAGATCCGATCGATAGCGCAGTGGCTTGTTAATCCATCAGTTAAGCAGGAGGTCTTGTGTTCGAATCATTGCGGGGGCAGTGGGATTTCGCCCCCTTTTGTTTTTCGCGAGAGGCTGACAGGTAGGCCTCACCTGCCAGCCTCACAGTCCTTCTCCAGCCCCGCGCGCACCCGCTAGCGCCAGCTCAGCGAGGCCGGGCCCCCTTGTCAGTGGCTCTGGCTAGATGAGTCCTGGGTCACTCTGGCCCTTGTGCTTGTTTTTTTTTTCTTTCTGTTTTGTGTTTTTCTTTTTCTTTTTCTGGTTTTCTTGTTTATTTAATAACTGTTTAAATATGCTTCTAATGAAAATAAGTCCTATATGAAAAGTTCTTAGAATTTCATGTAGATTATGTATATGCTTTTTGTTGTCATGTTTTAAAACATTAAAAGTGTTGCTTGAATTTATTCTTGTTTTAAATATGCATAAACTTGGAAAAATCATAACTAAATATCTACAACTCCAAATTTAACAAACTTTATATGCATTTGGGGTGGAAAAATGTGTAGAATATTTTGGTCCTGTTGTTTAGCATGTTTGACAATTTTATGCCAGAAGTTTTTCAGATCTGTCCCAAATGCAAATAAATTAATATGGGAGTTTCTGGATATTGTTGTTTATTATTTCCAGCCCATTTAAATGTGCTAGCATGTTGCTGTAATGTTAGGTGCACCCTTGCCATGTTAACCAACCCCTTTAAACTTGTTGGGTGCTTGTTTCAATAACCTACATAAACTTGTTAGTTGTTCTTGTGTTTGTTTTTCTTTCTTGTGAGTGGTCTTGTTTGACTTGATGATATTGCACTCTTGTGAACCTAGGCCATGCATCATATCTACTCTTGTCCTTGTTCATCATGTTCATGCATCATGTGTCTGAGCATTGCATTATGATTGATTGTGTTCCATTGTTGCATTGTTGTGTTTGGTTTGAGCCCGGTGATGATACGGAGTACGAGGTTCCTACCTAGGTTGAGTTTGAGGAGCAAGGTTACGATCCCTCCGTGGAATCAACAGGCAAGATGACCTTACCCAGATATCACTACTATCCTTGCCTATGCTAGATGTCTCGCTCTTTAGATTATTGCCTCGATGCCTATGTCTGTTTGTTAGCCTCCTATTGTTGCCATGAAACTCTCTAACCACCCACCTAGCAAACCGTTGTTTGGCTACGTAAGCATCGCTCAGCCCCTCTTATAGCGTTGTTAGCTGCAGGTGAAGATTTGAAGATTCTTGCTTCATGATGAAGTTACTGTTGGGATATCACAATATATATATAATCTGTTAAACTAAATAATATATATATTGGTAATGGGTGGAAGGCTAAGCCTCTTGCTTGGTGTTTTGTTCCACTCATGCCACCCTAGGAACTGTTAAACCGGTGTTATGTTCCTTGATTTTGCGTCCCTAACACGGTTGGGGGTAATGGGCCCCCCTTGATAACCCGCTTAGCGCTAAAGCTTTTCCAACAAGGCCCAACATTGGTTTTACATTTGCCTAATAACTAAAACTTGCATAGGGCGTTGCAAACTCGAGTTCTTAATTAACAACCCGGGCCAGTGCTCCACATGAGTGTTGGTCCGAACAGGGCAGCCTGCAGGGCCACCTTGAGGAAACTCAAGGGCTGGTATACACCTGTAGGATGTCCCATCCGGTCGTGGCCTGAGACGAGATACGTGCGGCTACTATCAGGGTGTCGGCATGCCGGGAGTTCTTGCTGGATTAGTTTTACCTTTGTCGGAATATCTTGAGCATGGGATTCCGAGAATACTCAGGTCTTCCCACCTTGGAGTTGCGACTCCGCAGATCATGAGCTTGTGATGGGCTAAGTTGGGACACCCCTGCAGGGTTTGATCTTTCAAAAGCCGTGCCCGCGGTTATGTGGCAGATGGGAATTTGTTAATATCCGGTTGTAGATAACTTGACACCATGTTCAGAATACACTACCAGCGTGAGTAACCGTGATGGTCTCTTTCCGAAGGGGGTTCGGGAAGTGAACACGGTGGGGTTATGTTTGACGTGCTTAGTTAGGATCACTTCGTGATCACTTTGACGATCGTTGGCACTTTCTCTTCTCGCTCTAAACACGTAAGCTAGTGCTAGTGCTGCTGCAACCATGTTTTAAGCCTTTTCCACACCTAAGGCTTTGATAGTATTGCTACCCGGGAATAGGATTGCTAAGTCCTCCGTGGCTCACAGATTCTACACAACACCAGATGCAGGCACCGTTGAGAACTACACAGGTGGTGGTTTAGAGTTGTATTGGGAGTTCGATGAAGAGCGCGGACGATACTTCATGTCCTATCCCGAGGATCAGTAGGGCTCTTACTAGGATGATCGGGACCTTGTGCTGCTTTATTTGTGGTATCTTTCATTTGGATCTTCGTCCGTAGTCGGACTCTGATGTTATTTGGATGATGTATGTTAATGTATTTCATTGTGTGACGTGGCGAGTGTAAGCCAACTACTCTTTTACATTTTCATCCCCCTTTTTTACATGAGTTGTGCAAAGATACCCTACTTGAGATCATTCTAGTATGTGCTTATGCCTTTAAGTTGTGCCTCGACACGTGGGAGGCATAGTCACATAATGGGCATTACAAGTTGGTAATCAGAGCCTTCTCCGACCTAGGAGCCCCCCTGATTGATCGAATCGTTGATGGTTGAGTCTAGGCACACACATGAAAATGTTTTGAATCCTATATATATATATCGGGGAGTAGGATTTCTTTTTACTCCTCATCCCTTCATCGCTCTGGTGACGACTCCTGACGATGTTCTATCTCTTCTACTCTCAAAATTCACTAAATTTTTTTTAGGATCATGCAAGTATTGTTTGGATTGTTCCGATATCTTTGTGACGAGAACATTGTTCTTGATGCCTCCTGTCATTTAGGGGTTGTGGCAGTGTCCTGGGGAGTTGAGCTCCGAGGTGTTGTCGTCACAAATGTATCGCAGCAGTTCTAGAATACTTAAGACGGCCGACATCGAAAACTCTTCTATGCGGTTAGTGGTGAGATAACCCCGACATCACCCAGTACTAGGGAGGTAGTTCGGGAGTATTGCCATAGCTTGTATAGCAGATGCGTTTCGAAGGTCCGAGGTAAACAGTTTCCGAGGATGACTGGTTATGTGTTGAAGGATGGATACAACTGGATGTAGGATTAGAGTTGAGTGCGTTGTGCTTCCCCTGTATCCCCAACACCCAATTGCATAACCAGAAACCTTCGGAAATTAATAGGTGGGTTCTTCTAGTAGCTCGTAGGCATTCTTCCAATGAGTGCATGATATGGAGTTCGGGGTTCAACATCAAGTGAAGAGGTTTTATGGGCGTTGTTCCAATCGGGAGTTGCATCTTAAAGGGTCCTTGGCTATGCTGATCCGGGGATTGCAAAACCCTTTTGTAACACGTTCCATGAGCTTTCAGCACGAACATGTGAGACGAAGCTTCTATCTTGTATTTGTTCTATCTGCTCCTTGTTGTTTTATTTATCTTTTGTTCTCCCAAGTGGCTTCTCGAGAAGATTGTTGTACCATTAAACTGTGGAATTCATTCGTTCATTTGGTTCGAATGTTCTTGTGAAGACTTATGTTGCAATTTCTAGCCGTTGATTCAACTTATATATTTTCAATCAATGGCTAATAGTTGTCATCTCATTCAGGATGGCTCCTAAAAGGGTTCCCAACGCTAACCCAGAGGGTGAAGAAGAGCGTGTTCCTGAACGTCCTCCTTCCCCTCCTCCTCCGTCCGAGGCCTGGAGAGCAATTATGCAAGTGACCAACCAGAACACCCAGATGCTTATGCAAATGATGCAGAACATTCAAGTCAACCAAGCAAATCAAGGTGGTCATGGGAACCAAGGCCAAGCCAATGTGTTCAATCAACCTCACTTTGCAACCCACAACCAATTCCTGGCAAACCAACCGAAGTCTTTTAGTTACTGAGTGGATCCGCTAGATGCTGAGGACTGGATCACATACATCAAAAAGCACTTTGAATGCAGTAACGTGAGACCAGAGGATTATGTCAAGTTTGCTACCTTCCAACTCAAAGACCAAGCTACTGATTGGTGGCAACAGTACAAAGATTCTAGAGGTGGACGTGAGATCTCGTGGACTGACTTCTGCAAGGATTTACGCTCTCACCACATTCCAACCAGTGTCATTGAAGGCATGCGTGAGCAATTTCGCAACCTGAAGCAAGGCACCATGTCCATCTATCAATACAATGTCAAGTTCCAGAATCTTGCACGCTATGCCAAGCAAGACATCCCAGATGCCAAGAGCAAGATTTATCAGTTCCGTGGTGGTCTGAAGGATGAACTCCAACTAGCTCTCACCTTGTTCGAGCCGGATGAATTTGACCAATTCTACAATATGGCTCTTAAGCAACAGGCATCCCAGCTCAAGATTGAAGCTTTCAAAAAGAGGATCAGAGATGCTGTTCACTCCTCCACTTCTTCCCAAGTGGTTGCAAAGCAGCAGAAGTTCTGGCTTCCGCCTCCTCCAGTGCTTCGTCCTCCTAACAACAACAAGCACTCTGGTGGTCGTGGTTTCTCCCACCCACCCAACCCAAGCAATCAGTCCAAGCCTCAGTTTCAAGATTCAAGATCAAGTGGTCCTTATCACCAGCATCTCTCAGAAGTGCTTTGCAACAAGTGTACTCAGAAGGGTCACTATGCTAACAAGTGTCCCAACCCAAGGCGCCTTCTGCCTCCTCCACCTGTCAGCACTGCTATTGTCAAGCACAATCCCAAGACAGCAAGAGTGAATCTGATGAATGCAGCTGAAGCAGAGAATTCTTCAGATGTGAAACTTGGTAACCTTCTAGTCAACCTTAAACATGCTAAAGTTTTGTTTGATTCTGGTGCATCACATTCTTTCTTGTCATATCCATTCGCATCCAAGCATAATGTGAGCACAATGGCATTACTCCAAAAGTTGCAAGTTACTTCACCGAGGAAACAAATGATTCCTATAATGGTGGCTCCGGATATATCTATTCATATGGGTGATTACCTGTGACACCCCGAGACCGGTGCGCCAGATGTCAGCGAGTTATTCATTGTCAGTGCCTTGTCATCTTCTTGTGTGTTGCATCTTGCCACGTCATCATGTGTGTTGCATCATCATGTTTTCAAAACTTGCATCCGTCCGAGTCCGTCCGTCCTCTCTGTTGTCCGTTCTGAGCCCAGACACACTTGCACGCGCCCGCGGTGCCTCCGAATATTTATTTTATGAGTGGCCGAAAAACGTTCTCGGAATGGGTTGAAACTTGGCGTGTGGTCTTATTATAGCATAAGTAGACCGCCTGTCAAGTTTCGTCGCGTACGGAGTTCGTTTGATAGCCCAACGGTTAACCGTGTTAACCGCCGAAAGCCTTTTCTCTTTTGGCCCAGCACCCCTTTCACACAGCCCACTAAGCCCATTCTAACCACCTCCATGCTCTTGGCCGTTCGATCACAATCGCGTGGCCGTGAACGGCTCTGCATTTGGACACTCCTAGCTCCCTCTACCTATAAATATGTGCCTCCCCCTCCATTTTCGCGCAGATGAACCCTAGCCTCCTCCCTCTCGCGCCGCCGGACATGTCCAGCACCCCAGCCACCTCACTCCGCCCAATCCGGAAGTGCCACATCGCCCCGCCGCCCCTCTCAGCCAATCCCGCGCTGCCACCTCACCCTCTCTCTCCTCCACCCCGTGCCCACATCCCCGCCGGGCCCGCGATCCCATCTCCGGCCCGCGCCGGGCCACGCCGGGCCCGAGCGCCTGCGCCCCTGCACTCCCCCACTCCTGCCTCGAGCCAGCTCGCCGGAGCAGCTGCGCCCCGCCGCCCTCGACGCCGGCCGGCGAGCTGCCGCCGAGCTCCGCCTTCCGCCGCCCGAGCCCTGATGCGCCAGGCCCTCCCCGTCGCCGTCTGGCCCCACCGCCGGCTACCGCACCCCGCGCCATCGTCAGTCGCCCCTCCTCCCCGGCGCCCTAGAGTCCGCCGCCAGCGAGGCGCGCCGCCGCCGCCTACCTTGCTCCCGATCGGATCGGGAGCACTTCGTCGAAGGAGCCGACCGGCCGCCGCGCTCTCCCTGGGCCGCATCGAGCCAGCCGGCCCAGCTCCTCGGGCGTCCTCCCTCCGGCCTCATGGGCCTCGGCCACCCAAGGCCTAGCTCCCACAGCTCCAACCCAGGCCCCTCCTCCAGCCAGGCCCCAGAAGCCCCCAGGCCCAGCACCACCAGCCTGCCCGGCCTCTTCCCCGACTGGGCCACGGCCCATGGTGAGAAGCCTCCTAGCTTCCGCCCAGTGCACCACATATCTATATCTCGCTCACTTTTTCCCTGTGTAAAATTGGCTAAGTCCTCAGAATTGCTTATAATGTTGCTATGTTCATGTGGCTGTAACTAATTGTGTGTTTATCCAAATTGAGTGAATGATATGTCAAAATGATCGTGGTGATATGCTCTACACTTTGTTCCATTGTGCCATGCTCATTTGAGTTCATCTAGATGCTCTAATCTCTGTGCAAGAGTGCTACTTGTTATAAACTGCTGCTACTTGTTATTTTGTTGACATGTTTGAGATATGATAACTTAGTGCATGTTTATCCAAATGGTGCATATGATATGTCAAAATGTTCATTGTGAAGTGTACTACATGTTGGTTGCTGTAGCATGCTTGTTTGAGTTCATATTGCCATGTTAATCTCTGTTGCGAAAGTGCATTGGCTGTTAAGAGCTGAAACTTGTTATGAGATGCTGATTTCAATTGCTCTTTGCTATTGATGTGTTTGTCCTCATGCCACATGTCTAGATGTTTTAGAAGCACACTAATATGGTCTTTGTTGTGGTGCATTTAACTTTCAATGATATGCCTTGAGGTGACTTAAACATGCTTGTAAACATGCCATGCCAACATAACTGTTTTATACTCAGTGAAAAAACTGCTAAGTCGGTAATCTGTTATAACCTGATGCTATGTTTGCTTGACGCCCTAGTCAAATCCATGCTTGTTTTGGAGTGGCTAATGTTCATGTCTTGTTGTCCATATTATTTTCTATCCATTCATGCCCTTACTTGCTCATATGACCTGCTGTAGCTTATTTATTTCTTGCTCTCAAGTTGCTATAAATTATATCTGTCAGGATTTTATCGTCATGATCAAAATGGTGTATCTTGTTGCTATTGATCCATGCCTCCTATGGAGTTGCTCCAATGGAGTTGTTTGCTGTAGGATATGTCTACTACATGTCCATGCTCTTTATGTTCTTATTAGAGTTGATATGCTTGTTGTTTTGTGCCTCCGAAGGCAGCATCGTGATGATGTTTTTGCCTTCCCAGATTTTGGCTACGTCTAGATAATTTTATTGCAACTTGCCATGCTTGTTTAAATGTGTTCCAGCAAGATTTTGGGTGTGTTCTAAGTTCCTACTTATTAAGTATCATGTCTACGTCAGATCCATGCTTCTTGTTATGATGTTTGAGTGCTATAGCTTATATTTATCGTGCTCCAAAGTTGCTATGTGGCTGTTAACTTCAGCTTGTTGTTATATCTTGTTTCGTGTGTATCTTTTAGCCCGTTGCTCCGTTTTGAGTGTGCCCTACATGAAACTTGTGTGATTTTGCATGTATAATCATAATAGCATGTTTTTTTTCATGTTTGGAGTGTGTTTGCTTGCTGTTTGGGTGCCTCTTGCACCATTGACTTGTTTGACTTGCTTTGCTCATATCTTCTAGACCGTAGCTCTGAATTAAACAAACTTTATATGAAACTTGACAAGAATTTCGAGTAGATCATGATGGTGCATGTTAATCTGCTGTTTAACAACTTTAACTTAAGGTTTGTTCAGATCTGGACTAATTTCAAACTATGCATATGAGTACTTACCGGATTTGTTATATGTAGTTTCCGGCCTCATTTAAACTTGTTGACTTGTGTTGTTTTTGAGTGCTTCCTGCCTTGCCATGTTTTGCATCATATATAGACTTGTGTTGCATCATACTTGGTTGAGCATATTGTCATGTTCTTGTGTTGTTTTTGAGTGCTTCCTACCATGCCATGTATTGCATCATATATAGACTTGTCTTGCATCATACTTGGTTGAGCATATTGTCATGTTCTTGTGTTGTGTGTTTACCGTATTGCTTGCTTCTTCTCGTTAGTGCTTGTTCCATTGCGATTGTGAGGATTCGTTCGGCTACCAGTGATTCGTCTTCAAGACTTCTTCTTCGTCTTCTTCATGGATCCGTTCTTCTTCCTTGCGGGATCTCAGGCAAGATGACCATACCCTTGGATACCTTTACTATCATTGCCATGCTTTGTTGTCTCGATGCTATCGTTACATGTCGCGCTACCCATCATTATTGTCAGCCCCTCTCCTAGTTGCTATGAAACCTCTAACCTTGACACCTTCCTAGCAAACCATTGTTTGGCTATGTTACCCGCTTGCTTAGCCCCTCTTATAGTGTTGTTAGTTGCAGGTGAAGATGAAGATCGTTCCTTGTTGGAACTTGTTGTTGGAATATCACAATATCTATTATTATATTTAAGACGCCTATATACTGGGCATGGGTGGAAGGCTTGGCCTTTTGCTCGGTGTTTTGTTCCACTCATGCCACCTTAGGCGTCGATAAACTGGCATTATGTTCCTTGATTTTGCGTTCCTTACACGGTTGGGTATATGGGGACCCCTTGACAGTTCGTCTTTGAATAAAACTCCTCCAGCAAGGCCCAACATTTTTTTAATTTGCCTCATAATAATAACTTAATTAATTAAATTGCATAGGGGGACGCTCCCTCGAGACTCAACATAGCAGGGGGCCAGTGCTGATGGTGTTGGTCCCAAACTAGAGCCACTTGCGGTGCCACCTAGTTATCTAGGGTCTTCGGTTGCTGTACGTAGTGCTCATCCAGACGTGGCCTGAGACGAGATGCGCGCGGCTACATCAAGGTGTCGGCACGCCGGGAGATCTTGCTAGACTTGTTTTACCATTGTCGAAATGTCTTGTGCACCGGGATGCCGAGCCTGATCGGTTTTCCCAAAGATAAGGGGTAATAATTATTATTACTTCAGCTGATCGTGAGACCTTGTGATGGGCTAAGTTGGGACACCCCTGCAGGGTTATGATCTTTCGAAAGCCATGCCCGCGGTTATGTGGCAGATTGGAATTTGTTAATGTCCGGTTGTAGAAAACTTCACTTTGAGAAGAGAACACGGTGGGGTTATGTTTGACTCGTAGGTAGTTCAGGATCTTTAGCGATCACTACTAGTTTGCGACCATTTGCGTAGATGCTCATCTTATTCTTGTACTCGTAAGTTAGCCATCATACATATGCTTAATCGCTGTTGCAACCTCACCACTTTACCTCTTCCTACCTATTAAGCTTTGATGGTCTTGTTACCCATGGTTATGGGATTGCTGAGTCCACGTGGCTCACAGATACTACAACAACAGTTGCAGGTGCAGGTTTCTGATGTCTTGACGTGAGAGCGATGATCGTTGTGTTGGAGTTTTTTCTTCTTCTTCTTCTTCAGTCTTGGGTTAGGTTCCGGGTCGGCGGCCTGGGATAGCAGATGGATGTATTTGTGCTTTTCATGTTTGCATTCGTAGTCGGATGCCTTGCATTGATGTTGTTGTATTCATGTGACTTGTATGTATTGTTGTATCCCCCATGTATGTATGTATTGGTACGACGTAATGATATCCATCTTGCTAAGCGCCCGAAATACGGTTGTGCCCCAATCACGTAAGTGTCACGTGATCGGGATAGAATCGCATCTTGAGCCTGAAAAGTTGGTATAAGAGCCTCGACCGACCATAGGAGCCCCCTTGATTCATCGTAGCTTGGCCGTTGTTGAGTCTAGTAGAAAAACTTTTTCGGAGTCTAGTTATATCGGAGAGTAGGAATTCTTTTTACTCCTCAGCCCCTTCGTCGCTCTGGTGAGGAATCCTGACGTAGGTGTTTTGAATTACCCCTCTTCCCCTTCAAAAATTTTTAGGATCACGTGGTTAGTTTTTTGTTTGTTGCGTTGTCAGTTCTTTCATCTGGTGCACTCACGTCAAGTGGACTCGACCCTCTTCTTCTTTGCAAGTTCAACCCTCAGTTCTTTTCCTTCTGACGATGTTTCCCCGTCCGATGGGGTCTTTCTTTTCCCACCCGCCCACCCTTTTGCTTCTCGGAGCCAGAGTCCTTAATCGAGTATCCATCCTGCTTGTGTGAAGCCTTTGTTTTCTTCCTCAGTTATTTCAACTGGTGAATTCTTGTCTAGTTCGTCATTCTTCATCTCTTTTCTTTTCCGGTGGTTCCAATTCAATTTGGATTCGGTGCTCATCATATTCTTTCATTGGCTCAAATGTTTTTCCCTTACTCGTTTACCTCTTGCCATGTCAGGACCGGTTTTCCGGGATATTACTTTCCCAGTAAACGGCCCTTGTGCTCACCAGTCCCAGGATTACTGTTAGCTGATGAGACACAAACTTGATACAGAAATTCCAAGCAAAATACCAAATATGTAGTACAAGACCATTCTGGTCAATGAGTACAACATAAGGTTTCTAGTGGTTGATGGCGGAAGCGGGTTGCGATACATCAGCGTCTATGGGACTCCATTTCCCACAGGAACAGCTGACCTGGATAACTCCTATCTTCGCGAGGCTGCTGTCTCCGTTGCCTAGGTTCCGGGGCTGTCATCGCAGCGCTCCTCTCCAAGCAAGGAATCTGGCCAAGACAATAGCCAGGGACAAGCCAGTGAGTACTTTGAATGTACTCGCAAACATTATGAACACAGGTATAATATAACAAAAGACATTCATGCTCTGAAATATTCTATGATCACTTCGTTAGTCGCGAAATAAAAATTCATGATGCAAGCATGTTATTCTTATAAACCATGGATAAGTAATCAAGAACAAAAATAAAATGCACCGATCGGGTGTCTGAAGCGACGCCTCGAAAGGATAAAAAAATAAAACATGCCTCAGTCGGACATCTGAGCGACGTCTCATAAAGGGCTTATAAAGAGAATAAACACAAACGTGCCACAGTCGGGCGTCTGAGCGACACCACATAAAGGGCTTATATGAAAAGTAAAACACAAGCATGCCACAGTCGGGCGTCTGGGCGACACCACATAAAGGGCTTATATGAAAAGTAAAACACAAGCATGCCACAGTCGGGCGTCTGGGCGACACCACATAAAGGGCTTATATGAAATATCCAGGAGGTAGAACCATCCCAGGGATATTCAATAATTCAACAACAATATAAATGGTTAGTCCACAATAATAATAATCACAATCATCATATGTCACATGTTAAGACCAAGGTTCTGGCTTAGCAGTTATTCCTCCGAAGACCGACACTAAGACCGACACTTGACCCATCCCAGACTGTAATCCTTAACCGCGGACGCGGCTATTCGAATAGATATAAACTCTGCAGAGGGTGTACTCTTTACCCACGAGCAATGGATTCCTTTAGTTCACCGGGACTAATTCCATTTACGGTCTTTTAGTTGAAAACACACCTGACCCGCACACACCAGCTTAACTTACCGGTGTCTGGAATCACCCACGACACCTGTTGAGTAAAACTCTAAGTGGGGAGGCTACAACCTCGAGTAGCATGGGATCACAGAATTTATAATGCGCGCGAACTAGGGGAGCTACCCCCTCGGCTCCAACCGGAAACACCCATGCCCCCGGACCAGGTGGCATGCCCACCGGATGCAGCCGGTATCTTCCACCATGGCCTCTCTGTACGGTGTGTGCCAAGAAAGGGGTTGACAACTTACTGGACTGTACCCTACCTGCGGCAGGGACAAGTGGTAGTACGAAACAAGAATGGGGGTTACCGGAACAAGACTCGATCTATGGTCGACTCGGGAGGTTAAAGTATCACCTGCATGATTAGCATGGTAATTATATCTCACACCAACAGACAGAATCACCACTTATCATACCTCAACATGCCTTACTGACTATACTCGTCTCAACGAAATATCCGTAGCAAGCTCGTGTCTACCCAAGACAGAGACTTTCCCGAATTCCTTCCAGTAGGCATGAGAGGTAGACGAGGGTGAATACTATCACTAGTATATCAATTTCCAACAGCAAGGAATCTTCATCATGCACTCATGAGCATGATCATACCATCACACAAAATAACTAGTACTCTGTGTCAAGGTGGGGTTGTAAACGTGTCAAACAACACACAATAATATTATGCCGGGGTTCAGAATGCTTGCCTCTTAAGTGCATACAAGTGGAGGGTACTCATGAAAGTTTTCTTCTCCCTCCATATCCCTATTTTTAAATGAATTCAAATTAATACATATACGAAAAACAGAACAAAAATTTGTCCTAATTATTTTTGAAATAAATCTTAAAATAAACTAGATGAAATTTGAGAGTGGTAGGAAAAAGAATCAACTCATTTGGAGTTTTATTTAAAAAGATATGCCCAGTCAAAGTTTAGTCAAAGTTCTGTTTTAAATAAAAACAGAAAAGGAAAACTGTTTTGAACGAAATACGTTTTCAAACAGAGGAGACGTACTTGGCGGGGGGTGCGCTTTCACTTAAGCCAGCGAGGGCCGGTTCGAGGTCACTGACAGGGGGCCCCGCGGTCCCACCTGTCGGGTTTGACCGGTCCTCCTCCCTCCTCCCTTCTTCGCCCGCACTGGACGGAGCTCCGGCGATTGCCGGCGGCGAACGGCGGCTCCATGCGGGAAACGGAGAGGCGGAAAGGGTCCGCGGTTCTACGGCGAATCTCTCGGTGGTCGAAACAGCCGAGGTGGTGCTGAGGGTTGCCGGCGACGAGCTTCGCGGCGGCGACGGTCTCGGGAGAAAAAGGGGAAGATGACTACGGTGGCGCTGGAGCTCGGTCGAGCAGTTGGGAAGCTCCGTGGAGTCGAGGGGAAGCTAACGGCGGCACTGGATGGGTGGGGGAGGGCCTGGTTACGGCGAACGGTGCCGGCGCATGGCGGCGGCCGAGGTTGCCGGAGATGGAGAAGATTGCTTCTTCCGGTCGAACCACTACGAGGGGAGCTAGCTATGGTGGACTGGAGGCTGCTTGGAGTCTCAGACGAGCTCGAGGTTCCTTAAATAGGCGGGGGAGGTCGGTTCCGCGGCTCCCCGTGGATAAGCACGACGGCGGCGATGGCGGTTCGTCGTCTCTGTAGCCGGGGCGACGTGGCGGAGCTCTGGGAGCATGCCAGGAGCTAGTGGACGGACGGGGCACTGCACAAGGAGGCAGGTGGCGAGCGAGAGCGGCTCGGGCGGCGCCGTCCATGGCAGAGCGGACGCGGCCGCAGGCGTGCCGCCAAGAAGCTTGCTGCAGCGACGCTGTAGGGAGCCAGGGGGTCGGTCGAGTGCGGGCGAGACACGGCTGCACCAGTGGATTAGATCGAACTCGAGGGATGCTTATCCAGGGGCGAGTCGGTTCGGGCGCGAGCACGTGCAAAACGCGCGCTCTGCTCGCGCTCCGGGCATGCACGACAGGTGCTCGGCGAAATGCCAAGGCATGCTAGAGGTCGAGGGTGAGGCTGCCAATTAACAGGAGGGTTAGGGTGAAGGCAATAGGTCTAATTGACATGGTTGTAGGGTCAGGGAACCAAGTTCCCAATGTAATCACAAAGCTATGCCAATTCTGACCAGACACACAAAGTGCTCGACAGAATGCCATGGGCATCTAGGCATTTCTTCTGGTGACCAAAAACTCCAGGTTGGGGTCTCTTTAGATGATAAAGAGGGTGGAAGGGTTAGCTAGTCAAAAGCCAAAACTTCCTAGTGCAAGTTTTTGAGAAAACTAAATCTGGACAGAAAGTGTATGCCATCATTGCATGGACCAAAAATATACCAATGGGTCCATTCTCCTGGACTTAAGGGTTTGGTAGGGTAGACTATAAGCAGGAGAAAATTTAGAGGCAAAAGGGCAAGCAAAAATGGAGTTGTAGTACAAACCACTAAACTGGACCAGAACACATATGAGGATGTTTTGCTCAAATTTTCCAAAGAACACCACTGGGTTTTTGCATAAGAATGAGTTATATACTTCTACCAACATCTCCAAATTTTGGTAGAATTTTTAAATGAATTTATAAAAGGGTTGTAGTGCAAAAGAGACTTTAAAACTCATGAGAACCCACTTAAAAGCAATAAAGTTTTTAGGGAGATGTTTACAGAAATATTTCCACTGATAAAAGAAATGATCTTGAGAAGGTATACAAGTCCAACAATATTCTTGAAAGGTTCCCCTTGAGGGAAAAATTCCACAATTCAAAAGAAAAGAATGGTACTGAGATAAAAGGGAAACCCAGAAAAGAAGATTTAAATTTCCTGCCAAAATTTTAATCAATAAAACATGGTTAAAAATCTTGGGGTGTTACATGCCATTTAACTATTCTGGAGTTCCGAAGAAATCTCAGGAGATTCATCTGTCTTCCAATTAATTCGAGGTTGTCACTTCATTTGAGTCTTTTAATAATTCCGGTGCATCATCTCCTTTTCGATCATTTTCAACGATGATTTTCTTTCGGTGGGCTCATAACCCATAGGTCTTTTTCCAGGATCTTACCTGACTCTTTTATTTCCCGGAGTGTTCCGAAATTCTTTTCAAGTGTGACGTAAGTATGGATTCCATCAGTCACGTGCCTTCCGAAGTTCGTTTTCAATTCTTCCATGGTTGGTTCAACCTTTCCCCTTTTAATTCTTCCGGAGTATCTCAATAATTTTGGTTGTGTTCCTCGTTGTCATCTGAAGACCGACAAAGTTTTTCCTCTAAATCTTGCCCGTTCTCTCGGATATTCGTGCTTCAAGCTTTATGCTATCCTCTCGAATTATTCCTTTGTCATAAATTCTTTTCCTTATCCATCCGGAGTATTTCATGAATTATTTTCATCGTGTTCCTCCAAAGGCCATCATTTCAGAAGATTTCTTCGTTCGCAGTTTTCAACTTCGTCCTCCAAATATTCTTCATTGATGCCTCTTCGTTCGTCCCACATTCGTCCGGTGCTTCGTTCAAGTATTCTTTAATCAGTTTGCGATCTCTTCGTTCTCGTCATTTTAAATTCCCCAAGTGCTTATTCTTCCCGACGATTCATTCTCTTGTCTTCACTCGATTACAATTTTTACGGTGGTTTGTTCTCTTTCATCATTCGATTTTAATTCATCCTGGTGGCTTGTTCTTTTTCATCACTCGATTTTAATCCACCAGATCCGTATCCGTGAAGAAGATATTCCCAAGACCGCATTCAGAACGAGTTTTGGCTCTTATGAATACACTGTCATGTACTTTGGCCTCGCAAATGCTCCACCACCTTCTCAAGGATGATGCACTTCATATTCAACCCCTACACCAATGAATTTGTTCTCGTCTATCTGGATGACATCTTGGTATTCTCCGAGAATGACGAAGACCATGCCAAGCATCTCCGTTTGGTCCTGGACAGGCTCCGTGAACACAAGTTCTATGCGAAGTTCTCCAAATGTAAATTCTGGCTGGATAAAGTCTTATATCTTGGCCATATCATCTCTGCCGAGGGCATTTTTGTAAACCCCAAGAAAGTTGAAGCTATTTTCAACTAGGAACCCCCGCAGAATGTCAAGCAACTCCGAAGCTTCCTTGGTGAATGTCAAGCAACTCCGAAGCTTCCTTGGTCTCGCTAGGTATTGCAGAAGGTTCGTTGAGAACTTCTCCAAGATTGCCAAGCCTCTTTCCAACCTATTGCAGAAGAATGTCAAGTACTCGTGGACTCCTGATTGTGATGTGGCATTCAAAACACTCAAAGAGAAGCTCATTTCTGCTCCGGTTCTTACTCCTCCGGATGAGTCCAAGCCCTATGAAGTCTTTTGTGATGCTTCGTTGCAAGGACTTGGTGGTGTTCTCATGCAAGACAAGAAGATTGTGGCATACTCTTTTCGTCAGTTGAAACCAAATGAGAAGAATTACCCCACACATGATCTCGAGCTAGCAGCAGTTGTACATGCCTTGATCACGTGGAGACACCTTCTGTTGGGCCGAAAAGTGGACATCTTCACCGATCACAAGAGCTTGAAGTACATCTTCACTCAGCCAAACCTTAACCTTCGCCAGACTCGTTGGTTTGAGATGATCCAAGAGTATGATCCAAACATTGAGTACACACCTGGCAAGGCCAATGTCATTGCAGATGCCTTGAGCAGAAAGGCATATTGCAACAGTCTCCTTCTCAAACCGTTCCAGCCTGAACTTTGTGAATCATTCAGGAAGCTCAACCTCCAAGTTGTTCCGCAAGGCTTTCTTGCAAACCTTCAAGTTGCTCCTACCTTGGAAGTTCAAATCTGTGAGGCCCAACTCACTGATGCTATGGTGCAGAAAGTGAAACATGGTATTGCTAAGGGTACTCCCAAATACAAGCGCTATCGTGTTGATGAGAAAGACACCTTGTTCTTTGAGGGCAAAATTGTGGTTCCCAAGGGTGATCTCAGGAAGCTCATAATGAACGAAGCACATGACTCCCTCCTTTCGATTCATCCCGGAAGTTCTAAGATGTACCAAGACCTCAAGCAATCATCTGGTGGACTCGCATGAAAAGGGAGATTGCCCAATTCGTGAATGAATGTGATGTCTGTAGAAGAGTGAAGGCAGAGCATCAACGTCCAGCCGGTCTCCTTCAACCTCTACCTATTCCCGAGTGGAAATGCGATCACATTGAAGTGGATTTCGTCACTGGGTTTCCTAAGTCCAAGAAGGGGAATGATGCAATCTTTGTAGTGATTGACAAGCTAACTAAAGTAGCTCATTTCCTTCCAGTCAAAGAATCCATCAACGCAGCTCAGCTGGCAGAGTTGTACACTTCTAGAATTGTTTCTTTGCATGGCATTCCTCAAGTCATCTCCTTAGACCGTGGAAGTTTGTTCACATCCAAGTTCTGGGACTCCTTTCAGTCAGCCATGGGCACAAAAAATCGCTTCAGCACTGCGATTCACCCTCAGACTAGTGGTCAAGTCGAAAGAGTGAACCAAATCCTCGAAGACATGCTGAGAGCTTGTGTCATCTCTTTCGGTATGAAGTGGGAAGATTGTCTCCCATTTGCCGAATTCTCTTACAACAACAGCTTCCAAGCAAGTGCCGGCAAAGCTCCTTTTGAAATCCTCTATGGCAGAAAGTGACGTACCCCGCTCAACTGGTCCGAGACTGGTGAACGTCAACTTCTTGGTAATGATTTGATCTCAGAAGCCGAAGAAATGTGCAAAGTCATACGTGAGAATCTCAAAGCCGCGCAATCGCGTCAAAAGAGTTACTATGACGGCAAGCATCGTGATTTGGCTTTCGAAATTGGAGATCATGTCTATCTCCGTGTTTCTCCTATGAAAGGAACCCAAAGATTCAGTATCAAAGGAAAGCTTGCTCCGAGATACGTGGGCCCTTTCAAGATTCTTGGCAAAAGAGGCGATCTAGCCTACCAACTCGAGCTTCCCTCCAACTTTGCAAATGTTCATGATGTGTTTCACGTGTCTCAACTCCGCAAGTGCTTCAAGACACCTGAACGCACCATTCCGTTCGAGGAGATTGATCTTCAACAAGACTTGTCTTATCGTGAGCACCCTGTTGCTATTCTTGAAGAAACTGAGCGCAAAACCCGCAACAAGTTCATCAAGTTCTTGAAAGTAAAGTGGTCACACCATGCCGACCGAGAAGCTATGTGGGAACGAGAAGATCACCTTCGTTCCGAGTATCCTTCCTTCTTCCAGTCCTAGATCTCGGGACGAGATCTTTTTGTATTGTAGGAGAGTTTGTAACACCCCATATGTGATACTTTCCCATTATGGCAATAAAGCATTCTCATTTGATCCTTGTCCTTATCCTTGGGGGTTCTTGTCATTTGAGCTCATTTATTTATTTTGCATTGCCATGTCATTTATTTTATTTTGCATCCTTGCATTGCTTCATCATCATGGCATCATGGCATCTAGTTTACTTCTTGTTATGATGAGTGTGTGTTAGGTCTTGTGATGTTGTGTGTGTGGTTCTAACCTTGCCTAGCTAAACCCTACCCCCTTCTCCCTCTTCTTCTTCTTCTTCTTCTTCTTCTTCTTCTTCTTCTTCTTCTTCTTCTTCTTCTTCTTCTTGTTCTTCTTTTTCTTTTCTTCCCTTTTCTTTGCTCCATTGTGCAAGCCACCTAGCCAAGTCCATTATTGTTCTTTCTTTTCCTAAAAATCTTGCACCATGTCTACACACTCTCTGCCAAATATCACCCCATTCAGAATTGATTTGGTTGGTTTTTAAAATGACAAGAGTTTGAACCATATTCAAACTCCTTTTATTTTTCTGCCTCCAAAAATGTCCAAGTCAATTTTATTAAATAGGGCATAAATCACTGAGCATGGGGATATTTTTATTTTCCCCTAACTCTTTTCCTTTTAGTTTGTGCTTTTGTTTTTATTTTTTGGTCAAAGTTAAATGAAAAAGAAAAGAAACAACAGCTCCAGCAGTGGCCTGGGCCTCCTTCTTCTCCTCCCCCAGGCCCAGTCTTTTCTCTCCCGCAGCGCGGCCCATCTCCTCTCTTCCGCAGGCCCACAGAGCGCACGCAGTCGCGCCGTGTCTTTTTCCCCCTGGCCCCACATGTCCGCCTCTCAGGCCCGCGTCTCCGTCTACCTCCGTCATGCGAAGCAGAGCAGAGCGCGCACTCGCTGTCGCGCCGTGATCACGGACGTCGACGTGTCATGATCCGAGCCCGCCATTTAAACCTGCACCGTGTCCAGCCCCTCTCTCTAGGGTTCCTCTTCCTCCTCTCGCCGCCGGGAGAGCCAAGCTCCACCAGATACGCCGCTCCAGTCGATACCCGCACGCATTTGAGAGCGCCAGCTTGTCGCCGGCGTGTCTCCCATCGACCACAGCCTCGCCAAACGTGTCCAGCTGCTTCCACGACGTCGACTACTTGGACTACTTCCCCTACGCGGAGCCGATCGCCTCGCCGCCAACGTCTTCCTCCTCTTCTTCATCTCCGGCGCCCGTACCTGTTCGAGACTCGCCGCCGTCAACTTCGTCCACGACTGGGCCAGCCGAACACATCTCCGTGTTCGTGGTGAGCTCCTCTTCCTCCTCGTCCATTTTTTCCCCTCTGTAGCGCCCTCTAGCTCCGAGTTCGTCGAGCTCCCGAGCTCATCGCCGTCGGGCCTCGTCGCCGGCGAGTGTTCCGACCCCTCTAGGACGTCGCTTGATGTCCGCTCACTTCAGCGCGTCGTGTAGGAGCTGCGTGTGCAGTCGCTGCTCCGCCTAGGCCTCTGCATCGTCTCATCATTGTACGCCGCCGTCGTGCTGTCGTTGCTCGCTGCCGGCACTGTAGTGCTCGTTAGGTGTTGCGTCTGTTTCGAGTGGATGCGGCTCTCCCCCAGGAGCGCTCCGCACCGCTCCACCATGCATTTTGGTCGCCGGAGCAGCTCCGACGAGCCTCTGGCTTTCTTCAGTCATCTGCTTCTGCAGTTACCTCTTCAGATATAGCGCATGTTCTCTATCGAGATCCGATCGATAGCGCAGTGGCTTGTTACTCCGTCAGTTAAGCAGGAGGTCTTGTGTTCGAATCCTTGCGGGGGCAGTGGGATTTCGCCCCCTTTTGTTTTTCACGAGAGGCTGACAGGTAGGCCTCACCTGCCAGCCTCACAGTTCTTCTCCAGCCCCGCGCGCACCCGCTGGCGCCAGCTCAGCGAGGCCGGGCCCCCTTGTTAGTGGCTCTGGCTAGATGAGCCCTGGGTCACTCTGGCCCTTGCGCTTGTTTTTTTCTTTCTGTTTTGTGTTTTTCTTTTTCTTTTTCTGTTTTTCTTGTTTATTTAATAACTGTTTAAATATGCTTCTGGTGAAAATAAGTCCTATATGAAAAGTGCTTAGAATTTCATGTAGATTATGTATATGCTGTTTGTTGTCATGTTTAAAAACATTTCAAATGTTGTTTGAATTTATTCTTGTTTTAAATATGCATAAACTTGGAAAAATCATAACTAAATATCTACAACTCCAAATTTAACAAACTGTATATGAATTTGGGGTGGAAAATGTGTAGAATATTTTTGTGCTGTTGTTTAGCATGTTTGACAACTTTATGCCAGAAGTTTTTCAGATCTATCCCAAATGCAAATAAATTAATATTGGAGTTTCTGGATATTGTTGTTTATTATTTCCAGCCCATTTAAATGTGCTAGCATGTTGCCGTAATGTTAGTTGCACCCTTGCCATGTTAACCAACCCCTTTAAACTTGTTGGGTGCTTGTTTGAATAACCTACATAAACTTGTTAGTTTTTCTTGTGTTTGTTTTTCTTTCTTGTGAGTGGTCTTGTTTGACTTGATGATATTGCACTCTTGTGAACCTAGGCCATGCATCATATCTACTCATGTCCTTGTTCATCATGTTCATGCATCATGTGTCTGAGCATTGCATTATGATTGATTGTGTTCCGTTGTTGCATTGTTGTGTTTGGTTAGAGCCCGGTGACGATACGGAGTCCGAGGTTCCTACCGAGGCTGCGTTTGACGAGCAAGGTTATGATCTCTCCGTGGAATCAACAGGCAAGATGACCTTACCCAGATATCACTACTATCCTTGCTTATGCTAGATGTCTCGCTCTTTAGATTATTGCCTCGATGCCTATGTCTGTTTGTCAACCTCCTATTGTTGCCATGGAACTCTCTAACCACCCACCTAGCAAACCGTTGTTTGGCTGCGTAAGCATCGCTCAGCCCCTCTTATAGCATTGTTAGTTGCAGGTGAAGATTTGAAGATTCTTGCTTCATGATGAAGTTATTGTTGGGATATCACAATATATATATAATCTGTTAAACTAAATCAGCTATATATTGGTAATGGGTGGAAGGCTAAGCCTCTTGCTTGGTGTTTTGTTCCACTCATGCCACCCTAGGAACCGTTAAACCGGTGTTATGTTCCTTGATTTTGCGTCCCTAACACAGTTGGGGTTTATGGGCCCCCCTTGATAACCCGCTTAGCGCTAAAGCTTTTCCAGCAAGGCCCAACATTGGTTTTACATTTTCCTAATAACTAAAACTTGCATAGGGTGTTGCAAACCCAAGTTCTTAATTAACAACCCGGGCCAGTGCTCCACATGAGTGTTGGTACAACTGGGCAGCCTGCGGGGCCACCTCGAGGAACCCCAAGGGCTGGTATACACCTGTAGGATGTTCCATCCGGTCGTGGCCTGAGACGAGATACGCGCGGCTACTATCAGGGTGTCGGCACGCCGGGAGGTCTTGCTAGATTAGTTTTACCTTTGTCGGAATATCTTGAGCATGGGATTCCGAGAATACTCGGGTCTTCCCACCTTGGAGTTGCGAATCCGCAGATCGTGAGCTTGTGATGGGCTAAGTTGGGACACCCCTGCAGGGTTTGATCTTTCGAAAGCCGTGCCTACAGTTATGTGGCAGATGGGAATTTGTTAATATCTGGTTGTAGATAACTTGACACCATGTTCAGAATACACTACCAGCATGAGTAACCGTGATGATCTCTTTCCGAAGGGGGTTCGGGAAGTGAACACGATGGGGTTATGTTTGACGTGCTTAGTTAGGATCACTTTGTGATCACTTTGACGATAGCTGGCACTTTCTCTTCTCGCTCTAAACACGTAAGCTAGTGCTAGTGCTAGTGCTGCTGCAACCTTGTTTTAAGCCTTTTCCACACCTAAGGCTTTGATAGTATTGCTACCCGGGAACGGGATTGCTGAGTCCTCCGTGGCTCATAGATTCTACACAACACCAGATGCAGGTACCGTCGAGAACTACACAGGTGGTGGTTCAGAGTTGTATTGGGAGTTCGATGAAGAGCGTGGACGATACTACGTGTCCTATCCCGAGGATCAGTAGGGCTCTTACTAGGATGGTCGGGACCTTGTGCTGCTTTATTTATGGTATCTTTCATTTGGATCTTCGTCCGTAGTCGGACTCTCATGTTATTTGGATGATATATGTTAATGTATTTCATTGTGTGACATGGCGAGTGTAAGCCAACTACTCTTTTACATTTTCATCCCCCTCTTTTACATGAGTTGTGCAAAGATACCCTACTTGAGATCATTCTAGTATGTGCTAATGCCTTTAAGTCGTGCCTCGACACGTGGGAGGCATAGTCACATACTGGGCATTACAATGCTATTCAATACCCCTATGATCTTGAGCATGTTTATCATTTGTGAGTGATTACCTTTGTTCTTGAGGTCACGAGAGAAATCATGTTGCAAGTAATCATGTGAATTGGATATGTGTTCGATATTTTGATAGTATGTATGTTGTGATTCCCTTAGTGGTGTCATGTGAACATTGACTACATGACACCTCACCATATTTGGGCCTAAGGGAATGCATTGTGTAGTAGTAATTAGATGATGGGTTGCGAGAGTGACAGAATTATAAACCCCAGTTTATGCGCTATTCCGTAAGGGGCCGGTTGGATCCAAAAGTTTAATGCTATGGTTAGAATTTATTCTTAATACTGTCGGCGTACTGGGAACCAGGGTACCCGGACTTGCTTGTCTGCGGGCCACGACGCGCTCCTACTACGGCCTGGTACGGCCCAGCTGATCAACCAGCTGCCCAAGACCCTCGCGAGGGAGATAAGCCTCGCAAGGAGAACGACGTCAAGACCTCCTCAGGAGCAGCCTCAGCAAGGTGCTCCGGAGGGGCGGAGAATCCAAGGCCAAGCCTGCCTCAGGAGGAGGAAGTGATGTCAGCAGTGACGCATCACGCCAGCGGGTGCGAGCGCGCGCCAGCGGCGGAGTTACCATTTCGGTGCAAGGGGGATAGCGCATCCGCAAGTTCCCGAGGAGCGGGGCAAAGGTTTCCTCATTGGTGCAACGAGACCGAAGACCGCAAGGACGACAAGGAGGATGTCACTGTCGAGCCCACCACCGCGTCATTGCCTGATCTTCTTGCAGGCGAAGACTGCTTTTGTCAGGGTAAGAACGTCCTTGTGTTCCCGCTCAAAAATGGACATTGTGGGATCCCTTCCCGCCTAAACATTTTGGGGGAAGAGGACCGTGGCCGCCTATATAACTAGCTAGGATCCCCACTGTGAAGGGGATCGACTCATACACTCTGCCACCATGCAAGGATCAAGAACACTTGCCTCCTGACCCTCCTGAGCTCACCTCCTGAGCTCAGGAACCATTGTACTAGCTCATATCCCAGCTTGCCCGAGGCTAATCCACCAAAGCAGGAAGTAGGGTCTTACACCACACGGTGGCCCGAACCTGGATAAACTCTTGTGTGTTCTGTCTGTTGATTGCTTGAATCCTTCCACCGAGATGAGAGCGAGGCGCTAGGTAGACGTGAGTGGGAGAGATCTTCGTTCACGCCCCTGTGTTCGAACTTATCGGGTTTTGCGGAGCCCGGAATCCGACATTTGGCGCGCCAGGTAGGGGGCATGTCGAGATCTCGCCTCTCTGACGACCTCGTTTCCCCTCTCCGTTCAGCGCCTCTACGATCGCTGCGGCCTGCCACAGCCGCGCGGGGGCTGGCTTCCTCCCCGTGGACCGAGCAATATCAGCAGACCGCGCCACCCATGGGCGCTCCTCCTCCTTCCTCGATGATGCTCCTGCCGGCCAGGCCATCGGAGGACGGCCTGCACCGCCATTCTCGCCTCCTGTGGCCTCGCCGGTCACGCTCTTGATGGGGCGACGACGGGCCCAGCACCGGCCGCCCACCGACAACCGCGCCACACAGACAGCCCGCAGCTGTGAGCTGCGGGGCGTCGCCTGTATGGAGTGGCCTTGCCGCGGGGTCGCCTGCATCCTCGGTGGGTCCCAAGCACCGGCGTCTGCCCAGCACGCCAAGTCGCACTTTTGACAGGTTGGGGCTGCCGCCCAGCCGCGGGAGGCCTTGCGGGCGCAGAGCGAGCCGGGGCCCGCCATCACCTTTGGCCCCGGCAACCTCGCCTCCGAAGCGGCCAGCACCGACGCTCTCCCCACGGTATGCACGCCCACCTTCTGCGGGGTGGCCGTGACAAGAACCCTCATCGACGGCGGTACCGGCCTCAACATCCTCTCTCCCGAAGCCTTCAGCCATCTGCCTGTGTCCTACAGGTAGCTCCTTCCCACCAAGCCCTTCCTGGGGGTCATGGGCTCGGCCATTCCGCTCGGCCAGATCCGCCTCCCGGTCACCTTCGGCACACTGGCTAACTACCGGACTGAGCTCATCGACTTTGATGTTGCGCCCATCCACCTGCCTTACAATGCCGTCATCGATTTCCCAGCCTTGGCAAAATTCATGGCGGCGACTCACCTGTAACACCCCAAATTTTTGAGTTGGTTTTTCTTCCAAACTTTTGGCCTTTTTGGAAAGGGTTGTTTGATCTCCTCTTAAAACCCTTCTGAAATCCCTTCTGGCCAAAGTTTGTGTGTCTTCTCAAGCTTGGTTTTTGGCCTTGAAGTTTTTCTCTTGTGTTTGGCTCAAACACAAGTTGAGTTTCAAAAGTGGTTGTTTGAATTCTCCCCTTCTTTATTTAAACCTCTCAAGTTTAACCTTGGACTTATCTCCCGCTCCATCCTCCATCTTGCCATGACCCCAACAGAAATATTTCTCTCCAAGACCCTCTCCCCACCTTAGGGCAAGTCTCTCATGAATTCCAGTAAGTTTTGACCTTATTGGGATCTTTCTTCTATTTATTTTACTCCAAAAACTAATTCTGTCTTTTATAGTGGACCTTGGTGATTTACAAAGGAACCACCATTTCCATCTACTTATTTGACTCCAAACCAACTCTCCTAGATGGTTCTTAGTACCCACAACCTAGATCTATCTTGTTTCACTGGTCCACAGTTCAAAATTTTCAAATTTCACCTGCTGCAAGTTTGGACCAGATTTGCAAAATTTGGTGAAATTCATATCTATCTTCTTCCAAAAATTCTGTGAAAAATCAGGCAGCCTCTAGATACATCAAGAGGCCACTCCACCAAAAATCAGCCCCAGAAACATTGCACACATACCAGAATCATTTCATCAAACACTTAGCATACACTGTACTGTCAGTTGTTAACTGAAACTGTCGACAGACAGTTCGTCAGTTTCGTCAGTTCCTTCAGGCGCAACGATAAAACCTCGTCTGTACCTCCTTGGCTCGATGCTGCACTGCTCCTTCTTCTTATCCAGTGCGCCGCACGCTCGCTTGGCCAGTTTTGGGTGTCGGTGGCGCTCTGGCCCGACCACGCCGGCGACTGCCACGGCAACAGCGCCGCCCGTGGCGGCTGACAGAAGCAACCCCGCGGCTCAATGCCGTTTGGCGCCGCCCAAACCACCCCCGCGCTCCGCGTGTCCACCTCCAGTACCAGCGCACGCCTGCCGCACCGTCGCCATGGCCTGGCGCGCGCAGAGCGCGTTTTCTGCCGCCGACATGCCGCGCGGCCATTCCGTCGGGGACAGCCCATAACTCCCCCTCCCCTGCTAAGTTAGGCGCGGGAATGGAACCAATACAGGTCCAAGATGATGCTCAAGCCCCTAACTCCGCCGTCAGACCACTGCAGCACCGTAATCGACTCGCCGGACTTATCCGTTCACGGCAGCCACCTCGAGCCGCCTATATAAGGCACCCCCAAGCTCATTCTCGAGCCTGCACGACTTCACTACCACCCTAGTGCACGCCCAGCCTCTGGAAAAGCCTCGAGGGGCCCTTATTCCCCAACTCTGGCCAAACACCTCCGCCTCGGGCTCCAGCTTCGTTCACTCCGGTGAGAGCTTCTCGGCCGCCGTGAACTCGAGCGTAGCACCCTGGCACCCACCTAGGCCTAACCCCCACCTCAATTTGGTCCCAGGAACCCTCTCCGACGAGGTCCACGACCACCCGAGCCGCCGTCCGCCGGAGACAGGGTCGCCGTCGACGTGGGGCTCGCCGACACCCAACTCCACCACCGTTCGACGCGGAAGACCACCGTGAAGCCGTAGGTACCACTCCCCTCCCCTAACTCACCGTGGATCGACGCCGGCGATCACCGCAGCACCGGCGCCGGCGCGGCTCTGTTTCCATATTCAAACCCGACGGGTGGGGCCTCTTGTCAGCCTCACATCTCTCCCCCTCGAACCGTTTTCTGAAGGTGCATTCGGGCAAAGTGTGTTTTCCCTCTGCGGTTGACATACTACGTACCGGTTCGCTTTGCTGTTTTCTGTTCTAGCCCCTGGAACTTTTCTGTTTCATTACAGATGGGTCCCTGGAAAGAAACTCCAATATCTTTTATTCTATAAATGATTTTGAGTTGATTCTTTTTCTGTCCTCTTTAGTTTTCTGTCTAGTTTTTTGTCATATTTATGTGAAATTTTTTGGAGCAACTTTATTTGCACGCGCGGTATTTATGTTAGTATGTATTTGTTTGAATACATAGATACCGGAGGCCGTGACGGAGAAGCGAACCACACCGAGTTAGGCTCCGACTTCTCAGAACCAGGCAAGCATGTTTGAACTTTTGATATGATGAGTGTGATGCTTGTTTGCTCGAGTAGCTCCTCTCATAAGCATGATCATATAAGCATTGTGTATGGTTATATTTCATGCAAGCAAGCTTCGGGCGAGCCCTGAAGGAAAATATTTGGACCACCTCGATCATTTGGTGACATCATGGGTGGAATGTTGGTATTGTTGGAGCATGCCAGTAGTTGGTTAACTCAGTATCAACGGAGATCATGTCATGATTCCGTTCGTCTCCTTTTTCGGTACTATCATAGGCCGTCCGTTGGGATTACGGTCTAGTCAGTTGTAAACCACTTCCCGAGTACACACCAAGTAGAGGGGCCGGGATGAGGGTTCCATGGCCCTGGATTAAAGCCCGTCATCCGGTCAGGGGGCATGGGTGTTTCCGGTTGGGACCGAGAGGGGGGCACCCCTTAGAGCGCGCATATATAAATTTGATCCCGTGCTATTCGAGGTTGTAGCCTCCCCGTCTTAAAGTTTTCCGTGAATGTCGTCGCGGGTGATTCCGGACGACAAGATGTTAAATGGGTGTGTACTGGTTAGTTGGGTTTCTGCTAAAACACCGTAGACGGGACTAGCCCACGTTGCTAGTAGAATTCGTTGGCTATGAGTTAATAGTACAGGCTCTGCAGAGTTAAATTCCTTCAATAGCCATGTTTATGGCCTAGGGCCAATCTTCATATCAACCCCGGTGACCGTCTCTAGTATATTCTTGTTGGTAACCAGAATAGTGTTTTCGTCAAGTTCATTTGGTAGATGAACTCACCAACTATCTCCGTATTGATTTACTTTCAGAAGTATTTCATTTATTATACTACTATTATTTATAAGCCCTTTATGTGATGTCGCTCAGACGTCCGACTGTGGCATTCCTTTTATAAGCCTTTTGTGTGATGTCGCTCAGACGTCCGACTGTGGCATTCTTTTTATTTATAAGCCCTTTATGTGATGTCGCTCACACGTCCGACTGTGGCATTCTTTTTATTTATAAGCCCTTTATGTGATGTCGCTCAGACGTCTGACTATGGCATTCTT
>LR738712.1:689878867-689893466 GCA_902687465.1 Secale cereale
GGGGGGGGGGGGGCAGCAAAGACCGCTCGCTGGCCCCCGACGATGAAGCCCCAGACGGATGGGTAGTATACTTCGACGGCGCCTTCTCATGCCTCGGCACGGGGGCTGGCGCCATGTTAGTATCTCCCACTCAGGATAAGTTGTACTACGTTGTGCAGCTCTGCTTCCAGCAAGGCGAGAAGGTCTCCAACAACATCGGTGAAAACGAGGGCCAGATTGCCGCGCTCAAGGCCGCCGCTGCACTGGGGGTCAAGCATCTCACCATCAGAGGCGATTCGTAACTGCTCGTCCACTTCTCCAACAAGAAGTACAAGCCCAAGGACGAGCACATGGGGGCATATCTGGAGGAGGTGCGCAGGATGGAGAAGCGATTCCAAGGGCTGGAGGTGCATCACGTACCGAGAGGCACCAACAAAGAAGTGGATGACACGCCAAGCGAGCCTCCAGACGGGAGCCTCAAAGGCCAGGCATATTCGAGGAGCGGCTACTCAAGCCGTCAGCAGCACCGTCAGCCCCTGAGCTGGCCTCCCCTTGGCAGGGGTTACCAGCGGTGCCTCCGGATGGTGCCCCACCCTGCGGGCCACCCTCAGAGCCCGCCTGTTGCTCGCCGTGGAGCCCGAGGAGGGTTGCTGGACCCAAGAACTCAAGATGTACCTGCAACACGATACCCTGCCGGACATAGAAGAAGACGCAGAGCGCGTGGTCCGACAGGCCTCAGCTTACTACATCCAAGACAGTGAACTCTACAGGAGGCGCCCCAACGACGTCTCGCTGAAATGCATCTCAAGGAAGCAAGGGCGCGAGCTACTGGCTGATACCCAGGGTGGAGACTACGGCCATCACTCGTCATCCCGCACCCTCGTGGGCAAGGCCTTTCGCAGCGGTTTCTACTGGCCCACAGTGCTCAACGACGCCACGGAGCTCGTGCGGGCTTGCGAGGCGTGCCAGTTTCACGCCAAGCATATCCACCAGTCGGCGCAAGGCCTCGAGACGATTCCGCTCTCCTGGCCCTTCGCGGTCTGGGGATTGGACATCCTGGGTCCATTCCCTCGTGCAGCGGGGGCTACCGCTTCCTATACGTCGCCATCGACAAATTCACCAAGTGGGCGGAGGTAGAGCCCGTTCGTGCGATCCCAGCCGGGTCGGCTGTCAGGTTCATCCAGGGCCTCGTGAGGCGATTCGGGGTCCCCAGCCGCATCATCACGGAGAACGGTTCGTAGTTCACAAGTAATCTCTTCAGGTCATATTGTGCTAACCTTGGAACATAGATCTGCTACACTTCGGTAGCTCACCGCAGGAGCACCGGCCAGGACGAATGCGCCAACGCGGAAGTCTTGGGTGGCCTCAAGACGCGCAGCTTTAAGAAGAAGCTTGAGGCTTGCGGCAGGGGCTGGATCGACGAACTCCAGTCTGTGTTGTGGTCAATCCGAACCACTGCCACCAAACCCATGGGGGAAACTCCTTTCTTTCTCGTCTACAGGGCGGAGGCGGTCCTCCCTCACGAGGTCAAGCATCGCTCCCCACGGGTCCTGGCCTTCAATGAGGAATGTCAGGACGCCACCTGGCGGATGGACCTCGTGCTCGGCGAGGAGGGCCGCCACCGAGCTGCCCTCCGGGCGGCACGTTATCAGCAGGCGCTGCGGCGGTACCACTGCCGTGGCGTCCGCGCAAGAACACTTGAAGTTGGTGACTTCGTCCTGAGGCGGGTCCTCTCCCGTGAGGGGCTACACAAGCTCTCGCCCATGTGGGAGGGCCCGTTCAGAATCGCCCGTGTCTCTAGGCCTGGTGCTGTGCGCCTGGAGACGCAGGATGGGATACCTATCCAGAATTCCTGGAACATCGAACACCTTAGGAGGTTCTATCCATAATCAAGGCTCCATGCCCGTGAAGGTCTCCACCCGTAAAACTCTCGCGTAATAATGAGTTGGGGCTGTACACGCCTCAGAATCTCCTGTGCGTTGCCTACGGGCCCTCAGACGGGGCTCCCGCCCATGCCCCAGTGGCAGTCCTTAGCTCCGCGCTGGGAAGAAGACGTAGTTTAGGTGTCGGATGCGACCTTTTTCCTTTTTGCTTGGTGTTTGGCTGTCAGCCTTTTCTACTTCCTTGGCTATCAACCCTTCCTCTACCCCATGCTATGAAGTTCTCGTGTTTCTCGCGCTTCCTGCATTTTGTTGAGAGTTTCGTGTTTGGGATCTTTCTCGCCGGTTTTAAGTTCAGCTGCGCCACTCGCTCTTCTTCGTGCACCTCGCGCGTGGGGGCTGGGGCACGGTCGGTCACCGGCCCTCGTCCGCCGTGGCCCCGTGACCTCGCCTGGCCAAGCCTGCTCAGGCTCTGGCGCAGGGCTTCTCAGGCCGCGCAACCTATCTTACCGAGCCGCTCACGCTTTGGTGCTCTAACCCGCGCTCGGCACTCTCAGCATATCTCAGCGACTGACCCCCGCTCGGGGGCTGTACGAGCCCGTCAGACTCGGCCACCTCGTCACGACCCGATGGGGCTCATGATGCCGGAGTCAGGAGGACTCCACCTCAGGATGACACGACGCATAAAAGCTAAGTGATTTCACCCAGGCAACAAAAGCATGACAGCGAGTTCTCGCTTCTTACATATATCACAACCCATTACACGCCTCCTCAAGGCAACTTGATATTTTGACGCAGAAAGGACATGAAGGAAAAGAAAGGAGAAGAACCAGAAGCCGCTCCCGCTCAGTCGGAGTCCTCCAGTTCCTCTGGCTTCACCGAACCGCAGCGGCGCGGCGACCCCCTCCCCTCGCCGTGCCGAGCTCGGCGGCGTGGTGGTTCATCGCGGCCACTGCTACTGGAGGAGCTGCTACTGCCACAGAGGGGGGACCTGCAGCACCCCCCATGACTGAGGTCGTCTTCGAAGAAGGAGCTGCTCCTCTGGATGCTTTCCCCGTCGTCCTCCTTGTCATCAGCCTCGGAACAGCACCCAAGGCGCCTCCCTTCCTCCGAGAAGACCCTGACGAACAGCGTGGAGACGCCATCGTACCTGAAATGGAGCGCGCACCTCCTCAACAACCGGTGTGCACGAGCGAACGACTGCCAACCGCGCTCCAGGAACACGTCGCCCGAAGGAGCCACATCAACCTCCACCCAGGATGCACCACTGCAGCAACCATCAGCCTGCAGCCAGATACCGCCGAGGCCTTCGGCTGGTAGCACGTCGTCGAACGAGCGGGGGAGCCTGAGCCACGGGCCGCCGGGCTTCTCCTCCCACACCATGAACTTCGACGACGCATCGAAGGAATGGAGCTGTGGGCGTGGAGGACGCGCGACCGACATGCACTGTTGCGCGCCTCCTTTTCCTCCGCGGTCCACTGGCGGCCGCGGCGGGGCTCAGGAGGCCACGCCCGCCTCCCCGAGAAGCAACTGCAGGCGCAGCGGCATACTTGCGGGGACGACCGCGACCCCTCTTCGACGGCAGTGGGACTAGATCCTTCGGAGTCTTCCCCTTCTCTATGGCGGACGGCTTCCTCGACGGCGCCATGGAGACCTCGCGACAAGAGGAGGAGAGAAGAGCAAGCAAGGGGAAGATGGCGCTGGTTTGGAAATGGCTTAGGGGCTCCCCCCTCCCTAGTCCCATTTATAGGGTGGAGGAGCCCAACCGCCAGCCACTGGCGTCGCAGCCATTACGCCACCATTGCATGTGCCAAGGAGTTGTCAAGTCGCACGATCACCAAGGCTGCGTGGGGAGCGGAGCCACCACGTCCCATCCAACAGTCGCACGCCGGCCTGGCCCGCAGCCTTTTAGGGCCCGTGGCGCTTCGTCCTCGACCAAGGCTTCGCCCCGAAGCCAACTCCGCGCGCGCCTTGGGCCCGGGGGCTACTGTCGGCGTACTAGGAACTAGGGTACCCAGACTTGCCTGTATGCAGGCCGCGACGCGCTCCTACTACGAACTGGTATGGCCCAGCTAAAACTACAAGACGGCTCGGTGGTCACGGACCATAAATCAAAGGAGACGGTGTTGTTCGATACGTACAAAGGAAGGCTTGGCGCTTCTTCCACCCCGGCCATGAAGTTCAACCTAGCTTCGATCATCAAAAAGGTCGACGGCCTTGAAGCACTATCGACCCCCTTTACGCACGCTGAAATTTATGGAGTGGTTAAGTCCATGCCAGCAGACCGAGCCCCTGGCCCTGACGGGTTTAACGGACACTTCATCAAATCTTGCTGGCACATTATTAAAAAGGACTTCTACAAACTGTGTGAGGACTTCTACAACGGCACCCTTGACATCACCAGCATCAATACAGGGTTCATCACGCTCATCCCAAAAACCAACTCGCCTGAATCAGCCAATGACTTCCGCCCAATCACACTTTTAAATTGCTGCCTGAAGATCATCACCAAAGTACGCGCGAACAGGCTGCAGACAGTTGTCCTCAAGATCATACATAAAAACCAATACGGTTTTCTGAAGAATCGCTCCATACAAGACTGCCTAGCATGGGCCTTTGAGTATATTTATCAATGCCAACGATAAAAAAAAACCATAGTGCTGCTCAAAACTTGATTTTGCGAAAGCCTTCGACACCATCAACCACTCTGCTATGCTGGAGATCATGAAACATATGGGCTTTGATGATAGGTGGGTGGGGTGGATCAAGAATATATTTGGATCGGGCAAATCCTCGGTACTTCTGAATGGAGTACCAGGAAGACAATTTGACTGCAACTGCGGGGTACGACAAGGGGACCCGCTCTCTCCCCTCATCTTTGTCCTTGCGGCCGATCTGCTACAGGCTGCCATCAACAACGCTTACCGGAATGGTTTGATCGAGCTGCCGATCCCTTCACGCACTGGGATGGACTACCCGGTGGTGCAGTATGCCGATGATACCATCTTGGTCATGCCGGCCGATCCAGCTCAAGCGCGGGCCATGAAGCAGATCCTGGTAGACTATGCGGACTCGATTGGACTCAAGATAAACTTTAACAAATCCATTCTGGTGCCACTTAATGTGGAGGGACGCCTTGTTACGGAACTAGCCCGGATCTGGCAATGCTCGGTTGGGGGGATGCCCTTCACCTACCTGGGGCTGCCCATGGGGACTACAAAACCCACGGTAAGCGAGCTCACGCCGTTGGTGGAAAGGGCGGAACGCAGACTCTCCTCTTCGCTATGCTTGATGAACTATGGGAGTAAGCTGACGTTGCTCAATTCTCTGATTACTTCCCTCATGATCTACCCCATGTGCACACTTAAATTCCCGCTCAAGCTGATAGAACAACTGGACAAGATCCGTCGCAGGTGCCTCTAGCGTAAAAAAACGGAACACAGGGAAACATGTAACCCCCTGGCCTCTTGGGACCTGGTGTGTAGGCCTAAGAAACATGGAGGACTGGGAGTTCTTGATATCAAAGTTCAAAATGAAGGGCTTCTTCTCAAGTTTCTACACTGCTTTTACAATAAAAAAGACACCCCCTGGTGTTCCCTGATCTGGGACACGTACTACGAACACCAAGTCCCGCACGCGACGGATGCCTGCGGCTCGTTCTGGCGGAGGGATGTGATGAAGTTAAATGACAAATACAGAGGAATTACCAAGGTTGTGGTGGGTGATGGCTCGTCGGCGCTGTTCTGGAAGGACTTATGGCTGGCCGAAACCCTTGAGCTCTCGCATCCATGGGCCTTTTCCTTCACTACGATGGAAGATGCGTCTGTCAGAGACTTCCTGTCCATCACAAACATTCGCCAGGGTTTCTGTCTGCCCCTTTCTCAACAGGCTAGAGATGAGGTGCTAGAGATACAAGACCTGTCGAGGGACATCGCCCCCCTAGATGATCTAAATGATTCGTGGACCTGCTTGTGGGGGGAACGATACTCCTCACGGAAATACTACGCAAACTACTTCAAGGAAACGATACCGGATACGGCCTTCAAATGGATCTGGAGGAGCAGATGCACAATGAAAATTAAAGTGTTCGCATGGTTGATGCTGGCTGATCGTGTGAACACCAAAAACATGCTCAAAAGGCGCCACTACAATGTTTCTGAAGGGGTGGAGTGCGAGCTTTGTGCGAGTGGAGAGGAAGAAACTGTTGAGCACCTCTTTTTTCGCTGTGACTTCAGCAGAGCCTGCTGGGGGCGGCTGGGAATGGACTGGACATACAATGGAGATTGCCTGCAGATCACGCACTCCGGGCGGCAGCGCTGGACAAAACCCATGTTTATGGAGGTCTTCCTGACGGCGGCCTGGAGCATATGCAAAAAGCGTAACGGCAAAGTATTTAGGGCGATCCCCCCTTCGGTAGTCTCTTGGCAGGAGAGATTTAAAAAAGACTTTGGTTTGCTTGTGCATCGGGTTAAACCCTCCTTGGAACAGTTTGTAGGAGACTTCTTAAGAACACTAGTGTAACTAGTTAGACTCTTTGAACCAGCTGGACTTGGGGTGCTTGGCATAGTGGTGGGCCCTGGACCATGGTTGATTGGTCTGGGGGTCTCCACAATGTCTTGCATGAAAACCCCGGCTCTATGTAACCTCTATTGATATATGGGAAGTCAGTAGGATGCTCTCCTACTGTCATTGATAGTTCAAAAAAAAGACCCTCGCGAGGGAGCTAAGCCTCGCGAGGAGAACGACGTCAAGACCTCCTCGGGAGCAACCTCAGCAAGGTGCTCCGGAGGGGCGGAGAATCCAAGGCCAAGCCTGCCTCAGGAGAAGGAAGTGATGTCAGCAGTGACGCATCGCGCCAGCAGGTGCCAGCGCACGCCAGCGACGCAATTACCATTTCGGTGCAAGGGGGACAGCGCAGCCGCAAGTTCCCGAGGAGCGGGGCAAAGGTTTCCTCATTGGTGCAACGAGACCGAAGACCGCAAGGATGACAAGGAGGATGTCACCGTCGAGCCCACCACCGCGTCATCGCCTGATCCTCTTGCAGGCGAAGACTGCTTTTGTCAGGGTAGGAACGTCCTTGTGTTCCCGCTCAAAAATGGCCGTTGTGGGATCCCTTCCCGCCTAAACATTTTGGGGGAAGAGGACCGTGGCCGCCTATATAAGTAGCTAGGATCCCCACTATGAAGGGGATCGACTCATACACTCTGCCACCACGGAAGGAGCAAGAACGCTTGCCTCCTGACCCTCCTGAGCTCACCTCCTGAGCTCAGGAACCAATGTACTAGCTCATATCCCAGCTCGCCCGAGGCTAGTCCACCAAAGCAGGAAGTAGGGTCTTACACCACAAGGTGGCCCGAACCTGGATAAACTCTTGTGTTTTTTGTCTGTTGATTGCTTGAATCCTTCCCCCGAGATGAGAGCGTGGCGCTAGGTAAACGTGAGTGGGAGAGATCTTCGTTCATGCCCCTGTGTTCGAACTTATCGGGTTTTGCGAAGCCCTGAATCCGACAAATACTTTTCCCGTAGTTGCGGATGCTTGCGCGGGGGTTAATCATAAGTGGGAGGTTTGTTCAAGTAAGAACATCACCTAAGCACCGATCCACCCACATACCAAATTATCAAAGTAGCGAACACAAATCGAACCAACATGGTGAAAGTGACTAGATGAAATTCCCGTGTACCCTCAAGAACGCTTTGCTTATTATAAGAGACCGTCTTGGCCTGTCGTTTGCCTCAAAAGGATTGGGCTACCTTGCTGCACTTTTGCTACTACTATCGTTACTTGCTCGTTACAAAAATATCTTGCTATCAAACTACTATGTTACTTACAATTTCAGCACTTGCAGACATTACCTTAGTGAAAACCACTTGTCACTTCCTTCTGCTCCTCGTTGGGTTCGACACTCTTACCTATCGAAAAGAGCTACAATTGATCCCCTATACTTGTGGGTCATCAATGATCTAATTAATTTTTTACTATAGAACTAGTTTATTTTTAGTAAGAACATTCTAGGTTGATTCATTTTGAAGTGGACATGTCATATTTTGAACATGTCACGTTTGTTGTTATTTTTTTAGTTAAAACAATTATTCCCGCATCGACATCGATGATGCCTATCCCGCATCCTCGTCATCGACTCAGTGGAGGAGGCCTGCTTGATCAGAGGGGCCATGTCCAGGACTGGGCTCCCCCGGGCTGGTACTGGGAGGTGCTACCTTCCGGGGGCCGCAACTTGGTGAGGAGCCAGCCCGTCGTTGACCCGAACCTTCTTTGGTTGCGGTCGTGTGGGCCAGTGACGGTGCGGAGGCTTGAGGACCACGCGGTGGTGGTATGTCACCGTGTCAGCGAGGAGGACGAGCACGTCTGTCGCTACCTGGTTGCGTTGGAGGGCAGGTTCGACAATACCTGACAGGTTCTTCGGGGACCTCACTCGAGCTATGATCTTATGATGGTTCCTTCTCTTTGGGTGTCCACCGCCCGCGCCAATACCCGTCGTTCGCTAAGGTTTTAGTTGTATTAGTAATGTTATATGTATGATACTATTCGAGATGTATTAGTGACAATATTCGAAGATGTACGAATGCAAGAGATGATTTAGTTTTGCTTATTGAATGCATGCTAATTTGAATACTAATTTATTTTATAATTTAGGTTTTCTTACTGAATGCTCAAATTGGAGAACTACTCCTATTTTGAATGCTCAAATTGTAGAGCACTATGCAAGGCGTATGCATTTGGTTAGTTGATAGCTAATAGGGTTTTTGTTTTTGCAGAAATCAAGGAGCCCCTCCATCATCCCCGCCATCGTCCCCGTCACCAACCCCCTCCGACCTCGAGGTTAGATTCATGCATGCATGGGTTTCAAACACTACTAGGGAAAACCTTATAGGTAGAATTTAGGTTGACATAAACATGTATATCTTGTGTTGCTCAAATAGGATATGGGCTTGCACAAGTGGCCGGACATGTTTGCAGGTAACACCTCCGAGTTGCCTATGTTTTGCCAGAGTGTTGACTAATTTCCGTTCCGGCAAATTTCAAGCACTCGATATGTCTTTTTTTAGCGTAAAATTTGACGGTCAAAAAATCAGTGAGGGAGTGTGTCTTCTTAGAAATATGCCTTAGAGGCAATAATAAAATGGTTATTATTATATTTCCTTGTTCATGATAATTGTCTATTATCCATGCTATAATTGTATTAACTGGAAACTGTAATACATGTGTGAATACATAGACCACAACATGTCCCTAGTGAGCCTCTAGTTGACTAGCTCATCGATCAATAGATGTTACGGTTTCCTGACCATGGACATTGGATGTCGTTGATAATGGGATCACATCATTGGGAGAATGATGTGATGGACAAGACCCAATCCTAAGCATAGCACAAGATCGTGTAGTTCATTTGCTAAGAGCTTTTCTAATGTCAAGTATCACTTCCTTAGACCATGAGATTGTGCAACTCCCGGATACCGTAGGAATGCTTTGGGTGTATCAAACGTCGCAACATAACTGGGTGGCTATAAAGGTGCACTACAGGTATCTCTGAAAGTGTCTGTTGGGTTGGCATGAATCGAGACTGGGATTTTTCACTCCGTATGACGGAGAGGTATCTCTGGCCCACTCGGTATTGCATCATCATAATGAGCTCAATGTGACTAAGGAGTTAGCCACGGGATCATGTGTTATGGAATGAGTAAAGAGACTTGACAGTAACAAGATTGAATGAGGTATGGGGATACCGACGATCGAATCCCGGTCATGTATGCAAGGTTCCCGAACACTTAGGGTCTACACACTTAAGGTTCCGTGACACTAGAGTTGCTATGGGAATATTATGTGGTTACCGAAGGTTGTTCGGAGTCCCGGATGAGATCCCGGACATGACGAGGAACTCCGGAATGGTCCGGAGGTGAAGATCAATATATTGTACGAAGGGTATTGGAGTCCGGAATTGTTCTAGGCGTACCGGGAGACGACCAGCGTGTACGAAAGAGGTTTCGGAGGGCCCGACAAGCGTTGGGGGGCCTTATGGGCCAAGGGGAGGGGGCACACCAGCCCACTAAGGGGCTGTGCACCCCTACCACCCCATCTCACATAACGTGGAGAGGTGGGGCGTCTCCCCTAGGGCAGCCACCCCTCCCGGCTTGGGGGCAAGTTTCCTAGGGGTGGGGGTGCCCAAACCCATCTAGGGTTTCCCCTGTGGCCGCCGCCCCTCCCCTAGGGAAACCCTAGGGCGCCTCCTCCTCCCCTTTCCCCCAATATATAGTGAGGGAGAGAGAGAGCAGCCGCACCCCTTCCCTAACGCAGCTCTCCCCCCTCCCAACTCCTCTTCTTCCTCCGTAGAGCTTGGCGAAGCCCTACCGGAAAACTGCAAGCTCCACCACCACGCCGTCGTGCTACCGGAGCTCTTCCCCAACTTCTAATCCCCCCTTGCTGGATCAAGAAGGAGGATACGTCCCCGGTCTGTACGTGTGTTGAATGTGGATGCACCGTCGTTCGGCGCTTGGATCGGAATCGACCGGGATCTGAATCGATGCGTGTACGACTACACCAACCGCGTTCTAGTAACGCTTCCACTTTGCGATCTTCAAGGGTACGAAGATGCACTCTGCCTTCTCGTTGCTAGTATCTCCATACATTGATCTTGGTGATGCGTAGAAATTTTTTGATTTCTGCAACAATCGCCAATAGTGGCATCATGAGCCAGGTCTATGCGTAGTTTCTATGCACGAGTAGAACACAAGTTGTTGTGGGCGTCGATTTTGTCAATTTTCTTGCTGTTACTAGTCTTATCTTGATCCGGCGACATCGTGGGATGAAGCGGCTCGATCCAACCTTACACGTACGCTTACGTGAGACCGGTTCCACCAAAGATGCACTAGTTGCATAAGGTGGCTGGCGGGTGTCTGTCTCTCCCACTTTAGTCTGATCAGATTCGATGAAAAGGGTCCTTATGAAGGGTAAATATAAATTGGCATATCACATTGTGGTTTTGGCATAGGTAAGAAACGTTCTTACTAGAAACCTATAGCAGCCACGTAAAAACTTGCAACAACAATCAGAGGACGTCTAACTTGTTCTTGCAGCATATGTCGTGTGATGTGATATGGCCAAAAAGGATGTGATGAATGATATATGTGATGTATGAGATTGGTCATGTTCTTGTAATAGGAATCACGACTTGCATGTCGATGAGTATGACAACCGGCAGGAGCCATACGAGTTGTCTTAATTTATTGTATGACTTGCGTGTCAATGAAAATGCCATGTAATTACTTTACTTTATTGCTAACCGTTAGCCATAGTAGTAGAAGTAACAGTTGGTGAGACAACTTCATGGAGACACGATGATGGAGATCATGGTGTCATGCCGGTGATGATCATGATCATGTTGCCCCAAAGATGGAGATCGAAGGAGCAAAATGATATTGGCCATATCATGTCACTATTTGATTGCATGTGATGTTTATCATGTTTTACATCTTATTTGCTTAGAACGACGATAGCTTAAATAAGATGATCTCTCACTAAAATTTCAAGAATTTTGTTCCCCCTAACTATGCACCGTTGCTAAGGTTCGTTGTTCCGAAGCACCACGTGATGATCGGGTGTGATAGGCTCTAACGTCCGCATACAACGGGTGTAAGCCAGATTTACACACGTAATACACTTAGGTTGACTTGACGAGCCTAGCATGTACAGACATGGCCTCGGAACACGGGAGACCGAAAGGTCGAACATGAGTCGTCTAGAAGATACGATCAACATGGAGATGTTCATCGTTGATGACTAGTCCGTCTCACGTGATGATCGGACACGGCCTAGTCGATTGGGATCATGTATCACTTAGATGACTAGAGAGATGTCTATCTGAGTGGGAGTTCATTAAATATTTTGATTAGATGAACTCATTATCATGAACATATTCTAAATTGTCTTTGCAAATTATGTTGTAGATCAATAGCTCGCGCTTTAGCTCCATGTTTTAATACGTTCCTAGAGAAAGACTAAGTTGAAAGATATTATGAGCAATTGTGCAAACTAGGGCCGTAATCTGAGGATTGTCCTCATTGCTACACAGAAGACTTTTGTCCTTGATGCACCGCTCGGTGTGCCAACCCCTCTAGCATCGTCTGTGGATGTTGTGAACATCTGGCAGACATGTTCTGATGACTACTTGATAGTTTAGTGCGCCATGCTACGCAGCTTAGAATCGGGGCTCCAAATGCGTTTTGAACGCCATGGAACATATGAGATGTTCCAAGAGCTGAAATTGGTATTTCGGGCTCATGCCCGTGTTGAGAGGTTTGAGACCTCTGACTAGATCTTTGCCTACAATATGGAGGAGAATAGCTCAGCCAGTGAGCATGTGCTCAGAAAGTCTGGGTACTTCAATCGCTTGAATCAAGTGGGAGTTAATCTTAGAGATAATAGATTGATTGACAAAAGTTCTCCGATCACTATCACCAAGCTACTAGAACTTTGTGATGAACTATAACATGCAAGGGATGGAGATGATCCCGGAGCAGTTCGCGGTAGGCCACGGAAGTAGAAATTAAGAAGGAGCATCAAGTGTTGATGGTTAACAAGACCACTGGTTTCAAGAAGGGCGAGGGAAAGAAGGGAAACTTCATGAATGGCAAGCCAGTTGCCGCTCCAATGAAGAAACCCAAGGTTGAACCCAAACCCGAGACTAAGTGCTTACATTGCAAGGGGAACGGTCACTTGTAGTGGAACTACCTCAAATACTTGGTAGATAAGAAGGCTGGCAACTTCAACAAAAGTATATTTGATATATGTGTTATTGATGTGTATCTTACTAGTGCTCCTAGTAGCACCTGGGTATTAGATACCAGTTCAGTTGCTATTATTGGTAGCTACAGAATAAATGGAGACTAGCCAAGGGCGAGGTGATGATGTGTATTGGAACTGTTTCCAAGGTTGATGTGATCACCATTCCACGCTCCCTCTACATTCGGGATTAGTGTTGAATCAAAATAAATGTTGTTTGCATTAGTGTCTGCGTTGAGCATGAACGTGATTACACCATGTTTAATGCAATACGGTTATTCATTTAAGTCAGAGAATAATGGTTATTCTGTTTACATGAATAACACCATCTATGGTCATGCATCCAATGTAAATGGTTTATTGAATCTCGGTCGTAGTGATACACATGTTCATAACATTGATGCCAAAAGATGTAGAGTTGATAATGATAGTGCCACCTTCTTGTGGCACTGCCGCTTAGGTCATATTGGTGTAAAGCGCATGAAGAACCTCCATATCGATGGACTTTTGAAGTCACTTGATTTTGAATCACTTGACACATGCGAACCATGCCTCATTGGAAAGATGACTAAAACCCCGTTCTTTGGAACAATGGAACGCGCAAGTGACTTGTTGGAAATCATACATGCTGATGTATGCGGTCCGATGAGTGTTGACGCGTGCGGTGGATATTGTTATTTTCTCACCTTCATCGATGAATTGAGCAGATATGGGCATGTTTACTTAATGAAGCATAAGTTTGAAACGTTTGAAAAGTTCAAGCATGTGGGGACCCCGACTTAAGAGTCGAGATCACCGAATGCACGTGTACAGTGATCCCAGAGATCAATGCTCATTGAACACACAGAAGCTGAATAACAAGAGTCTTACATCCATCCATACCGTCTTACACAAATTATGACCATTATGGCCAAGTCTTACATAGATAAAGCCCCATGGGCTGAATAGAAAATGAACTCGAATAGCGGAAGTCTTAGTAGATAAGTAGAACCCATGCCATCTGCCTTAACCCTACATGCATTCTGACTGGGAAAGCGTCCTAGTTCGCATGTTCGTCTCCATAGAATTCTTCTTTAAATTCCTGCTCTTCCATGCCTGGCCAATTAAATAACCAGTGGCAAGCCAATGAGTACTTTGAATGTACTCACAAGCAAGCCATGTTTTTGGAACAAGTATGACAAGGTATGAAATAGTACTAAATAGGATATGTTTGCAGAAACAAATTTGTGAGTGCAATGACATGAACTACCTGAGGCATGCATCATAGGAAAAATAGGTTACAGATATCAACATAGCCAAGTTATGATCTCTTTCATCTTGTCAAGTCTTTTTGACTTAAATCAAGCGGAGCTCCCACACACACACACACACACACACACACACACACACACACACACACACACACACACACACACAGGGTTTCGCAAAGATTGGACTTAGCCCAAGAGCGGTTACCCAACTGTCCTTGACCGTGGACACGGCTATTCAAATAGTTTTACACTCTGCAAAGGTTGCACACTTTACCCACTAGATCCGGGGAACTTCTGTGTCATCCACGACCCGCGGTGCCTCAAGTACCCGGGGTAAGCACCCGATCACTATCTTTCCCTAGGAGACGCTAACATGGAGTCCACTCGATTGGTAGCAACCCCCGTGCCCCACATTTCACATCTTAAAATCGTGGAGCCTCGCTCCCATATCACATACCACGGGCACGGGGTACCAACGGTGTGTTCGGTGCCCTGTAAAAACAGTCATGGCCGCCTATCCAAGCACGACCCCGTCCCGAGAGTGACCTTATGTCACTCCTGTCAGTAGTAATGCGGGCACCATGCTAGTATCGGCCTAGGTAATCAATAATGCCCTTTCCCATATAAAGGTAGAGTGGTTGCGCATGTAAAGTTGGAATAACGGTTGCAACGTAAACCAATCCGTTTGAAAAACA